>SNSD01000010.1:0-1200000 GCA_004522665.1 Venturia nashicola
CCTAACCCTAACCCTAACCCTAACCCTAACCCTAACCCTAACCCTAACCCTAACCCTAACCCTAACCCTAAACCCTAACCCTAACCCTAACCCTAACCCTAACCCTAACCCTAACCCTAAAACCAATCCGTAGTAGAGAAGTCGGGTAGTAGCAGACCAATCTACTACTGATCTACCTTACTAAGAAAGGGAGGTAGATAGTAGTCTACTCTATAACAAAAACAGCTACTAAACTACTCGGTAGTATAGGAGAAGGAGAGAAGGTATAATAGGTAGGGTCTTTATACCTTATAACTAGAGGAGTATATAGAGCCTTAGCTATATACCGGCTCTCTAACTTCCTATAATAAAGCGTAAAGATAGATAGTTAAATTCTAGATAGGACCCTAGTTATATATAAGTATTATACTAGTCCTAGAAAAGATTATTACTTTATAAGTAAAGAGTATAAAAGATATATATATATAGCTAGAGAAGTTTAATTATAAGGCTAAAGGCCTAGAATAGATAATCCCCTATTAATATTACTCGCGGGTAACTTATATATAGAGAGTAAGTAAAGTAGTCCGAAACTCTACTTTCTAATACTTAGTTAGAGTCTATAGAAGAATCCGGCTCTACTAAAGTTACTAGAGCTAAAGGAGGTAGATTAGACTATATTAGGGTTAGTAGAGGGAAAGATAGAAAAGTATAAGCTATTTATAGCTAAGCGATAAGTATTATATAGGTTTTCTAAAACTTATCGAATCTAACTTATCTCCCTTAATAATAACTTACTAATATCTAAGGTATCCTTTAGAACCTTAAGGCTAGTAAAATAAGCCTCGCGATTTATAATATTATATATTTCGAGAACGAGATTATTATTATACTTACGAAGCTTAACTATACGTTTATATATATTCGTAGGCCCTTCTATCGTATTTAGCTTATCTCGTAGGGCCTTAAACTTAGTACGGATAGAGAAAGGAAGCTAGGATATTAGCTAGTAATATAATAATAGGAAGGAGATAGATACGAACTAGTTCGTAATACTTACCTATATCGCGATAAGGATTATACTAAGCGTTACCCTTCTTATTATAGATTAAGTAAGCCTCTATACGACCGGTACTAGGTACGAGGTATAGTATATAGCGATAGTAGAGTTTATTAACCTAGGCTACGATAATCTTCTCCGAATAACGAAGAATAGGCGGAGTAGGAGAGCTTTAAGGACTAGTACTACGGTAGCGTTTATTATTACTACCTTTAGGTAGTATAATAAATGTATAAAAGCTAAGGATAGGCGGGAAGCCTAGAGATTAAGGGTATAGTAATATTATTTAGAGTTAGAAAGAATATAAGAACTCTATAGGTTTTATTAAAGAAAACCCTTCTATAACTTTCTATTAATAATACGCGTATAACGCGATTGATCCGGTATTATATTATTATTATAATATCCGGGTATTAGGATAAAGGTATTCTATAGTATTAAGATTCTAACGCTAGAAGAGTTAGGATATATAATACCTAGTAGTCAACCCTAACTATTATAGAAAATACGCGAGGAAAAGCGCGAGGACGCGCTCCTAGGAGGGGAGGTAATTATAAAATAATTTAGAAAGAAGGATAGATATTACGTAGTATAGAAGTAATTATATAACCTATACCTAAGAAGAACTATTCTATATTAGAAACCGAGTAGCTATATTAGAACCGAGCTACTAAAGAAGAACTATTCTATATTAGAACTAAGTAGCTAAAGAAGAACCGAGTAGCCGAAGAAGAACTATTCTATATTAGAACTAAGTAGCTAAAGAAGTACTATTCTATATTAGAAACTAAGCTACTATATTAGAACCGAGCTACTAGAGAAGAACTATTCTATATTAGAAACTAAGTAACTATATTAGAACTAAGTAGCTAAAGAAGAGCTATTCTATATTAAAAACTAAGTAGCTAAAGAAGAACTATTAGGCGTAGTATTAGTTCCTTACTATAATATAGTAGACTAAGACTAAATACGGAGAGTAAATAACTTTCCGGCGGTTATTCCTTAATACTATCCTACTATATAGCTCCCGTTTATATATCGTTAGAATTTAAGAGGTAGTTAGATAAGATAAAGTTATTTCGCGCTAGTAGGTATTATAAGTAGGTAGATAACCTAGGCTAAGTTATTAATACTACTAAGGTAGCTCTCGCCTACCGTTCTCGATAGTATACTAGATCTAACTAAGGAAAGTATTAGTACTATAAACTATACCTTTAATATAGGTACCGGGCGCTATATAACTCTACTCGCCGTTAGATACTCGATATATCTCTAGGCTTATTTCTTAAGGAGTCTCTATAAGAGAGATAGTAAAGCTATATAGGGAATTTTCGACTAGAGATTTAGCCTAGGTTTTAGCCTCGTCGATAAATACCTATAGTACGAAAGATATTATACCGAAGACCTAAGGGAGTAGTTCTATATTCTATACTATTATTATATAACCGAGAATAGGATTAGCTATAGCTATAGTAAACGCTATCCGACCGCTATATAGACGAACTACTTATTTAAGATACTAAAGTACGACCTACTCGCGCCCTATAAAGTAACTAAGGACGTTAGTAATAACGATAATATCGAAGTATTCCTTAAGTAGGAGGTTAAGGCGAGTACGGAACTCTTTAGGTCGAATATTATATAGTTTATTAATATTATACTATTAGAATTCGATAGGTAGGAGAAGAGAAGTAGTAGATTTATAAGCAATATAAAGTATTTACTCTATATTATCGATTCTAAGGATACGTCTAGATATACGTAAGCGAGTAATCTCTATAAAGAGACTAGAGCTATAGCTAATATTAAGGATAGAGACGTTACTCGAATTACTAGCGCTAAGGCTAAGACGGTCGAGGAGAGCTAGATACTTAAGGGGGGCCGTAATAAAGTAGGTACGATAGTTTAGTACTAGTAAATTATATTAATCTTTTATCGCGTCTAGGGATCCGGGTATAGCGCTTATAGCTATAATAATTAGCTTAGGCGGAGAGACGGGTAAGGGAATATACTAATTAAAGAGTACCTAGGTAACCGATTAATTAACTAGTTAAAGAGTAACTAAGTAATCGACTAATTAACTAATTTAGGGCTTAATTTAAAGTTAAAGAAGAAGGTAGTAAGGAGGAGGAAGAAGAAGGTAGTAAGAAGGAGGAAGAAAAAGGTAGTAAAAAGGAGGAAGAAGTAAGGGTTAATAGTATTATAAAGAATAGAAAAAAGAAGAGAGAAGAACGGCTAAGAAGTAAGTAGATATCGGGTTATAATAGGACTTCGCTTAGTAAATAACGCTCTCTATTATAGCGTTATATCTACGTCTAATTAAGGAGACTTTATAGGATTCGTAAGTATACTAGTTTAATAGAATAGGGTAGGTAATACTATCTAAAAGTATTAATAGGGTAGGTAATACTACCTAAAGGTATTAACCTAGGTATTAAATCGGGTAGATTACTCTATATAGAGGTAAGAATATTAAGCGCTATACTATATAATTTGACTTCTAATATCCTCTTATAAGGTATTAGGTATTATAGATAGTACGTAGGGTTATAGTCGAATTACCTAGCTATACTACTTTTTAGATTTTCTAGAGTTAAAACGAAGATACTATTTACCCCTCCCTAGTCTATTATTAGATATATACCCGGGAGTCCTATTAGTATCTCCCTATATAGTATATAAGATAAGTTGCTAACTTTACGGTAGGTAATATTATTTATAGTATATATAAATATTTCTTAGAAAAGTTTAACTTTTAAATAAATTTAGAGATATTCGGAATACTCTACCTACTAACCTAATAACGATAGCTTATAGAACCTATAAAGGGTTCGTATTAATAATTAAAGAACTATATTTTACTATCTATTTATAGCGTCGACCCTCTACTACTAAGAGTATCTTCCTAGCGTAGTTTAATACCTAAAGCTTATACGCGAACCGATTTTCCTACGTCTTCGTATTTATTATAATATCGACCTTATCTAGCTCCTTACTCGCCTTTACGTTAAAGCGAACCTTCGTAGTAGTAGAGAGATACCTAAGAATTATTACTATTAACTTTTCAACCATTTTACTAAGTCTTAAGTCTCTTCCGCTATAATAAGAACCTTTCTTTAGGTTATTATAAAGCTATTAAACTAGACCTAGATTACGTAGTACGGGTTATATAGCGAGTACCGGCGTAAGAATACGTATATAGCGCTTATAGTTAGATATAGTACTTAAACTATCTTTCGAGAAGACGAAGAGTTTCTCTCTCTTATAGTTAGGAAGTATTAGAATAAACCTAGCTATATAATCCTAGATACTTTAGTCGATAAAGAAGTTAGCCTACTCGATACCTAATTACTATTCTATAATAGTATATATATACTTCGTTATCCCCCGCTACTCGGCGGTATCCTAACTCCGTAATATTATAGGTTTATTAGCTCTTTTTTCGAGAGGGTTAGAAAACTCTACTCCTTCCTAGCTCTAATTAAAGAGCCTAAATACTTAGTTAACCTAGGTTCCGTTAGTATAATATAGCTCTTTGTCTCGATTAGTATATATAAATACGGTCTACTAGACTATTAACTCCTTAGTAGACTCGTATCCGAATAATTTAGCGACGACCTTAGAATATATACTATATAAACTATTTCGCTAGTCCTTAGTCGATTTTATATACTAAATGTCCCTAAACTTCTCCTTTATTACCTTAACTTCTTCCCCTATAAGATACTTCCCCCTAGTTTAAGCCCGTTCCTTTCTAAGTTAGATATAATCTCTAACCGAATAGTTATATATCTCCTTATATAACTACGCTAAATACTTAGCGATATATATCTAGGTATAAACTTAATAGACGGTTTTTTTAGGTAGTATATCTAGCTAAATCGGTTTCCTACGCTAGGAAATTAGTTACGAGAGGAGGAGATCGAGCGAGTTCTTTATAGATATTTTAACTACTATAGTTATACTACCTTTTAAAGTACTACTAAACCTACCCGTTATATTAAACGCTAGGCGTAAGAGGAAGCGGCGTCGAAATTAAGGAAGGCCCGTATCCTAGTTAATAATAGATTATAGAAGCTATATTATACTATACTCTTCTATAATCCTCTTTAGATCTAGTCCGACTACGATATAATTATTAAGATAATCGTCTTCTTTATCGTCCGATAAGGCGTTAAGACGATCGACCTTATTTATTTAGTTAGATATAGGGCTATTAGTATCCTCTTCGTCTATTACCTCTTCCTTAGGATATTATTTAGTATTCTAATCGGTCTCGGATAAGCTACCGTCGTAGTCTCTAACCTATTACCTATTAATACGCCTCTTTTTCGCTTGGTATTTACGCTTTAGTTACTATTAACGACGTATTAGACGATAGTACTTAGCGTAATTACCGTCGAAGAGGAACTATAATATAGAAATATAGGTAGCTACTATAGGAGCCTAGACTAGCTCGATTTAAGTCTACTCTACTATAGTCGTTTCTCGCTCGTAAATATCCGAATTACTCTCTTTCGCCCGCCTCTATTTATATTATACTATTATAACTAATAGCTCTAGAAGAATAATAACTTTATTTATCTAAGCGGTATAAAATTATATAAAGACGTCTAAGGGATATACGAGGTAACCCTAATATAAGTCTAGTTCGTACTCGGATAGTTTACGGGTATAATATAGGTATACTAGAAACTACCCTCCTCTATATATATATTAGAGTAGCTCCTCTAGTTTAGGTATATACTAACGGGAACTCTATAAGTCTTTTAAGTACTAAAAGGACGACCCGAAATTCTATTCGAGTAGAGTAGGTCTTTAGTTTTATACCTATCTATACTCTATATTTAGTATTAGAAATAATCTCTAAGAGCTACTTATAGAAGTCTATAGGGGATAAGGAGAACTTACTACTTATCTTATAGAATTATATAATTAGAGCTTCGCTTAGTCCGGCTACGAATAAGTCCCGATTGGAAAAGGGCTAATAGTTCTTTAGTAATATCGAAAATACCTCCTTTATAATAGAGTATACCTTACTATAAGCTAGTTTACGGCTAAATATATTACTATTCTTTATAGCGAAGTCTATATTACTATAGTCGTACGCTCCTATAATAGAATATCTCTTCGTTTATAAAGATCCCCCGTCGATTTCTAGGTTAATATTAATATCGAACTTAGATACCTATTCTTCTAAATATTACGCGTCGTATATAAGTATAATCGGGTTAGCGTTCGCTTTCTCCCCGATAAGAAAATATTCGTAGGTAATATCGGCCTAAGTATCGCTTGTATCGAAGAACTCGTAGTAAAAGTATCCCTTTAGCTAGTTTACGAATCGTAAGGACGCTTCTTATAGTAATAAGCTTTATCTCGAAGATTTATTAAGGAGCTTAAGTCCGTATCTAATAATAACGAGGAACGGTTACTAGAAACTATAGCTATAAATTTTTATACGTTTAGTAATCTCGTTCTAAAGTTAGGAGAGGTAGTCCTTAGGTAATAATACCTAATATTCTATACGTTACTATTATAACTTAGTAAATACTTCTTTTATAACTCTTACCCGCGCTAGTACGTTCTCTCTATTATTAGGATAATACTACTAGATATCCTTAGGCGTCGATTTCGTAACCGAGGGGAGGAGGATATTATCTATCTATTCTACTAGCTAGGTATCGTCTAGAAGTATATCGCTAGAGAATTATAAGTTAGGAAATACGATATATATATTAAAGCCGTAACTACCTAAAGCGCTACCGTAACCTAGGCGGAAATGTTTATAGTTATATATATAGTATCTATTGAATTTAGTCTTAGCGTCCGCTTTCTACGTTAAGAAATAGGATAGCGTATATATTAATATTATCCCCCCCTTTAGACCGGCGAGGGAGGTAAGACGTCCTATAAAACTATCGACGTTATAAGGAAAGTAATAATAAATACGATCCTCGCTATCGAAGTTAGGGTAGTATTTCTAACTAGAACTTCTAAGTAAATTAGAGGTATCGAAATCGGCCCTATCGCCGGGTTTATATATAATCTCTTTCTAGGGGAGATTATATACTCCGGTAGGGCTATAGTAAGTAGAAAGGGTTAGAGTACTATAGGGGGCGCCTAGTACCGGAGGTATCGTATTTTAGTAGATTAGAAGGATAATATCTATAAAGAGTTTATTACCCGGTACTAGGCGCGGAGGATACTCTAGTACGGTTAGATCGCTTAGTAATAATAACCTAGGAAGATACGAAGGAGACTCCCTAGTATAGCGTAGGGGATTTACGTACTACGGTAATAAAACCTAGCTATAAGGTAGAATATCTTATAGATTAACGTATCTTCGAGCCTAGGGGTAAGTCGAGGATCTTCGGGGGTAGTAGTTTCTAGCTATAGTATTACTTCGACTTTAACTATATCCTCCTCTACCTCTATCTAAGCCGCTCTTCTAACCTAGTTGTCCCTATTATCTACTTCGATTCGTAGTCTATTAAGATCTAGTACTTTATCTACTTCGAGAGACTAGGTAGTATTCGTTTAGGTCTCGTATTATAGTATAGGGGTAGGTATATATTATAGTAAAACTCCGGATAAGTTACTAGTTTAGTTATCGAGCTAAGACTACCTACTACCTATACTCTATATTACGGGAGACCCTAGTATATACTAAAAGGTAAGGTAGTAGATAGAACTAAGTTAACTAACGAGCTAGAGAGGGGGAGGAGCTCTCTCCTTATACTCTAACGAGGAGACCGTACTCTAACGTACGGTCTCTAGTTCTACTCCTTTCGTAGTCTATTCTTCCTTCCTTTTAGCTACTAGGGTACTAGCCCCTAATACTCTACGTACCTTATATTAGGGTCTAGGGAATAATATCTGTATTATACTAATTACTAGTAGGTAGATTTAGTATATTCGGTCGTAAACCCCTAGGTAGGATACTAATTTAGTCTTCTAGTAAAGACTATCTACTACTTATACTCTACTAAGCTCTAGTTAAGGTCTAGGGAACGAGTCCCTTATCGTTTAGTTCGATAAAGAGTAGATTTTATTTACTACTAGTTATACTCTATTCGCGTCGGGCTTACGTTTGGGGCGGGGATTAACTATTAGGGGACGGCTAAGTTTAAAGGGCTTATAGGTCTAGAGTAGACTAGCTATCGCGTTACGGGGTTATACGGGTAGATACTAAAAGAGGAACGGGATATATAGGTTCGACCGATTTAGAAGTAGATCTTAAACGGCTAGACTATTCTAAACGCCGCGGTACGTAATCTTCTATAAAAACTATAGTATTATCGGGTAGAGGTAATAGAGGTAATATAAGATTAAGTCTACCTAAAGCCGATACTAAGGTATCGCCGACTCGATTAATATTCGTTTCTCCTAAGAGCTATAACTTATCGTCCGTTAGTATATATACGATAATAATATCCGTCTATAGATATTCGATAGTATCGTCCCTCTATAGATAATTATAAGAGGATTACCTAGAATTAATTACCGCCTATACGATTTTCTTACGTTAACGACTTACTACTCGTACGAGGGTATTTCTTTATTTCTTAGCCTCCGCCTTTTCTATCTATATCCTTTGTTTTAATAAAGGCGAGAGCGACGGCGCTCGATTCTTTACCCGATACTTACGCTATCGGGAGTTAGGAGACTAGGGACCGTTTTCTAGGTCTTTAAGTAGGTAACTAGTTCTTACTATAACGTAGGTAATACCGTAAGAAGAGTAGATATACAAGAGGTCGAGGTATTAAAGAAGTTTAGAGTTAGTAGTAGTTAAAATAGTAGTAAGTTATATATTAATCCTAAGTAGGTTTCGGTCTAAGGTTAGTAGTACTTTAGATAGTAGTAGGTTGTATATTAGCCCTAAATAGGGCTCGGGACTATTATATTAAAGGAACTCTACTAATAATACTACGGATAAACCTATCTAAGGATAGTCTAGGGTAGGAGGCTTAGCACTAACGATACGGTAGAAACTAGAGGGAACTAGATTTACCTATAAGTCTAGGTAGGCTAGGTTAACGGTTTAGTTAAGGACCTATTCGTCGTAGGAATCTTTAATAAATAGGCGGAGGTAGAAAATATCGTATAAATAGTCCGACGCGAAAATAACGGCTAAGGGCTTACTATTCTTAAGAGGAGTTAGTTAGTAGGTTATTAAAAATTAGTACGTATATATTTACCTAGAGATCGAGGCCTTAACCGACGATAATATAAGTATAGGGGGGGAACTAGGTATATATATCGTCGACGTTTAGGTTATTAAAGCGGTATACGAGAGAATTAGGAGTAGATCGACTTAACTCGGAAGAAAATACTTCGCTCTTAAAATAGTATATACGTAGGGTATAATAGACGATACGCTAGCTAGTAAGAGAAGAATACTAAATAGATATATTCTCGCCTCTCTTAAAGTAATCGAATATAGCTCCTACCGTATCGCGAAGTCGAGGCGAAAGCGTCGAGTATTTCTTTAGAGCTAGAGTATAGTAATATATAGGAGTTCGTTATTATTTAGGACGAGGGTAACTTTCGTAATAGATTTTAGAGGATATATACGTAGGGAGACGGTTTTTCCTAATACTACGGGTAAACTAGATACGTATATTTTAATAATACTTATTTAGATTAGTAATAGAATACGTAGTTATAAATAGAGTATAGTAATATATAGGAGTTCGTTGTTATTTAGGACGGGTATAACTTTCGTAATAGATTTTAGAGGATATATACGTAGGGAGACGGTTTGTCCTAATACTACGGGTAAACTAGATACGTATATTTTAATAATACTTATTATATACTATATAAATTAGTAATAGAATACGTAGTAACAAATAGAGTATAGTAATATATAGAAGTTATAGTTTAGGACGGGTATAACTTTCGTAATAGTTTTTAGAGGATATATACGTAGGGAGACGGTTTTTCCTAATACTACGGGTAAACTAGATACGTATATTTTAATAATACTTATTATATATTATTCGAATTAGTAATTGAATGCGTAGTAACAAATAGAGTATAGTAGTATATAGGAGTTATTATTTAGGATAGGGGTAACTTTCGTAATAGATTTTAGAGGATATATACGTAGAGATACGGTTTTTCCTAATACTACGGGTAGACTAGATACGTATATTTCAATAATACTTATTATATACTATATAAATCGGTAATAGAATACGAAGTTATAAATAAGGTATAGTAATATATAGGAGTTTATTATTATTTAGAACGGGTATAACTTTTGTAATAGATTTTAGAGGATATATACGTAGGGAGATAGTTTTTCCTAATACTACGGGTAAACTAGATACGTATATTTTAGTAATACTTATTATATACTATATAAATCAGCAATTGAATACGTAGTAATAAATAGAGTATAGTAGTATATAGGAGTTATTATTTAGGACGGGGGTAACTTTCGTAATAGATTTTAGAGGATATATACGTAGAGATACGGTTTTTCCCAATACTACGGGTAGACTAGATACGTATATTTTAATAATACTTATTATATACTATATAAATTAGTAATAGAATACGAAGTTATAAATAAGGTATAGTAATATATAGGAGTTCGTTGTTATTTAGAACGGGTATAACTTTCGTAATAGATTTTAGAGGATATATACGTAGGAAGATAGTTTTTCCTAATACTACGCGTAAACTAGATACGTATATTTTAATAATACTTATTATATACTATATAAATTAGTAATAGAATACGAAGTTATAAATAAGGTATAGTAATATATAGGAGTTCGTTATTATTTAGAACGGGTATAACTTTCGTAATAGATTTTGGAGGATATATACGTAGGGAGACGGTTTTTCGTAATACTACGGGCAAGCTAGATACGCGTATTATACTAAAGATAAGATCGATTCTAGGTAAGATACTATCGAATATTATAGTCCTAACGTTAAAGATATCGCTTATTAATAATACTAATAATATTCTTCTATTAGGGAGGTATAGGAGTTTTGATTTTCTCTATATCCCTATATACGGACAACGAGCGAGTCTTAACCCTAACCCGACGCGCCTTATAACCTCTATATAGAGGTAAGAATATTAAGTACTATACTATATAATTTAACTTCCAATATCCTCTTACTAGGTATTAGGTATTGTAGATAGTACGTAGGGTTATAGTCGAATTACCCGGCTATACTACTTTTTAGATTTTCTAGAGTTAAAACGAAGATACTATTTACCCCTCCCTAGTCTATTATTAGATATATACCCGGGAGTCCTATTAGTATCTCCCTATATAGTATATAAGATAAGTTACTAACTTTACGGTAGGTAATATTATTTATAGTATATATAAATATTTCTTGGAAAAGTTTAACTTTTAAATAAAATTTAAAGATATTCGGAATACTCTACCTACCGACCTAATAACGATAGCTTATAGAACCTATAAAGGGTTCGTATTAATAATTAAAGAACTATATTTTACTATCTATTTATAGCGTCGACCCTCTACTACTAAGAGTATCTTCCTAGCGTAGTTTAATACCTAAAGCTTATACGCGAACCGATTTTCCTAGGGTCCCTAACGGGGCGGGTTGGGGTAGGTTTTAGGGTAGAGAACCTACCCCGTTAGCGGGTCGGGTTCTAACGGGTTGGGGCGGGGTCCCGGGGCGGGTTATAGATTAGAGGAGAACCCGCCCCGTTCGCCCCGTTCGGGTTTTCCACGTGATTTTTAGAGGGTTATATATATAGATATATATATATTTTATATTATTAAAAGATACTCTTTAACCTAGAGATTATAATAGACTATTAAAAAATTAAAATATATATAGTAGTTCTAAAGTTACTAAGGTTTCCGTAAAAAATCTCCGGGTTCCCCCCTTAAAAACCCGCCCCTAACTAATAGGGCGGGTTTATATCTTAGCGGGGCGGGTCGGGTTAGGGTTATAGCTTTATAACCCGCCCCTAAAACCCGCCCCGACCCGCCCCTAACCCGATCCCCCCTGTTTCGCCCCGCCCTATTAGGGACCCTAGATTTTCCTACGTCTTCGTATTTATTATAATATCGACCTTATCTAGCTCCTTACTCGCCTTTACGTTAAAGTAAACCTTCGTAGAAGTAGAGAGATACCTAAGAATTATTACTATTAACTTTTTAACTATTTTACTAAGTCTTAAGTCTCTTCCGCTATAATAAGAACCTTTCTTTAGGTTATTATAAAGCTATTAAACTAGACCTAGATTACGTAGTATAGGTTGTATAGCGAGTACTAGTATAAGAATACGTATATAGCGCTTATAGTTAGATATAGTACTTGAACCGTCTTTTAAGAAGATAAAGAGTTTCTCTCTCTCGTAGTTAGGAAGTATTAGAATAAACCTAGCTATATAATCCCGGATACTTTAGTCGATAAAGAAGTTAGCCTACTCGATACCTAATTACTATTCTATAATAGTATATATATACTTCGTTATCCCCCGCTACTCGGCGGTATCCTAACCCCGTAACGTTATAGGTTTATTAGCTCTTTTTTCGAGAGGGTTAGGAAACTCTACTCCTTCCCGGCTCTAATTAAAGAGCCTAAATACTCGGTTAACCTAGGTTCTATTAGTATAATATAGCTCTTTATCTCGATTAGTACGTATAAATATAGTCTACTAGACTATTAACTCCTCGGTAGACTCGTATCCGAATAATTTAGCGACGACCTTAGGATATATACTATATAAACTATTTCGCTAGTCCTTAGTCGATTTTATATACTAAATATCCCTAAACTTCTCCTTTATTACCTTAACTTCTTCCCCTATAAGATACTTCCCCCTAGTTTGAGCCTGTTCCTTTCTAAGTTAGATATAATCTCTAACCGAATAGTTATATATCTCCTTGTATAACTACGCTAAATACTTAGCGATATATATCTAGGTATAAACTTAATAGACGGTTTTTTTAGGTAGTATATCTAGCCAAATCGGTTTCCTATACTAGGAAATTAGTTACGAGAGGAGGAGATCGAGCGAGTTCTTTATAAATATCTTAACTACTATAGTTATACTACCTTTCAAAGTACTACTAAACCTACCCGTTATATTAAATACTAGGCGTAAGAGGAAGCGGCGTCGAAATCGAGGAAGGCCCGTATCCTAGTTAATAATAGATTGTAGAAGCTATATTATACTATACTCTTCTATAATCCTCTTTAGATCTAGTCCGACTACGATATAATTATCGGGATAATCGTCTTCTTTATCGTCCGATAAGGCGTTAAGACGATCGACCTTATCTATTTAGTTAGATATAGGGCTATTAGTATCCTCTTCGTCTATTACCTCTTCCTCGGGATATTATTCGGTATCCTAATCGGTCTCGGATAAGCTACCGTCGTAGTCTCTAACCCGTTACCTATTAATACGCCTCTTTTTCGCTTGGTATTTACGCTTTAGTTACTATTAACGACGTATTAGACGATAGTACTTAGCGTAATCGCCGTCGAAGAGGAACTATAATATAGAAATATAGGTAGTTACTATAGGAGCCTAGACTAGCTCGATTTAAGTCTACTCTACTATAGTCGTCTCTTACTCGCGAATATCCGAATTACTCTCTTTCGCCCGCCTCTATTTATATTATACTATTATAACTAATAGCTCTAGAAGAATAAGGACTTTATTTATCTAAGTAGTATAAAATTATATAAAGACGTCTAAGGGATATATAAGGTAACCCTAATATAAGTCTAGTTCGTACTCGGATAGTTTACGGGTATAATATAGGTATACTAGAAACTGCCCTTCTCTATATATATATTAGAGTAGCTCCTCTAGTTTAGGTATATACTAACGGGAACTCTATAAGCCTTTTAAGTACTAAAAGGACGACCCGAAATTCTATTCGAGTAGAGTAGGTCTTCGGTTTTATACCTATCTATACTCTATATTTAGTATTAGAAATAATCTCTAAGAGCTACTTATAGAAGTCTATAGGGGATAAGGAGAACTTACTACTTATCTTATAGAATTATATAATTAGAGCTTCGCTTAGTCCGGCTACGAATAAGTCCCGATTGGAAAAGGGCTAATAGTTCTTTAGTAATATCGAAAATGCCTCCTTTATAATAGAGTACGCCTTACTATAAGCTAGTTTACGGCTAAATATATTACTATCCTTTATAGCGAAGTCTATATTACTAAGGTCGTACGCTCCTATAACGGAATATCTCTTCGTTTATAAAGATCCCCCGTCGATTTCTAGGTTAATATTAATATCGAACTTAGATACCTATTCTTCTAAATATTACGCGTCGTATATAAGTATAATCGGGTTAGCGTTCGCTTTCTCCCCGATAAGAAAATATTCGTAGGTAATATCGGCCTAAGTATCGCTTATATCGAAGAACTCGTAGTAAAAGTATCCCTCTAGCTAGTTTACGAATCGTAAGGACGCTTCTTATAGTAATAAGCTTTATCTCGAAGACTTATTAAGGAGCTTAAGTCCGTATCTAATAATAACGAGGAACGGTTACTAGAAACTATAGCTATAAATTTTTATACGTTTAGTAATCTCGTCCTAGAGTTAGGAGAGGTAGTCCTTAGGTAATAATACCCGATATTCTATACGTTACTATTATAACTTAGTAAATACTTCTTTTATTACTCTTACCCGGGCTAGTACGTTCTCTCTATTATTAGGATAATACTACTAGATATCCTTAGGCGTCGATTTCGTAACCGAGGGGAGGAGGATATTATCTATCTATTCTACTAGCTAGGTATCGTCTAGAAGTATATCGCTAGAGAATTATAAGTTAGGAAATACGATATATACGTTAAAGCCGTAACTACCCGAAGTACTACTATAACCTAGGTAGAAATATTTATAGTCGTATATATAGTATCTATTGAATTTAGTCTTAGCGTCCGCTTTCTACGTTAAGAAATAGGATAGCGTTTATATTAATATTATCCCCCCCTTTAGACTAGTAAGGGAGGTAAGACGTCCTATAAAACTATCGACGTCGTAAGGAAAGTAATAATAAATACGATCCTCGCTATCGAAGTTAGGGTAGTATTTCTAACTAGAACTTCCGAGTAAATTAGAGGTATCGAAATCGGCCCTATCGCCGGGTTTATATATAATCTCTTTCTAGGGGAGATTATATACTCCGGTAGGGCTATAGTAAGTAGAAAGGGTTAGAGTACTATAGGGGGCGCCTAGTACCGGAGGTATCGTATTTTAGTAGATTAGAAGGATAATATCTATAAAGAGTTTATTACCTAGTACTAGGCGCGGAGGATACTCTAGTACGGTTAGATCGCTTAGTAATAATAACCTAGGAAGATACGAAGGAGACTCCCTAGTATAGCGTAGGGGATTTACGTACTACGGTAATAAAACCTAGCTATAAGGTAGAATATCTTATAGATTAACGTATCTTCGAGCCTAGGGGTAAGTCGAGGATCTTTAGGGGTAGTAGTTTCTAGCTATAGTATTACTTCGACTTTAACTATATCCTCCTCTACCTCTATCTAAGCCGCTCTTCCAACCCGGTTGTCCCTATTATCTACTTCGATTCGTAGTCTATTAAGATCTAGTACTTTATTTACTTCGAGAGACTAGGTAGTATTCGTTTAGGTCTCGTATTATAGTATAGGGGTAAGTATATATTATAGTAAAACTCCGGATAAGTTACTAGTTTAGTTATCGAGCTAAGACTACCTACTACCTATACTCTACGTACCTTATATTAGGGTCTAGGGAATAATATCCGCATTATACTAATCGCTAGTAGGTAGATTTAGTATATTCGGTCGTAAACCCCCGGTTAGGATACTAATTTAGTCTTCTAGTAAAGACTATCTACTACTTATACTCTACTAAGCTCTAGTTAAGGTCTAGGGAACGAGTCCCTTATCGTTTAGTTCGATAAAGAGTAGATTTTATTTACTACTAGTTATACTCTATTCGCGTCGGGCTTGCGTTTAGGGCGGGGATTAACTATTAGGGGACGGCTGAGTTTAAAGGGCTTATAGGTCTAGAGTAGACTAGCTATCGCGTTACGGGGTTATACGGGTAGATACTAAAAGAGGAACGGGATATATAGGTTCGACCGATTTAGAAGTAGATCTTAAACGGCTAGACTATTCTAAACGCCGCGGTACGTAATCTTCTATAAAAACTATAGTATTATCGGGTAGAGGTAATAGAGGTAATATAAGATTAAGTCTACCTAAAGCCGATACTAAGGTATCGCCGACTCGATTAATATTCGTTTCTCCTAAGGGCTATAACTCGTCGTCCGTCGGTATATATACGATAATAATATCCGTCTATAGATATTCGATAGTATCGTCCCTCTATAGATAATTATAAGAGGATTACCTAGAATTAATTACCGCCTATACGATTTTCTTACGTTGACGACTTACTACTCGTACGAGGGTATTTCTTTATTTCTTAGCCTCCGCCTTTTCTATCTATATCCTTTGTTTTAATAAAGGCGAGAGCGATAACGCTCGATTCTTTACCCGATACTTACGCTATCGGGAGTTAGGAGACTAGGGACCGTTTTCTAGGTCTTCGAGTAGGCGACTAGTTCTTACTATAACGTAGGTAATACCGTAAGAAGAGTAGATATATAAGAGGTCGAGGTATTAAGGAAGTTTAGAGTTAGTAGTAGTTAAAATAGTAGTAAGTTATATATTAGTCCTAAGTAGGTTTCGGTCTAAGGTTAGTAGTACTTTAAATAGTAGTAGGTTATATATTAGCCCTAAATAGGGCTCGGGACTATTATATTAAAGGAACTCTACTAATAATACTACGGATAAACCTATCTAAGGATAGTCTAGGGTAGGAGGCTTAGTACCGACGATACGGTAGAAACTAGAGGGAACTAGATTTACCTATAAGTCTAGGTAGGCTAGGTTAACGGTTCGGTTAAGGACCTATTCGTTATAGGAATCTTTAATAAATAGGCGGAGGTAGAAAACATCGTATAAATAGTCCGACGCGAAAATAACGGCTAAGGGCTTACTATTCTTAAGAGGAGTTAGTTAGTAGGTCGTTAAAAATTAGTACGTATATATTTACCTAGAGATCGAGGCCTTAACCGACGATAATATAAGTATAGGGGGGGAACTAGGTATATATATCGTCGACGTTTAGGTTGTTAAAGTAGTATACGAAAGAATTAGGAGTAGATCGACTTAACTTAGAAGAAAATACTTCGCTCTTAAAATAGTATATACGTAGGGTATAATAGACGATACGCTAGCTAGTAGGAGAAGAATACTAAATAGATATATTCTCGCCTCTCTTAAAGTAATCGAATATAGCTCCTACCGTATCGCGAAGTCGAGGCGAAAGCGTCGAGTATTTCTTTAGAGCTAGAGTATAGTAATATATAGGAGTTCGTTATTATTTAGGACGGGGGTAACTTTCGTAATAGATTTTAGAGGATATATACGTAGGGAGACGGTTTTTCCTAATACTACGGGTAAACTAGATACGTATATTTTAATAATACTTATTTAGATTAGCAATAGAATGCGTAGTTATAAATAGAGTATAGTAATATATAGGAGTTTATTATTATTTAGGACGGGTATAACTTTCGTAATAGATATTAGAGGATATATACGTAGGGAGACGGTTTATCCTAATACTACGGGTAAACTAGATACGTATATTTCAATAATACTTATTATATACTATATAAATTAGTAATAGAATACGTAGTAACAAATAGAGTATAGTAATATATAGAAGTTATAGTTTGGGACGGGTATAACTTTCGTAATAGTTTTTGGAGGATATATACGTAGGGAGACGGTTTTTCCTAATACTACGGGTAAACTAGATACGTATATTTCAATAATACTTATTATATATTATTCGAATTAGTAATTGAATACGTAGTAACAAATAGAGTATAGTAGTATATAGGAGTTATTGTTTAGGACGGGGGTAACTTTCGTAATAGATTTTGGAGGATATATACGTAGAGATACGGTTTTTCCTAATACTACGGGTAGACTAGATACGTATATTTTAATAATACTTATTATATACTATATAAATCAGCAATAGAATACGAAGTTATAAATAAGGTATAGTAATATATAGGAGTTCGTTATTATTTAGAACGGGTATAACTTTCGTAATAGATTTTAGAGGATATATACGTAGGGAGATAGTTTTTCCTAATACTACGGGTAAACTAGATACGTATATTTTAATAATACTTATTATATACTATACAAATTAGCAATTGAATACGTAGTAACAAATAGAGTATAGTAGTATATAGGAGTTATTATTTAGGACGGGGGTAACTTTCGTAATAGATTTTAGAGGATATATACGTAGAGATACGGTTTTTCCTAATACTACGGGTAGACTAGATATATATATTTCAAAAATACTTATTATATACTATATAAATCGGTAATAGAATACGAAGTTATAAATAAGGTATAGTAATATATAGGAGTTTATTATTATTTAGAACGGGTATAACTTTTGTAATAGATTTTAGAGGATATATACGTAGGGAGATAGTTTTTCCTAATACTACGGGTAAACTAGATACGTATATTTTAGTAATACTTATTATATACTATATAAATCAGCAATTGAATACGTAGTAATAAATAGAGTATAGTAGTATATAGGAGTTATTGTTTAGGACGGGGGTAACTTTCGTAATAGATTTTAGAGGATATATACGTAGAGATACGGTTTTTCCCAATACTACGGGTAGACTAAATACGTATATTTCAATAATACTTATTATATACTATATAAATTAGTAATAGAATACGAAGTTATAAATAAGGTATAGTAATATATAGGAGTTCGTTATTATTTAGAACGGGTATAACTTTCGTAATAGATTTTAGAGGATATATACGTAGAAAGATAGTTTTTCCTAATACTACGCGTAAACTAGATACGTATATTTTAATAATACTTATTATATACTATATAAATCAGTAATAAAATACGAAGTTATAAATAAGGTATAGTAATATATAGGAGTTCGTTATTATTTAGAACGGGTATAACTTTCGTAATAGATTTTGGAGGATATATACGTAGGGAGATAGTTTTTCGTAATACTACGGGTAAGCTAGATACGCGTATTATACTAAAGATAAGATCGATCCTAGGTAAGATACTATCGAATATTATAGTCCTAACGTTAAAGATATCGCTTATTAGTAATACTAATAATATTCTTCTATTAGGGAGGTACGGGAGTTTTAATTTTCTCTATATCCCTATATACGGACGACGAGCGAGTCTTAACCCTAACCTAACGTACCTTATAACCTCTATATAGAGGTAAGAATATTAAGTACTATACTATATAATTTGACTTCCAATATCCTCTTACTAGGTATTAGATATTATAGATAGTACGTAGGGTTATAGTCGAATTACCCGGCTATACTACTTTTTAGATTTTCTAGAGTTAAAACGAAGATACTATTTACCCCTCCCTAGTCTATTATTAGATATATACCTAGGAGTCCTATTAGCATCTCCCTATGTAGTATATAAGATAAGTTACTAACTTTATAGTAGGTAATATTATTTATAGTATATATAAATATTTCTTAGAAAAGTTTAACTTTTAAATAAAATTTAGAGATATTCGGAATACTCTACCTACCGACCTAATAACAATAGCTTATAGAACCTATAAAGGGTTCGTATTAATAATTAAAGAACTGTATTTTGCTATCTATTTATAGCGTCGACCCTCTACTACTAAGAGTATCTTCCTAGCGTAGTTTAATACCTAAAGCTTATATACGAACCGATTTTCCTACGTCTTCGTATTTATTATAATATCGACCTTATCTAGCTCCTTACTCGCCTTTACGTCAAAGCGAACCTTCGTAGTAGTAGAGAGATACCTAAGAATTATTACTATTAACTTTTCAACCGTTTTACTAAGTCTTAAGTCTCTTCCGCTATAATAAGAACCTTTCTTTAGGTTATTATAAAGCTATTAAACTAGACCTGGATTACGTAGTACGGGTTATATAGCGAGTACTAGCGTAAGAATACGTATATAGCGTTTATAGTTAGATATAGTACTTAAACCGTTTTTCGAGAAGACGAAGAGTTTCTCTCTCTCGTAGTTAGGAAGTATTAGAATAAACCTAGCTATATAATCCCGGATACTTCGGTCGATAAAGAAGTTAGCCTACTCGATACCTAATTACTATTCTATAATAGTATATATATACTTCGTTATCCCCCGCTACTCGGCGGCATCCTAACTCCGTAACGTTATAGGTTTATTAGCTCTTTTTTCGAGAGGGTTAGGAAACTCTACTCCTTCCTAGCTCTAATTAAAGAGCCTAAATACTCAGTTAACCTAGGTTCCGTTAGTATAATATAGCTCTTTATCTTAATTAGTACGTATAAATACGGTCTACTAGACTATTAACTCCTTAGTAGACTCGTATCCGAACAATTTAGCGACGACCTTAGGATATATACTATATAAACTATTTCGCTAGTCCTTAGTCGATTTTATATACTAAATATCCCTAAACTTCTCCTTTATTACCTTAACTTCTTCCCCTATAAGATACTTCCCCCTAGTTTAAGCCCGTTCCTTTCTAAGTTAGATATAATCTCTAACCGAATAGTTATATATCTCCTTATATAACTACGCTGAATACTTAGCGATATATATCTAGGTATAAACTTAATAGACGGTTTTTTCAGGTAGTATATCTAGCCAAATCGGTTTCCTACGCTAGGAAATTAGTTGCGAGAGGAGGAGATCGAGCGAGTTCTTTATAGATATCTTAACTACTATAGTTATACTACCTTTTAAAGTACTACTAAACCTACCCGTTGTATTAAACGCTAGGCGTAAGAGGAAGTAGTATTGAAATCGAGAAAGGCCTATATCCTAGTTAATAATAGATTGTAGAAGCTATATTATACTATACTCTTCTATAATCCTCTTTAGATCTAGTCCGACTACGATATAATTATCGGGATAATCGTCTTCTTTATCGTCCGACAAGGCGTTAAGACGATTAACCTTATCTATTTAGTTAGATATAGGGCTATTAGTATCCTCTTCGTCTATTACCTCTTCCTCGGGATATTATTCGGTATCCTAATCGGTCTCGGATAAGCTACCGTCGTAGTCTCTAACCCGTTACCTATTAATACGCCTCTTTTTCGCTTAGTATTTACGCTTTAGTTACTATTAACGACGTATTAGATAATAGTACTTAGCGTAATCGCCGTCGAAGAGGAACTATAATATAGAAATATAGGTAGCTACTATAGGAGCCTAGACTAGCTCGATTTAAGTCTACTCTACTATAATCGTCTCTCGCTCGCGAATATCCGAATTACTCTCTTTCGCCCGCCTCTATTTATATTGTACTATTATAACTAATAGCTCTAGAAGAACAAGGACTTTATTTATTTAAGCGGTATAAAATTATATAAAGACGTCTAAGGGATATACGAGGTAATCCTAATATAAGTCTAGTTCGTACTTAGATAGTTTACGGGTATAATATAGGTATACTAGAAACTACCCTCCTCTATATATATATTAGAGTAGCTCCTCTAGTTTAGGTATATACTAACGGGAACTCTATAAGCCTTTTAAGTACTAAAAGGACGACCCGAAATTCTATTCGAGTAGAGTAGGTCTTCGGTTTTATACCTATCTATACTCTATATTTAGTATTAGAAATAATCTCTAAGAGCTACTTATAGAAGTCTATAGGGGATAAGGAGAACTTACTACTTATCTTATAGAATTATATAATTAGAGCTTCGCTTAGTCCGGCTACGAATAAGTCCCGATTGGAAAAGGGCTAATAGTTCTTTAGTAATATCGAAAATGCCTCCTTTATAATAGAGTACGCCTTGCCGTAAGCTAGTTTACGGCTAAATATATTACTATCCTTTATAGCGAAGTCTATATTACTAAGGTCGTACGCTCCTATAACGGAATATCTCTTCGTTTATAAAGATCCCCCGTCGATTTCTAGGTTAATATTAATATCGAACTTAGATACCTATTCTTCTAAATATCGCGCGTCGTATATAAGTATAATCGGGTTAGCGTTTGCTTTCTCCCCGATAAGAAAATATTCGTAGGTAATATCGGCCTAAGTATCGCTCGTATCGAAGAACTTATAATAAAAGTATCCCTTTAGCTAGTTTACGAATCGTAAGGACGCTTCTTATAGTAATAAGCTTTGTCTCGAAGACTTATTAAGGAGCTTAAGTCCGTATCTAATAATAACGAGGAACGGTTACTAGAAACTATAGCTATAAATTTTTATACGTTTAGTAATCTCGTCCTAGAGTTAGGAGAGGCAGTCCTTAGGTAATAATACCCGATATTCTATACGTTACTATTATAACTTAGTAAATACTTCTTTTATAACTCTTACCTACGCTAGTACGTTCTCTCTATTATTAGGATAATACTACTAGATATCCTTAGGCGTCGATTTCGTAACCGAGGGGAGGAGGATATTATCTATCTATTCTACTAGCTAGGTATCGTCTAGAAGTATATCGCTAGAGAATTATAAGTTAGGAAATACGATATATACGTTAAAGCCTTAACTACCCGAAGTACTACCGTAACCTAGGCGGAAATATTTATAGTTATATATATAGTATCTATTAAATTTAGTCTTGGCGTCCGCTTTCTGCGTTAAGAAATAGGATAGCGTATATATTAATATTATCCCCCCCTTTAGACCGGCGAGGGAGGTAAGACGTCCTATAAAACTATCGACGTCGTAAGGAAAGTAATAATAAATACGATCCTCGCTATCGAAGTTAGGGTAGTATTTCTAACTAGAACTTCCGAGTAAATTAGAGGTATCGAAATCGGCCCTATCGCTAGGTTTATATATAATCTCTTTCTAGGGGAGATTATATGCTCCGGTAGGGCTATAGTAAGTAGAAAGGGTTAGAGTACTATAGGGGGCGCCTAGTACCGGAGGTATCGTATTTTAGCGGATCGGAAGGATAATATCTATAAAGAGTTTATTACCCGGTACCGGGCGCGGAGGATACTCTAGTACGGTTAGATCGCTTAGTAATAATAACCTAGGAAGATACGAAGGAGACTCCCTAGTATAGCGTAGGGGATTTACGTACTACGGTAATAAAACCTAGCTATAAGGTAGAATATCTTATAGATTAATATATCTTCGAGCCTAGGGGTAAGTCGAGGATCTTCGGGGGTAGTAGTTTCTAGCTATAGTATTACTTCGACTTTAACTATATCCTCCTCTACCTCTATCTAAGCCGCTCTTCTAACCCGGTTATCCCTATTATCTACTTCGATTCGTAGTCTATTAAGATCTAGTACTTTATCTACTTCGAGAGACTAGGTAGTATTCGTTTAGGTCTCGTATTATAGTATAGGGGTAGGTATATATTATAGTAAAACTCCGGATAAGTTACTAGTTTAGTTATCGAGCTAAGACTACCTACTACCTATACTCTACGTACCTTATATTAGGGTCTAGGGAATAATATCCGGATTATACTAATCGCTAGTAGGTAGATTTAGTATATTCGGTCGTAAACCCCTAGTTAGGATACTAATTTAGTCTTCTAGTAAAGACTATCTACTACTTATACTCTACTAAGCTCTAGTTAAGGTCTAGGGAACGAGTCCCTTATCGTTTAGTTCGATAAAGAGTAGATTTTATTTACTACTAGTTATACTCTATTCGCGTCGGGCTTACGTTTAGGGCGGGGATTAACTATTAGGGGACGGCTAAGTTTAAAGGGCTTATAGGTTTAGAGTAGACTAGCTATCGCGTTACGGGGTTATATAGGTAGATACTAAAAGAGGAACGGGATATATAGGTTCGACCGATTTAGAAGTAGATCTTAAATAGCTAGACTATTCTAAACGCCGCGGTACGTAATCTTCTATAAAAACTATAGTATTATCGGGTAGAGGTAATAGAGGTAATATAAGATTAAGTCTACCTAAAGCCGATACTAAGGTATCGCCGACTTAATTAATATTCGTTTCTCCTAAGGGCTATAACTTGTCGTCCGTCGGTATATATACGATAATAATATCCGTCTATAGATATTCGATAGCATCGTCCCTCTATAGATAATTATAAGAGGATTACCTAGAATTAATTACCGCCTATACGATTTTCTTACGTTGACGACTTACTACTCGTACGAGGGTATTTCTTTATTTCTTAGCCTCTACCTTTTCTATCTATATCCTTTGTTTTAATAAAGGCGAGAGCGACGGCGCTCGATTCTTTACCCGATACTTATGCTATCGGGAGTTAGGAGACTAGGGACCGTTTTCTAGATCTTCGAGTAGGCGACTAGTTCTTACTATAACGTAGGTAATACCGTAAGAAGAGTAGATATATAAGAGGTCGAGGTATTAAGGAAGTTTAGAGTTAGTAGTAGTTAAAATAGTAGTAAGTTATATATTAGTCCTAAGTAGGTTTCGGTCTAAGGTTAGTAGTACTTTAGATAGTAGTAGGTTATATATTAGCCCTAAATAGGGCTCGGGACTATTATATTAAAGGAACTCTACTAATAATACTACGGATAAACCTATCTAAGGATAGTCTAGGGTAGGAGGCTTAGTACCGACAATACGGTAGAAACTAGAGGGAACTAGATTTACTTATAAGTCTAGGTAGGCTAGGTTAACGGTTCGGTTAAGGACCTATTCGTCGTAGGAATCTTTAATAAATAGGCGGAGGTAGAAAACATCGTATAAATAGTCCGACGCGAAAATAACGGCCGAGGGCTTACTATTCTTAAGAGGAGTTAGTTAGTAGGTCGTTGAAAATTAGTACGTATATATTTACCTAGAGATCGAGGCCTTAACCGACGATAATATAAGTATAGGGGGGGAACTAGGTATATATATCGTCGACGTTTAGGTTGTTAAAGCGGTATACGAGAGAATTAGGAGTAGATCGACTTAACTTAGAAGAAAATACTTCGCTCTTAAAATAGTATATACGTAGGGTATAATAGACGATACGCTAGCTAGTAGGAGAAGAATACTAAATAGATATATTCTCGTCTCTCTTAAAGTAATCGAATATAGCTCCTACCGTATCGCGAAGTCGAGGCGAAAGCGTCGAGTATTTCTTTAGAGCTAGAGTATAGTAATATATAGGAGTTTGTTGTTATTTAGGACGGGGGTAACTTTCGTAATAGATTTTAGAGGATATATACGTAGGGAGACGGTTTTTCCTAATACTACGGGTAAACTAGATACGTATATTTTAATAATACTTATTTAGATTAGTAATAGAATACGTAGTTATAAATAGAGTATAGTAATATATAGGAGTTCGTTATTATTTAGGACGGGTATAACTTTCGTAATAGATATTAGAGGATATATACGTAGGGAGACGGTTTATCCTAATACTACGGGTAAACTAGATACGTATATTTCAATAATACTTATTATATACTATATAAATTAGTAATAGAATATATAGTAACAAATAGAGTATAGTAATATATAAAAGTTATAGTTTGGGACGGGTATAACTTTCGTAATAGTTTTTAGAGGATATATATATAGGGAGACGGTTTTTCCCAATACTATAGGTAAACTAGATACGTATATTTTAATAATACTTATTATATATTATTCGAATTAGTAATTGAATACGTAGTAACAAATAGAGTATAGTAGTATATAGGAGTTATTATTTAGGACGGGGGTAACTTTCGTAATAGATTTTAGAGGATATATACGTAGAGATATAGTTTTTCCCAATACTACGGGTAGACTAGATACGTATATTTTAATAATACTTATTATATACTATATAAATTAGTAATAGAATACGAAGTTATAAATAAGGTATAGTAATATATAGGAGTTCGTTATTATTTAGAACGGGTATAACTTTCGTAATAGATTTTAGAGGATATATACGTAGGGAGATAGTTTTTCCCAATACTACGGGTAAACTAGATACGTATATTTTAATAATACTTATTATATACTATATAAATTAGTAATTGAATACGTAGTAACAAATAGAGTATAGTAGTATATAGGAGTTATTATTTAGGACGGGGGTGACTTTCGTAATAGATTTTAGAGGATATATATATAGAGATACGGTTTTTCCCAATACTACGGGTAGACTAGATACGTATATTTCAATAATACTTATTATATACTATATAAATCAGTAATAGAATACGAAGTTATAAATAAGGTATAGTAATATATAGGAGTTCGTTATTATTTAGAACGGGTATAACTTTCGTAATAGATTTTGGAGGATATATACGTAGGGAGATAGTTTTTTCCAATACTACGGGTAAACTAGATACGTATATTTTAATAATACTTATTATATACTATATAAATTAGTAATTGAATACGTAGTAACAAATAGAGTATAGAAGTATATAGGAGTTATTATTTAGGACGGGGGTAACTTTCGTAACAGATTTTAGAGGATATATATATAGAGATACGGTTTTTCCCAATACTATAGGTAGACTAGATACGTATATTTTAATAATACTTATTATATACTATATAAATTAGTAATAGAATACGAAGTTATAAATAAGGTATAGTAATATATAGGAGTTTATTATTATTTAGAACGGGTATAACTTTCGTAATAGATTTTAGAGGATATATACGTAGGAAGATAGTTTTTCCTAATACTACGCGTAAACTAGATACGTATATTTCAATAATACTTATTATATACTATATAAATCAGCAATAGAATACGAAGTTATAAATAAGGTATAGTAATATATAGGAGTTCGTTATTATTTAGAACGGGTATAACTTTCGTAATAGATTTTAGAGGATATATACGTAGGGAGATAGTTTTTCGTAATACTACGGGTAAGCTAGATACGCGTATTATACTAAAGATAAGATCGATCCTAGGTAAGATACTATCGAATATTATAGTTCTAACGTTAAAGATATCGCTTATTAGTAATACTAATAATATTCTTCTATTAGGGAGGTATAGGAGTTTTAATTTTCTCTATATCCCTACGTACGGACAACGAGCGAGTCTTAACCCTAACCCAATACGCCTTATAACCTAACCCTAACCCTAACCCTAACCCTAACCCTAACCCTAACCCTAACCCTAACCCTAATCCTAACCCTAACTTACTATCTAATCCTTTCTAAGGTTCTAATAAGCCGAATTCTCCGTATTCCTTATTCTAATCTATAGAACTTTCGCTACTAGTATTATTATTATTTTCTAGACTAGGTATAGTTATCGAGTAGAGCTAGATCGTCTACCCTAGGTCGTACTTATAGACGTAGATACTAGAATAGTAAAGGGCTCTAAGTCGCCGATTAATAAAATCCTCGATATTAAAGTTAGGAATAGTAGGGATATTCTTTTTAGGTACGTTACTAAATTAGCGGGAGAGTCTATTAGCTACTATATTCTTTTTCCTAGGAACGTATTAGATATTAAAATTCTATATCTAAATCTATACGAGCTATCGTATAACTAGAGATCCTACTATATCCGAAGATACTTTATTAAGTTAATAGATTAAAGTCTAGGCGTCCGATTCGACTACGAAATCTATTCCCTAAAAATAAAGATAGAATTTCTTAAGAGTATATAAAAGGGTATAGTATTCTAGTTTTACTATATCGTATTTCCTTTTTAATAGTAACTAGATTCCGCTTTTATATTAGTACGGGTATCTTTTACCTAGTTCGTCTAGTTATTATAGAACCGCTCCCTATCCTTCTTCTAAAGTATCTACTATAAGAATAATCTCGCCTAAATCTAATTCGTATATAACCGGCCGTAGTACGGGTATATTTATAAGCGCTTCCTAAAGAGATTTTATTATATTATCTTATTCCTTTCCCTAATAGAATTCTAAGTCTTTCTTAAATAATATAAAGATAGGTTTCTAAACAGTAGTAAAATCCTATATCTAGATTTAGTAGTAGATATAGACTCCGATAAAAGCTCTTATAGACTTAATAGAACTAGGAGTTAACTAGTTTAAAATAGTAGTTACTTTAGAAGTATTTAGGTATCGTCCTTCTCGATCGTAATAGTATCCGACTATATTTACGCCCTCTTTATAAATAGGGTCCCTAACGGGGCGGGTTAGGGCGGGTTATAGGGTAGGGAACCCGCCCCGTTAGCGGGTCGAGTTCTAACGGGTTAGGACGGGGTCCTAGGGCGGGTTATAGATTAGAGGAGAACCTACTCCGTTTACTCTATTTAGGTTTTCCACGTGATTTTTATAGCGTTATATATATAGATATATATATTTTTTATACTCCTTAAAGATACTCTATAACCTAGAGATTATTATAGGCTATTAAAAAATTAAAATATATATAGTAGTTCTAAAGTTATTAAGGTTTCCGTAAAAAATCTCCGGGTTCCCCCCTTAAAAACCCGCCCTTAACTAATAGGGCGGGTTTATATCTTAGCGGGGCGGGTCGGGTTAGGGTTATAGGTTTATAACCCGCCCTAAAAACCCGCCCCGACCCGCCTCTAACCCGACCCCCCCCGTTTCGCTCCGCCCTATTAGGGACCCTATTTATAAATATCGAACTTTTCTCCTAATATTATCGCTCCTACGCGTTTAATATCCGTAAGAACTATATCTAGCCTAACTACGTATTCTAAGACCCCTTAACGTACTCCCTTAAGTTCGGATTCCTTATTATTATTATACCTTTTCGGGGCTCTAGTAATTATATCGTCTACGTAAATATTACTATATTTAAACTAGTAGGAAATAATTATCTTCGATATATAGTAAAATTAAGCTACTAAGTTCGTTACTCCTTAAGGTAGAGTAGTTATTCGTAAAAGACTAAACGGGTATATAAATAAGGTAAGATCGCGACTTTCTTTAGTAAGTTCTAACTAGTCGTACCTAGAGAAAAGGTTAGTAAGCGATATCTATACGTATCTAGTAAACGAGTTAGAAAATTTATTAGCCGTTAGTAGTATATTCGCGTCCCTAATAGTAACTATATTAATATTTATAGCGCTATTAATTAGTCTATACTTACCGTTTTTCTTTAAGACTAAAAACTATAGATTATAATATAAGGTATAACTAGGTTCGAGTCTTCCCGTCTTAATTCTTTCGTAAAATATCTAACGAATTTCGGTTAATAGAGCCTTAGGGATATTAAAGGGTTTCGTTTACTAAGGTTCGTAGTCTACTACTCGGATAACTTATACTAGTACTACTTCTTTCCTAATTTTACCGTATTCTTCGAAGCTCTATACGAGGGTAGGTTCTTATCGTATAAGTATTTCCTTAACTAGTAATCGTTCGTTTAGGCTAAGGGACTAGTTAATACGTATATTATTAAATCGGAGTTCCGTAAGCCGAGTCTAATAAGGGAAACGGGCGTAGCGTTTCTCGAGGAACCTATTAAGGTAATAGTAAGGTTCCGTACTAAACTACTCTTTTAGTATTATATCTCTCTAATCTATACGACTACTAGGTATAGATCTATTAGTAAGCTAAACGTTCTAAGGTTAGATCTTATCTACTTTCTTTTTATATATACTATTTAAGTATTTCGTTCTATATTTTGTCGGGGAGCTAGTCGAAAATAAGGAAATCCTTAGGGAAAGTAGGTCCTATTTATCTAAGTATCTAAATATTAGTATTCCGGTCTAAGACTTCGTAGGTATAAGGCGACAATAGGTAAATATTCGGTACCTTATCTATTATTCCTATAGAAGCTTATCCCTTTCTTTTTATAGCTTTATCTCGTTTACTATAGTAGCTATATTAAGTCTAGTCGTAGTATAAGTCTTATAACTTTATTATATAGAAGTCTCCTAAAGTCTAGTAGTAAGAGAAACTCGTCGTAGAACGAGTTATTAAAAAGCTATTAGTATATTTTCTAGCCTAAGTTTAGTACTAGAAGCCTTAGGTTTCTTATATATATAGCGGATATTCTTCTAAGACCTAGGACTCTACCTCCTTATTTTCTAAATCGTTCGAATTAGAATTATCTTCTTAGTCTAAATAAGTATAAAGGATTTAAAGACTAGACTTATACCTATCGTATAGGAATTCCGAGATAACTACTTACTATATAACGCTCTATTCGCCGTTTATAGAGAATATCTTATACGAAATACTACTATCTACCTTAGCCTATATAACGAGACGGCTCCGTACTAAGAAGGGCTAACTAAGTATTATCCCCTAAGAGTAATCCCTAAGTACTATAAAGACTATATTTTTATAATTAAAGTCTACTCTAGTAATCCGTATACGCGCGCTAGTCTAGCTAACTAGAGGAACTATCCTCCCGTTAGTAACCTTAAGCTTATCTAAAACTAGTCCCTAGATATCCTACTTAATACTATTAACTACTAATCTATAACTCCTTATAACTCCTTTAGATATAACGTTTACTTCGGCTCTAGTATTATATAACGACTTAATCTCTAGTTTTCTAATCCAAGCTATTAAAGTAGGGCTCCTTATAGAGACGTAGGGTCCCTAATAGGGCGGGGCGAAACGGGGGGGGTCGGGTTAGGGGCGGGTAGAGGTAGGTTTTTAGGGCGGGTTATAAAGCTATAACCCTAACCCGACCCGCCCCGCTAAGATATAAACCCGCCCCGTTAGTTAGGGGCGGGTTTTTAAGGGGGGAACCCGGAGATTTTTTACGGAAACCTTAATAACTTAAGAACTACTATATATATTTTAATTTTTTAATAGCCTATAATAATCTCTAGGTTATAGAGTATCTTTTAAGAATATAGAATATATATATATCTATATATATATCCCTATAAAAATCACGTGGAAAACCCGAACGGGGCGAACGGGGCGGGTTCTCCTCTAATCTATAACCCGCCCCGGGACCCCGCCCTAACCCGTTAGAACCCGACCCGCTAATAGGGCGGGTTCTCTACCCTAAAACCCGCCCTAACCCGCCCCGTTAGGGACCCTATAGACGCGAGAATAGTTATTATTCTTATTAATACGAAGAACTATTTCCGAAGTTAGTTTCTACTCTTTAGAGCGTAGTACTATAATTTCTACTCCTTATTTTATTCTATCCGCTTTCTATCTTTTTTCTATTTTTTACTTCCTTTTAGCGGCCTTTTCCTATTTCCTTCGTTCTATTTTCTCTATTTTAGGACGGATATTATCAGCCAACTATTCTAGTAAGGACTTATATAAGAGATCTTTAAATACCGGGATATAAATAATAGTATTATAAAGACTAAGTTAGACTAATTACTAGAGGATATTCCCTACTATATATATTCCGTTAATAGCCTTATCTTTCTTCGTAATATACTACTTAAGAGTTAGGTTTCTAGGCTTATAAGTTTTCTTTAGTAGTTCCGGTAGCGAGTTTCTAAAGGATACGTCTAGTTTATTATCTTCTAAGTCTAAGTCTATATCCGAGTCTCTTTCGCTATTCTATTATTCCGCGGTCTTAGTAATATAACTATATCCTATATACTTAACTATTAGGGCCTTAAATCTACTAGACTTAGTAACCCTAGTAGGCTATTTTCCTTTTATCTTTTCTAATAGGGGTTTTCGTATAGATAAACGTAGTTAGGTAGTAGCCGTAAGAATAATAAAAGGTATAAATCCGCCTCCTCCTACCTTACTAATATTCGATACCTAAACCTATATACTAAAGTCTTCCTATTTTAAGTCGCTTAATTTAATAATTCTAATAAATAACTTAACTATCCTAAATAACGAAATACTACTAGAGCCTTATTAAGACTAAGCTAATTAAGTCCGGATCTAGTTACTATAGTTCTAGCCGTTAATAATTCCTCCGATTTTCCCGCCTAGAGCGGCTAAAGTTCCCTAGTACTACTATCTAGGTATTACGTTTATATTCTAATAGTAAATTCCTTAAGTAACTAGTTCCGTAACGTTAGGGTATATCCGTTCGTAATATTCTATACTTCTATAGCTCCTACAACCTCTCTTTTTCGATATTCCGTTCTAGGTAGTCTATATAGGGGGCGGTAACGAAGAAGGGATTAAAGGGTAGTTAGTAGGTAGGGTAGTTAGGTTCGGGTTTCTTAACTAGGCTAGGGGTTAAGGCTAGGGGTTACTAGGGATACTAGTAGACTAAATATTAGCGGACTAACTACGTTAGTTAGTAGTATTTTAAATATACTAGGAGGACTAGTTAGTATTAGCTAGCCCCCTATAGTAATTTCCTCGTAGGTTAGTATAAACGAAGGAACTTCCTAATAGTATAGTATTAGACTAAGTAGAAGAGCGAAAGTTATTATAGATCTAATTATTAAGTATAGTAACCTATTTTATATCTTTTCTAGCTACTACTATAGTAGGATCCGTACTTTCGGTAATAGCGAAGAGTAGGATATCCCTAGAAGTATTCGTTCTACGAAGACCCTTAAGAGCTTTAATAATATTAGCCCTAAGTTAAGGTTTAGTAGTTTTAGGTTTTTCTTCGGCTATAGCCTCGTTCCTTCGAAGGACTATTCGTTTAATAACCCTATTAAGGGTACTTCCTTTATAACTATCTAATATAAAGAGTAATATATTCTCGTTACTAATAATAATCCGTTTAGCTTTAAGGATAATCCGTTTAATATCGTTAAAGGTAGAGCGAATATAAGGGTCGATATTAAGCGTTAGGTTAACCTATTAACGAACCGATTCTAGTAATCTACTAAGGAAGATCCTACTTATAGTAGACCTAGTTAGTTTATCGGTATTAATAATAAGTAGATAGTAGTTCTTGAATTCTTTAATAAAGCTATAAGTATCTAGTTTCTAAGAGGCGCTTTAAAAGGTAACTTTATAGAGGTAAGTAGTAGTTTTCTTTCGCTAACGGTTATTAGTAGCGATATATTCCTTACGAAGAGATTTACGGAGAGTTCTATAGCTACGTTCCTTATAGCTACCTAAAAGCTTAATATCGTATAGATAGCTAGACTTAATATTATAAGTAAAAACCTAGATCTTATAGGTATCGTCGGTAATATCGTAGGTATCGAAGATATCTTTAAGACGAATAAGGAAGTCCGTAATATTCCTACTATCGAAGCGTTCCTTTGGAGAGAGCGTATAGTTTTTAAGATTAAAAGCTTAAGCCTTTCTTTCCTATCTTCTAGTAATAGTAAAATCCTTAAGGGTATTAATAAAGTTAATTATATTAGAACGAGTAGCTAGTCCTTTAATTATAGGGTTAAGATTAGCCGTAGACGGGTTACTAGAGGGAGAGCCGGAAGAATCTAAAGGGGTTCTAGTAGAAGGGATCCTTTAGTCTAGGCGTAAGTATATAGGTATTTCGATTTTTCGTTAGTCTTAAGTTATTCTATTTGTTTTATATTATATTCGTTCGCGTACGTTTCTTAGAGATAAGAGTATTAATACTAAGAGTTCCTAGATAATTTCGAAGATAAGTAGCTAAAAGAAGTTAGATCTATATACTAATATACGGAGTTCGTAGCCTAGACGGCGAGAGTAGTACTATTTCGTATATAGTATAGTTAAGCCTCTCTTTTCTAACTTATTAGATAAGGGTATATAGGCTATAGAGGGGCAATATATTAATAGTATAGGTAATCCTAGGTATTTTCGTACAAAGTATAATTTCTACTAGCGGGATATCCTAGAATTAGTCTAAGGAGTTAAAAGAACTAGGATATTACTAGTAATTATTTTGAATTCTAATTTTCCGTTAATATTAGGGTCCCTAACGGGGCGGGGCAAAACGGGGGGGGTCGGGTTAGGGGCGGGTTATAAAGGTAAAACCCTAACCCGACCCGCCCCGCTAAGCTTTAAACCCGCCCCGTTAGTTAGGGGCGGGTTTTTAAGGGGGGAACCCGGGATTTTTCTCTAGAAACCTTAATAACTATAGATCGATTATCTATATTTTAATTTTTTAAATACTTAGAATAATCTCTAGGTTATACTCTATCTTATAGGAATATAATATATCAATATATCTATATATATAACCCTATAAAAATTACTTGGAAAACCTAGACGGGGCGAACGGGACGGGTTTTCTTCTAAACTATAACCCGCCCTAGGAACCCGCCCTAACCCGTTAAAACCCGACCCGCTAACGGGGCGGGTTCCCTACTCTATAACCCGCCCTAACCCGCCCCGTTAGGGACCCTAGGAATTATTACTTTTAATTTCGGTATTTTTAGTTATTTAACCGGAGAAGCCTTTTACGCGGTTTATTTTAGCTTTATTATTATCTAGTTACGTACCGGGGTATATTAGCCGATAGTTTTTTTTATAACTCCGGCGAATATCGTAATACCTAGGGTAGGTAAGTTCGTAAGGTCTACGTTAGCGACGCTCTATTCCGTTATAAATACGTTTCTCGTAGTATACGCCTTATTATCGCCTACCGACCAGCCCGCGCTATAGTTAGGCGGTAGCGACTAAGGCTCTATCTATCCGTTCCTACTAACTATACCCGTAATATTACCGAAATCGTCCTAGTTATAGGCTATAGGCGGGGGTACTTATACGCGTAGTAAGGCGTAGGAGGTAGGCTACTAACAGCGCTTATTCGTATATTATAAGACTTTTAACTTCGTATAGTAGAATTCGTTAACTTCGTCTAATAAGGGGTATAGGATTAGAACGCCGTAGTCCTTATAAAGTCTCGTAAGAAATCCTTCTACGATTCCTCGTTTATATAGACCCTTTATCCCTAGAACGGTAAAAGCGTTCGCCTATCTAGCGCCTCTATAGATAGCGGCTACTTAGTAGTTATACTCCTTAACGATCTCCTCCGCTTCCTTAGCGCTACCTATACGCTAGTATACGAAGTACTACTTATTATTCGCTATACCGCGGCGGCGTTCGTATCCTAGTAGGCCTATCGAAAACTATAGTACCTTAATCTATTCGCCTAGGTCTTTAAAAACCTAAGCTATCGCTAGAACGACCTCCTTTAGTCCCTACTATAAGGGGTAAACTCCGACGCGGTCCGAGGCCGTAGTTTATCTATAGAATAGTAGTTCGGCTAGAGGCATCTCTTTAGTAGGTTTCGTAGTTATAGACCCCTACTAGACGTCCTTTAGTATCTCTACCGAGCCCGTAAAGATATAGGTTCCTTACTATATATAGTACCTAGATACTAGGTTAATAACTAGGCGGCTATACCCGCGCTTAGTACTTACCTAACCTCCCGTAGTAGTAAATACCGTAGGATAGTACTACGCGATAGCGCGTACGGCGTAGCTAGGTAACCTCCGGTCTATTAGCTAGACCGCGTACGCGTCGTCTAGGATAACGTTATATATTAGTAGGGACTTAGGGCTACTTATATATACTAGCTATTAGTTATACTCTAGATTTAGCTTCTAGGCGACCGCCGTATATACTTTACGGTCGGGTTCGGGCGTAAATTAGTTATAGTATCCTAAGTAGAATAGACCTCGAGGTATATAATCTAGTAAGCCTAAGCTATAGTAGGCTATAGTCGTATTCGAGTATAGGTTTAGTACGTATTCGTTATATAGTACGTTGACTTAGCGGAGGAGGCCTAGTAGACGTATATAAGGGATATCTAGTAGGGCTTATATCGGCGAGATTACTATCTCGCTAATTACGACTATCTAATAGTAATTAGCGTAAACTATTAAACGGAGTAGTATATCTTTTAAGTAGATATAACCGGGGTAGATATATACGAGTATTTATAGGTTTAAGGTATCTAGGTAGAGCTAGTCCGTATCTATATTAAAATTATTAAACTCGTAATCCTGAGGACCGGCTATATCGATAGCTTATAATAAGTACCTTATAAAGTATAACTAAATCGGTATTTTCTAACCGTAGAACGGAGGCTTCTAGCGTTCGCTATCTTAGTCCTAACTCGTCGATTCTAGAGTAGAATATTAGTAGAACTAAAATTAGAAAACCTAGTAGTCTTCTAGTAGTCTTACGGCTACCCTTAGGCCCTCTTCTATAGTTAGCTATACTATTCCTCGTACTAAGGAGGTCGATAGATATACCCTCGTCTTTACGTAAGAACTAATTTGACTAGTTCTATTCTTATATAGATATTTTACGACTAGATCGTATCGTATATAGATAGTACGAGGCTTACTAGAAATACGAAGAGCGCCTTTAATAAAATACTACTAGCCCGTAACTCTCCTATTAGCTCCCTATACTAGAAGGTTAGGGGTAGAGACTAATATATTTTCCTAGTACTATCGTATTATAATCTACTAGTTATAGAACTACTTAGAGTTATTTAGTATCTATTTAAAATAGGCGTCGTTTTTACCTACTGATAGTAGGTTACCTATAGGAGGAGGGACGTAGGTTACTAAAGATAATAAAGCTATAATAGAGAAGTAGTATTAGTTAAGAAGGAATAGTATATAAGTAGTATCTCTTATTTAAAGCTACTATTATATTTATAGGAAGTACTAAGAATATAGCTAAGCTACTTCAGGTTCTATAAGACTAAGAAACTATTTAATAAAGTATAAATATAAAGATATAACTTCAATACGTAGAGATATAAATATATTAATAGTATTTACGGTTTTATATATATATCTTCTGTAAATCTACTTACTTCTAGATAATATTATTATGTACTAAGCTCGGAATATATTTTTGAATAAAAATTGAATATATTTATTTAATCTTCATTTAAAAATATATAGCTAGCCGTTTATTCTTTAACAAAGTAATTCTTTAATAAAGTAATTCTTTAATAAAGTAATTCTTTAATAAAGTAATTCTTCAATATATTATTAAGGAGAGATACTTATTTATTAACTATTATAGAAATATTCTTCTTATATATAAAGAGTAAGTAATTTATAATTTAAATCTAAGCCTAGTAGTCTTCTAGTACTTAAAGAGGGAGATATTAGTATAGAATATATTATTTACTAGTATACTAAATAAAATATATCCTCCTAGCTTCGAATTTATTAAATTAACTCTTCTTCTTATTACTATAAAGCCTCCTCGCTAATTCTATATCCTTGGCCTGAATTATAATACGATTTATATAAATAGTATAGAGGTTAGTATCTAGAAATAATATATTAGTACTAGTACTAGTATAATAGGTTAAAATATAACTTATCTTTAAAAAGACTAATAAAATAGTATTCTATAGCCTCTTAGAGTACTTATATTATAGTTACTTAAAATTAAAGGTCTTCCTTAAAATTATATATAACCTCTCGAACAAGCCTACTAAATAGTATTTTCTATATAAGGAGGTTGGTACTCTTCTAGTAGCGGCGGATCTTACGTAGAGTAACGGCTAGAAAGCGTTAGAGACTACTAGGATACTACTAGGAATTCTACGTAATATATAATTCTAACTTACTTCCTAGCTTATAACGGTAGGGCTTTCTTATACTACCTATATTACTTTTACCTTTCCTAGTAATTTGTTTTCGAGTAGCTAATCTCCCTAAAGGCTTTACTAGGGCCTTACTACTAGTAGTATTTCGAGTCTTAAGCGTAGATCTTCTTCTAGTAGCTATAATAGTACTTTTACTAGTACTAGTAACTACCTTACTAGCTATTAGTCTCTTTACTAGTATTCTTTTTACTAGTATCTTTCTTACTAGTATCTTTTTTACTACTGGTTCCTTTCTTACTAGTAGTAGTAGTAGTAGTAGTACTACTACTACTACTTCTACTACTACTACTTCTATTACTTCTACTACTACTACTAATACTGCTACTACTAATACTACTAGTAGTAGTAGTAATATAAATCTCCTCCTTAATTTAGGAATAGAATCTAAGGGTTCGCTAGGATCTTCTAGTATTTAAGTATTAAGTATTACCTAGTTAGAATCCTATAGTTAAGTAGTATCTAGCTTTTTTATAGTAGTATCTAACTCTCCTCTAATAGTATTTAACTCTTGAGTATCAAGTATTACCTAGTTAAAATCTAATAGTTAAGTAGTATCTAGCTTTTTTATAGTAGTATCTAGCTCTTCTCCAATAGTATCTAACTCTTAAGTATTATTAATTGGGTCTTTTAGAGGAATTTCTAGGTCTTCTCGAGTATCCTTAAACTTATTATCTTCTTTATCTAGCTCTTTAGATTTTGGTATTTTAAATAGGGTCTTTTCCCTAGTAGTTAGGTCCTCCTTCTTAGTCTTTCTATACTTACTAAGAATATTTCTATTATTATCTACTACCTTAATATCTAATACTTACGAAGATAAGGAAATACTTAAGGAATTACTAGTACTTCTAGTTCTAAGTAGCTCTTCTTTAATTTAGGTACTAGCCGGCTAGGAATTAAGATCTAGATCGCCTAGAATACTAGGATAACTACTAGGCTCTACTAGTTTAATTAGAGGAGAATCTAGTAGAGGTAGGGTAGCCTTTTTTAATTCGTTAACTACTCGAAGATCTACTATAGAAGTAAGGCTACGCTAGTAGGTACCCTTACTACGTACTATTAAATAATTAGTAATAATTATTAGTTAATTTACTTTTAATTTAGTAGTTACTAGTAGTAATCTAGTAGTAATATAGGTTGAAAAGTAAGGATAAAGCTATATAGATTATTAGCGTACGTACGGACGTAAAAACTCTATAGCGCTAGTAAACTAGCGTACCGATATTAAACGACTATACTTTTCGTACTATATAGCGTAAATATATAAAATACTTCTACTAATTATACTAATTAGATTTAAGCTTAACTCTACTTTAATCTCGCTTATTTTATAAGCCTTAAACTACTAGTAAACTACTAGGCTTAGCCTAGCGCAAGTCTATAGATCTATAAATAATAGCGCTACTAAAACCAACTAAACTCCTCTCTACTAATATTTATATAGTTAAAGAACGTACGCGGCGTAGTAAAAAGAGAGGCTTTAATCTCTAGGTTATAAGGAGTTAGCGCGTATTAAATTAAGTAAAGTTAGAGGCTTGTTAAAAACTAAAAAAGTCTAATAGTTGAAATCTTCTCTTAGATACTAAGTAGCGGTCCTAAATTGCGTAAGCTAAGTAAGCTATTAATAATAAGCGGTAAGAACCTAGTAGTATCCTAGTAGTAATATATACTAATCTAGCCCTAGAATATCGAATAGTACTTATCCTAGCCTCCTTAAACTAGACCTACTTACGCTTTTCGATTTCGGTAATCAAGATAAAGATATAAATAATAGAGTAGAAGAAAGCTCTAGTTAAGAATCGAGTAAAGAGGAGGAGATAGATATTAATATAATACCCTAGGCTTAGGGTAGTAATATTACTATACTATTCGACGAGTCCTACGATTAACGCTACGTAGAGTTTTATCTAGTCGTCTTTACGTAAGTAAGACGGTCCTAGTAAGTAATTAGGAAGGGGTTAGTAAATTTAATAAATAGTAGTTTGAATTCAGTTAAGGGTACGTATAATATCTATAAACTTCTTTTAGAAGAAGATTTAGAGGTAAGTCTTTTAATTTCTAGTAGTCTCCTAGTAGTTTCTAATATCCTTTTAGAGTCTAGTAAGCTTATTCTATAATAAAGATAGAGAAGAGTAACTACTAGTCTACCTAGCCGATTAACTACCCTTAATCTCTCCCCTTTAATTCTTTTCTATAGAGTAGGTTACTTTAATACGAAATCTCCTAGCTTATCGCTATAATTTCGATAAAAGGCTTCCTAGTTCTACTCGTTAGTAGGATATATAACCTATAGATAAGATTAAGCTAAAGGAGAATCTACCTAATAGAAAGCTTATAATAGAGGTATAGGAGTTAATATTTAGTAAAAAGGTAGAAGTAAGAGAGAGATTTAGTAGAATAAAGGATATAGATAAGGTTAATTTTATTATAAAACTATTAGTATTATAGGCGACTAATAGTTTAGGTTATACTCTTAATATAGATAAGAAGATATAAGAGCTCTAAGCTACTACTAAAAAATTAGCTAATAAAGTTAATAGGTCTAAGGATAAGGATAAACGTACTTTTCAATTAGATATTAAGAGTAATAGAGAGGAAAATAAAGAAGAAGAAGAAGAAGAAGAGGAGGAGGATAACTAGATTATTAATAATATATATATAGAAGATCTCTCTAAATAAGAAAAACCCTAGTTCTAGCTATTATAGTATTATTAAACGTAATTTCCATTTATCTACTTACTTTAACTACTAGGAGAATACTAGGAGACTACTAGAAATATATAAATATTAAATACAAAATCTACTAACTATTTACTACTAAATCTAACTATACCTCTATACTCTATATAGTTAGGGCTATTATTACTTACTATTAGGTTATATCTTAGTAGTTATATAAGCGCTAAGAAAGCATTACGTAGACCCGTACTAGTATAAACGGGGCGGGTTCTCCTCTAATCTATAACCCGCCCCGGGATCCCGCCCTAACCCGTTAGAACCCGACCCGCTAACGGGGCGGGTTCCCTACCCTAAAACCCGCCCCAACCCGCCCCGTTAGGGACCCTAATCGTAGCCTCTAATTATAAATAAGTATATAAACAAGTTCAATTTAGGTCCAAAATATATAAAAAATAAAATCTAGGTCCGCTATTAGCCCTTATAGTCCCTTAGTCGGTATAGAGTAGTATTAAGGAGTACGAGTATATATTATAAGCCGTATTATAGGTCGGAGATTATCGAAAAGTAGTTAGGGTAGCCGGTTTATATTATATACTATATTAGAGTATATATATCTATTATCTCTTTATATACCTTTATTAACCGTTATATTACTATATAACTCGTAGTCGAATTATTACCTATACCGATCCGGTTAAAGCCGTATTTATTATAGTATAAAAATATACTATATTAGCTAAATAGGGAAAGGACCTTTATTATAATACTTACTACTACTACTTCTAGCTATCTTATTATAAATATATTATAGGTCTTAGCTCTTCCTAATTAGGTACTTATACTCTTTTATACCCTACTCTATCCTCTCTCTTTTATTCCTTTAGTTAGTACCTCCTTAGCTAAGTTCTTAATCTCCTAGCTTAATCTTCTCTCCTAATACCTTAATATCTATAATAGCTATATATTCCTAGTAATCTTTCTCTTAGGTAATATTATTATATACTTATAAGTAGGGTTGCTTATACTAACTAGCTATAGAATAAGTACTTCCTTTAGCTATAATAGGATATCTCCTAGTAGTATAGAGGATATAGAGAGTAGTATAGTATCTTCTCCTACTAGTCGGTAGTCCTACGCCCCGTAATCGAGTTCCTACCGATCCTACTAGGCCTAGTAGGCCTCCTAGTAGGACTTCTTTACCTAGGTTACCTAGTTCCCTTATTCTAGTTAGGAGTCCTATCTCCTAGTAGCTATAACCTATCTCCTAGTAGCTATAATAGCTAATATAAGTATTCCTACTTATTTTATAGCTATAACCTAACTTATATATAGTATTCCTCCTCTTCTAAATACGTAAACTATCTTTTTCGATAGGGCTTATATCCGTAGTATTATATCCTAGTCTAGGTTTATTGAATTTCTATCTAAGTTTAATAATAAGCCTTAAAACCTCGCTAATATATAAGAGCTATATCGCCTCCTCTACCTTATATCCTTTAATAATAGGACTCGAAACCTATTACTAGACCACCTAAAGGATATAATTAAGGAGGGTACTACTAGCTATTCTCCTTACTATCCTATTAGGGAGCTTACTTGGAATCCAAAGGGTTTCTAGGGTTATAATAGTATAAAATTATCTTTTGTTAGGGGCTTTAAGTACTACTATACTAACTACTTACTAGCTATTATATTCTAGATAGTAGAAGGGGCTATTATTATACTAAATCGGTATAATTATTACCTTAAGGCTACGAGTAGGCTATAGTTAGATTGTCGTATTTCTTATAGTATTATTTCTAGTACTTCCCGTAGGCCTAGGTTAAAGAGTTACTATCCTAACTACTTCTTTATAGCTAGGTTCTCTATAGGTAAGGATAGTAGATACGATAATAGGGATAGTAGGGCTATAGTAATAACGCCTAATACTATTAGTAACGTTCGGAAACTAATAGGTCCTAGTTTAGGTTGGAGTTGAAAGTAGTAGGGTAGTTATTAGTTAGGTTAGTAGAGTTTCGGTATTACTTTTCGGGTTTCTAGGGTTTATAACTTAATTTACTAGGTATTTTCTTATACAAACCATTCCTATATAAGGGTTGAGTAATAGTATAAGAGTCCTAGGGTATTCTAGTAGTTAAGGAGTATAGTTTTATAGGTTTCTTTTTAGATATAGCTCTAAATTAAATATTACGTATCTAATAACTTCCTAATTTAGTAAGGTTTTAGGTCTAAGAGATTTCCGGCTTAAAAGGACTATATAGTAAGTAAAGTTACTATAAAAATAAACGTATATAATAAATAACTAGGTCGGTAGTAGTATAGGGGGTTATATATTAGAAATATAGAAGGTTATAGTTTAGCCTACTATACTATAGCTCTATAGTTATTAACTCTTATCTATAACTTAACTTAGATAGTTTACCTAGCCTTCTACTCGAATATCTAGTTCGTTAGTTAAGACTAATATTATTAGGCGGGTATTTAGGATCCTTTTAGTAAGTATATCTACTAGGTTATTATTACTATTTATCTAGCGTACTTCTATTATCTCCCTTCTCTCGTAGGATTCCCTTAGCGCTATAATATCGATTATTAGACGCTTCTCCTTTATTATTCCTAGCTTAACTAGGTATTTATATAAAGAAAAGGAGTCTTTATAAATAATAATAGGTATAGGAGGTAATCCTAGTTGATTTAGGATTTAGGAGATAGTAGCCGTAAAAATAAAGCCTTTATTAACTCCGTTACTATAGGGTCCCTAACGGGGCGGGGCGAAACGGGGGGGGTCGGGTTAGGGGCGGGTCGGGGCGGGTTTTCGGGGCGGGTTATAAAGCTATAACCCTAACCCGACCCGCCCCGCGAAGATATAAACTCGCCCTATTAGTTAGGGACGGGTTTTTAAGGGGGAACCTGGAGATTTTGTACGGAAACCTTAATAACTTTAGAACTACTATATATATTTTAATTTTTTAATAGCCTATAGTAATCTCTAGGTTATAGAGTATCTTTTAAGAATATACAATATCTATATATCTATATATATAACCCTATAAAAATCACGTGGAAAACCCGAACGGGGCGAATAGGGCGGGTTCTCTTCTAATCTATAACCCGCCCCGGGACCCCGCCCCAACCCGTTAGAACCCGACCCGCTAACGGGGCGGGTTCCCTACCCTAAAACCCGCCCCAACCCGCCCCGTTGGGGACCCTAGATCTATTAGATATATTTTAATTTTTTAAATACTTATTATAGTCTCTAGGTTATACTCTATCTAATAAGAATATAATATATTAATATATCTATATATATAACCCTATAAAAATCACGTGGAAAACCCGTTTAGGGTAAACGGGGCGGGTTTTCTTCTAAACTATAACCCGCCCCGGGACCCTACCCCAACCCGTTAAAACCCGACCCGCTAACGGGGCGGGTTCCCTACCCTATAACCCGCCCTAACCCGCCCCGTTGGGGACCCTATCCGTTAGATATAGCGAGGATTTCAGATACTAGAACTAATCTAGTTACTCGCTTTACCTTAATCGAAGACTAATAGATGATATTCCCTTTTAGATTAAACTTAAAATTACCTAGGGACTTATTTCTAAGTATAAAGAGGGTTCTAATCTAGCTACTTAGATCCTTATTATTTACGAAGGATCTATTAACAAAAACAAATAGCTTTAAACTAGGAAGATTAAGTAGAATAAAGGTTAAACCTCTATCTAGATTATCTTTCTACTAAATCAGGCGCTTATTTAGGGCTTTTATCTCGTTAGGGCCTAGGTCTTAGTATTATACTACTATAGAGAGGTCGAAAGTAGCTTCGGGTTAATAAATTAATATAATATATACTCCTCTAGCCCTTTATTAGATATAGGATTATTTAGGGTTAGGAGATACCTAATCGATAGGAAAGAGTTTCTCTCCTTAGCCTTTCTATACTATAACTAGACTTACTCCTTGCCGGGACAATATATAGCTATTAAAAATAATACTATTATCCGGATTAAGTACTTCTACTAGCTTTACGAGGATATTAGCTTAAGATCTAGCTATCTCTTCCTTATCCTTAAACTTAGAGTTATATAGGATTAAAGTATTATCCGTTTATATAGTAATAATACCAAAATTATCTCCTTTTATAATTAGGAGGTATAGATTATAGATAGATATAGCTATATTAAGTTTCGAGATATAGTATTTATAGTAGGTATTAAACTAATATAGGCCTGCCTCTATAATACTATATAAGGGCTTCTAGACAATAATAAGGGTGCTTAGTAGGTAGAGATATTTAAGTTCTCTAGGAAGGTTAATAGTAATAGGTCTATTCAGGGTAGTTTTTAACTAAATATAGGCCTAGGAGATATCCCTAAGTATAAGGGTAAAGTCGGATTACTTCGAGGGTTTCGAAATCGATTCGTTTTAGGGTATAAGTAGAGTTATAGTAATATAAAGAATAATTCGTTAACTAGCTCTCTAGATTATAGGCGATTAATAGAGGATAGCTTCCTTAGCTATATTATTAAATCCTTATACTATAAGGCGGGATTTCTTATAGGGTTTATTAGTACCCTTACCCTTAATTTCTCGTACGATACGAGCGTCGAAAATACGTTGTCCTAGAGGGGGTATATAGTTAGTAGAGAACTAAAGAATATCTCTTTTAATAAGGTTTTCGATTTCCTAGAGATCTAATTTAGAAAAAGGTAGTTCGGAGGAATCTAGTATACCTTTTATACGTAGCTTAAGGTAAAGCTCTAGATCTACTTTTTCTTTTATAGAAATAAAAGCCTAATTAGTAGTTAAAAAGAAGGTTTAGTATTCTTCTAGAGCTATACGTTACGCCCTCGTTCGATACGAAGGAATTATAACTTATCTATTTACTCCGGTAATACGCGAATTAGTTATATTTAGAGTTGCCGTATTAGGTTTCGGTATAGTAGTAGTATTTTCGTTAGTAGATAGTCGATTTCTTCGCTGATTTCCTAGTTAGTTCTCTAGTTATTCTATATAAGAATCTGAAAAACTAGTATCTATAACTTTAATTACTAGTCTTTCGTAGAATACCTTAACGTACGTCGATCTTAAAATAACGTCGTTATCGTTTATTCTAACTATATAGTTATAGTCCTATACTTTTTTTAGAATATAAGGCCCTCTCTAGCCTCTATTCTCTCTCTAAATAAGAACTTTCTTACCAATTAAGAGCGTAAATAGTATAATTAGGGTAGGCCTATTACGTTAAGAGAGTATACTTACTACTTATTCCCTTACTCGAATTTAACGGAGTTCTTTTATTACCTTCTTAACTATATTTACTCTTTACAGGATTGATTAGCTAAGAGGGAAAGAACCTATTATCTTAGGGTAAGCCCTAAAGACGAGGAGGGTAGGAATAAGTCTATTTAGTCCTACTATATCGTTTATAGCCTTAATACCTAGTTATAGGATAGCTAGATTACTCTCTAAAGGTAGGTCTTCCTTAAGAATAGTAAAACAACGCCTTAGAACCGTATAGTATCTTTCTCCCTTACTAATTGAATAATATACCTCTATAGGAACCTCCTTGACTTAGATATTAAGTAAACTAATAAGTTAATTGAATTCGTAGGAGGAGAAGTTAGTTCCTATATCTATAATAATCTAATCTAGTAGTCTAAGATAGATATTAATCTAAATAGTACGAATATATTACTATATCTCGCCTATAGTTTAACCTACTAGGAATCGGGCTACTTAGAATACAATAGCTATATCGACTATATATAGTACTAGTTAGCTATCGATATAGAGAATATTAACTATAATCTATATATTAAAAATCAAGTTATCCTAGAGTGAAAATCTAAATCTCGAAGGTACCTTTATATTTATCTAATAATGTTTATAAAGTTTAGAGATAGATCTAATTATATTAGTATCTATATCTTCTAAACCTACTCTAGAGAGTACCTTAAGGAACCTTTTAGCCGATAGGTAGCTAAAACGTCGGTATAGTTACCTTAATTATTGCTTATCTAGATCGGAGAAGAAAGATTAGTTGAATTAGGATACGTATATAGGTTGGTATAACTAATTAGTTAATAGAGGGGGTAAGATAAGGTCTAAAAGTACTCTATTAGTAGCCTAAGGGAGGGAAATTTCAAATTCCGAAGCGATAAATTATTCCGGGAGAGACTATAAGTACTATTACTATATTAATTAGCGGGGTAACTCTAGCTAAGGATAGCTATACTTCCTAATAAGTAGAAACTTCTTTTTACCTTATACTAAAAGGTTTCGGAGGTTGTCTATATAGATACCTAGTTAGTCTATATCCTTAATATATAAAAGAAAAGGTGTATTAGTAGGGATAATATAGAAGATAATTTTTCTAATTAGTATAGGAACCTAGGTAGTTCCTAGGGAGGAAGCGTTACCCTTACTAAAAATAATACTATACTAGCCTACTAATAACGTATCGAGTTCGATTCCGTCCTTTAAATGCTTTTATAGTACTCGGAATTAGGGTTCTCCTACTATAGAAATTCCTACTACTCCTATATCGGGTAGGATACCCTAGAAGGTTTCTTTAGTATTTAGACCTAGATAGACTTAGTATACTACGTAGTACCTAGATTACGTGCTACGTAGTTCTATATATATAAAGCCTAGTTATAACTTAAGTTATAACTATTAAGCCTTAAGAATATAGATATACTAGTTATTTATTTTTACCTTTGTCCTTTCCTTTACCCCCCCTTAAGATACCTATAGGTTATAGCTAGCTAGTACTACCTACTAGTTAATCGATACCTACTAGTTGGTAACTAACTAATATTAATATTAATATTAGAAGGGAGAGGGTTTACTCTTTCTCTTTTAATATCGATTAGTAAGATTAGACTAAAGCTAGCCTCTTTATCGACGATTCCTCTACGGTTTCTCCTCCGATTTCGATAATACCGACGCTATTCGAAAGCCCCGAACCGCCGCTTTTCTACGGTATAAGAATCGCTAGAATCTATTTATAGGATCTCGAGCTATACCTCTCGAAAGACTTAAAGGTTCCTTTTACTAGGCGTTATCTTTATTCTACCTCCTCCTAACCGATTTCGTCGATCGATAGCCTATTTTTACCGCCTCTATCGCCGCTTTCTAACGATACCAAAATCGACTCGATTGGTTACTAGACTATCCTAAAATTCCTACCTATATACTACCTATATACCTTACCTTCCTAGCTACTAACAGGAATAGTTTCTTAATAGAATTTCGAAGTTACGGTATTAAAATAACGCCCCCGTTCTCCTCTTCTTAACGAGCTATAAACCTTTAGTATCCGACACTCGTAGGAAGCGAACTAGTAACTTTAGTAGGACCTAAAAGATTCCGAAAACTACCCTACTTTCGGGATTTCCCTCCTCCTATAGCACGTAGAATTTTTACCGGTATTAGGGGGATTTAATATAACCGATACCGAGGATTCTAGATTTAAAATTAGATTCTAATTTCGACTATTTCCGAAGGAGATATCCTTATCTCTACGTAATTTCTAGTCTTTTTACCTCTTTCGGTGATTCTCCTAGGGTACCTAATTAATCCCTAGGCCTAAGAATTTTAATTCTAGTAGAACTAACCTCTTAGATCCTAAATCTTCCGTCGGATTATAAATCTAACGCCTCCCGGCCGAGATATCGCTATTTCCGCTTGAAATTTAATATTTATTTCCTCTACTACTAAGAATTCGACCCCCCCCCCCCCCGCTCTTCCCTTTACTAGCGAAGTTTATAACTCGACTTATATATCGAGTTACGCTAGTTTCTAATCGGAGAACGCCCTAGCCCCTTCTCTTTCCCCTTTTCCTTCGCCTAAGGTAGAGATTCAACTCTTTACCTTACTCTTTATATATATATATCTATATATATATATACGATATTTTCCGATCGATTTAACTACGATCTAAAGGCGAACCTACCTAATTACCTTCTATAGAGGTACTACTAGGGATAGCCTTATTTCGCTTACTTTTCGCTTACTTTTCGACTACTACTAATTTATCTATTTTTAAGTAGACTTTCTTAAATTAATTCCTAACGGAATAATACGATTCCGACGTCCCTAGAAAGCTACGGTTCCGCCCTTCTTAAATCTTTAATTGGATTCTCTTTTAGTACTCTATAGCTCTCGTAATCCTAGCTAGAATATAATAACTTTTCGGAGGATAAGAACTAGCTACTCTTATCTCTCTTAAGCTATAGCTCTACCATTTCTTAAATAATTTCGTCGATTTTGACGGCTTCGGAAAACCCTAGTTTTAAGGAATTTTTTAGTTAATTCGGATTTATTTTACGACTATTATTAATTAAGGAATTTATCTTTTGGTTTTAAAAGTTTAAGTTTTACTAGTATTTAGACCTAGATAGACTTAGTATACTACGTAGTACCTAGATCACGTACTACGTAGTTCTATATATATATAGCCTAGTTATAACTTAAGTTATAACTATAAAGCCTTAAGAATATAGATATACTAGTTATTTATTTTTACCTTTATCCTTTCCTTTACCCCCCCTTAAGATACCTATAGGTTATAGCTAGCTAGTACTACCTACTAGTTAATCGATACCTACTAGTTAGTAACTAACTAAAATTTAGAGTAGTAGTATTAGAAGCTAAAAATTTTATCTATAACTTAGTTTATAGGCTATTTAGAGGCGAGGAAATGCGCTATAGTATTATCGGAGAGTTATTAGGCGTAGGGTCCCCAACGGGGCGGGTTGGGGCGGGTTATAGGGAAGAGAACCCGCCCCGTTAGCGGGTTAGGTTCTAACGGGTTGGGGCGGGGTCCCGGGGCGGGTTATAGTTTAGAAGAAAACCCGCCCCGTTCGCCCTAAACGGGTTTTCCACGTGATTTTTATAAGGTTATATATATAGATATATTAATATATTAAATACCTATTAGATAGAGTAGAACCTAGAGATTATTTTAAGTATTTAAAAAATTAAAATATATATAATAGATCTATAGTTATTAAGGTTTCTAGAAAAAAATCCCGGGTTCCCCCCTTAAAAACCCGCCCCTAACTTACGGGGCGGGTTTATATCTTAGTAGGGCGGGTCGGGTTAGGGTTATAGCTTTATAACCCGCCCCTAAAACCCGCCCCGCCCCGCCCCTAACCCGATCCCCCCCGTTTCGCCCCGACCCGTTGGGGACCCTAATTAGGTAAATAATACGAATCCTTCGTTATTTTTAGGTAGAAATTCGTCGTTAGTAAAGAGATAGTAGTATTCCTTAATAACTACTTTGTCTTTAGTAGGGTCCCCAACGGGGCGGGGCGAAACGAGGGGGGTCGGGTTAGGGGCGGGTCGGGGCGGGTTTTCGGGGCGGGTTATAAAGCTATAACCCTAACCCGACCCGCCCCGCCAAGCCTTAAACCCGCCCCGTTAGTTAGGGGCGGGTTTTTAAGGGGTAAACCCGGAGATTTTTTACGGAAACCTTAATAACTTTAGAACTACTATATATATTTTAATTTTTTAATAGCCTATAATAATCTCTAGGTTATAGAGTATCTTTTAGGAATATAAAATATATATATATCTATATATATAACCCTATTAAAATCACGTGGAAAACCCGAACGGGGCGAACGGGGCGGGTTCTCCTCTAATCTATAACCCGCCCCGGGACCCCGCCCCAACCCGTTAGAGCCCGACCCGCTAACGGGGCGGGTTCCCTACCCTAAAACCCGCCCCAACCCGCCCCGTTGGGGACCCTAGTCTTTAGTATCTAAAGTACCTTCGTAGGAGTTAACTATAGATAGATAGGCTTCAATAGTATAGTCTTAAAGGTATATTACTTATTAGGATACCTTAAATTTCTAGTAGCTTCCCTTTCTCTCCTTAATTAAATAGTTTCTTATCTAATAGTTAGGTTTTCTATATATATAGTATAGTCCCTATGGTTTTCTTATTCTAGAAGGTATTCGAGATATTCGATTATATCGTCCCTATTAAGTAAATCCTCTTACACGTCTACTACGTTAGTTTCGAGGATTATTGAAGTTTCTCCTATAGGTTCTATCTATAAAGTATATATAGTTTTCGTCGTAGAACTCGTCGTCTTCTTACTCGTCCTTACTCTATAACTTAGTTTACTCCTCGAGTTCTTTGGAGATATATATACCTTAGGATAGTTTTAGCCTAGTTAGGACTAATTACGAAGATATAACTATAATTAAATTTCTAAGTTATATATATAGGGAATCAAAGTCTTAGGAAGGGTTAAATTGAGCGTACTAGTACTCTTTTATAGCCTTTATAGCTATTAGGAGTTGGTCGTACTCCTCTTAAGGTATCTTTCGGAGTAGTCTTTTAATACTTAAGATCTAGCGAATAAGTATCTCGAAATATTCAAGTAAGGACTTATTAGGATTTTTCTAGATTACCTCTAGTAAGGTAGTATTTCTCTAATCTCCTAGGAGTTTCTCTCGACGTTAGGGGTTCTCGAACTAGTATTAAAGTATAGTTATTATAGGTATATAGCTAGAGAAGTTCTTATTAACTATCTTAGAGTAGTAGTACTCTCTAGCTTTATCCTTTAATATAATAGGAAGTATAGAAGCTAAATCCTAATCTATTATAGTATCTACCTTAACGCCTATATCCTTGAAAATACGTAGCTTAAAGTCTAAGTTATTATATTCCTCTCTACTATATTTTATATTATCTTAGTATAGTTTAGAGAGATCTGCGAGTCTTCGGGAAAATATCTATTATTACTACTATAAGTTAACTTATATAGGCCGTTTATTAAAGATAGATAGAGCGTTGAAACCTAGTATATACGTAGTAGGTCTTTATAATAGTAGTAGGTATAGTAGTAGCTAATCTAGTAGTTATTCTTACCCTTAAGTAGGTAGGAGAGGTATATATAGATAACGTTATTAAGGACCTATAATATACTCGTTTATTTACTTATATAGGTACTCTAGTTTATCGTAGAGGATCTAATCCTTTCTCTTAACTATTAAACTAATATAGGGAATACTTATTATTTCTCGGTTACTATTCTAGTACGTCTCCTAGTAATATTATCTAGTAGGGTAGGCTCGGCTTTAAGAGGTTAAGTCTAAGGTTCGGTTCTCTAGGGTTCGGTCTACTAAGGCTATCTTTCTAGTATAGATAGATACTCAGGCTTATAGAGAGGCGTAGGAGTAATAGGTTCTAGTCTAGGATAGTATCTATAGACCTCCCTAAGGTACGTAATCGCGTCGAGAATTTGCTTCTAAATTGGGTCTAGACTCCCTAGAGGAAGTAGGGTACGAAGTACTATCTTAAGCGTATAGAGTCTATCTTTTAAGACTATATTAAGGTAGGCCTTACTCTAATCCTTGAAATTATTAAGGAACTATTCTTATAGGGTTTCGTTATCCTATACTATTACGTAGGTATAGGATTAGTTAGCGACGAAACCGTCAAGTTATTCTTTAGTTATATCCTATATAAGAGTAATTTCAGGTACTAAAAACCTCCTTTTAGTAGAAAAGGGTTAATTTAGTAGGGTTACGAACTTGGATCTTAAGTCGATACTACCTACAATTAAAGGTATAGTAGTTAGATTACTATTATTCGATCCCGTTTAGCTCCCTAGGTTTCCTCTATATTAAGACATTTTTGGAAAAAGGGTAGGTTAATTAATAGGTTTAGGTACTATAACTCGAGTTACTCGAATACCTTACTAATCTATAGTCGTAGTAATAACTACTAATTAGTATTGGTACCTATAGGTTAGGTAGGTAGTTAACGTTAAAGGAAAATAGTCCCGGTAGACTAGTATCGACGGACACAAATAGATATCTATTAGTATAAATAATAATTAATACTTAATTGTACCTATAAGTCTAGTTACTAGTACTAGATCCTATAAAGTATAGTCTAACCTAATAGGGTATAGCTGAATTAAGGATTTAGCTATCCCCTAGTAAAGATATTACTATAATCCAAACAAGTATTATATAGAGCCTTAATTTCTAGTCTTCTAATCCGAGCTATTAAGGTAGGGCTCCTTATAGAGACGCGAGAGCGTTTATTATCCTTATTAATATAAAGAACTATTTCCGAAGTTAGTTCCTACTCTTCTAAGTATAGTACTATAATTCCTACTCCTTATTTTATTCCGTCCGCTTTCTAATATTCTTCTATTTTCCGTTTCCTTTTAATAGCTTTTTTATATTTCCTTCGTTCTATTTCCTCTATTTCTAGACGGATATTATTAGCTAATTATTCTAGTAGGGACTTATACAAGAGATCTCTAAATACCGGAATATAAATAATAGTATCCTAAAGACTAAGTTAGACTAATTATTAGAGGATATTCCCTACTATACGTATTCTATTAGTAGCCTTATCTTTCTTCGTAACGTATTACTTAAGAGTTAGGTTCTTAGGCTTACGAGTTTTCTTTAGTAGTTCTAGTAGCGAGTTTCTAAGGGTTAAGTCCGGTTTATTATCTTCTAAGTCTAAGTCTATAAGACTATATCCAAGTCTCCTTCGCTATTCTATTCGGCTAACTATTATTCTATAGTCTTAGCGATATAACTATATACTATATACTTAACTATTTAGGCCTTGGATCCACTAGGCTTAGTAATACTATTAGTTAGTTACTAACTAGTAGGTATCGATTAACTAGTAGTACTAGCTAGCTATAACCTATAGGTATCTTAAGGTAAAGGAAAGGATAGGTAAAAATAAATAACTAGTATATCTATATTCTTAAGGCTTAATAGTTACAACTTAAGTTATAACCAGGCTATATATATATAGAACTACGTAGTACGTAATCTAGGTACTACGTAGTATACTAAGTCTATCTAGGTCTAAATACTAGTAAAACTTAAACTTTTAAAACCAAAAGATAAATTCCTTAATTAAAAACGGTTATAAAATAAATTCGAATTAACCAAAAAATTCCTTAAAACTAGGGCTTTCCGAAGCCGTTAAAATCCTCGAAATCGATTAAGAAGTAGTAGAGCTATAGCTTAAGAGAGATAAGAGTAGCTAGTTCTTATCCTCCGAAAAGTTATCATATTCTAGCTAGGATTACGAGAGCTATAGAGTATTAAAAGAGGATCCGATTAAAGATTTGAAAAGGGCGGATCCGTAGCTTTCTAGGGACGTCGGAATCGTATTATTCCGTTACGAATTAATTTAAGAGAGTCTACTTAAAAATAGATAAATTAGTAGTAGTCGAAAAGTAAGCGAAAAGTAAGTAAAATAAGGCTATCCCTAGTAATACCTCTATAGAAGGTAATTAGGTAGGTTCGCCTTTAGATCGTAGTCGAATCGGTCGGAAAATATCGTATATATATATATAGATATATATATATAAAGAGTAAGGTAAAGAGTTGAATCTCTACCTTAGGTAAAGGAAAAGGGGAAAGAGGAGGGGCTAGCGCGTTCTCCGATTAGAAACTAGCGTAACTCGATATATAAGTCGAGTTATAAACGTCGCTAGTAAAGGGAAGGGCGGGGGGGTCGAATTCTTAGTAGTAGAGGAAATAAATATTAAATTTTAAGCGGAAATAGCGATATCTCGGCCGGGAGACGTCGGATTTATAATCCGACAGAAGATTTAGAATCCTAGAGGTTAGTTCTACCGGAATCGAAATTTATAGGCCTAGGGATTAATTAGGTACCCTAGGAGAATTACTAAAAGGGGTAAAAAGACCGGAAATTACGTAGAGATAAGGATATCTCCTTCGGAAATAGTCGAAATTAAAATCTAATTTTAAATTTAGAATCCTCGGTATCGGTTGTATTAAATCCCCGCGATATCGGTAAAAATTCTACGTACTATAGGAGGAGGGAAATCCCGAAAGTAGGGCGGTTTTCGGAATCTTTTAGGTCCTACTAAAGTTACTAGTTCGCTTACTACGAGTATCGGATACTTAAGGTTTATAGCTCGTTAAGAAGAGGAGAACGGGAGCGTTTATTTAATACTATAACTTCGAAATTCCGTTAAGAAACCATTCCTATAAGTAGCTAGAAAGGTAAGGTATATAGGTAGGAATATCGAGACGGTCTAGTAACCAAATAAGTCGATTTTGGTATCGTTGGAAAGCGGTAATAGAGGCGGTGAAAATAGGCTATCGATCGACGAAATCGGTTAGGGGGAGGTAGAATAAAGGTAAGGCCTAGTAAAAGGAACTTTTAAGTCTTTCGAGAGGCGTAGCTCGAGATCCTATAGACGGATTCTAGCGATTTTTATATCGTAGAAAAGCGGCGGTTCAGGGCTTTCGAATAGCGTCGGGATTATCGAAATCGGAGTAGAACTCGTAGAGGAAATTATCGGTAAAGAGGCTAGCTTTAGCTACTAACCTTATTAATCGATATTAAAAGAGAAAGAGAGTAAACCCTCTCTCCCTCCTAATATTAATATTAATATTAGTTAGTTACCAACTAGTAGGTATCGATTAACTAGTAGTACTAGCTAGCTATAACCTATAGGTATCTTAAGGTAAAGGAAAGGATAAGTAAAAATAAATAACTAGTATCTCTATATTCTTAAGGCTTGATAGTTATAACTTAAGTTATAACTAGGCTATATATATATAGAACTACGTAGTACGTAATCTAGGTACTACGTAGTGTACTAAGTCTATCTAGGTCTAAATAAATACCGGTAGGCTATTTTCCTTTTACCTTTTCTAATAGGGATTTGCGTATAGATAAACGTAGTTAAGTAGTAGCCGTAAGAACGATAGAGGGTATAAATCTATCTACTCCTACCTTACTAATATTCGATACCTAAACCTACGTACTAAAGTCTTCCTATTCTAAGTCGCTTAATTCTATAATTCTAATAAATAACTTAACTATCCTTAATAATAATACCCTACTAGAGCCCTATTAAAACTAAGCTAATTAAGTCCTAATCTAGTTACTATAGTTCTAGCCGTTAATAATTCCTCTAATTTTTCTACCTAGAGCGGCTAAAGTTCCGTAGTACTACTATCTAGGTATTACGTTTATATTCTAATAGTAAATTCCTTAAGTAACTAGTTCTACGATATTAGGGTATATCCGTTTATAATAATCTATACTTCTTTAGCTCCTACAACCTCTCTTTTTAGATATTCCGTTCTAAGTAGGGTCCCTAATAGGGCGGGGCGAAACGGGGGGGGTCGGGTTAGGGGCGGGGCAGGGCGGGTTTTAGGGGCGGGTTTTTAAGGGGGGAACCCGGAGTTTTTTTCTAGAAACCTTAATAACTATAGATCTATTATATATATTTTAATTTTTTAAATACTTATTATAGTCTCTAGGTTATACTCTACCTAATAGTGATATAATATATTAATATATCTATATATATAACCCTATAAAAATCACGTGGAAAACCCGTTCGGGGTAAATAGGGCGGGTTTTCTTCTAAACTATAATCCGCCCTAGGACCCCGCCCTAACCCGTTAAAACCCGACCCGCTAACTAGGCGGGTTCCCTACCCTATAACCCGCCCTAACCCGCCCCGTTGGGGACCCTAGTTCTAAGTAGTCTATATAGGGGGCGGCAACGAAGAAGGGACTAAAGGGTAGTTAATAGGTAGGATGGTTAGGTTCGTATTTCTTAGCTAGGCTAGGGGCTAAGGCTAGGGGTTACTAGGAACGCTAGCGGACTAAATATTAGTAGACTAACTACGTTAGTTAGTAGCGTTCTAGATATACTAGGAAGACTAGTTAGTATTAGTTAGTCCCCTATAGTAATTTCTACGTAGGTTGGTATAAACGAAAGAACTTCCTAGTAGTATAGTATTAGACTAGGTAGAGGAGCGAAAGTTATTATAGATCTAATCGTTAAGTATAGAAAACTATTTTATATCTTTCCTAGCTACTACTATAGCCGGATCCGTACTTTCGGTAATAGTAAAGAGTAATATAAGGACTAGCTAGCTAAAGACCTACGTCTTATATTATAGTACTATTACGTACGCCTCCTTAGCGTACGCGCTACGTCTATAAATACTTAAGTAGTATAATAGGAGGAGGCCCTCCTTAGCTATTAGTTTATCTATAAATCTATCTCTTGCTATACTTATTATTATTAATCCCTTTATAATTCTAATAGCTCTCCTAACCTAATAGGTCTAGTAAGAGATAGCTTCCCAACGAACGATACGAGCGAAGAGTAGTAGACTTATAGGAGGGTCGACTACTATAGACGAGCGAAACGCTAGCGAAGACTAACGAGGGGAAATATCTTAAGACGAGGTAGAATCCTAAACCGAGGAAGATATCGACGTAGCTATTAAGTAAGCGGAGCGTAAGCTAGCCGTCCGCGAGAAATAGCTATAACTAGTAAAGCTTATCTCGGAAGTAAATAAAATAGAACTCGAGATAGGGTCGTAAACTACGCGGTACCGTAGCTCTACCCTAGCGAGTTAATACTCTCGACCCCTAAAGGAACTCTAACTAGAGAAATTATCTCTATACGAAGGGAAAAGCGTACGCGCGTACTACGACTAGACCCGGAGCGCCGAGAATATATTTCGCCTAGTACCTAATACCTTCGGTACCGAAATTACGAAGATATCCTATACCCTCTAGTTTATTAAGGGTACCCCCTATAGTTTATAGGTAGAGAAGGAGCCCTTACTCTTAGAAGACTAGTTAATATAGGAATACTTTCGAACCTTCCTATTAGATCTAATCGAAGACCCTATTAACCGCTAGCTCGAAGCGATATAATACTATATAGATAGTAAGTAAGGCGTAGACTATTTAACTATATCCTTTAACTCTTACCTTATAGGCCTAGAGTCCTAGTTGGATAAACTATATATAGAGACCTAACTAAGGAACTACCTATAGTATAAACTAAGGCTAGAAATCCGGGGTATACTCTTAAATTACTAGGAGATTCCTAAAACTCGAGACGTAATCGTCGCGCTAGCTACGCGCTTAGAATTAAATAAGAGGAAGGCCTCTATATCTAAACTATTAGAAAGAGACTAGAAGCGTCGACTCCCCTAATACGATACTAAGTCGGGAAGTAGACTACCCGTAGGCTTAGCGGCTACGAACTCGAGGCTTTCTAAAGCTAACTCTACCCCTATCTAGCCTAAGGGTAGTAATAAGGACCTTACTACTATCTAGTACTTTAACTATAGGTAGATAAGCTACTATACTAACAACTATAAGGAACCTAAAAAAGAGAGGGAGATTACTAAACTAGCCTTAGACTAGTACTACGACCCGGCGGGAAACGAGTCCGCGTCGCCTTAACTACGTATACGACGTAGGATCGAACCGCGGGTAACCCTAGCTAGGGAAGTAAAGCTATAAGTCGGGTACTCTTAAGTTCTAGGAAGTAAGGGCTAGTAGTATAGAAGTCTATTACTACTAAGGCTACTCTCTATAGCCTAACCTCCTAATACTCGGTAATAACCCTTTTGGATATAGGTATAGAAGTTAATATTATTAGGCCTATCTAGGCCCTCGAAATAGATCTAGAAGCTATTGATATCCCGGCTCCTCCGATACGGTAGGGAGGCGGAGAGCGCGCGGGATACCTAGGGGTATATAAAGCGATCTAGTAAGCTATAGATTACCTAGGGGTTACTAAGAAGGTTAAGGTAGAATTCTACGTATTAGAAAGGCTAGGGTAAAGCTATATCTTAGGTATACTAGCCCTATATAACGCGGGTATTAAGTTAGATACTAGCGAAATAAGATAGCGGTTTAAAAGTATAGGAAGTAAGGTCTAGGGTCCCCAACGGGGCGGGTTAGGGCGGGTTATAGGGTAGGGAACCCGCCCCGTTAGCGGGTCGGGTTTTAACGGGTTGGGGTAGGGTCCCGGGGCGGGTTATAGTTTAGAAGAAAACCCGCCCCGTTCGCCCCGTTCGGGTTTTCCACGTGATTTTTATAGGGTTATATATATAGATATATTAATATATTATATTCCTATAAGATAGAGTATAACCTAGAGATTACTTTAAGTAATTAAAAAATTAAAATATATATAATAGATCTATAGTTATTAAGGTTTCTAGAAAAAAATCCCGGGTTCCCCCCTTAAAAACCCGCCCCTAACCAACGGGGCGGGTTTAAGGCTTGGCGGGGCGGGTCGGGTTAGGGTTATAGCTTTATAACCCGCCCCTAAAACCCGCCCCGCCCCGCCCCTAACCCGACCCCCCCCGTTTCGCCCCGCCCCGTTAGGGACCCTATTAGCTCGTCTTAGCTAAAGAATTACTTAAGGAAGACCTAGCGTCTATCTTCGAACTTCGGAGCGAGGATATTACGCTAATCCTAAGCGTCAACGAATTCGAAGGAGAAGAACCTATAATAATATCCCTCCTACTAGAATTCGAAGATTTTAAAGACGACTTTAATAATAAGCTTACTACTCGTATACCAACCGTAGAGGGCGCGGAATACGTAATCGAAACTATAGTAGACCCCCCCTTCGGAAAAATATACAACCTCTTGGTAAAGGAGCTTAGTATTCTCTAATAGTACCTTAGCGACGCGACTACGAGTAGGTAGATACGACCTTCTACTAGCCCTATAGGGGCTAGGATCCTCTTTGTACTAAAGAAAGGAGGAGACCTTAGACTCTATATAGACTATAGGGGGCTAAATAAGGTAACTATTAAAAATAGGTATACGCTCCCCCTAATCTTAGAGCTCCTAGACCGCTTATAAGGCGCGCGCTATTATACTAAACTCGATATAAAGAACGCTTACTACCGAATTCGAATACGCCTAGGAGACGAGTAGAAGACCGTGTTTCGTACGCGATATAGTTACTTTAAGTACCTCGTTATACCTTTCGGACTTACTAATACCCCTATAACCTTCTAAGCTTATATCAATAAGGCTTTAAGCGGATTAGTAGATAGTATCTATATAGTATACCTTAATAATATAATAATCTACTCTAAAACTAGATCGGAATATATACGATACGTACGTAAGGTACTAACGAGGCTACGATAATTTAGACTCTATAGTAACCTTAAAAAGTATAAGTTCTTTATAGAAGAAGTCGAATTCCTAGGGTTTATCGTTAATACCCGCGGAGTCTAGATAGATCGTAAGCGAGTCGTAACTATAGCGGAATAGCCGGAGCTAAAAACCTATATAGAGGTTTAGGTCTTTCTAGGATTCTATAACTTCTACCGTAGGTTTATCGTACGCTACTCGCGGATCGTTGCGCCGCTTATAGAGCTATTTAAAGGCTCGAAAAATAGTAAGTAATATAGACCCTTCCGATAGCTAATAGAGGCCGTATACGCGTTTCGTACCCTTATCGAAGTATTTACAACTGCCCTACTACTACGATACTTTAACCCAAACCGGCGACTTAGGATAGAGATAGATACCTCTACTATAGCGGCTACTACAATCCTTACCTAACCCTAGGATACGGGGTACTAGTATCTAATTATATTCTAGTTAAGGAAGCTAACCCTAGCGGAGCGTAATTATAAAACCTACGAGTAGGAACTACTCGCTATTATAGCGGCCTTCTCGTATTAACGATACTACCTTAAAGGGAGTATATACCCTATTAAGGTCCTTACTAACTATAATAACCTCCTAGGGTTTAGTAAGCTGAAGTAGCTAAATAGCCGCTAGGCCTACTAGACTATATTACTAGCGGCCTATAATTTCGTTATTACCTATAGGCTAGGTATAAAGAACCTAGTAGACGCGCCTTCGAGGCGCCCTGATTACGAAGCCCTAGTATAATAGGAGAGTACCCTCCTCCCTACCCTCTAGAAGAAGCTGGGGCTAATACTAAGAATAGTAGTAGTAGAGAGCCTAACTAACTAGTAGACCTAGAGGGTTAAAATATAACTAGTTTATACCCCGTATAAAGGTACCGTAGTCGCCGGACGGACGCGACCGGACTCGAGTATATACGTCTCGTAGTTATCGAGTAGTACTACTACGAGTTAGGTTTATTAAATCTATCCTATCTCTAGCTAGGGGGAACCGGCTATAAGACCGGGTACTATATGTATCCGCGTACGTAAGATCCTTCAAGGAGAATATACCTATATAGACCTATTTAATATACTATTAGGATTCTAGGAACTTCAACGTAAAGACCCTACGGTTCGTAAGGTCTACGCGGACTTACTAAATAAGCCGATAGGCCCCTACTAATAGTCTAGACTAGTATTAGGATATATTATCTTTAGAGGAAAGATCTTTATCCCAAATAACGCTATAGTTAGATAAGAGCTATTAAGGCTATACTATAATAATACCTTTATAGGCTATTTTAGGGTTACTCGAACCTATAATTTACTTACGCGAAAGTACTTCTAGACGTATATATCTTACGACGTGGATGAGTATATTAAGACTTATAAAGTCTACTAGAGAACTAAAGTTAAGAGGTACGCGCCTTTTAGGGACTTATAGTCCCTCCCCTAACTAGAAGGGCTATAGTAGGAGTTAACTATAGACTTTATAAGCGGGGTCCTAGCTAGTAAGGTTGCCGGCCGGGCGTACGATACGTTACTAGTACTCCTAGACCGCTATACGAAGATAGCGCTCTATATCCTAGTAACTAAGAAGCTAACTACTATAGATCTAGTAGAGATCTTAGTAGATAGGGTCTTTATAAGATTCGGGGCCCCAAGGGGGATTATATCTAATAGAGACTCTAGGTTTACTAGAAGTTTCTAGTCGGAATTATACTACTATACGAGGATTAAGTAACGCCTTAGTATAGCCTTTTATCTATAGATAGATAGGTAAACTAAGAGGTAAAACTAGATAATCTAGGAATACCTTAGGGCTTTCTATTTAGAGAACTAGGGTACGTAGGCTAAGCTCCTCCTAGTTACTAAGTTTACGTATAATAATAGTAAGTATTCCTCTATAGGGATCTCCCCCCTTATAGCTATATATAGGTATAACCCTAAGATATATTTCAACCTAGAAGAGAGGCCTAAGGGTAGAGAAGTCCCGGCTATAAAGGACCGTATCGAGGGGTTATACCTCCTACGCTCTAAGCTTACGGTACGCTAGTAAAAAGCGACCGAAGCGTAGTTATCGTCTTATAATAAGAAGTATAAGCTAATACAATTCAATAAGGGTAACCTTATCCTAGTCTCTACTAAGAACCTTCGCTTAAAAACCCTAAGTAAGAAGCTGTCCTAGCGGATAATAGGCCCCTTTAGGGTAATAGAACCTATAGGCTTATAGGCTTATAGACTCTAACTCCTACCTACTATAAAAATACACCCTATATTTGGGGTACCCCTCCTAGAGAAGTACTACTAGAGGGTAGGGGAAGATATTAGGTACTTGCCCCTACTAGAGTTAGTAGAGGGTAAAGAGGAATAGGAGGTAGAGGAGATTATTAATACGAGGCGTAAGGGAGCCGTACGCTAATACCTCGTAAAATAGGTTAGATACCTAGAAGACTTTAATTAGTAGACTCTGAAAAAGGATATAGGAAATTCTAGTAAACTTATCGAGGAATTCGAATCGCGTACGGTACGTATAGAGCCCGTATAAGCCTAGAGGTCGACTAGAGATAACCCTAAGGAGATAGGAGTAAGAAGATCTAGAAGATACTTAAAGTAAGTAGAGTTAAATAGATTATAGCCGTAAAGCGGCTTAGTACTAAGACGTATATAAGGCGCTAGCAAAATATATACTATTAATATATCCTAACCAAGCCCTAAAAAAAAAAGGAAATTGTATAAATATACCTAATACTTAAAGATAATAGCCACCTACTACCTATACTAGAACGCCGAATAGGGAGCGTACTACCTACGTACTCGCTAATTAACTAAGTATCTATATCTATATTATCCTCTATAATAGGGACCTAATAGTTATTAGCCTTATTATCGGCTACGCTACGTATACCTACCGTAGGGTCCTTACGTATAACGCGCTGACCCCTAGTTAACTATAGGGTATTAGATAAAACCTAGTCCCTAGGGAATTACCTACTATAAGGAGTAATAAGGGTGTCCTCGTTCCTTATATAGTTAGTATACGCTAAGTAAGCGTTAAGGTTAAACTTATAATCTATCTTAACTAGTTAGCGATATCCCTAAGGGTATCGGTCGCTACGCGTTACTCGAGTAGACTATAGGGCTAGTATAGCCGGGGAGTTATCGTCGGCCTTAGACTTAGTCTTACTAGACCTACCCTTCTTACCTTTAGCGGTAAGCTATTAGGTCGTAATATGGTCGAAACGCTTATAGTAGCGAGCTAGGTACTCCTCTATTAGTAGCTACTCTAAAAAATATATAAGCTAGACCCTTAAGAAAATAATAGAATTTAAAACGCGTCTAGGACGCGCTAAATATACGCGAACTTACCGTCGGTAATTTAAGACGTAGTCTCTAGCAATACGTTTACTATAGGATAGAACTACTTGGGAACCTACTAAAGTTTAGCTAAAATTCAAGCGAGAAGGGCGCGCGAAGCGTACGTATACTTACGGGGACGTAGTTATAGCGGCTACGGTTATAGTAGTTATACTTCTATAGTAGTAGGATATAGTAGGAGCCGACGCGTCGCAGGTCGCGCGTATAGCGGACGTATATTGGTACCGCGAGGTACTTATTAAATATAAGGATCTCCTTAGACACTTATTAATTCATGTTGAGGGTTAAGGGAAGGGTACGAGGGTTATATAAGGGGTAAGTAAGTTAGGTACTAGGAGCGGGCGTATATATTAGCGTATAGCCGCCGTATAGTACTAACGGCTACGATACGTGCGTATATAGGCTCTAAGATTCTCTCCTTATAGAAAAATTATTAATAGGATCTAGGGACTAGATCTATTAGGGGGGGGGATAATTATAAGGACTAGCTAGCTAAAGACCTACGTCTTATATTATAGTACTATTACGTACGCCTCCTTAGCGTACGCGCTACGCCTATAAATACTTAAGTAGTATAATAGGAGGAGGCCCTCCTTAGCTATTAGTTTATCTATAAATCTATCTCTTACTATACTTATTATCATCAATCCCTTTATAAGTAAGATATTCCTAGAAGTATTAGTTCTATAAAGACTCTTAAGACCTTTAATAATATTAGTTCTAAGTTAGGGTTTAGTAGTTTTAGGTTTTTCCTTAGCTATAGCCTCGTTCCTTCGAAGGACTATTCGTTTAATAACTCTATTAAGAGTACTTCCTTTATAACTATCTAATATAAAGAGTAATTGTTGGTTAGTTACTAACTAGTAGGTATAGATTAACTAGGTAGTACTAGCTAGCTATAACCTATAGGTATCTTAAGGGGGGTAAAGGAAAAGATAGGTAAAAATAAATAACTAGTATATCTATATTCTTGAAGCGTATTAGTTATAAGTTAACTTATAACTAGGCTATATATATATAGAACTACGTAGTACGTGATCTAGGTACTACGTAGTATACTAAGTCTATCTAGGTCTAAATACTAGTAAAACTTATACTTCTAAAACTAAAAGATAAATTCCTTAAAGGATAATAGTTATATAACGAATCCGAATTGACTTAAAAATTCCTTAAAACTAGGGCTTTCTAGAGCCGTTAAAATTATCGAAATCGGTTGAGAAATAGTAGAGCTATAGCTTAGAAGAGATAAGAGTAGCTAGTTCTTATTCTCCGAAAAGTTATTATATTCTAGCTAGGATTACGAGAGCTATAGGGTACTAAAAGAGAATCTAATCGGAGATTTGAAAAGAGTAGAACTATAGCTTTCTAGGGACGTCGGAATCGTATTATTCCGTTAGGAATTAATCTAAGGAAGTCTACTTGAATATAGATAATTTAGTAGTAGTTAAAAAGTCGAAAGTAAGTAAAATAGGGCTTTCCCTAGCAAAACCTCTATAGAAGGTAATAGGGTATACCTAGTTAGATCTTCGAAAGGTTGGTCGGAAAAATATCGTATATATATATATAAAAGAGTAAGGTAAAGAGTTGAATCTCTACCTTAGGCGAAGGAAAAGAGAAAAGAGGAGGGGCTAGGGTATTCTCCGATTAAAAACTAGCGTAACTCGATATATAAGTCGAGTTACCAACGTCGCTAGTAAAGGGAAGGGCGGGGGGGGTCGAATTCTTAGTAGTAGAGGAATTAAATATCGAATTTCAAGCGGAAATAGTAATATCTCGGCCGGGATTAATTAGATTTGGAATCCGATAGAGGATTTGGAATTCCGGAGGTTAGTTCTACCGGAATTAAAATTCTTAGGCCTAGGGGTTAATTAGGTACCCTAGGAGAATTTCCGAAAGGGGTAAAAAAACTAGAAATTACGTAAAGATAAGGATATCTCCTTCGGAAATAGTCGAAATTAAAATCTAATTTTAAATTTTAAATCCTTAGTATCGGTTATATTAAATCCCCGTAATACCGGTGAAATTTCTACGTCCTATAGTAGGAGGGAAATCCTAGAAGTAGAGCGGTTTTCGGAATCTTTTAGGTCCTACTAAAGTTACTAGTTCGCTTTCTATAAGTATCGGATACTAAAGGTTTATAGCTCGTTAGGAAGAGGGGAACGGGAGCGTTTATTTAGTACCGTAACTTCGAAATTCCGTTAAGAAACCATTCCTATAAGTAGCTAGGAAGGTAAGGTATATAGGTAGGAATATCGAGACGGTCTAGTAACTAATCGAGTCGATTTTGGTATCGTTAGAAAGCGGCGATACAGATAAAGAGAATAGCGTATCGATCGACGAAATCGGCTAGGAGGTGGCGAAAGTATATAGGTTTAAAGGTAAGGCCTAGTAAAAGGAACCTTTAAGTCTTTCGAGAGGTATAGCTTAGGATTCTATAAACGGATTCTAGCGATTTTTATATCGTATAAAAGCGGCGTTTTGTAGCTTTCGAATAGCGTTAGAATTATCGAAATAGGAGGAGAAACTATAGAGGAATTATTAATAAAGAGGCTAGCTTTAGTCTAACCTTATTAATCGATATTAAAAGGGAAAGAGAGTAAACCCTCTCTCCCTCCTAATATTAATATTAATATAAGTTAGTTACTAACTAGTAGGTATAGATTAACTAGGAAGTACTAGCTAGCTATAACCTATAGGTATCTTAAGGGGGGTAAAGGAAAAGATAGGTAAAAATAAATAACTAGTATATCTATATTCTTGAAGCGTATTAGTTATAAGTTAACTTACAACTAGGCTATATATATATAGAACTACGTAGTACGTAATCTAGGTACTACGTAGTATACTAAGTCTATCTAGGTTTAAATAGTAATATATTCTTATTACTAATAATAATACGTTTAGCTTTAAGGATAATCCGTTCTAGGGTCCCCAACGGGGCGGGTTGGGGCGGGTTATAGGGTAGGGAACCCGCCCCGTTAGCGGGTCGGGTTTTAACGGGTTAGGGCGGGTTCCCGGGGCGGGTTATAGTTTAGAAGAAAACCCGCCCCGTTCGCCCCGTTCGGGTTTTCCACGTGATTTTTATAGGGTTATATATATAGATATATATATATTTTATATTCTTAAAAGATACTCTATAACCTAGAGATTATTATAGGCTATTAAAAAATTAAAATATATATAGTAGTTCTAAAGTTATTAAGGTTTCCGTAAAAAATCTCCGGGTTCCCCCCTTAAAAACCCGCCCCTAACTAACGGGGCGGGTTTATATCTTGGCGGGGCGGGTCGGGTTAGGGTTATAGCTTTATAACCCGCCCCGAAAACCCGCCCCAACCCGCCCCTAACCCGACCCCCCCCCGTTTCGCCCCGCCCCGTTAGGGACCCTAATCCGTTCGATATCGTTAAAGGTAGAGCGAATACGAGGGTTAATATTAAGTATTAAGTTAACCTATTAACGGACCGATTCTAGTAATCTACTAAGGAAGATCCTACTTATAGTAGACCTAGTTAAGAGAGTTCTATAGTTACGTTCCTTATAACTACCTAATAGCTTAATATCGTATAGATAGCTAGACTTAATATTACGAGTAAGAGCCTAGATCTTATAGATATAGTTAGTAATATCGTAGGTATCAAAGGTATCTTTAAGGCGAATAAGGAAGTCCGTAATATTCCTACTATTAAAGCGTTCCTTAGGAGAGAGCGTATAGTTCTTAAGATTAAAGGCCTAAGCCTTTCTTTCCTATCTTCTTATAATAGTAAAATCCTTAAGGGTATTAATAAGGTTGATTATATTAGAACGAGTAGCTAGTTCTCTAAGCGTAGAACTAAGATAAGCCGTAGACGGATTACTAAAGGGAGGGCCGGAAGAATCTAAACTCCGAAGGGGTTCTAGTAGGGGGGATTTTCTAGGTTAGGCGTAAGTATATAGATATTTCGATTTTTCGTTAGTCTTAAGTTATTCTATTCTTTTTATACTATATTTGTTCGCGTACGTTTCTTAGGGATAAGAGTATTACTACTAAGAGTTCCTAGATAATTTCGAAGATAAGTAGCTAAAAGAAGTCGGATCTATACGCCGATATACGAAGTTTTTAACCTAGACGGTAAGAATAGTACCGTTTCGTATATAGTATAGTTAGACCTCTCTTTTCTAACTTATTAGATAAGGGTATATAGGCTATAGGGAGGTAATATATCGATAGTATAGGTAATCCTAGGTATTTTCGTACAAAGTATAACTTCTACTAACGGGATATCCTAGACTTAGTCTAAGGAGTTAAAGGAACTAGGATATTACTAGTAATTATTTTAAATTCTAATTTTCCGTTCATATAAACTTAGACTTAGGCCTTTATAGAGTTTTTTCCTATTTCTAAGTTTAGTAATAGTCGGTTGGTTAAGTATTGTTTGGTTATATAAAGAGAAAAGGTTAGTTCTAGGGTACGAAGTAATACTAGTTAATATTCGTATAAAAGGTACGAAGGTATTTAAAAGAGAGTAGTCGAGATTCTAAAGTCGAAAGTCTAAAGTCGAGAGTCTAAAGTCGAGAGTCTAAAGTCGAGAGTCTAAAGTCGAGAGTCGTATATAGTCGAATATTTAAAGGAAAGTTCTAAAGCCTAGTTATCGAATATTAATATATAAAGTTCCGTTTTCGATAGTCTAAAAGTCCTATAGTTAAGTTAATAGTAAAAGAAAGAGAGTCCTAAAGTCCTAAAGTCTAATATTCAAAGTCTAATATTCGAGAGTTCGATAATCTAGTCCAAAATGAAAAAGAAAGTATCCTAAGCGTAAGTTCGATTATAATACTATAATAGCTACTAGGAATCGTCTTAGTAGTAGAGAGAAACCCTAGTACGACCTCCAAAAATATAGGTAAGATAAGCGTAGATAATATAGTATTAGATTATATTAGTTAGTTACTAACTAGTAGATATCGATTAACTAGTAGGTAGTACTAGCTAGCTATAACCTATAGGTATCTTGAGGTAAAGGAAAGGATAAAGGTAAAAATAAATAACTAGTATATTTATATTCTTAAGGCTTAATAGTTATAACTTAAGTTATAACTAGGCTATATATATATAGAACTACGTAGCACGTGATCTAGGTACTACGTAGTATACTAAGTCTATCTAGGTCTAAATAGATTACTATTAACTTCTACCGCTCAGCTACTATACGAAGGTAAGGTAATAGGATCTTTAGGTAGTTCGTAAAGAGATAGATAAGACGGTCGGGACTCGGGAGTAAGAAAGAGAGAGTCTAGAGTTAAGGTAAGTAATAAGAATTAGATCGTATTATTATATTCTATTAGTTATCGTTCTGTTTCTATATATACGTATTATATCCTAATTGTTGTTATTAAGGTCCCGTATATATTAGTTATTAATATTCGTTGTCCTATTTTATACTAATTGCCTATAGCTCTTATCCCTCTATTAATCCTTTCCTATCTCCTATTCTACTTCCTAATCTAGTCTTATACCTTTATCCCCCTTATACTATCTACTACTTATATTCTACCTAGCTCTAGTTAAGGTCTAGAGAGCGAGTCCCTTATCGTTTAGATCGATAAAGAGTAGATTTTATTTACTACTAGTTATAGTCTATTCGCGTCGGGCTAACGTTTGGAGCGGGGATTAACTATTAGGGGATAGCTAAGTTTAAAGGACTTATAAGTCTAAAGTAGACTAGCTATCGCGTTACGGGGTTATACGGGTAGATACTAAAAGAGAAACGGGATATATAGGTTTAACCGATTTAGAAGTAGATCTTGAATAGCTAGACTATTCTAAACGCCGCGGAACGTAATCTTCTATAAAAATTATAGTATTATCGGGTGGAGGTAATAGATATAATATAAGATTAAGTCTACCTAAAGCTAATTTTAAGGTATTACCGACTCGATTAATATTCGTTTCTTCTAAGGGCTATAACTCGTCGTCTATCGGTATATATACGATAATAATATCCGTCTATAGATATTCGATAGTATCGTCCCTCTATAGATAATTATAAGAGGATTACCTAGAATAAATTACTAGTACTACCTATACGTTTTTCTTACGTTAACGACTTACTACTCGTACGAGATTATTTCTTTATTTCTTAGCCTCCGCCTTTTCAGTCTATATCCTTTATTTTAATAAAGGCGAGAGCGACGGCGCTCGATTCTTTACCTAATACTTACGCTATTAGGAGTTAGGAGACTAGGGACCGTTTTCTAGGTCTTCGAGTAGGTAACTAGTTCTTACTATAATATAGGTAATACCGTAAGAAAAGTAGATATATAAGAGGTCGAGGTATTAAGGAAGTCTAGAGTTAGTAGTAGTTAAAATAGTAGTAAGTTATATATTAGTCCTAGGTAGGTTTCGGTCTAAAGTTAGTAGTACTTTAAATAGTAGTAAGTTATATATTAGCCTTAAATAGGGCTTAGGACTATTATATTAAAGGAACTCTACTAGAAAATACTACGGATAAACCTATCTAAGGACAAGTCTAGGGCAGGAGGCTTAGTACCGACGATACGGTAGAAACTAGAGGGAAATAGATTTACCTATAAGTCTAGGTAGGCTAGGCTAAGCTAAAGATTCGGTTGAGGACCTATTTATTATAGGAATCTTTAATAAATAGGCGGAGGTAAGAAATATTGTATAAACTATCTAACTCGAAAATAACGGCTAAGGGCTTACTATTCTTAAGACGAGTTAGTTAGTAGGTCGTTAAAAATTAGTACGTATATATTTAACTAGAGATCGAGGCCTAAACCGACGATAATCTAGGTATAGGGGGGGAACTAGGTATATATATCGTCGACGTTTAGGTTGTTAAAGTAGTATATAAGAGAGCGGATTAACTTAACTTAGAAGAAAATACTTCGCTTTTAAAATAGTATATACGTAGGATATAATAGACGATACGCTAGCTAGTAGGAAAAGAATACTAAATAGATATATTAATTATATTCTCGCCTCTCTTAAAGTAATCGAATATAGCTCCTACCATATTGCGAAGTCGAGGCGAAAGTATCGAGTATTTCTTTAGAGATAGAGTATAGTAATATATAGGAGTTCGTTATTATTTAGGACGGGTATAACTTTCGTAATAGATTTTGGAGGATATATACGTAGGGCGATAGTTTTTCCTAATACTACGGGTAAACTAGATACGTAAATTTCAATAATACTTATTATATACTATATAAATCAGTAATAGAATACGTAGTAATAAAAAGAGTATAGTAATATATAGGATTTATACTTTGGGACGGGTATAACTTTCGTAATAGATTTTGGAGGATATATATATAGGGAGACGGTTTTTCCCAATACTACAGGTAAACTAGATACGTATATTTTAATAATACTTATTATATACTATACAAATTAGTAATAGAATACGTATTAATAAATAGAGTATAGTAATATATAGGAGTTATACTTTAGGACGGGTATAACTTTCGTAATAGATTTTAGAGGTTATATATATAGGGAGACGGTTTTTCCTAATACTACGGGTAAGCTAGATACGCGTATTATACTAAAGATAAGATTAATCCTAGGTAAGATACTATCTAATATTATAGTCCTAACGTTAAAGATATTACTTATTAGCGATACTAATAATATTCTTTTCTTAGGGAGGTACGAGAGTTTTGATTTTCTCTATATCCCTACGTATAGATAACAAGCGAGTTTTAACCCTAACCCGACGCGCCTTAAAACCTATAATATATCTTAATCGAATCCCTTTTTTATATATTAGTATAAAGATATACGATTCTAAGGGTCCTATACGCCTTTTCGATCCTCTCGTCCTCTCCGTACTAAAATACCTTGAATATTCTCCTCTACTTTATACGCTTTCGATTCTTCTCCGCTCTATACGCCTTAAACGTCCTCCTCCGCCTTATACGCTTTTAATCTTCCCCTACTTTATACGCTTTCAATTCTCATCCGTATATTAGGAATTACTACGGCCAAATACCCCTACTTTATACGCTTTCGATTCTCCTCTATATATTAGGAATTACTACGACCTAATACCCCTATAGCTACTAAATATATCTATCTCTACTAAGTAGTTACCCATCTAATAAGTAGCTTATAATCTAGGAAACCTTAAGCTCTATAGGCTTTAATTAAAGTCTATATCCTTAGTTAAGTCTAATATTGGCCCGGTCCTATTTATTCTCTTATAGTATTTATCCTCCTACGCGGTCCTCCTATACGGTCCTCTATATAGTACTAGCGATTTACGTCCTATTCTCTATCTAAGCCTCCCTACTCTTATATTTTAAGATTAGAACTAAACTATATAGTCCTCAAGAGGATAATCTCCTAGATTATAGTAGTTCTATTCTCCTAATTCGCTACTTAGGCCCTTCGCTGCTCTTATTTACCTTATTTATATCTACCTTCTTTCTCTTACGAGTTGATTTTACGCTTAAATAGACTTGGTCGGGTTTCGCTTAGTATAAAGCAATGTAGAAAGAAGGATGGATATTATATAGTATAGGAGTAATTATATAACCTATACCTATTTGTAGCTAGCTTAGAGTAGACGAAGAGACGGTAGAGATTATCTTTAATATTAATATATTCTTATACTTCTTTCTACTACTTTTCTTACAATTATAATCTCTCTTCTAAAGAGGTCTGACAATACTTTATCTATTAGTAAGATATTAAACCGACTAGATAATATAGTCGCCCCGTAAGGTAATACGAGCCCTACAGGCAACATATATAGAGGGTAGGGTAAAGTAGACCTACCTAAACTTATTAGAGAGAATCCCGACGAGTAGGCTAAACCTATTTTAATTAAGTAGCGTTTAGAGAACGTACGTAATAAGTATACTTAATTAGTTACTCTAGAAGAACTCCGGCAAATTAAAGAAGCTAATACGAAGATAGCGTAGCGTATCTATAATATAGTAGCTATATTAACTTCTATAGTAGATTCGGTCGACTACCTTATTAGTAAGGCTCGCGAAGCCGCGGTACCCCCTACGCGCCGCGTATATAATAGGAACGACGATAGACGTCTACCGGCGGAAATATAACTAGAAAAGGTAAAGGAATACTATAGTAAGAGTATTATAAGGGGGATAAAGGTATAAGACTAGATTAGGAAGTAGAATAGGATATAGGAAAGGAATAAGAGAGGGATAAGAGCTATATACAATTAGTATAGGAAGAGATAAGAATAAAAAATAATAATAATATTACTAACTACTATAATATATAGACTAGACCTTAATAATAATAATCGGTATAGTACAACGTATATAGGAATAGAATAATAACTAATATAATATAATAATACGATCTAATTCTTATTACTTACCTTAACTCTAGACTCTCTCTCTCTTACCCCCCCCTAATTACCTTGTCTATCTCTTTACGAACTACCTAAATATTCTATTACTTTACCTTCGTATAGTAGCTAAGCGGTAGAAGTTAATAGTAATCTAATACTATATTATCTACGCTTATCTTACCTATATTTTGGAGGTCGTACTAGGGTTTCTCTCTACTACTAAGACGATTCCTAGTAGCTATTATAGTATTATAATCGAACTTATACTTAGGATATACTCTTTTTCATTTTAGACTAGATTATCGAACTCTCGAATATTAGATTTTAAATATTAGACTTTAAATATTAGACTTTAAATATTAGACTTTAAATATTAGATTTTAGGACTTTAAGACTCTCTTTCTTTTACTATTAACTTGACTATAGGACTATTAAACTATCGAAAATAGAACTTTATATATTAATCTTCGACTACTAGGCTTAAGAACTTTCCTTTAAATACTTAACTATATATAACTCTCGACTTTAGACTCTTAACTTTAGACTCTTAACTTTAGACTCTTAACTTTAGAATCTTAACTACCCCCTTTTAGAATACCTTCGAACTTTTTTATATAAATATTAACTAGCGTTACTTTGTACCCTCGAACCGACTTTTTCTCTTTATATAACCAAATAATACTTGACCAACCGAATATTACTAAACTTAGAAATAGGAAAAAAAGTCTTTAAAGGCCTAAGTCTAAGTTTATTTTAACGGAAAATAAGAATTCAAAATAATTACTAGTAATATCCTAGTTCTTTTAACTCCTTGGACTAAGTCTAGGATATCCCGCTAGTAGAAATTATACTTTATACGAAAATACCTAGGATTACCTATACTATCAATATAATACCTCCCTATAGCCTATATACCCTTATCTAATAAGTTAGAAAAGAGAGGCCTAACTATACTATATATGAAACGGTACTATTCTTACCGTCTAGGTTATAAACTTCGTATATTAGCGTATAGATACGACTGCTTTTAGCTACTTATCTTCGAAATTATCTAGGAACTCTTAGTAGTAATACTCTTATCCCTAAGAAACGTACGCGAACAAATATAGTATAAAAAGAATAGAATAACTTAAGACTAACGAAAAATCGAAATATCTATATACGTACGCCTAAGCTAGAAAATCCCCCCTACTAGACCCCCTTTGGATTCTTCCGGCCCTCCCTTTAGTAATCCGTCTACGGCTAATCTTAGTCCTATACTTTAAGAACTAGCTACTCGTTCTAATATAGTCAACCTTATTAATACCCTTAAGGACTTTACTATTACTAGAAGATAGGAAAGAAAGGCTTAGGCCTTTAATCTTAAGAACTATACCCTTTTCCTAAGGAACGCTTTGATAGTAGGAATATTACGGATTTTCTTATTTGCCTTAAAGATACCTTTAATACCTACGATATTACCGACGATATCTATAAGATCTAGGTTTTTACTTATAATATTAAGTCTAGCTATCTATATAATATTAAGCTTTTAAGTAGCTATAAGGAAGTAGCTATAGAACTCTCCGTAAATCTCTTCGAAAGGAATATATCGCTACTAATAACTATTAGCGAAAGGAAACTACTACTTACCTCTATAAACTTACCTTCTAAAGTACCTCTTAGAAACTAGATACTTGTAGCTTTATTAATGAATTTAAGAACTACTATCTACTTATCGTCAATGCTAATAAACTAACTAGGTCTACTATAAGTAGAATCTTCCTTAGTAGATTACTAGAATCGGTCCGTTAATAGGTTAACTTAATACTTAATATTGACCCTCGTATTTACTCTACCTTTAACGATATTAAATAGATTATCCTTAAAGCTAAACGTATCGTTATTAGTAACGAGAATATATTACTTTTTATATTAGATAGTTATAAAGCAAGTCCTTTTAATAGAGTTATTAAACGAATAGTCCTTTAAAGGAACGAGGCTATAGTCGAGGAAAAACCTAAAACTACTAAACCTTAACTTAGGGCTAATATTATAAAAGTTCTTAAGGGTCTTTATAGAACTAATACTTCTAAAGACGTCTAACTCTTCGCTATTACCGAAAGTACGGATCCGGCTATAGTAGTAGCTAGGAAAGATATAAAATAGTTTACTATACTTAACGATTCGATCTATAATAACTTTCGCCCCTCTACCTAGTCTAATACTATACTACTAGGAAGTTCCTTCGTTTATACCAACCTACGTAGAAATTATAATAGGGGACCAACTAATACTAACTAGTCTTCCTAGTATATCTAGAACGCTACTAACCAACGTAGTTAGTCTACTAATATTTAGTCCGCTAGCGTTCCTAGTAACCCCTAGCCTTAGCCCCTAGCCTAGCTAAGAAATATAAACCTAACCGCCCTACCTATTAACTACCCTTTAATCCCTTCTTCGTTACCGCCCCCTATATTGACTACCTAGAACGGAATATCTAAAAAGAGAGATTGTAGGAGCTATAGAAGCATAGATTATTACGAACGGATATACCCTAATATCGTAGACCTAGTTACTTAAGGAATTTACTATTAGAATATAAACGTAATACCTAGATAATAGTACTAGGGAACTTCAGCCGCTCTAGGCGGGAAAATTAGAGGAATTATTAACGGCTAGAACTATAGTAACTAGATTAGGACTTAATTAGCTTAGTTTTAATAGGGCTCTAGTAGGGTATTGTTATTGAGGATATTTAAGTTATTTATTAGAATTATAGAATTAAGCGACTTAGAATAGGAAGACTTTAGTACGTAGGTTTAGGTATTGAATATTAGTAAGGTAGGAGTAGACGGATTTATACCCTCTATCGTTCTTATAGCTACTACTTAACTACGTTTATCTATACGCAAATGCCCATTAGAAAAGGCAAAAGGAAAATAGCCTACTAGCGTTACTAAGTCTAGTAGACCTAAGGCCCTAATAGTTAAGTATATAGTATATAGTTATATCGCTAAGACTATAGAATGATAGTTAGCCGAATAGAATAGCGAAGGAGACTCGGATATAGACTTAGACTTAGAAGATAATAAACTAGACGTAACCCTTAGAAACTTACTACTAGAACTACTAAAGAAAACTTATAAGCCTAGGAACCTAACTCTTAAATAATATATTACGAAGAAAGATAAGGCTACTAATAGAATACGTATAGTAGGGAATATCCTTTAGTAATTAGTCTAGCCTAGTCTTTAGAATACTATTATTTATATTCCGGTATTTAGAGATCTTTTATATAAGTCCCTACTAGAATAGTTAGCTAATAATATCCGTCCGGAAATAGAGGAAAAAGAACGAAGGAAATATAAAAAGGCTACTAAAAGAAAATAGAAAATAGAAGAACGTTAGAAAACGGATAGAATAAAATAAGGAGTAGGAATTTTAGTACTACGCTTGGAAGAGTAGAAACTAACTTGAAAAATAGTTCTTTATATCGATAAGGATTATTACCGTTCTTACGTCTCTATAAGGAGCCCTACCTTAATAGCTTAGATTAGAAAACTAGAAATTAAGGCCCTATATAATACTAGAGCCGAAGTAAACGTTATATCTAAAGGAGTTTTAAGGTAGTATAGATTAGTACTTAATGGTATTAAGTAGGACGTCTAGGGACCGGTCTTAGATAAGCTTAAAGTTACTAACGGGAGGAGAATTCCTCTAGTTAGCTAGACTAGCGCGTATATACGGATTAGTAATTACTAGAGTAGACTTCGATTACGAGAATATAGTCTTTATAATACTTAGGGATTACTCTTAGGGAATAATACTTAGTTAGCCTTTCTCGGTACGGAGCTATCTCGTTATATAGACTAAGGTAGATAGTAGTATTTCGTATAAGGTATTCTCTATAAACGGCGAATAGAGCGTTATATAGTAAGTAGTTATCTCGGAATTCCTATATAATAGGTATAAGTTAGGTCTTTGAATCCCTTATACTTATTTAGACTAGGAAGATAATTCTAATCTAGACGATTCGGAAAATAAGGAGGCGGAGTCCTAAGTCTTAGAAGGATATCCGCTATATATATAAGAAACCTAGGACTTTTAGTACTAAACTCGGGCTAGAAAATATACGAATAGCTCTTTAACGACCTAATCTACAACGAGTTTCTCTTACTACTAGACTTTAGGAGACTTCTATACGACTAGACTTATACTATAACTAGACTTAATATAGCTACTATAGTAAACGAGATAAAGCTATAGAAAGAAAGGGATAAGCTTCTATAGGAATAAAGGATAAGGTATAGAATATTTGCCTATCGTCATCTTATACCTATAAAGTCTCGGACTAGATTACTAACCTTTAAATACTTAGATAAATAGAACCTACTTTCTCTAAGAATCTCCTAGTTTTCGACTAGCTCCCCAATAATACGTAGAACAAAATACTTAAATAGTATATCCGAAAAGAAAGTAGATAAGGTCTAACCTTAGAATTTTAACTTACTAATAGATCTATACATAGCGGTCGTATAGATTAGAGAGATATAATACTAAAAGAATAGTTTAGTACGGAACCTTACTGTTACCTTAATAGATTCCTTAAGAAATGTTACGCCCGCTTTCCTTATTAGACTCGGCTTATAGAACTCTAGTGTAAGGATATACGAATTAATTAGTCTCTAAGCCTCAACGAACGATTACTCGTTAAGAAAATACTTATATAATAAGAGCCTACCCTTATATAAAGCTTCGAAGAATATAGTAAAATTAAGAAAGAAGTAGTACTAGTATAAGTTATCTAAGTAATAGACTATAAACCTTAGTAAGCGAAACCCTTCAATATCTCTAAGGCTCTATTAAGCGAAATTCGTTAGATATTTTACGAAAGGATTAAAACGGGAAGACTTGAACCTAGTTATACCTTATATCGTAACCTATAGTTTCTAGTCTTAAAGAAAAACGGTAAGTATCGACTAATTAATAGCGCTACGAATATTGATACGGTTACTATTAGGGACGTAAATATACTACTAACGGCCGATAAATTCTCTAATTCGTTTACTAGATACGTATAGACATCGCTTACTAACCTTTTCTCTAGATACGACTAGTTAGAACTCGCTAAGGAAAGTTACGATCTTACCTCGTTTATATACCTATTTAGTCTCTTACGAATAACTACTTTACCTTAAGGAGTAACGAACTTAGTAGCCTATTTCTATTATATATCTAAGATAATTATTTCCTACTAGTTTAAGTATAGTAATATTTACGTAGACGATATAATTACTAGAACACCGAAAAAGTATAATAATAATAAGGAATCTAAACTTAAAGGAGTACGTTGAGGAGTCTTAGAATACGTAGTTATACTAGATTCAGTCCTTACGGATATAAAACGCGTAGGAGTAATAATATTAGTTGAAAAGTTTAATATTTATAAAGAAGGCGTAAATATAGTCGAATACTATTAAGATCGAGAAGGACAATACCTAAATACTTCTAAGGTAGCTACTATTTTAAACTAGTCGACTCCTAGGTCTATTAACTCTATAAGAGCTTTTATCGAAGTCTATATCTATTACTAAATTTAGATATACGACTTTACTACTATTTCGAAACCTATCTTCGTATTATTTAAGAAAGGCTTAGAATTTTATTAGGGAAAGGAATAAGATAAGGTAATAAAGACTCTTTAGGAAGCGCTTACGACCGTACCTATACTACGACCCGTTATATATAAACTAGACTTAGGTAAAATTATTCTTATAGTAGATACTTTAGGTAAAGGATAGGGAGCGGTTCTATAATAACTAGACGAACTAGGTAAGAGATATCCGTACTAATATAAAAGCGGAATCTAGTTACTATTAGAAACGAAATATAATATAGTTAAACTAGAATACTACGCTCTTCTATACGTACTTAAGAAATTCTATCTTTACCTATAGGGAAAATATTTCGTAGTTAAAACGGACGCGCGGACTCTAATCTATTAACTTAATAGAGTATCTTCGGATTTAGCTAGATAACTAGTTATATAATAGCTTGTATAGATTTAAATATAGAATTTCAATATTCAGTATATTCCTAGGAAAAAGAACATAGTAGCTAATAGACTCTCCCGCGAATTTAGTAATATACCTAAAGAGGATATCCCGACCGTTCCTAACTTGAATATTAAGGATTTCATCGATCGACGACTTAGCGCCCTTTACTACTCTAGTATCTACGTCTATAAGCGTAATCTACGATATATCATCTAGCTCTCTCTAATATCCGTACCTAGCCCAGAAAATAATAAGAATACTAGTAGCGAGCGTTCTATAGATTAGAACGAGGAATAGGGAGAATTCGGTTTATTAGAACCTTCGGAAGGCCTAGAAGGCAAATATACCGCGGAATATTAAGCGATTACTAACTAGCTTATAATACTAAAAGTCACGGACTACCTTAAAGGTAAATAGATTACGGCTATAAAAAAAGGTAATAGGCTACCTCGTAGCTAGACGATAACTATTTAAGCGAGATAAACGAGGATAAGCCTACTATTAACTAATTAATAACTAGGACTAACGAAAGGAAATTATTATCGCTCTCTATAATAAATACGGCTATAAAGGACGCGAAACTACCGTAGTACTAGTTCGGAATCGTTATTACTAGGACGGGTACTATAACGACGTCTATAAATAGTTTAAGGAATATCCTTAGTATTAAATAAGCGATCGAGCGTACGTAGGAGAACCTCTAAATACGACTATTATACGGAGTAAGATTCTTAGCGTAAGATAGTCTATCGACTATATAATAATTACCCTATAAGGTAGTTATAGCTATCTTATTTAGGTAAGAAAGGAATTAAGTAGTAAGCCTAAGGTAAGAGTACTTTGCTCGGTACCTACGTCTAAGAATATTATAGATTTTACCTTTAAGGAACTAATCTATTAATAGGGTATTATATCTAAGATTAGAGTTAATAGAGGTCCTAAGAATAAGCTTTATACCGATACGCTTCTAAAACTAAATAATATTAGAAAGATTAAGATTTCGCTATATAATAGTTAAGGTTAAGGAGGAATCGAACGGTCCTACTTAATAATATAGGAAGCCTTCTAACGAGTAATAAACGGGAACTAGAAACTTTAGAAAGATTTATTACTAGCGATACTTTAGACTAAACGAATAACGGTTATTAGAATAACCGGTATAACTCTAGTTAGGATAATACTTAGTAAGGAATACGTCCTTCTAATCGAATTGAAAATAATTACGTAGCAAAACCTCCTATAGTCTACGGTTAGGATAATAGAATACCTTCTCTTTCTATAAGCAAAGTAACTAGATTAGAGAGGAGAAGACCTCTAGGAAGCTATTATAAGATAGGAGCGTATAAGATAGGAAGTAAACGAGTACTAGGAATCGTAATATTAGACTAGAATACGTACTAAATACCTAGACGTAGGATAGCTTATCCTCCTATATAATACGAAAATTATTAAGGATTTCGGATCTAAGTTAGACTTTATATAGGTCGGCCCAAACCGTATGGCGGAGGTATATAAGGATAGGAGAACTAGATTACCTATTAGTAGCTACATACTTAAGGAACTAAATAGGGTTCTAGTATATAAATCGATCCGAGGAAATAGGATTAGAATCTTCTACTAGCGAGACGGGCCTATAGTTAATAACCTCCTTATTACCGGTTAGGAGTATAGAATAGAATAAGAATATAAATAGGAACAAGATAATACTTACTTAGATAAGGACTTAGAATAGGAACTAGAAAAGTAACCTAGCGACGAGGACCTAGATATATTAGTTTATCGATCTAGACTATAAGTAATTATTCCTAGACTAGAAGGATTTGATCCTAGTTAATACTAGGATTACTAGGAACTACGGAGAAGTATTCGATTCGTAAACGGCTTATAAATATTTACGATACCGAAAAGGAAACGATTTGAAGATAAATACTATATATTAAGCTAATACGCTACTATACTATATCTTAATCGAATCCCTTATTTATATATTAGTATAAAGGAACTCTATATACGATTCTAAGGGTCCTATACGCCTTTTTGATCCTCTCCTTCTTAGTTTTATATACTTTCGACTATCCTCTGCTCTATACTTCTTTAATCCTCTTCTACTTTATACGCTTTTAATTCTCCTCCGCTTAGTACGCCTTAAGTATCCTTCTCTACTCTATACTTCTTCCATCCTCTTATACTTTATACGCTTTTAATTCTTCTCCGCTCTAAAATACTTTAAATACCCTCCTCTACTTCGTACCTTTCGATTCTCCTCTGGATATTAGGAATTACTACGACCAAATACCCCCTACGGCTACTAAATACGTCTATCTCTACTAAGTAGTTACCTATCTAATAAGTGGCTTATAATCTAGTAAACCTTAAGTACTATACGCCTCTATTAAAGTCTATATCCTTGGTTAAGTCTAATATTAGCTTGGTCCTACTCGTTCTCCTATAGTATTTATACCCCTATACGGTCCTCCTACTCGGTCCTCCTACTCTAGCCTCTTTAATACCTACTTACTCTTCGATAATAATTCGCTCTACCTTTGCCTAAAATATTTCAAGATTAGAACTAACCTATGTAGTCCTTAGGAGGTTAATCCCCTAGGTTAAAGTAGTCTTACTCTCCTAGTTCGCTACTTAGTCTTTGACTACTTAGTCTTTTACTACTTAGACTTTTATAACTCGGACTTTTACTACTTAGTCTTTTACTACTCGGACTTTTACTACTTCGACGGTCCGGCTCCCTTTGAGTTTTTTCTTAGTATCTTACTAAGGGGTTAGGTATTACTTTCGTAAAACTTAACTTTAGCTATTTTAGGGACTACGCTAGTTTATACCTTTCTCCTTAGATTCTAAGAGATCTAATATTCGGGTACTCCTCTCGACGTTCTTAATATTTTTATCTATAGATACCTTTATAAGGCGGATTATATCCTAGGTTATAAGTTATAACGGTTTACTTCCTAGATAGTAGTTTTATAGTAGACGTTTATTACTTTATCTTTTTATCGACTTTTCTTTTTTATTATATATATATTCGAAAAGATCAGGAAAGTTACCTTTTATATAGGGAGTTAGGAAGTTTACGTTATTTTATTTAAGCTACCGCTTCTTATTCTAAATTGATTTTTATAGAAACCGTTTATATATTAGTCTTTATTTGCGATTAAAATGGAAGGTAAAGAGTATAGAAAGTAGGAAGGCAAACGTCAAGGGACGACGTAGAATTTTTAGTAGGGGAGGGAGAGGTCTTTTAAGTTGGAAATCTATATTAAAGTCGAGCTATATTAAGGAAAATAAACGAATAACCTAGAATTAAATAATACGAATAATAGTACGTATATTACTACTAAGACCGGAAACTATAAGGAAAATTTTAACTAATTACTTCGAAAAGTCCTCCTATCTAACCGACTTTCACTCGAATATAATCGCAATAGATTAGGTTATTAGAGTAATAACCTAATAACTACCGTTACTATCTAGTATACCTCCCGAGGAGCCGCTTTCTATACTAAGCGTTAATACGCGCGACGTACAGGGCGACTTTAGAAATATATAGGATCTTTTAATATATTTAAAAGAGTCTTTTGGGTTCTTTCTTGGTTTATAAACTCTTTTGAGTTCTTTCTTGGTGTTTTGGGATACGAGATGTTCTATAACTCTTTTAAGATTTTTCTTAGTTTATAGAGTTGTTAGTTAGTCTTATATAGTTTTTAGTATATATCTTTAAATACGTCAAGGGTCGACGTATTGTCTACCTAGGGAGGGGATATAAGGGGGATAAAGGTATAAGACTAGATTAGGAAGTAGAATAGGATACAGGAAAGGAATAATAGAGGGATAAGAGCTATATATAATTAGTATAGGAAGGGAAAAGAATAACGAATAATAATAACATTACTAATAACTATAATATATAGATAGACCTCAACGAACAGAACAATATAATATAATATAATATAATATAATATAATATAATATAATATAATATAATATAATATAATATAATATAATATAATATAATATAATATAATATAATATAATATAATATAATATAATATAATATAATATAATATAATATAATATAATATAATATAATATAATAATATAATATAATATAATATAATATAATATAATATAATATAATATAATATAATATAATATAATATAATATAATATAATATAATATAATATAATATAATATAATATAATATAATATAATATAATATAATATAAATAATATAATATAATATAATATAATATAATATAATATAATATAATATAATATAATATAATATAATATAATATAATATAATATAATATAATATAATATAATATAATATAATATAATATAATATAATATAATATAATATAATATAATATATATAATATAATATAATATAATATAATATAATATAATATAATATAATATAATATAATATAATATAATATAATATAATATAATAATGCGATCTAATTCTTAATACTTACTTTAACTCTAGACTCTCTCTCTCTTACTCCTAACCGCCTTGTCTGTCTCTTTACGAACTGTCTTGTCTATCTCTTTACGAACTACCTAAAGATCCTATTACCTTACCTTCGTATAGTAGCTAAGCGGTAGAAGTTAATAGTAATCTAATACTATATTATCTACGCTCATCTCACCTATAATATAATAATAGCTATCGGGCTGATTTAAAGGCTTTACCTTTCTATATTATATTAGGCTATAACCCGGAGATAAGGTTTGATACTAGGGATAGCACCTCTAAGGGGGACGTAATTATAGTAGTAAGAGAAAGGATTAAACGTATCTAGAACGAACGTAAAGAACTAGAATGACGCTTATAAGAAGTATCTAAGACCTAAGCTAGATACTATAATAAGAAATTTATTCTAAAGAAGTTTAATAAGAACGATCTTATACTAGTACTATTAAAGAATCTATAATTTAAAGATACGAGTAAGAAGCTATCGTGAAGAATAATAGGACCTTTTAGAGTAGATAAACTAGTAGGTACTTAGGTATATAGAGTATATCTCCCTATAGGATAGAAGATCTATAATATCTTCTACGTCTCGCTACTAGAGCCTTACTAGTAGAGAACTCGGCGCCTTATAAGAAATCCTACCTCCTCCCAAATTGATCAAGGGAGAAGAGGAATAGAAAGTTAAGAAAGTACTCGCGAAAAGTATACGCTAAGGAGCCCTATAGTACTACGTTAGATAGAAGGACTAGAGACTAGAGTACGACTCGTAGGAACTAGAGGTAAACGTAGAGTAAACTATAGACGCTATTCGAGAATTCGAAGCAAATAAGAAGCGTAAGTAGAATAAAACTAATTCGTAGTAGAGTAGTCGGGTAGTAGTAGACCAACCTACTACCTATCGACTTGGCTATAAAGGGGAGGCGGATAGTAGTCTACCCCTATAATAATAATAGCTACCGAACTACTCGGTGGTATAGGAGGAGGAGAGAAGGTATAATAGGTAGGGCCTTTATACCTTATACTAGAGGAGTATACGGAGCCCTAGCTATATACTAGCTCTCCAAATTCCTTTAGCGAAGCGTAAAGATAGACCTATTATACCCTAGATAGGACCCTAGTTACGTATAAGTATTATACCGGTCTTAGAAAAGATTATTACTTTATAAGCAAAGAGTATAAAAAATATACGTATATAGCTAGAGAAGTTTAATTATAAGGCCTAAGGCCTAGGATCTATAATTGATCCCCTATTGATATTACTCGCCGCCAACGTATATATAGAGAGTAAGTAAAGAAGGTCCGAAACTGCTCTTCCTAATACTTAGTTAGAGTTATTAGAAGAATCTACCTCTACTAAAGTTATTAGAGCTAAAGGAGGCAAGCTAGACTATACTAGGGTTAGTAGGTAAAATGATAGAGAAGCGTAAGCTACTTATAACCGAGCGATAAGTATTGTATAGGTTTTCTATAACCCGCCTAATCTAATCTATCTCCCTTAATACTAACTTACCTACTTCTAAGGTATCCTTCGGAACCTTAAGGCCGCTAAAGTAAGCCTTACGCCCTAGAATACTACGTATTTCTTAGACGAGGGTATTATTACGCTAGTAAAGTATAAGTATAGTATTAGCGTCTATCTTATCCCTAACTATCTTATCTAGCTTATCTCTTAGGGCCTCGAATTTAGCACGAAGAGTAAAGGGAATCTAGGTAATTAGCTAGTAATATAATAGTAGGAAAGAGGTAGGTATAAACCGGTTTATAACGTTTGCCTAAGATACGGTAGGGACTATACTAAGAAGTTTACGTCTTATTATATAGTAAATAAGTCTCTATATAGCTAAGAGCGGGAACGAGGTATAGCGTATAGCGATAGTAGAGTTCGTTAATCTTGGTTACTACCGTCTACTAAGGACGGCCGAAGACGGGCTGCTCGGGAGAGCGCTAAGGACTAGTAATACGGCGGCGTTTATCTTTTATACCTTTAGGTAGTATAATAAACGTTTGAAGCTAAGAATAGGTAAGGAGCCTAGGAGTTAAGTATATAGTAATATTATTTAGAGTTAGAGAGAATACGAAGCTTAGCGGGTTTTATTAAAGAAAAACCTTCTATAGCTTTCTATTAGTAAATACGTGCGTAACGTAATCGATCCGGTATTATATTATTATTATAATATCCGGGTCCTAGGATAAAGGTATTCTATAGTGTTAAGAGTTTAATACTAATAGAGCCTTAGTATACTATATACCTATATATAATTATAATCCTATTACAGGCAGATACGCGAAGAATAGCGCGAGGACGCGCTCCTAGGAGGGGAGGTAATTATAAAGCAATTTAGAAAGAATAATAGATATTACGTGGTATAGGAGTAATCACATAACCTATACCTATTTATAGCCGGCTTAGAGTAGACGAAGAGACGGCAGAGATTATCTTTAGTATTAATATATTCTTATACTTCTTTCTACTACTTTTCTTATACTTAGTCTAGTTTTACGCTTAAATAGACTTAGACGGGTTTCGAAGTACCTTCTCCTTTCTCCTTAGACTTTTATAACTCGGACTTTTTCTACTCGGACTTTTACTACTCGGACTTTTACTACCTGGACTTTTACTACTCGGACTTTTACTACTCGGACTTTTACTACTCGGACTTTCGCTACTCGGGCTTTTACTACTTTTATCCTCCTCGTTCGCCTTATTTAGCTTCGCCTTCTTTATACTCCTAACTTTCGAGCTTTTATACTTACTTTACCTTCTTTCTCTCGCCGGTTAAATTGATTAGGTTAATTTTGCGCTTAAATAGACTTATACCTTCCTCCTTAGATTCTAAGAGATCTAATATTTAGGTACTCCTCTTAATATCGGTAGAACTTTCTCTTATAAGCCTAACTTTCTACGACTACCAAACTAACTATCTTTCGATCTTTAATTTCTTTATCTCTAGATACCCTTTATATATATATTATAACTATTCGATTCCCGGATAGCTAGCTTTACTCTAGGCGTTTGTTGTTTTATCTTTTATTAGTTTTTTTCTTTCTTTATTCTGAAATAAGGAGTTAGAATGTTTGGTTTATTTTGTTTACGCGACCGTACCTTATTCTAGATTAATCGATTTATATAGAAACCATTTATATATGAGTCTTTATTTGCGTTGAAAAGGGAAGTAAAGAGTATAGAAAGTAGGAAGGTAAACATCAAGGGACGACATAGAATTTTTTAGTAGGGGAGGGAGAAGTCTTTTAAGTCAAAAATCCGTATTACGAGCTATATTAAGAAAATAAACAAGCGACCTAGAATTAAATAATATAAATAACATTACGTATATTAACTATAATATATTATTACTAAGACTAGATACTTTAAGAAAAAATTTCAACTAACTACCTCGAAAAGTCCTCCTATCCAACCGACTTTTACTCGAATATAATTATAATAGATTAGATATATATTACCGGCGAGTCTATATCGATAACCCGGTGCTCTAATAACCTAATAATTACTATTACTATCTAGTATGCCTCCCGAGGAGCCGCTTCCTATACTAAGCGTCAATATACGCGACGAATAGGGCAACTTTAGAAATATTTAGGATCTTATAATATATTTAAATATTTTGGGATATATGATAATATTTTATAATTTGTTTGTTCCTTCTTAGTTTATAGAGTTTTTTTGATTAGGCTCGTATAGTTTTAGTATATATCTTTGAATACGTTAAGGGTCGACGTATTATCCACCCGGGGAGGGGATATAAGGGGGATAAAGTTATAGGGATAGAATAGGAAGTAGAATAGGATATAGGAAAGGAATAATAGAGGGATAAGAGCTATATATAAAAGGTATAGGAAGAGATAAGATAACGAATAATAATAATATTAACTAACTACTATAGTATATAAGCTAGACCTTAGGAACAGAAAGGAATATAATAATAAATATATAGGAAAAGAATAATAATATAATATAACACAACAATGCGATCTAATTCTTATTACTTATACTAACTCTTGATTCTCTTTCTCTTGCTTCCTACTACCTTATCTATCTCTTTGCGAACCGCCTAAAGATCCTATTACCTTACCTTCGTATAGTAGCTAAGCGGTAGAAGTTGATAGTAATCTAATACTATATTATCTACGCTTATCTTACCTACAATACCCGCTCTCCTAATTCCTTCGGCGAAGCGTAAGAATAGACCTATTGTACTACTAAGTAGGACTCGGGTACGTATAAGTGTTATACCGGTCCTAAAAAAGTTAATTTTTATATAAATAAAATTATAAAAATACCAAGTTATAATAAAAGATTATTATATTATAGGCGAGGAATATAAGAGATATATATATATAGCTAGAGAGTTTTATTATAAGGCCTAAGGTCTAGGATCTACAATCCCCCTATTAATATTGCTCACGGGTAACGCGTATATAAAGAGTAAGTAAAGAGCGGTCTGAACCTACCCTTCCTAATACTTAGTCTAAGTTATTAGAAGAATCTATCTTTACTAAAGTTACTAGAGCTAAAGGAGGCAAGCTAGCCTATACTAGGGTTAGCGCAGGCAAAATAATAGAGAAGTATAAGCTATTTATAACCGGTCGATAAGAGTTGTATAGGTTTTCTATAACCCTCCTTATCTAACCTAACTCCCTTAATACTAATACGCCTACGTCTAGGGTATTCTTCGGTTTCCGGATACTACTAAAGCGGGACTCGAGCTTAAGAAGAGTATATATATCCTAAATAAGGATATTATCACGCTCGCGAAGTGTAAGTATAGGGCCGTCCTCTATCTTATCCCTACCTATATTATCTAGGTTGTCCTTAAGGGTCTTAAACTTAGTATAAAGGGTATAGAGAATCTAGGCGATTAGCTAGCAATATAATAGTTGGAAAGAGGTAGGTATAAACCGGTTTGTAACGTTTAAGACCGGTCCCTAGACGTCCTATTTAATACTATTAACGGCTAATCTATACTACCTAGTAACTCCTTTAGATATAACGTTGACTTCCACTCTAGTATTATATAGAGCCTTAATTTCTAGTTTTCTAATCCGGGCTATTAAGGTAGGGCTCCTTATGGAGACGCGAGAACGGTTATTATCCTTATTAATACGAAGAACTATTTCTAAAGTTAATTCCTACTCTTCTAAGCGTAGTACTATAATTCCTATTCTCTATTTTATTCTATCTATTTTCTAACGTTCCTCTATTTTCTATTTTCTTTTAGTAGCCGTTTCCTATTTCCTTCGTTCTATTTCTTCTATTTCCGGACGGATGTTATTAGCTAACTATTCTAGTAGGGACTTATATAAGAGATCTCTAAATACCGGAATATAAATCATAGTATCCTAAAGGCTAAGTTAGACTAATTACTAAAGGATTTTCCCTACTATATATATTCTATTAGTAGTCTTCTCTTTCTTCGTAACGTATTACTTAAGTATAAGGTTCCTAGGCTTATAGGTTTTCTTTAGCCGTTACGGTAGCGAGTTCCTAAGAGTTATATCTAGCTTATCGTCTTCTAAGTCCAAGTCTATATCTGAGTCACCTTTACTATTCTATTTAGCTAAATATTATTCTATATTCTTAGCGATATAACCGTATATGGTATACTTAACTATTAGGGCCTTAGATCTACTAGACTTAGCAATACGGGTAGGCTGTTTTCCTTTTACCTTTTCTAAAGGGGATTTACGTATAGATAAACGTAGTTAAGTAGTAGCTATAAGATTAATAGATAGTATAAATCCGTCTCCTCCCGTCTTACTAATATTCGATACCTAAATCTAGGTACTAAAGTCTTCCTATTCTAAGTTGGTTAATTCTATAATCCTGATAAATAACTTTACTATCCCGAATAACGATGCGCTACTAGAGCCCTATTAAGACTAAGCTAATTAAGTCTAGATCTAATTACTATAGTTCTAGCTATTAATAATTCCTCTAATTTTCCCGTCTAGGGCGGTAGAAGTTCCCTAGTACTACTATCTAGGTATTACGTTTATATTCTAATAATAAATCCTTTAAGTAACTAGTTTAGTAACCTTAGGGTATATCCGTTTATAATAATCTATACTTCTATAGCTCCTATATCCTCTCTTTTTAGGTATTCCGTTCTAGGGTATCTATATAGGGGGTAGTAGCGAAGAAGGGACTAAAGGGTAGTTAATAGGTAGGGTAGTTAATTTTATATTTCTTAGCTAGACTAGGAGCTAAGGCTAGGGGTTACTAGGAATACTAGTATACAAAATATTAGCGGACTAACTACGTTAGTTAGCGGCGTTTTAGATACACTAAGTAGGCTAGTTAGTATAGTTTAGTCCCCTATAGTAATTTCTATATAGGTTAGTATAGATAAAGAAGCTTCCTAATAGTACTATATTAGACTAGGTAGAGGAGTAAAAGTTATTATAGATCTAATGATTAAGTATAGTAAATTAGTTTATATCTTTCCTAGCTACTACTATAGCCGGGTCCGTACTTTCGGTAATAGCGAAGAGTAAGATATCCCTAGAAGTATTAGTTCTATAAAGACCCTTAAGAGCTTAAATAATATTAGGGCTAAGCTAAGATTTAGCGGTTTTAGGTTTTTCCTTAGCTATAGCCTTGTTTCTTTAAAGGACTATTTATTTCATAACTCTATTAAGAGTACTCCCTTTATAATTATCCAATATAAAGAGTAATATATTCTGGTAACCAACGATAATACGTTTAGCTTCTATAATAATCCGTTTAATATTGTTCAAGGTAGAGTCAATACGAGAATTAATATTAAGTATTAGGTTAACCTATTAACGGACCAATTCTAGTAATCCACTAAGGAAGATCCTACTTCAAGTAGACCCGGTTAGTTTATGAGTATTAATAATAAGTAGATAGTAGTTCTTCAATTCCTTAATAAAGCCGTAAGTATTTAGTTTCTATAAGGTACTTTAGAAGGTAAGTTCATAGAGATAAGTAGTAGTCTCCTTTCGTTAATAGTTATTAGTAGCGATATATTCCTTTCGAAGAGATTTATAGAGAGTTTTATAGCTATATTCCTTATAGCTACCTAGAAGCTTAATATTATATAGATAGCTAGACTTATTATTACAAGTAAGAGCCTAGATCTTATAGGTATTATTAGTAATATTATAAGTATTAAAGGTATCCTGAAGGCAAATAAGGAAGTCCGTAATATACCTACTATTAAAGTGTTCCTTAGGAGAGAGCGTATAATTTTTAAGATTAAAGGCCTAAGCCTTCCTTTCCTATCTTCTAGTAATAGTAAAGTCCCTAAGGGTATTAATTAGGTTAACTATATTAGAATGAGTAGCTAGGTCTCCGTATATAGGACTAAGATTAGCCGTAGACGGATTAGTAAAGGGGAGGCTAGAAGAGTTCGAAGGGGGTCTAGTAGAGGGGAATTTCTAGCTAAGGCGTATTTAGATAGATATTTCGATTTTTCGTTAGTCTTAAGTTATTCTATTCTTTTTATACTATATTCGTTTGCGTACGTTTCTTAGCGATAAGAGTATTACTAGTAGAAGTTCCTAGAAAATTTCGAAGATAAGTAGCTAAAAGGAATTAGATTTATATACTAATACTCGAGGGTTATAATCTAGCTAGCGAGAATAGTACTATATTATATATATATAGTATAGTTAGCCTTTCTTTTCTAACTTATTAGATAAGCGTACATAGGCTATAGGAAAGTAATATGTCGATAGTATACGTAATCTAGGATATTTTCGTATATAGTATAATTTTTACTAACGGGATATCCCAGGCTAGGTCCGGGAAATTGAGGGAACTAGGATAGTACTAGTAATTATTATAAAGCCTAATTTTCCGTTAATATAAACCTGGACTTAGGCCTTCTTAGACTTTTTCCTATATCTAAGTTTAGTAATAGTCGGTTGGTTAAATATTAATTAGTAGTATAAAGAAAAAGTCGATTTAGGGATAGGAAGTAACGCTAGTTAATATTTATATAGAGAAAAGTTTAAAGGTATTCTAAAGAGGGTAGTTAAGAGTCGAGAGTCGTATATAGTTAAGTGTTCTAAAAGAAAGTTCTAAAGCCTAGTAGTCGAAGATTAATATATAAAGTTCTAGTTTCGATACTCTAGTAGTCCTATAGTTAAGTAAATAATGAGAAAGAAAGTCCTATGGTCCTAAGGTCTAATATTTAAAGTCTAATGTTCGAGAGTTTGATAATCTAGTCTAAAATAAAAAAGAGAGTATCCTAAGTATAAGTTCAATTACAATACTATAATAGCTACTAGGAATTATCTTAGCTATTAAGAGAAACCATAGTACGACCTCTAAAATATAGGTAAGATAAGTATAGATTATATAGTATTAGATTACTATTAATTTCTACCGCTTAGCTACTATACGAAGGTAAGGTAAAAGGGTATTTAGGTAGATCGTAAAGAGACAGATAAAGAAGCAGGAAGTAAGAGAGAGAGAATCTAGAGTTAGGTTAAGTAATAGGAATTAGATCGTATTATTATATTCTGTTAGTTATTCTTCTATTTCCGTCTTATTATTATTCCGTTCTATTCTATTCTAAGGTCTAGCTTATATACTATAGTACTTGTTCGATATTGTTATAGTTCTACTCTAATCTATCCCTATACCTTTAGTATATAGCTCTTATCCCTCTTTATTCCTTTCATACTTCTTATTCTACTTCCTATTCTATTCCTATACCGTCATCCCCCTTATACTAGTAGTAAGAGAAACTTATTATAGATTAGGTTATTAAAGAACCGTTTGTATATTTCCTAGCCCGAGTTTAGTACTAAAAGTCCTAGGTTTCTTATATATATAGTATATATCCTTCTAAGACTGTCAAGGGATAACCTCTGTATATATAGAAGGTAATATTGTATGATACCTAAGTCATCTAAGGAGGTAAGAGAGGGCGACAGCGCTCTCCTTATAGTCTCTAGTGGGGACCGTGCTCTATCGCCCGGTCTACTGTCCCACTTGTATTGTCCTTCTTCTTGAGAACCAAAGGGCACCAGCCCCTAACAAAGACCTAGGACTATACCTCCTTATTTTCTAAATTGTCCAAATCAAAATTATCTTCTTAATCTCAAGGAATATTAGGAATTTAAAGGCTAGGTTTATACCTATTATATAGAAATTCCGAAATAACTACTCACTATATTATACTCTATTTGCCGTTTATAGAGAATATCTTATATATAATACTACTATCTACCTTAGCCTATATAACGAGACGGCTCTATACCGAGAATAGTTAACTAAGTATTGCTCCCGCTAGTCTAGCTAACTAGAGGAACCCTCCTCCTATTAGTAACTTTAAGCTTATCTAAGACCGGTCCCTAGATATCTTACTTAATACTATTAGCGGCTAATCTATACTACCTAGTAACTCCTTCAGATATAACGTTTACTTCTACTCCCGTATTATATAGAGCGTTAATTTCTAGTTTTCTAATCTAAGCTATTGAGGTAGGGCTCCTTATAAAGATATAAGAATAGTTATTATCCTTATTAATATAAAGAACTATTTCTAAAGTTAGTCCCTAGTCTTCTAAGCGTAGTACTATAATTCCTGTTCCTTATTTTATTCTATCTATTTTCTAATATTCCTCTATTTTCTAATTTCTTTTAGTAGCCCTCTTCTATTCCCTATGTTCTATTTCCTCTATCTCTAGACGGATATTATCTACTAACTATTCTAGTAGGGACTTATATAAGAGATCTCTATATACCGGAATATAAATAATAGTATCCTAGAGACTAAGCTAGACTAATTACTAAATGATATTCCCTACTATATATATTCTATTAGTAGCCTTATCTTTCTTTATAATATATTACTTAAGTATAGGATTCCTAGGCTTATAAGTCTTCTTTAGTAGTAATAGTAGTAAGTTTCTAAAGGTTATATCTAGTTTAACTTCTTCTATGTCTAAGTCTTTATCCGTTACTACTAACTTGTTCCTTCGAAGGAGTTTTTATTTAATAACTCTATTAAAAGTACTTCCTTTAGGTCAGCACTATTCGTACTACATATTAGGATTATTATACTATACCCGAGATTAACGTACTACATATACCGATAACGTGACATCCAGCCAATTAGATAGCTTGAAATTAGCCGAAAGGGGGGTCTTAATCGGTAAAAAGTAGAGGATTCTATAGCACGCCTTGCGGTATTACAGGAACGGTACTAAATTAAGCCTTAGTACTTAGATTAAGAGATTCTATAGCCTTAGTACTTAAAAAGTAGCTAATTATAGTTAATTATGTAATTGCCGTAGAGTTCAAGTCTATATATTGTTTGAATACGGTTAGCGTATGTTTTTAAGCGTGTAGCGACTATTTAGTCGCTGCTAAATATAATACTATAATATTATTTATCTCTCCTAACTTCTCTCAGTACTGTATTTCTACTAAAGCTTATGCTTTGGTGGAGTTTATACTAAAGTAAAAGCTTTAGTAGAGATACAGCGCTGACTACCGGAGATTGAGACCCCCCTTTCGGCTAATTTCAAGCTATCTAATTGGCTAGATGTCACGTTATCGGCATGTGTAGTATATTAATCTCGGGTGTAGTACGTTAATCCTAATATATAGTACGAATAGTACTAACCTTCCTTTATAACTATCTAGTATAAAGAGTAATATATTCCTATTACTAACTATAATATATTTAGCTTCTTGGATACAAGGATTAATATTAAGTTTTAGGTTAACCTATTAACGGACCGATTCTAGTAACCTACTAAGGAAGATTCTATTTATAGTAGATCTAGTTAATTTACCTACCTTAATAATAAGTAGATAGAAGTTATTAAACTTCTTTATAAAGCTATAAGTATCTAGTTTCTAAGAGGCGCTTTATAAGGTAAGTTTATAGAGATAAGTAGCTATCTTCTTTTATTAATAGTTATTAGTAGCGATATATTCCTTTTAAAGGGATTTAAGAAGAGTTTTGTAGGTACGTTTCTTATAGCTACCTAGAAGCTTAATATTTTATAGGTAGCTAGACTTAATATTATAAGTAAGAGCTTAGATCTTATAAGTATTATTAGTAATATGATAAGTATTAAAGGTATCCTTAAGGCGAATAAGAAAGTCTGTAATATCTCTACTACTTAAGCGTTCCTCTAGAGAGAGTATATAATTCTTAAGGCTAAAGACCTAAGCCTTTCTTTCCTATTATCTAGTAATAGTAAAGTCTTTAAGGGTATTGATTAGAGGATTAATAATATTAGTACGGGTAGCTAAGTCTCTATATATAGAACTGAGATTAGCTATAGATAGACTACTTAAGAAAGGACTGGAAGAGTCTAAAGGGGGTCTAGTAGAGGGGGTTTTCTAGTTTGTTTAGATTAGGGTAGATATTTCGATTTCTTATTAATCTTAGGCTATTATATTATTTTTATACTCTATTCGTTTACGTATATTTCTAAGTGATAAGAGTATTACTAATAGGAGTTCCTAGATAATTTCGAAGATAAGTAGCTAAAAAGAGCTAGATCTATATACTAATACTCGAGGTTTATAATCTAGCCGGTAAGAATAGGACCGTATTATATCTAGTATAGTTAGGCCTTTCTTTTCTAACTTATTGGGTAAGAGTATATAGGCTATAGAAAGGTAATATACTAGTAGTATATAAAATCTATTATATTTTTGTATATAGTATAATTGAGATTAAAGTAACTAGGATATTACTAATAGCTATTATAAGATCCTAGTTTTTCCGTGAATATAGACTTAACTTTAAATTTTTGGAAGTCTACTCTGTATACGGGAATAGTAATAGACGATTAGTCGAATACTAATTAGTAGTATAGTAGGAAAAGCCGATTCAGGGACGAATAGTAGTATTAGTCGAAGTATATCTAGTAAAATCTAAGTAATCTACAGAGAGAGAGAGAGAGTAGACGAGGGTCGTTTATAGTTTAAGATCTAAAAGAAAGTACTAAAGTCTAATATTCGAAGGTAAATATTGAAAGTCTAGTTTGATAGTCCCGTAATCCTATAGTTAAGTCTAAAAGAGAGTTTTAAAGTCTAATATTCGTAGATTAGTATTGTAAAATCTAGTTTAATAGTCTAGTAATCCTATAGTTAAGTCTAAAAGAGAGTCCTAAGGTCTTATATTCGGTTTGAAATAAATAAAAGAGTATCCTAAATATAAGCCTAATAATAATACTATAATAGCTACTAGGAACCGTGTTAACTATAGAGAGAAACCCTAGTACGACCTCCAAAATATAGGCTAGTTAAGTATAGATAATATAGTATTAGATTACTATAAGCTTCTAACGCTTAACTACTATACGAAGGTAAGGTAGTAGGATCTTTAAGTAGCTCTTAATGAGATAGATAAGATAAGGGGAAAACGAGAGTTAGGAGGTTTATTCGATAATACTATTAAGGTCCGGTCTTTATATTATAGTTATTTATTATTAGTCACCTCGAGGTCTAGCCTATATACTATAGTACTTATTAGTTACTTAAGTCCTAATCTATTCCTATACCTTTCGTATATAGCTGTTATCCCTCTTATATTATCTCCTATTCTACTTTTTATTCTATTCCTATACCTTTATCCCCCTTATAGAACTCTCTAAAAAGTTAACTAATAATAATAACTATTATAATAGCAAATGAAAATAATACCTATAAATAACTAAAAGGCTAATAAGTAATATAGGAATTATATTTTAGGTAATAATAACTCCCCTGGACTTAAATAAAAGATTAATATAATATGAGAAAACAGATTATTATATATTTAAGGTAATAACTCTACTAGACCTAGAGAAAGAATATAAACTACCCTATTCGATCTTTAGTAAAACTCGAATAATAACCCTACTAAACCTAGAGAAAAGATATATTAACTATCTTATTATATCCTTAGTAATAACTCTAATAGATAATATTTGAACTATAGAAGGGAGTTAGGGGACTACTAAAAGAGATAGTATTTTAAATTTTTCTTTTAAAGGATATAGATTTTTTTTAAGTTTTATATTTAACTTTTAAGATTATAATTTTGAGTTTGATACAATAGACTTAAAAGAAGTAAACAGGATAGTTTTTTTTTAGATTATAGGATATAGGATCTATAAGTCGTTAAGAGATTAACTTAGTAGTAGGACTTATTATAGTATAAGTCCTAGTACTTAGGGGTTTTACTTTACTATATATATATACCTCCTAATTACTAGATAATTAGGAGAATATAGAACTACTACTAGAACTGGAGTATACTATTAATTTATTTACTTATTCTACTAGATCCTTCTTATATCTCTTTATATCTTTATAATTCAAGCTAGTACTACTTTTGCTAAATATATACTACATCCTACCCTATAGTACTTTGTAGAGTAGAACTAATACTTATAGACTTAGGTAAGTGATTATAAGGTAATAAACTATTATTTCTATTAGAAAGACTTTTTGGTATACCTTACTAGTCTGTAGATAAAATAGGAATAGAAACTATTAAAATAACTACTAATTATTTATATTAGTTCTACTCTAGAAAGTACTTTAGTAGAACTTAGAGTATACTACTTAGGTATAGTACTAGCTTAGCTAAGTAATAAAATACTTTATAATCTCTAGGTCTCTACTTATGTTCCAGAACATAAGAAGATACTCTAGTATAAAAAAATATTCTTTTACTAGTATATACTATTATTTATACAAACTACTATCCTCTATAGTAGTTTCTAGATCTAGTATTTAATACTATATATATTATGTTTTATCTATTGCCCCTAATTTACTAAGCTTTAGTATATTTGAGATAGTTATTAGGATCTTAGAGCCTCTATACAAACAAGATTATATAAAGATTATAATAGGGTAAGTTCTAAGACCTTAGCTCCATCTTATAGGGCGGGTTTATATCTTAGTAGGGCGGTCTACTACAAGGTTAGGGTTGTACCTTTATAACCCGCCCTAAAAACTAGCCCTAACGCCTCTCTAATCTATTCCCCCTATTTGGCCCTACCCTATTAGGGACCCTAAAAGTTTAAGAGTTCTTCAGAAGTAGTATTAAATATATTACGTATATTACGCTATAATTGTATAGTAATTACGCGTGTAGTAAATATCCTATATACAAAGTAGATTAGGATTAAACTTTTATATATATAGATACTAGAGGTAGAGAGTACCCTATACTAGTAGTATCGATAATATTAGTAGTATACTAAGAAGGTAAAAAAAAATTGAACATTAGCTAGTAGACAAGATAGTATTATAAAAGATATAAACGGCTATTTTTTAAATAGGATAAGTTTTTATAACTATATAGTTAAAATAAGTAATCCTTGAATAGCTTCTATACTAGTTTATACAATATATTCAATAATTCATATTTAGTTTTATTAAGTTCTAGTTCTACTTATATAACTCTTACCCCTGTTATAGTAGAAGGGTAAAAATTTACTATATATTAAACTAGAGAGTACCTAGCTATAGCTTAGCTATCTATTAAATAGAAGTAGTATTTAGAATTATATCTCGATCAAACCTCTATACTATAGCCTATAATTAAGTATACTAAGCTTTGATTTTATATAATATTACTCCTTTTAGTCCTTCTTAACTACTACTACTCTCCTAGCTAACGTAATAGGCTATACGACAGATACTAGAATTTACGTTTTAAACTAATATCGGATTATTACTTAGTTATCTCCTTACTATAGCCTTACTTCTCTACGTAGTAGACTATTAGAAGGCCTAGGTCTACGCTAGGGAATAAAATGGAATCTTATATATACTTATAACTTTATTCAAATAGAAGTATTAGACTATCCTTGACTATACTAATATCTACTAAAGTACCTTCCTAGAAGTAGTTTCTATTACTCTTTCGTTATTACGTTCCTAGGTCGGCTATTTATAACTCTATAGTAGAGGGCTAGAGGCGAGAAGGGTCTTCCGGTTCTTATATTACCCGATAGCTAGCTTGGGACGTAGGACTTCTTCACAGTAGCTAAAATCGTTAATCTTTATAGTAGTCGAACATAGTCAATATAATAGTTATTGATAGAAAAACAAGAGAGAGAGCGGCGGTAGTACGGCCGCCACTACACCGCGTTTGGAAACAAAAACCTAAGCCCTCGCTTGCAAGACCAAATCGAGCCGATATACTACGGGGACAAAGTTTGGTAAGGGAAATAAGCGCTACCCAGGGATTAGGTAGGAGATATTATACCGTCGGGGCTTTGCGTTGAGATGGAAGGTGGTCAATTTTGTATCAAGTTGAAGAGAAGATTACAACGAACTCGTGACATGCAGAACATACCTTATTAAAAATCTATCTTACACCTAACTAGACAATAGACATATCTCACCACTACAGCCATCCCAAAAACTTATATTTAAAATAACATTTGATATTAAGATTTTAAAACATATCCACTCCATAAATGAATCTAATCATGGCACTATGTCCCCCAGTTCCATGAGCGGCAGCCTCTTGATGAGCAGAAGTCTCATTTCTTGGCGCCTGGTACATGGGAGGCAAACCCGCCAGCCAGTCCGGATGATCCTTCCGCACTGCCGTGAGTATGATATCCATATTACTCGTCACTACACCGCCGGGGGGGAACATGTCGCTCAGCTTGAAATCCTTGGGCAAACTGGGCAATAGTGTCGGCAGCATAGCTTGCATCATCTTCTGCGTCGCCGGATTTGATGGGCTGAGAAGTTTGCGTAGCATGGATGAATTGTTGTTGTTGCCTTGAACGCCCCATGGAGCCCGGGGGAAGCCTAGAGGTTTGAAAGGTTCCTCGACTTCAGTGATGGTCTCGGGGTCTCTGCCTATGAAACCTGGAATGGCTGCTACGCCGGTCACATTGGCACCAGCAGGGCGTGGGACATAACCGAAGGCGCTTTTGCCTCCCAATTCAAGGGGAAGCTGATCTCCCAGCTTCTCAACTGGAAGCATGTCCTCCAATGTCGTCTCGTCACGGCCGATATAGACGAAGCTGATGCCCATTTGCTTAAGGTCATTAGTCTTCCGATTGGAAAAGTTTGGGGTGGGACATACATTTTCCTTGTGTCCCTTGAAGGTCATTTGTGGATACTTGCTTTCATCGTAATATGCGGTGGTTTGGAGAACGTCTCCCTTTTCGAGGCGGCCAGTGTCTTCGCATGCCACGGCGTCAGATATATACTGCATCTCTGCTCCGTGGTTTGCAGCGTGCTGCGCTGCGAGATCTTTAGGAAGAAAGGTCCCATTGCGAAGCCCGTAGTATTGAACCGAATTGCAGTATTCTTGTCCATTTTTAGTGAGAGTGACATGAGTCGTACCATCATGTCCATGCCTGCCTGAGTTAGCACCGTTCACCTCATCATCGCATTTTGCCCGACCTACCCATCGCTATGTAGCATGACTCCAGCGTATGGGCTCTTCCACTCTGGACTTGTGTACTTGTACCTTCCGTCTTTGGCGGGGACATCGCTGCCGCCACACATCCAAACATCCATTCGAATGTGAGTTGCTTCTCTGTACCCAGGAGTGTTGAGCGGTATGACTTCGTAGATTGTCGTGGCATACACGACCTTGGTCTCGTTGCTCATATTCATGAGCTCACCCGCCGCGCTAAATGTATCCTCGTAGTCGACACGCATCCCAAACTTATGCTTGGTGTTCAGTCGGACAGGGGGACGTTCATTCCCACTGTTATAAACATATTGAGGGCGATACATGGAGCCACTTCGCAAACCGCAAACCCAGTCTGGTTTGTTATTGTTTACAATGACAAAATGGTGCAAATATGGACCGGTGGCTACATTCGCGTCTGTGCCGTCCTCATATTCCAAACCTCCTTGGAATGCTCCCAGATAGCACTCTTCGCATGGCTTGTGAATCTTGACCCCTCCGGCGGTCTCTGGTAACGCTGTGAAAAGGGAGTTTGGCGGCAGCGAGAAGGGTCCGTATCTGACTTTGATCATTTTTCCTGCTGGGTCGTTGGGCTTGTCGCTCATCCTAATCTTTCGGGGAACCCCTTGCGGGAGATCGATCTCGTCCTGGTCATTGGGGAATCTTTCTGGCCTGACTGTAGGATCGCCGTTGAGAGGAACTGCCAGAACAAAGCTGAACAGGCACAATGCTGCAATAAGCCATGATCGCTGGACCGAACTTGTTGTTGCCGCCATGGCTAAAATCAGCGTCTGAGTTGAAGATGGACGGGGCCGGATTGTCACTACATGAACATGCGAAGTTGCGAACAGTAATATATGCTCAGAACACACGCTACAACCTTAGGCCCATGATTGTGCACGGATTGAGATCGGGTCAGCAATATCTCGACATTGTTGTGCGGAAATCCTTAAAACCGACATATTGACTTCGGGACGGTTTATCCACAAATTTGCGAGAACACGCCGAACACCGCTCGTGGTTTGAATGCGAGCTGTCCAACTGCAGCCGTGCGGCCGAGTAACAGACACATGAGATTGCTGCGCGCCAATCCATCAAGCATGGTCTCTGACGAACAATATCGAAGTATTGGGTAGCTCTGGGACCCCAAGACGGAAGATGAAGAAAGATTGACCCAAACTCTCAATTCAATCAAACAATTGATTGTATCGGTATAGCAAACTGACGTCCAAAAAAGGTGAACAGGGGTTAGTCGCAGATTCACATGCGGGGATTGATTAACGTCTGAGCGCCTCGACCACGAACGCCCTATGCCCAAGGGTGTTACCATGCAATCTACATTCCCAGACTCCTTGATCGGGACAGCACAATCTGGCATCTATACAAGGATTGCTTGAATGTCCTAGGGTTGATCGTACCAACATTGGCTCGTTCACTTTCTAGGTGGTATATGATCGAATAATCGGCCGCCAGTGGTACCTGAATCAGTACGAATCCTTCAGCTAGGGCACCCAGATTCGGTGCCTGAAACTGGGTCACTTCCTAATTTCGAAGCTTGTTGACCGAGTGGACGTTATCGAGTCGGATAAGGTGAATCTCGGTCGTTCGACTTCTGGCTTTTCTTGTTTCCGTGATTTTCTCCGGCGTGCTTTTGTGAACCTCGGCGAGTCGGAAGCACGGGGATGATGGAGCTGCGTCGCAGTGTGCCTACACAGTAGGCAAAGCTGGGTGGAGAATGATGCCGGAAGGAATTGGATGATTTAAGAGGCATACTAGTAGCTCAGAACAATCCGGGATAGGTAATAAGGAATTTGGTCCAAATCATTTTCCATACCTGAAGATTCGTGAGACGCAACCGTAGACCACTTCAGATTGACCCAATCAGATAGTATGCAAATGCAACGATGCAGGAAATGCATGGACCTTCCGCAACCGACAGCTACCAGCTCGTCCGATCGCCGAACGAGAGATGCATTAACGAATAAAGCGACAGATCCATTAGGAGTACACCCTTTCTAGGGCAACAGCATTCTTCTGACTGGTTTTCAACTAGCCAGACGGGCAACCCACTAGTTGCGGTCTTTATCGCATCAGGCCTTTTTGCCAAATGCAATTCCCGGAATTTCAACGGTGCGTTCATAATTGTGTATTTGACCACGGCAGAGGGGCATCGCAAATGCAGAATAAGATAGTTTGGTCTCGTTGCGGAAGCACGTCGGCGGACTACCCATTTCTGGGGGACATCACATAGTGGCTGGCCTCACCAATGCAATACATCCACTGAAACATCCAGTTGTCCGCAATTGCGTTTTTGAGGCTTCGTTGACGTGTGCGTGCGGAACTGGGGATGGGCGAAGAACAGGCCGAGCGGACTCTGTAGTCGCGCTCCTACCTTGAAGAGGAGCGGTTCCCGAGAAGCTTTGACACTAGAAATTAGTTAGAATAGTGATAGGGTTGATGAGTTTGTGGTGGGGGAAGCCTATGCGGTACTAGTAATATTGGAAGTTGGACGATGTTAACAGGTAGCCATTGGGGTTGAGACATGAAGATGGACTGATGATGGCTCGAAGATGGCTTGAAGATGGCCTGACGATGGCCTGAAGATGGCCTGAAGATGGCCTGAAGATGGCCTGAAGATGGCCTGACGATGGCCTGACGAAGGCCTGATGATGGCCTGAAGATGGATAGAGACCTCAGGAGAAAATGGCTTGTCGCATGGCTCAATCGGAGCAAAGCGCCAAGAACCTATCCTCGCCACCTAGGTAGACACAAACATCTCTGCCCCTCAATCAAGAAGCCAGAGACATTGGATTGGGTAGCTACCGACTGAGTCCTGTATATAATGCTCTGGCCGATGCCTGCCGAAGAGTAGAGTCGCCACTTAGACCACCCGCCTGATTCACTAGTCCAACAAAGGTCACATTGTTTGCTGGGTCAATCCAGAACCAAGTGCCAAATGCGCCTCCCCAGAAGAAGCTACCCTTTGGCATGTTCTCTACCTTCTGCTGCTTTTTGGGGTCCATAACAACAGCAAAGTCTAGGCCGAAACCCACCCCAGGTCCGCCTCCCATGAAATTCACATACACGCCATTATCCCAGTCTAGCACATTCTTCTGCATCAATTTGACCGTTTCTGGTTGGAGGTAACGCTTTCCTTTGAACTCTCCACCATTGAGGATCATCTGACAAAACTTCCAGTAATCCTCAGCAGTAGAATGTAGGCCATATGATGGAATTAGACGCGTTGGCTTCTTCGTCGGTGCTCCTCCGAAAGGCGACGAAATCACTCGAGACTGTTTTTCAGCTGGCGTCCAGAAAGCCGTGTCGACCATTCCCAGCGGCTTTAGAAGTCGTTCATCGTAGATCTCGGCGATGTCTTTTCCTGCCCATTTCTGCATCAAGTATCCCTGGATCTCGACGCCTGGTCCATATTTCCACGACGTTCCTGGTTGGAAGGCAAGCTGAGTTTTTTTCTCGTCCTTGAGGATCGCGACACCCTCGTCAAGAGTCTTTCCCCTTGCAGCAGCGTCTGCAGCAAACCCAGCCGAATGGCTCATCAATTGCTTCATGGTCATCGGTGTCTTCTGTGGTGCTATTCCAACCTTGAGGTTGGCGAACTCGGGAATGTGCTTCGAAACCAAGTCGTCCAATCCGAATTTCCCTTCCTCGAAAAATGTCATCATTGCAACGCCAGAAATAGGTTTCGTCATTGACATGAGATTGAAAATGCTGTCCTTGCTCACAGGCTTAGTCTTGTCCTTTCCATATGCATCATGGTATATGATCTCGCCGTTTCGAGCGAGGAGCGTGACTATGGGCTTGGTCCCAGCAGAGTATCTATGCATTTCTTCCTTCAGCCTTTCCAGACTCTCCGCGGTAAATCCTTGCAATGTCGAGTTATCCGCTGGTCTCAAGAATGAGGCGGCTGTAGCCAAAGCGGCCAGCAACACTGAAATCACTGTTGGTTGTCGCATGACAATTTCGAGTATGATGTTTGATGCAGAATTCTGATGTGGAAACAGTGAAAACGACAGAATGCAACTTGAACGAAAGCAAAACCTTGGTTGGGACAATAAGGCGAGAGAATGGCCACCCCACGCTCAAATGTCACGAATAACACAAATTATTCCGACCCCCACATGAACCAGAAATCAAAGAGATCACCTAGATTTGGATCACGATCCAGCAGGAACTCGACGATGCGAGGAGGAGCACGAGCCACTCGCATTCCTAGCCTGGCCTAACCAGCCTATCAAATACTCCAGTCACAGAAACATCTTATATGAAACTTATAGGCTAATCTATTAAGCCTTATGCTCCGAGTTGGTGGACGACGTAAGATGCGATGATTAGCTACGGGACGGGATGATCTTGGTGGACGATCTTGGTGGATGATCTTCACTGCTCCGCTGTGTACGGCTTCTTTCTCAAGCCATATCCAGTGATGCTGGATCTTGATATCCCTACCACTGACTCTACGCGCGAGCATAGAACACTCCCCATTCCATATTAGCCGATGTTATCAAAAACCTCGGGTAGATGGTAGCATCTACTTCTCATGTTACTATCACCAGAATAATCTAGACATTACGTGTTGACATTAATGGGTTTCTTTTACTACAAATCTTAGAGCGTTCAAGGACCTTCCATAACCTTGCTTAGATCAAACCGAGATTTTGTTCATCCTCGATTCATACGGGCCGCTCGAAATACAAGAGACTTGGCAAAGTCGCTCCAAGTCTTCAGATCATCGTCGTCGCTGATGGAGCCATTCTCGACGTATTCCTAAAAGGGAATTTTTTCACGGAGAAGCACAACCTAGGTTCCAACTACCTAGAAAGTTCTACCTTGTTGACATTCAAACAATTGCAATACGATGATTTGATATTTCTTACAGGTGGGCCCTTGCATGAGAGAGGCAAGTCATTTGGCTATCAAAGATGAAGCATGAGTTCGTCCTTTGTCTGAGCAGGGAGAAAATACAGCAGGGAGACATAATCCGGAAGAACAGGAACAAATAGGTAAACCCTGTAAAACAAGATGACCCAGACTTGCTAGAGCAATCGGTTTCGAGTTTGATGGCGTCAGAGCGATAAATCGAGGCAAAGAACCACATCTGGAAAGGCAAAACGTCAAGATAAATCCGATCATAGCCATTCTACTACATGAGTAGTAGTAGTAGTCATGCCATAGGCCTCTCGCTTTGTACACCAACAAAGCGGCTGGAATACTCCATCCGACTTGCAACCCTTCTCGGCGATGCCGCAGAAGTAGGAGTGGGAGGTTTCGAGCCAATACTTTGTCGAAAGAACATACTATCTTGTCTTCCGTCAACGAGACCCGAACCAACTCGATCATCCACAAGCCCGGAGCCAAGTCTATCACTAACCCTCCCCAACCCCAACCTCTCCCTGTCGCCAAAATCAAGCCTCGCAATATCAGGTAACTCCATTTCTCTCGCCCGAGCACCATTCTTATCGCCAATGAACACGCCATCACTCCTCGCAACATTGCCAATTCGCCGTTCCACAGCCAAAATAATATCCTCCTCCTCGCATCCAGGAAGACATATCTTCTGCGCATTGAGGGTATTCCCAATATCTTCGAGCAAAACCTCCATAGGACAGATATAAGCAATGGCATTTCTTTCACACCAAGCAAGAACATGTCCACAAATACGACTTTGTTCGTTGTCGATGACCCAGGCGCCTGAATCGCCACCAACGCCGAAGCCACCAATCACGTTCCAGCTGCGCGAGAAACTGGAGCGTTGGTAGATTCGGACAGACGACATGGCTTCGCTGATAACGCCGGTTTGAAGACCGGAGGTACGCCCGAAGCAGTGGACATGGAGGGAACCGAGTTCTTCTGTTTTGGCGACGTGGACAGGGTATTCGTCGTCGTCCGGTTTGAATACTGAACCACGGCAGATTGGCTCTACCAGCTTGGGAGTGCGACAGCGGAGGTGATGAGAGTTGACGAGATGCCTTCTACCCCCTTGGACGAGATTATAAGGTTGAAGTCTATGTTCATCAAGTTTGATCAAAGCCCAGTCGATTTCGTGCTTCACATCTTTGCGTTTCCAGCGGCGGATGCCGGATGAGGCATAGACATAGCCGAGTTTGTGAGAGTCGAGGTGGTCATCGTCTTTGTCTTCTTCGCTGGGGAAGAAGTCGTCTTCGACGTCATCAAGAGCTGGTTGTGTGACCCAGATCTCACTCCCATGTCCGGGAATAACACCTTTGAGATCGCCCCTCGTCCCAGCAGTGTTGTCAGAAGCCACGGACTCGTTATCCGATTCTTCGTCTGACGAAACATATGCCTCTTCGTCGGAGTAGACCTCTTCATCCTCAGACGAAGCTTCGTCATCATCAGATATCTCTAAAGGGAACATCAGGTCTGTGGGGGCTCTTTGAAGTTCAGGATTACTAGCGATGCCAGCAAGCCAAGGGTTACCATTGTCATTACGCCGCGCAGAAGAGCGATCGGGATAGTCCATTGTGCTATCCTCGTCAAAATCGCTGGTGTCATCGTCACTCGGCGCATCAAGAAGATGATGGACCGTCATGCCATAAGGCACGTCGTCAACACGAATCACGCCGCCAAAGCTGACAGGTGGGAGGTGCTTGTTTCCAAGGTAAGCGCCAATGGACGCGCCGCATAACGGGCGTTGCTGATGGAATGGGTTGAGAGGCAATGAGGAGTCGGAATCGTACGTCTGATTGGACATCATACTTCGATGTGGTGGGGCACTGGCTTTGGTTCGTGTGACTTTACTTCTCCGTATTTTGCCTCTGCGGACGCGCAGATCGAAGATGCTAGTATCATAGAGAAATTTTCGGTTGACCAGTCCACGTACTCTGACAGTACTGCTGCAAGTAATGAATATTGTTGCCCTAGCGCTCAGTGCGGTCTCACCGACGCCAATGAGATCAATGGATACTGTTTCGGGAGAGTTCTTCAGGGCCTTCTCGATAATCCGCTCAAGACGAGGGAGCATGACGCTATGCCACTGATCGAGCGTCTCAGCAGCCAATTTGACCGAATGGAGTCGCAATTTCGGTTTCGACAGGATCTGCGTGATTTGGATTTCAGCATGATCTTGAATTACTTCTTGTTCAATCCTATTGTTTGCAGCAAAACCTTGGTTCGAAGTGCTGGCAGTCAGACATCGCATTTGTCGTTGTCGCCACTGCTTTTGGACGAGAGTGATTCGTCGTTTGAAATCATGGAAGCAACTTTTTTTGTTTCGACAGCGCCAAGCTCGCAGAATCACTTGCGCGGCCCGCTGCTGAGTGGTTGATACAGCGCCGAGCGAGATGTTTTCAGCCTTGCCTCTTGGAAAGCTTCCCGGAGGTTCTCTCGATGTTGGCTTCGGTTGCTCATCGGCAGGTAGGTGCTCCTCTCGGATGGAATGAGCGACAGAAATCTGTTTGCTCAGACGTTTCAAGCTGTGGGTGAATGGATTATTCGAGAAGAAGGAAGGGGAGGGAGCAGCATGCAATTGCATGAAGGGATTGTAGGAGTATTGCTGGGAAAATACATTTGCGTCTCCCGCAGTCGGGAATAAGGTGTTCTCTGGGGAGTGTCGAGGTATTGTGCCAGAAATGCTCTGTGCTCTCGCGGGCGGTGTGGAAGGGTCGATTGGCATATCGTCATGGTCGTCGTCGATTAGGCAGCACTTCTGCAATTTCCGCAACCACTTGCCATAAAGGGTGCGCAAATCCTCATCCGACAAGTTCTGGGACGATTGTTTTAAACAGTCTTGCACAACTTTCATGTAGATGCTCCCACATTTCGATGCCAATCGTCCGACCCAAATTGTCTCAAGTCGTTTCTTGAAATCCTCGAGTGTGTATCTGACTTTGAACAGGTCGGACAATGGTGTCCAGTGTCCAATTTCCAAGAGAAGAAGACCAAGACCGTACACATCGAAGCGAGACTTGGGACATTTGCACGAGCGGCTGCTACAAAATTTACAGATGCCATTAAATATGCGAGGATCCTCTGGATGACGATACAAGTTCTGGCCTGGTGCTGTTGAAGGTGCCTCAATGCTGAATTCAGAGAACAGATCGAAGGAGGAGATGTAAGGGGTCCGAATATCACAAGTATTCTTCGACAAGTTCCTCGCTGCAGGAGGGTCCTTGTGGAAGAAGACGATATTGCTGCTGTTGACATCTTTGTGAAGGATCTCCCCGTGGATTTTTGAGAGGGCTTGCATAACATTGAATGCAAGTCGGAAACGATTCTCTAGTGGTGGGCCCGGAGGTAATTGTCGATTGGATGAGTTCATAGACCTTGAGGCTGATTGTAGGACTTTGAGAAGACTCGTTGGTCGATCATTATGAGAGACATCCTTTGGTAGTTCGTACACGAGACCATATCGTGCTTCCCGTGGATCCTCAAAATACCCAAGACACTGCAACGTGCCATAAGAAGGAAAGTCGTGTAGCGATCCACACCTTCCGAAAAAGTTCATGAAAGCGTCCAAACGATTGGTCGGGACAGGGACTCCAGTACTTCGGTAGCCTGCATCAAAGGGCGAATATTCGATGAGGACAGCAACGGTTTTGAATTCGACGTTGTCACCTAGTTGACTTGGCGGCGCTGGCAGTCGGAGGTGCGCAATCATACGAGTCGTCGGCGTAGCTCCTACACTATCATATGGTGGGGGACGGTCCTCTTGAAGATGTAGAGACGCCGGATCCAAGCGTGGTGGCAGTTGCAAGCCAGCAGCCGTCTCCTGCGTTGACGACCTGCTATTGTTGACGGGATTGACAAGTGTTTCCTGGCTCTCACTGTAGTTTCTCGTCCCGAGCCCAGGCTTACTTGAGGGTGGTGGAGGGAAAGGTTCAGTCTTGTTCTTCCCTCCTCCCGGATATCCTCCTTCCATAAGCTGTTTACGGTTCTTACTGATGTCGTACAGCAAGTCAATCGACGTCCTGAGCTCACCAGCGAGCTGTCCATACCGAGCTCGATCAGTCGAGGACCACCTCCTATCCACACTCTCAGCAGGGCCCCAAATGTTCTTCTTCTCCCTGTCCCCAGTCAGATTCGCGCCGGTTGACATGCGCTCCCTCTCATCCAGCACATTTTTGACATTTTCCAAGACATCGTGGACAGTTTCTTTCACGCCTTCGCGCTCAAAAGGTTCATGTCCATGGTTCTGTTCTGTCGTGATGCTATCGGCGCCCCACTCCTTACCCCAGGCTTCGAGTCGATCGCGCTGGATGGCGAATTCTTTATGCAGCGCGACGAGCTCCGGTGCTGGTTCTGCATCTATTGTCGCACGGTCGGCTGGCTTCTTGGAATCGGAATAGAAGCGAGCCATGCGCCGTGCCTGATTTCGCGGTTGGAACCCGCCATAAGCCTCCATGGCCGCAGATTCGTCGCTTTAATCCAATGTGCGGCGTGTCTGTGTGAGGAAATGTTTGGCTGGTGGTGATTTGAAAGGAGATAATACATTGACGGGTGAGGTTTTGGGGAATTGAAAAGGTTCCACTCCAGTGCAGGCAGCTTCCATTGGGATGGCTGCTGTTATACGTCTGCCTAAACGTAGGCACTCGCGCCAAGAGCCTCAGCCACCACTACGCCACTCGAAGGCTCCCACTCCCATCAGATCAGAATCAACAAATCACAGATCACAGGTAATCTACCGCTACATCACCTTCTCCGGTCATTGTCATTAGCACCCCCCGAGACAAGCCTCTGCCACAGCCATCGACGTCTCATCTATTCACGCCCCCTCTAATCTGGTGGGCATGAGCATTGGTGAGACCACTGCTCTGCTGTCTCTGGGGCTGCGCAACTGGTCATGGAAGAGGGAAGACACAGTCAAGGCCCAAGTCCTGTCGTGATATAGATATCATTGCCTCAAGTATCCCAAAAGATTTTCACCGTCTCATACAAAATGCATGTCTGCCAGCTTGGGGATATATGTACAAATGATAAAGGTGGCTTCGGCAACGTAAACGAATCATACACTCGTGGGAATCTTCACCTGCCCCGGTTTTCGGTCCTCATGAGGCATGCCGTATCTCCAACCGACACCAGCACGGGATCTGCCATCCTTGCCGACCGAGTCCACACTAACGTCTTGAAACCTGAAGTCATACTTCTGGCCGTGGTACACTTGGACCTTCTCCTCTCTCTTCTTTTTCCTCTCCAGATACTTATCCGCTGCCTCTTTCTCTGCAGCCGCCAGCTGCCTTTTAAATTCAAGCGTCTCAGGTGTAGAAGGGTGCGTCCGGGCCAATCTTTCAATCTGAATCATTTCTGGATGAGGTACGCGCTCATCGGCCGATAATAAATCAGGATGAAATGCCCTGCCAGCATCCGCACGAGTGAATGCGCGGGACTCTGCAACGGGATGGAAGATTTGTTGGGTTGTTGCGGGATGTACGGGAAGGTCGTTAACAGGTTCGTGCCATTTGATCGGTTTGGGCTTATTCGTCCTCCTATCAAACTGCTGCTTGGGCCACTCTTCAGTTCTCGGGAGCATGCCAAGGACTATGCGAGAGTAAACTGCCGCAAGAGGTTTTTGCTAACCACAAATTAGTTCAAGAACCGTAGTTGGTATCAGGAGTGGTATGAAGTGTGGAGAAGATCAGAGAGGCTCGCATGCTATGTTGTGTAACCATGTAGTTGTCTTAAAGACTAATCGAATTTTGAAATGGTATCATCATATCGGGTTGCAAAGAGAGTGGATAGTAACGACTTACTTGTTGTACCCAGTCCCGCTCCATCTGCTTCATCCGAATGACAGCGGCCACCCTCTCCATGGTCACACCTGATTCAGCGCTGATGGTTCGTACCGACATCTTGTCGTTAACGGCCTTGAGATAGATCGTTTCTCGAAATTGTTCGCTTAGGACAGGCTGGCTTAAGAAAGCCCTGTTGAGGGGAAAGGGTGACAATTCTCGATTTCCAAGGATCCGCCTTTGTTCGCCTGATCTGCCAAATTCGCCCCGCTCACCGCGCTCATCAGTTCGTCGCTCAGCATCTCTGCGCTCTTCTTGGCTCGGGTCGAAGTCTTCGTCTTCGACAGTCCGATCATTGTCTTCCTCCACCACCTCCTTCTGCGGATCAACTTGGCCCTCTTGCCCTTTTGCGGCGGCCGCCGCATTGTAAGCCTTTCCTTCCTCAAATTTCACGAGGGCTCCCAGGCCTCCCAGGTACATTGGTGTGCGATCCTCGCGAGGGACTTTGAACTCTTTGCCCGCCTGGTTGAGCCAGCTCAGCATTTTCCGTCGTTGGCGCGTGAAGCGTTTCAACCGGAATGTACGTTTTTGGTGGGAAGGGGAGACAGAAAATCGCCTGGTGTGAGTGGCTTGGATAAGTTGCGAATGTATGCATTGCGTTTGCGACCGCGTTGATGAAATCTGTGAAGATGTGAAGGGAAGAGGCGGCGGTCTTAAAGAAGGCATGATGTGAAATTATTCACCGGGATGGCGGCCGGATGGAGGATTGCAATAACGAGCGGATGGTGGGCGAAGGGATGCGATTGAGTGTCTGTTGGAGTTTTGGTTTCAGAGGGATCACGAGTACCGAACGTTTTTTGGCAGGAGGAGCTTGAGCCAGCCTTGGCAAATTCAAACAGCGTGATTTCGTCGAGAGTTTCCATACTGTAAGAATTTTAAATAATGGACAACACGCGTTCGGGAAAAGGTTCCATCACGATGACATGACGGATTGCGCTGTGTCAGTGGTCTGGAGGCATCGTCTCCGACGTGAAGCCGGGACTTGCTCTGCTATTACATTTCAGATGGATCTATATCTACCTCTACCTTTGTGCTTGTCTTGGTGATTTGGGGAGTGAATATGCTCATCAGGGCTCTCTTTGTTCAGCAGTCGACACGTGTGTCTACTCAGGCCGATCTAGTACACGGGTTACTGCCTCTCGAGATAGAGAGTAGAAACAACACCAGTACAGAAAGGCATTGGACTTCATCACTTGAGCATATTCCATAACAATGGCAATTGGTTTCAATCAGCGCGACAGCTCAGTTCAAGCCAGCTCAACAAAGAATTCCATGCGATCCATTGTTCATAACCTTGTAACAGCGCAAAGCCATCCCAGTCATGATGATCATCGTCGCAACTCGCAACAAGGCAAATGCGCCAGCCAATGCTTTTCCCCTGCCACGCATGAGATCCAAATTCCTATCTCTTCTTTGGTTTGGCAGTGTTGGAAATGGCCTTATTCTTGAGATGCTTGGGAATTTTAGTTTTCCGCTTCTCTCTCTTCTCTTCCTTGACGGCCTGCTTGTGGGCTTTCTTGTCGTCAAGCGGAACGTGTTTCTTCCCTCTTGGAACTCCATTCTCACGCTCCTCCCACTCGTCGTCAGCATCGCTGTCACTGTCGGACATGGAGTCGGAATCAGCGTCGCTGAGGGCGTCCTTCTCAGCGAGAAGTGCAGATTTGTAGATGAGATCTTGACCTTCCTGCAACTTGATGCCGTCGTTCTCGACGTTGTAGACTTGGTCGAGGTTTTGTGGGATGAATTCTTGGCGGAAGACATCGTCCTCCTGTTCTTCTCTCGCTGCTTGCTCCTCGGTCAAGGTTTCACGCTTAGCAAACATATCCTCGAGCATATCCGCCATGCCGTCGAATTCGGTGCTGCCCTCAAGAATTGTAATGTATCCATAGCAAGCTCGCTCCGAAAGAGTGTCCACTCCCTTCCGTTTGAAATAATCGGTGACATTCTTGATGTCCATACGCAAGAATTCCAAGCTTCTGGGATGATCGTGCTCAACACTCTGGCTGACATCAATGTACCATGCCTTGTCATCCATCCAAAGCATGTTGTATTCGCTCAAATCTCCGTGCACAAGGTGGCAGACCTGGTAAACGCGTCTCATGTATCCAAGGACCTGGTAATAGACGTCTCGCCATCTAGTGCTTGCATCCTCACCTTCGAAGGCAACGTCCTTTAATCGAGGTGCAGAATTGCCTTTCTTGCCAAGGAATTCCATTACGAGGACATGATTCTTGAGATGTAATGGCTCCGGACACGGTATACCAGCAGCGTGCATGCGCTTCAGATTTCGCAGCTCTTTCTCGGCCCACAACCGCACCATGGCGCGGTTGCTGCTCTTCTGGTAGCCTTTCTGGAAGCGGTAGTCGCCACTGATGTATTTTTCGCGGTCCTTGAAAACAAGAATAGACGTCTTGTAGACCTTGATGGCACGGTGGAGAGGTTTCGAGATGGCATCTGGGTTGTCTTCGGAAGGCTCTGGGTAGGCGATGGCGTGGTAGACGTTTGCCTCCTTTCCGGTGGAGATACAACCGTTGACCTCTGATATAAGGCCTCGATTGATCATCTGCAAGAGAAGCAAGCGAGTCTTTGGGTCAAGGACCTGCTCTGTGGTTGCGCGGTCGCTTTTATCACGATTGCCCTTTCTGGTAGGATTTGTCTCGGTCATACTGGCTGAGTTTGTCTTGTCGCCAATCTTCAGCTTGTCAGCATGCTTGGAGAGAGACTCCATCTGGTCCTCCTCCATGTCGCCCTCGGACTCATAAGAATCATCGTGGCCGTTGTCAGGGTGGGAATGGGCTGGCTGTTGAGCAGCAGCAGCGGCGGCGGCTATCTGGTCGGCGGGAGACATTGTGAAGGTATGATGGTGGGATACCTGGGTATTCTGGAGTGGAATGGTTAGAAGAGAGGGCGAGGTATGAAGGTTCTTGCCAGCAGAAAGCCCATGCAACTATCCATATGACTGTTGGTTTGACCAGGCAGGTAGTTGCGGTATCGCAGAGTGTATGAGCTGGCAGTGACAATTGGGCTCCTGTATCTTCCAAGGTATGCGCGATTGCTTTAAACAAGGCCGACTGGCTGGGGCAGACTTGCAGGTGCTTCAGCTTGTAACCCGACACAATTGGTGACGCTTGAAGACGAGAAGCTCAATCTCCTCACATCCATAAAACTGCCCGGCTTTATCGATAAGGACTCGGTTCACACAATCCATGCCCATACTTGCATCGCCATGGCTTTTCTCTGGGAACCTGGGCCTGGACTATTTGATCATATAAACGATGGAACCGCAATCCGCCATTACATCCACATTCTCGACTTCATGCCCCTTTCCCTTCCAAGACTTCGCTACTCTTTCTCAGCATACTCAATATCTTCTTCACCCGTAATTCACGAATCCCGTCAACGACTATCTACGAGAACCCGATTGTTGCCCCGTGGAGTCCTACCATCATATCTCCGCGACTTCGCGGCTGACACTTCGCTCTGGTAAAGTGGTAGCAGTTCCATTTCTTACAACATTCCGAAGATGGCAATCGTAGTTGGAATGGAGATCAAAGAGAGCCTGATTTGGACATGCGACATTTGACCAAGCTCTGTTCCCTTATGTTTCCTAATTTTATCAGAAATATTCCTGCACCCTGCAAAAAATGGCTGACAGAATGTGCAGCTGGTGAGAGATCTAATATTTTATTCCTGAACCCCACCTCTCAGGCTCGTCCATCTTAACGCCAAATTAGCATCTTTTCAACGCTCTCAATGAAAATATGTATCATCAGGCAACGGCCCCTTTTCGAAGTTCGTCAGATTCTCCTGAAGCTGCTCCGTACTACTCGCCCCAATGATGATAGCATCCCCTCTCTCCCTGCTCAACAGCGAATGATGGCTGATCCTCTTGCGATTACTAGCGCCCTGGTTTCGAGTAGGATCGAATCGACTTCCGGATTCGTAATGTTGCTGGTCACGGTGGTAACGTGAGGCCAGATAGCCGCTTGCCAGAGGATTAAATTCGTAGAAGGCGATGTTGTATTTTCGAAGGCAGGAGAAGAGCTCTGGTTCTACGGCTCTGTGGAGGGCGTTGTAGACGCCTTGGTAAGCGACGGGTTTGATCCAACCGTGGTTATCGCAGATCTTGCAGATTTGCGCGACTTCCCATGCAGCGTAGTTGGAGATGCCGAAGCGATTGAAGTAGCCTGGGAACTAGTTAGAGGGGTTATGGAGTGAGAATGGGGGCAAATCACCTATTTTGTAGAGATTGTTGACTTCTTCCATGGTCACCTTGTATGGCACACTTCGGTCGGGTGCGTGAAGATACCACATATCTACTTCGTCGGTTTTGAGTGATCCGGGCTTCTTTCAACGCGATCCTCAGATCCTCTGGGCTGTGAGACAAGGTTGTGCCAGAGTCGTCTCCACGTTTAGCACGAGGTAAGAACTTAGTGTCCATGATTAGGCCTCTCTTTTGCCAGTCGAGTTTGCCGAGATACTGCTCAGAACTCCCTCGGCCGTAAACGAGAGCGGTATCGATTTCATTGTGACCAAACTTTTGGAACACGTCTAGAATCTGGGCAGTCTTCCAGGTTGTGTATACGAGCTTGTTCGGCGCCTATTAGGGAACATCAGCAATGGGACACCGATTGGATATTTGAAAGATGGCGATACCTTCCTCGCCCAATGTCATGGCCCCAAATACAATCTTCACTGCTGTTTTTGGTCCCGTCATTTTGGATTGCTCTGCAAAATCAATGTCCACGGGTAGATCGGAAGGGATGTAGCAGACTGGAGTTTATATCTTCTCTTAGCAGACTTGGCAGAGTTATCGGTTAAGAATGCATCCATAGATCCGAGAAGCTCTGTCGTACATGGAGCGCGGAGTAGATGGTTAGGTAGGTTGATATCAACCTGAGGTTACTGAGATTACCCGTCATCGTCCCGACACCGTTATATTTGAGGATCTATCATACAACGAGGCTATCGCCCAACTTGACAACATTTGCACAGAGAGAGAGAGAACATTATTCCAAACATCCAAGTGGTTCATTGAAAGCACATCAGATGCAGAGAGGGAGAGTTGTTGACGACGAGAGCCAAGCTTATTAGGTATCATACACCAGACGCTTCGCGACTTCACCACGCATCTTGGTACTCGTACCTAGCATCTCCGACTCGTCAAGAAGGCGTCTCCGAATCGAACAGACTCAATCTACACATCAAAAAACCACAGTGCGCAAACCGTAGCCCGCAAAGCTACTCATAAGATTCCGTTATTGTGTCGTCGAGATCAACTAATGCTCGGATCAACCCCGTAATATCAGACACTAAACACATCAATTGACTGAGCTGGAATCCATGATTATCATAGACGATGACCACCTTCGCGTCCGTCTTCGATGCCCTCTCAAAGCTCTGCTGACGAGCTGACACGGTGACAGGAAAAGCACATTCAATGCCGTCTCCTATCACGTTTTCCGCCCAACCTATCCCCCATCTTTATACCAGACAGTTCTTGTCTTTCATCGAGGCCCTCGAAATCTTGGCGTCGATCTAGGCACCGGTCCAGGCATTGTCCCTCGCGTACTGGCGAAGGACTTCAAGCACTTTATCGGCACAGATCCGTCGCCCAAAATGATCCAAGAATCCAAGGACAGCACTCCCCCCTCCGAATACCCAAACGTGGACTATCACGTCGCCTCAGCTGAATTTCTTCCGTTCATCAAGGATGGAAGTGTGGACATCGTCGTCGCAGCACAGGCAGCTCATTGGTTTGACTACCCCAAACTGTTCACAGAGTTGAAGCGGATAATTCGGCCAGGTGGGACCTTGGCTTTCTGGGGCTACAAAGATCATGTATATGTTGGCTATCCCGAGGCCAGCAGGATGTTGAAGGAGGTGTCATACGGCATGGACCCTGAGAAACAGCTTGGATCGTATTGGAGTCAACCTGGCCGCAGCATTACGCAGAACAAGCTTCGGGCAATCAAGCCTCCAGAGGATGAATGGGATGATATTACAAGAATTGAATATGAGCCTGGGACGAAGGGCCCAAAGAGTGGGGAGGGTACCTTGTTTGTGAACAAACGGATGACCGTAGCTCAAAGCATGGACTATATGAGAACCTGGAGTTCATTTCATGACTGGGAGAAGAATCACCCAGATGACCAGAAGAGGAGTGAGGGTGGATCTGGCGATCTCATTGATTGGATTTATGACGATATGAAAAAAGCTGAGGGCTGGACGGATGATAATATGATGCTGGATGTTGAATGGGGTAGTGGCCTTCTTTTGGCAAGAAAGAAGTAGACTGTAAGTGTTCTCCTTTGTTTCGTCGTCTTTGCTAGCTGGTCTGTATCTATCCAACGGTATATGGACCTCGGCTGCATCAATATACTTGCTTTCGGTGCATGTTGCCTTTGGCCTTCTATTTCCGTCGACAGCAACAATGATGAATCATATGGTTTGTCTCCAAGATTTTGATCTTCTATTCGCCGGCGCAGTCGGACCCTCGGTTCACGGTCCTCTCCAAAGAATGACTTTCACTTTGTTTCAGCACAATCAAATCAGTATCGATGGTGGTACATTTAGAAAAAATACTTTTTACATGTCTAGAATTGCATGAACATTGATGTCTGGCACGAGTCAAGCAACCTCAAGGCTGGTATCACGCAATGCTGGAAGTAGGACGGGCATCTATGGACCTAAACGTTGTGCTGAGGGGGGGAAATATCACTCTTTCGCGACTCAGCAATTACCACCGAATTGTTGTTCTGTTTGGTTGGAGTGGAGTATTTGCAGAAATCTAGCGTGGTCGCATGAGTCGGAACGGGTAGTCCTCACATGTCTGTCAAGGCATTGCTGAATGGGTAACAATCGAGAATAGGAACATCAATTACCGCTGTTATCTTCACGACGACGTAGTCGAAGGCGCCAAGAGTGTTGACAGAGATATCTAGCCACTCTCCGACTTCTCCTTGACTGTCATTCTCTAAACGCTCTCATAATATAACCTTCACAAAGCCAAATCACAGGCGCGTACGCTCAACCACGAGATTCACGAGTCTACTCACAACTTTTACTCACCTTATCCACTGTCAAAACTGTCCGGCAAATGCTGTTGAAGCCCCGACCAATCTTTGTCAAAACCTGCAACGTCAGTACTTTACCAAGTGCATCAGCCAGCTGTCTGCCGCAATTTTTTCCCAGCAAAACCAACTCAGAGACCACAGCTACGCTTCCTACCACCATACCTACCAGTCGGAGAATAACAGACCGACCTCATGGCATTCCTAGCTCCCTTTATCAAGCAAGAGCCCCGTGAGGAAGAAGATTCATGCTTCACCTCCTCTCCTATCATCCAACACGAAGTCTCCTACGCGACTGTTGACACCTCCATCGGCTCGTATGAAGGTCGCATCTTTATTTGCCCACAGCCACCCTCAATCGTGGAACACGGACTTGAGTCCCTCGCGAGCGCCATCCGCAAGCGGTCTCGTGAGCGATTTGAAAACGACACAGACGTCGGAATCAAGCAAGACCCCATGGACACGCGTCCTCGAAAGAAGCTTGTGACCAAACGCTACTAAGTCGTGGCTCCCTCCCTCCTAGATGACTTTCCCAACTTGCGTTGGGAAGAAGAAATCCCGAGTCCGGAGCCGGAAGATGAAAATCATCCGTCGTATTCGACATACGCAGAAGCGTCCCAGTCTCAAGCTCTTCACTCAGGAAGCGCCTCATTCAATACCACTATTCGTACCATTGTCGAAGACCATTTCAATGATACCAGCGTCCCTGCATCAAATCAAGACCATTGTGGCTCCACGCCGGACTTTGGCGATGACTATATTCCATTCGACAATACCGCTCAGTCTGAAAAGGACGAAGACTCCGGCCTCTTCGAAGCCTCACCGAGGACAGTGTCTCAGCACGCGAAGGCACATGGTATTTCTTTCTCAACCTCTCCTGCTAACCAAGCTGTCTTTCGCTCTGCCTCTATTGGCGATACTTTCTCGGCAACGGAGGGGTTGGACCAGAGTGTCGCAAATGATCGACAGAGCTACGCCGAATGGAATGGGGTTCCCTCCCATGGTCATAACTTTGTCAAAGTAGAAGAGTTAAGCTCCTTTGACGATGCTGACTTCGGAGGAGAGCACAACGCTGCATACCACGATCATCAAGCACAGAATGTGGGACCAGAGTATAACCAAGAAAACATCGATCCGAATGCTGAAGTTTTCTCCGTAGGGTATGAGCCAGAACCATCTCGCGCAACTATGTTTGCTTCCACTGCGAGTCGCAAGCGCTCCTTATCCCAATATGCAGATGAATACATCCTGGAGGTTGAGGCTTCGTCTGGTGTACGCCAAAAGCTGAATGAACTCTTCGAGTCTCCACGAAACTCCTTCCATGCGTCTTGGTTTCTGAGTTCATCCCCTCCTCGACTTCGGAACAACAGCGTTAGCCGTCCCTTCCTGGGTGCTATTAGGACCTCTGCTCGTTCCAGACGTTCGGAGGATGAAGATACAGAGCGTCGCCAAACTGCGTACTCAATCACTACAGGCTAGTACAGTAGTACTCTCTCTACTTTGCTTTCTCATACTTTAAGGGAGGTGTTAGTATTAGATTAGGGTTAGGTAGGTTAGGGAGGGTTAGGTAGGTTAGGGCTATTAGGTAGGTTAGGGCTAGTCTTTAGATTATTTAAATATAGTTTAGCGCGATGGGTGCGAGCCTCCTTCCCAACAAGACTGCGTCGTTCCTACCTCGCCGGCTTTAACACGGCGGGCAACCGGCGGGCAACCGATCTGGTGCCTGTAATCACACATGTGATTGATCTGGTGCCTGTATTAGTCACCCGGTACCTCAGGCTGCAGTCCCCCATTCGCCAGTCATCTGGTGCCTGAAGTCACAGGAACCAACAACCCGCATACACACAATTAGCCTCCTCTGCGCAAACTACACAGTGATCTCACGATAGAACTAGCCGTGGCTGTGCTACTCCGTACGGAGTACCCCGTAATGCGCCATCCTGGACGTGTATCAATTGCGGAGGTTGCTGCTATACATAGTGTCCAAGCTTGCAACTAATTTGTCCGTCTACTATAGTACCTGAGGTGACGAAGTCCACTCCATTTTTGCGAAGGGACGACAGCTTTTCCAGAAACACCTAAAGGCTTGAAACCCCCTCCTATTCCTAATGGCAATCGGATACGTTGTGGCCGCGGTCGTTGGCTGCTTGTCGTTGGCGAGCGCTCAATGTCCGGATTACGTCGACTACTCGAATCAGATTGACCACGAGCCTAAGACTACTGGAAGATACAGGTTGCCATTTCAAAGGCCAGTGGCTGCATGCCGGACGTGGAACAACATGGACCTGGAGACTGAGCTCACCAGGGTCAAAGGTTTGATTACAGATACCGATCTTTCACGACTATTCGAAAATGCATGGCCGAACACGCTCGGTATGTATTGGCGCGAAACGTTCAGACTAGCATGCCAGCTTACGCTCCATAGACACTGCGGTCAAATGGCACGGAACTGGGACCAGCGGAGAGGAGTTGACCTTCTTGATCACAGGAGACATCAATGCAATGTGGTTGCGGGATTCTGCCAACCAAATGCAGTCGTATATCTCCCTCCTGAAATCTTCTCCCGACAGCAAATCTCTGGCTTCCTTGTGGCGCGGTGTCATCAATACGCAGGCACGCTACATATCTGTTTCTCCATACTGCAACTCCTTCCAGCCACCAGTAGAGTCCAAGATATCACCCTCCTCGTCCGGCTCAAAAGACAAGGTCTTCCCGAATTATGATCCCAATTTCGTCTTCGAATGCAAATATGAATTGGACTCCTTGGCAGCGTTTCTTCAAGTTTCAGCAGAATACTATGAGAAGACTCAAGATATTGACTTTTTCCAAAAGTACAAATGGGTCGAAGCGGTCAAGGCAATCATGAAGGTTGCGAAGGATATGCAAACGCCTACCTATGCAGTCAACGGAGCGCCAATTGCTAGCCCATACACTTTTGAGCGGTCAACCACTCAAGCGTCGGAGACTCTCACGAACAATGGAGGCGGCAATCCAATTCAGAACGGCACAGGTTTGATTCGATCAGCCTTCAGACCTTCAGATGATTCGACAATCTATCAGCTCTTTATTCCCGCGAACATGCAATTTGCAAGCTATCTTTCTAGAGCTTCAGAGATCATGGGAAAATTACCAGGCCAGACTGATCTCGCGACCCAGATGCAGGCCCTAGCCAAGCAAGTACAAAATGCGATCTCTCAGCACGGAATCATCCAGCATCCGGTATTTGGTAGAATCTACGCCTTCGAGGTCGACGGTTTTGGGTCATCGAACATTATGGATGATGCCAACATTCCCTCGCTTCTGTCAGCACCCCTCCTCGGCTATCTCCAGCGAAATGACCAGGTGTACCAGAACACTAGGAATATGATACTGAGCTCTCAAAATCCATATTTTATGCGTGGGCCGTTACTGAATGCTGTGGGCAGTCCTCACACTCCACTTGGGAATTCGTGGCCCATGGCATCGATTGTAAGAATTCTGACGAGCGACAACTTAGGGGAGATCAGAGGCGAATTGAGCGCACTTGTGGGCTCAACGGCTTCACGCGGATTGATCCATGAGAGTGTGTCAGCTTTCAAACCGGAGGCGTTTACCAGGCCGTGGTATGTCATGCATTTTTCTAGCGTCATCGTGAATCCTTGCTAATGGTTCCAGGTTTTCTTGGGCGAATGGATTGTTTGGACAGATGATAGTAGATTTGGCTCAAAGGAAGCCCGAGGTGTTGAAGCAGAGTTTCCAGTAGTCGTATGGGAGGATAATGTAATGATCATAATCATTGTTGATGGACTATTGTTCTGGGAGGAGGATTTGATCCACCCACGATAATCGATGTAATCTATGGTATTCCTTCATCCCAAAGAATCCAAGGCTCGACATTGTATTTTCATGGAGCTGATGATGCCACGTGACTATGAATCGCGGAGCACTGTTCCTACGATGTAACCATCTCGCTTCTCGCTCAAGCTGCTGGCACCAATCCACTTGGGTGTTGACTTACACGACCATTAAAATGACTCGCTCCCCTTCCCTCTTTCGTGCCGCCTACCGAACCTTCTCACAGTGTCGACCACGGTTTTCGCACCACTATTTCACCACGTCCATTCCTCAACGCGCATCCGAAACAACCAACGACGACACCTCTCCCAGTAGCGAAGAAGATTACGACTATAGCTGGATTCAAGATTCCGAACTGAACCTCCTCCGAAGACAGAGAGACCTGCTCCCCAAGCCTTCTGTGTACGTCTTATTCAATCAAAAGCTCGATTTATTCGAGGCCGAAATGAGCGAAAAGATCAAGACGAATCATCTTTTGACCCACCAGGATTTGGAAATTGTGCACAAGTTGAGGGCAAAGCTCAAGATTGCCGAGGAGAACAATAGGAAGAGGGTCAGGCTGTTTGATGAGATTATCAGAGAGACAGATGAGGAGCATAAGAGGGTAAGGGCGAGGCTGCCGAAGAGGAAGGCATTGACGACTCGCCACAGCGCCATGGATAAGGGCCAGCGTTAGAGAAAGCGACAGAGCACATGATTGTGGGAGGAAGAGCACCGGGTGAGGGATTGGTCCGTCTTGTCAAGGCTTTTGCATATTTCCATGGACAATTGGGCCAGGATGGAACCTCCTACTAAGAACACCAGGCGCCTGCGCTCTGCCTCAAGTTATACGCCTCGCCGTAATCCTCACAGAGCGCCCACTACCTCTTTCCCTCCACGCCAGTACTCTTCCTCCATTCTTTCGGGACACAACCAGGGTGAATACGTTCGATGCTGAGTTCCCGTTAGTGCCTTGATGGGCAGAAAACGAAACGAACGCATATACCTCAGATTATACATTCCTGTCGCCAAAGGAAGCCTAACGGGCGACGGCAGAGTCTGTGAAGCAACTTTGGCGCCATACTGCGCTCGGATGGGCAAGTCTTCCATGCTGCTTGGCCAGCGCGGACCTGAATGGGATGTGGTGAAGGTGTGCTTCGCGATGGCAGAAATGGCTTTGGTGGCGCTTTGTTTGGCTGTGAAGAAATTGGGCATGATGAAGGGCTGAATTCAGCTGAATGATAATTGGATATAGATGCGTGGCGATCTTATAGAAAACCAAGACGATCAAAGGCACAGGAGTCAAAGGGACAGATGTGACTAATAAGATGACTGGATGGCTTGAAGCCTTTTATATCAGGTATCTTGCCCAGCTCTCCTGTGTCTAACTTCACAACTCCATTTCGTTCCAAGCCGCCGAGACTTTGAACTGTCTCGAGTATTTCATTTTTTCCCTCATCAAGGTGATTGACGTTGAATCCACTTCAAGCGCTTCGCTTTTCCCAAGCCGCCGTGCCGCCGAGAACAAGAAGTGTCTCGAAACTTCAGTTTCTGGGTCTTGGCTCAAGAACATGAATCCTAAAATGCATGACCCACAAACAACTGCGTTACAAGCTGCGACTGGATTCCACTTTTAATCTGGTTTGGAAGCAATGCGTGGGTTGAGGCTGGAAAATAACCACATCGCCGTGGCTAAACCTGTGCGAGGAACCTCTTAATCTGTCACCTAGCCAAACACACCGGCTTCATCAATTCGTTGCCCCTCGTGGTACAGCTGAAGCGAAATCAAAACTTGTAATTATGGATCGATATCGATAACCGTCTGAAATTTACAAAGAAGAGAATCGCCAGGAATAGATCAATGTTGATCCAGACTTGGAAAACTCCAAAACTAAAGGCCCAGTCGAACTCGAGGCAACTGAATCGGAAAGGCACTCGAACGGGCACTGAATTAGTGAAGCCACAGTGTGGTTGAGATGGGCGGGATGGATCGCGGCATCACCGGCTGAAGAAGGGAAATTGGAAGTGAGGCCTAGGATACTCCGTACTGTTGTAGGACGATAGCTGTAGGAAGCAAGAGCGATAATTCAACGAGAACGAGCCCGATCATCAGCTCAGGGCGTGTACGAGGAGTCTACGGATTCGTAGATTTATGCGTCAATCTCGTGGTTTCGTAGAATATGTGGATGCAAGGATATGTACGACAATGATTTACACATTTTACGATAATATACTGAAAGATTCTACTCCACAATGTCCACGAACTATGCGAGGAGCTCAGCGCGACCATCTTGTTCCAGCTGATTGAAAGGCCGTGTCCGAGCTCGTAGGATTTGTAGAGTGCGCAGCGGATTCAACTTTGGAGTTTCTCGTACAGCTCTCTCTACAAAATCCACGCACAAACTGCCACGGACCAAGAACTTCGTAGATCTCTTGAATAGAGTTATCGTACGCGGTCCGTCACCAGCATCGGTCATTTCAACAGTGGTTTGGGACAACACACTAGCACATTCATAGCCACACATACACGCATGCCGCTTCTTGTGAATGACAGAGCCAGTGCAAGCCAAAATGACAAGACCCTGGACTGAGAGGGTCTACTACACCAAGCCATACTGTAGCTCGATTCAGGTATGTAAAAGTATCCGTATGACCGTCTATCAATTACGGCCACGAAGACTTCAAGAAAACCAAAAAAAGTCAAGAAAGAAGGGCCCACTAAGATGATCAGCATGTCGCTTGATCAATCACACATCAATTGATTCGTGACTGTTGTGGATGTGGTTCTGTACGTCAAAATCAGAAATCAAATGAGTCGTCCAATATATGGATTTGGGAACGTTTGCATATAATACTTTTATACATACCCAGTGTTCCACTTGCTTCTTTCTGGAAGCACCGACATGAGGGAACGCCGCTATCCAGACCAGACACATCTGGTATAAAACGCCGCTTTTCCATACCTGCCATGTAAAATAATTTTTGAAAGATCGTCCTTTATCTGCTCCTCGTAGTACCATTACCGCGCTTTCCAGAAAACTATTGAAAATTTTAGCAAAGGTTACTACGTTCAAGACCAAATTCATACTCACCAAATGTTTTGGAATAGCAGCAGCCACGTGCCTATCAGCCTCACCCTGTCTGGCCATTCTGTTCATCTTCTTCTGGCCCAACTTCTGCATCCTCTCCGCCTTCGTCCTGGCAGCTTCATTCGTCACTCCATCATCACGTCTGTTCATTCTAGACTCCGATCTTGGTCTGCTGAGAGCACGCTTCAGACGATCCTTGGGCGTAGCATCGACTTCCATAGCATCTCCATCTTCGGTACCTGCGCCTTCTGAGCGGCCGCGAGCAGGTCTTGATCTGCCACGCGATTGGGAACGCGCGCGTTCGGCCATAGCTGTGGTGTCGAAGCCGAGGGATTGTAGACCCTTCTCCATTTCTGACAGCTTCTTGGCCTTTGCAGAGCGAGGGATAAGAGCTCCATTCTTGAGAGCGCTCTTACGTGATTTCGCGTCGTTTCTGATAAGTTGTCTCTTCTCGCGGATGAGTTCCGCCTTATATCTGATCTCGGCCGTCTCATCATCCGTCAACGCATCATCTTCATCGTAGTGACCCTCAGCCTCGAGCTTCTCCTCCTCCTCTTCAAGAGCCTTGAGCTTGTTTCCAATGTCGGCATCGAAGAAATCATAAACATTCATACCGTTGAAAACCTCAGGCACCTTGTCGTGATTCCAGTCTGGGTTATCGAGGAGATAGAGTTTCTTCAGATCAATGTTGTAAACACCTGGACCACCCATCTCTTCTTCGATATCGCGCTCGAGCTTCCTCCGGTTCGGGTCTTCTTTGTCGTACTTCATCCGGTTCTTGACGGCCTCTGGAATGAAAGGTTGTCTGTCAGGGTTCAGTCCACTCATTGGCTGAGCGACGTGAATACGTCTGATGAGTTCTCCTAAACGGCCAGTTGGTTCTCCGGCGCTATTTGTTCCAGCCTTGAGTTTTTCGGCATTCCGGACGGCGATCAATCGATCACAGGCTGCGTTTCGTGCCTGCATGATGTTTTCCGATGTTGCGCAGCTCATTCTCAAGAGCTCCACTTCGCCCTCCTTCAAAATGTGCTTCAGTTTGGTCTCAACGATATCATCTATCTGCTCGGGCTGCAGAAGATCAATTTTGTTGACGACAATGAACGTGAGCTTATTGGCAAACAGTGGCTTGATGTTCTCGTACAGTTTGACTTGGGCATCAACCGAGTATCCACAGTGCTCTGAAAGATCCATGAAATACATGATGGCGCTTCGCAAGTGAGCAATAGCCGTGACAGACTGCATTTCGATAGTATTCATTTCCTCCAAAGGATGGTCCAAAATACCAGGTGTGTCAATTGCCTGGAAGCGCAACATTTTGTAGTCGAAATGTCCAACAAATAAGGATTTGGTCGTGAATGCGTATGGCTGAACATCAACATCGGCGTGGGAGATGTTCTTGAGGAAGCTGGATTTCCCTACATTGGGGTATCCGCAAATGAGGAGTGTCCTCGTGTTAGGGTCGATGGAAGGGAGACGTCCCAAATGGCATCGCACTTGCTCGAGGTAGATGAGGGGATCCTTCATGCGCTTGCAGATGGTAGCCATGCGACCAAGAGCGGCTCTCTTCAGCTGTTTGCACTGGTACAGCGATTGTCCATACTTGAGCAACCGGACATAATCTCTAGCTGGCATTTTGTCAGTATGCCGAAATTCAAGTCCCGGGGCGCATACAACGCACAGACTGTCTCGATCAAAGTCTTTGCTCTCGCCAATTGTCCAAGGGCAATTTTGAAGTGGTCGGCGTCGTAGAGTGTGTTCATCAGATCGCGGTGGAAAGGATGGATGTCGGCGAGCTTTGGGAAGCCATCGAGGATAGCAGTGAGCTTCTCGGAGAAGGTCTCGGCTGTGTACTTTACTTTTCTGGTGTAGAACTATTTGCGACATTAGTAGTGACGCTTTGAATCCCTCCTGGGCTCATGGTACTGACATTTCTGATTCTGCTGATCTGGAAACCGCTTCGAATTTGCGTGGGAAGTCGTCGTTGAGTTCTGCTGAGCACAATGTCGAGGAACTCTGTGCCGTTTGGAACGGGTGCGATGTCCTTCCAGGTGGTCTTCATGGTTGGGCGTGGGATTGCGATTGTCTTGGTGTTGAAGTTATCTCGCCTCGCCTCGAAGATATTTTTTCGATAAGAGATCGGAAGTTCCAAGTGAGACCGCCACACCCACACAGCCACCGCCTATGATGCGCAGAGCGCCTCCACGGGCGGCCAGAATTTTATCACACTCCGTACACACCACCAGACTGCAACTCACTTCTCTCTGGGCACAGATCTTCTTCGCAAAGGAAACTAATTAACATTCATAATACCCACTATACAAAGTGCCACATCGCCGCGCTCACCACTATTGGTTTTTGCTCACATCTGGAGACATAATAGACGCCCAAGCCGCTCTTCCAAAATGTCCCCATCCTCTGAACTTGCCGACTACAAAACCTCCTTCATCCAAACTTGTCTCTCCGTGCAAGCCCTCAAATTCGGGACTTTCACCTTGAAATCCGGCCGCCAGTCACCCTACTTCTTCAATGCAGGCCTCTTCCACCGTAATGACCTCGCCCGCTCCATGGCTACCGCTTATGCCCAGACTCTAGCCTCTTCAGACGTTCAATTCGACCTTCTCTTTGGTCCGGCTTACAAAGGCATCACACTCGCGGCATTGGCTTCTGATAAGCTACTGGACGTTGATGCGCAAAAATATGGCGGGGTGGTGAGCTACTCTTATAATCGCAAAGAAGCTAAGACACACGGTGAAGGTGGCTCAATAGTTGGCTCGCCACTCAAGGGAAAGCGAGTCGTGATCGTGGACGATGTCATCACGGCCGGGACTGCCATCCGGGAAGCAATTGAAATCATCAAAGCAGAAGGGGGGATTCTAGCAGGCATAATCTTGGCCTTCAACAGACTTGAAAAGACACCTGCAAAAGAAGGAGAGGATGAAGATGGGCCGAGACAGAGCGCTATTGGCGAAGTGAGGAAACAGTATGGCATTCCGGTGTTGAGTATTCTGTCGCTCGACGATGTGGTGGGCTTCTTGAAGGAAGGTGGCAGTGAAGATGATTTGAAGAGACTGGAGGAATATAGGCAGAAGTACAAGGCGAGCGATTGAGCAGCATGACGAGCTGGGAGATGGCAAGAATATGTCCTTGGGAACTCGAGGACCAAGTTGCTTCAGGCGGACGCAATGGACGAAAAGTCGATGACGGACAAGAAATCAGCAATGACTGTGTTGTTCGCAGGAGGAAGGTAATAACAGCTCACTCAGAGAAACCTGCGGAAACTTGAGACTTTTCGACTCGCATTAGATATACCTATTGGCAGATGAACCATTCCTGCCATGCGACTCATATGACGAATTTTTAAAGAGTGTAGATTTACCCATTTCCCATGACCGTTACGAACAGTCACAAGTGTATCACCCACGTTGACGCGATGAATGTGGCTGATGAATGCAAGTGTATACTTAGCTCTGTCTCCCACAAGCGTAGAGACTCCAAGCCTCGGATCGCTGCCGATGGATTCGAGACGGTTTTTTATGACACTATCGAAAAGTCAGCAATGCGAATTACAAATTGGGAAACTTGGAATCAATAGAAGTCTCCCAGAGATGGAAAAGAAACGACCCTGTCATTGTCCATTATTTTCTGGCAACTGGGCATCTTGAAATACGTCTACAAGGGGCAAGAGTGATGTGTCAAAAGTCTAGGCTGATGAATTGAGAAGGGAATCCATGACTGCAAGTACTGGTAGGTCAGGCGAGACGAAAGACACACCGTCATTTGGTGTAGGAGTAACGATGAGACCCGGAGAGAGACGACAGCGTTCACTAAGCGTAACAAGAGACTTGTCAGATCCAACAGAGGTCTCGAGAATCCTTTCTCCCTTTCGACTAGATCGTTAGCACTATGATTGCCGCAGGATGCCTATGTGCAAGATGAAACCAGTGCCCTCCTTCAGACCATCATCCAGAAACTCGTCTGGAACCTGCCAAACGTGAAAGTGCTTATGAAATGCGATCAACCATGCTTCAAAGACTTCTGGAGATCTCAGCATTTGAGCAACGACGCAAACAGTCGGCTTTGAAGTAGGGGCTAGTCTGCAGATGTCTTTGCAAATATTCACAAACGGCTCCACGAGAGCCTCATTGTAGATGCAGTCGCATGAGATGATGAGGTCGATACTTTCGGTGCCTTGGAAGCCAATTTCGTGGTAGAGATCGTGGACATCGTCGGTCTCCCAATCCAAAGCTCTTACGATAATGTTGGACGATGGTGTGTGCGCCTTGGATTCAGCCTTCTTCTTTCTAGACTTGCTTGTAGGTTGAGAGTTCGTATTGTCAGTGATATTCTGACGCAAATATTTCAGAAGGTATTCCTGGTCCGTGGCGAGGTACATCTTCACCCTGGGCGCCAGAACGAGGCTGATGATTCCGGAGATCCCAGAGCCAAGTTCCAACACATGTGAAGTCCCAGACGGAAGCACACCGCATCTGGCCAGGATGTTTGCATGGCCACAAATCCAATCTGCGAAGAGGGGGGTTATTTTCCACACAACTGTTGTTGATAGGGATTAGCATGTGGCGGTGGGAACTAAGGATGACGGGGTTGGTATGTACCGGCACCAGTCGTTCCTTGATTACGATCCGACGAGAGAAGACCTGGAGATTGGGCGATGTTGAGGTCTCTACCGGCGACTGTGAGGTTCAAGATTGTTGATTTTGAATCGATGAAGCCAAGATTCTGACTCGGAATGGTCTGCGTGAAGACCAGAAACGTTTCTGATGACAAGAGCAAAGGAAGAATTAGCCACTGCAGCCATATAACATTGGACGACGGGATGAAGCCGCCGAGGTGTACAAGGTGAAGGTGGGATATAACTATCTCACCATCTTCGGGCTCGGTAATTTCCTGGCCCAACATTTGCCGCAATAATATATCCATGACAATCGGGTCGAATCGAGTAGCATTTATGAAGCGTCGATGGTCAAAGTCAATACTATTACTGTGTAAACGGCCCTCGGGTTGTCCCGGCTTCGCCAACACAGCGGCCTTTTCGGCCGGTGGGAAAGCGTTGGGCTGAGCTTTGGACACCTCCCGGAGGGAATTCTACTCTGTAGTCTGTACAGTACACAGTAATACGATACAAATCTGTACAGTACACAGTAATACGATACAAGTCTGTACAGTACACAGTAATACGATACAAGTCTCTCCAGTGACCCCAGGGCCCAGGTACTCGTAGTCTCGTACCTACCAAGACCTAGCTTTCTTTGCTTCTTCTTCTTCTTGCTCGCCCAGAAAGCTCGCCCAGACACTGCCATTGTTGCCAGCAATAATCGTGGCTGTGTTGTTCTCTTGGCCTCTGTTTGACCTCCTAGTTACTAAGTATCTTTCCTCTACTCCGTACGAGTCCGTACGAGTATCGTGTTAAGCCTGAGGTTCCCGTTCCCACAGCCCCAGCCCCAGCCCCAGCCCCAGCTGTCTCCAAACCCCAGACCTCTCTTAGCTCCAATATCTCACCCATCGGGTCCCGTTCCATCGTCATCCGGAACCTTCAAAGTCAACAGCAACAGCCCGACCAAACCTCCAACCTACAAATATCCACATACCTCCGTTCTAGTACCTCACCCAACAGTCCTTCACAACCACTTATTCAGCTTCCCGCCGGGTCCCCTCCCCAACGGCGACATCATGACGGTCCCTTCATGCAATTTCCAGGACATGTCTCCTCTGCCAAAGAACTACAAGAACTCAATATCTACTGTTGAAACTCCAGGCTATCCCCGCGTGGAAGGCGAAACCATCCCAAGAAGGAATATCAAGACAAAAGACAAGCTTGTCGAGAGCCCTCATCCAGATATCCGCACGGTCCACGACGTTCTGCGATTCGCCGCGAAGAAGTTTGGCAATGCAAAGGCTGTTGGGTCGCGAAAGCTGGTGAAGACACACAATGAGGTCAAGAAGATCAAGAAGATGGTCGACGGGAAGGAGACGGAGGTAGACAAGAAGTGGACTTTCTTCGAGCTAAGCGGATATTCATACATGAGCTACGTTGAGTTCGAGAAATTGGCTCTCGATCTCGGTGCTGGTTACAGGAAGCTTGGCTTGAATGCGGGTGATAAGGTCCATCTATTCGCCGCCACCCAGTGAGTTTGGCTGATTGAGTTGCGATGAGGCTATGCTAATGTTCATCCAGCCCACATTGGCTCGCAACCGCTCACGGTGAGTGACTTGGTTTGGTCAAAATCTTGGAGATTCTAACTACGCATAGGCGCCATGTCTCAATCCATGGCCATCGTTACCGCCTACGACACTTTGGGCGAGGATGGTCTCAAGCACTCCATGCTGCAAACCAATGCCACTGCTATATACCTCGACCCTCACCTCCTTACCAAGCTGATCAACCCGCTCAAGGAAGCCAAGGCCATCAAGGTTGTGGTATACAACACGTCAGAGGAGGTCAAGCAAGAGGATATTTCCAAGCTTAAGGATGCACATTCTCATCTCACAGTTTTGAGCTTCGATGAGTTGAGAAAACTCGGAGAGGACAACCCAGTCGATACTGTTCCACCAAAGCGTGATGATCTCGCTTGTGTCATGTACACTTCAGGTTCCACGGGTGCACCAAAAGGTGTTATGCTTACACACAAGAACGTAGTTGCTGCAGGTATGTTGCGTTGAACCGACTTGGTATTTGACATACTGATCCCGATAGTCGGGGGCCTTGACACCGTAGTGGGGCCTTTCCTCGGACCAAGCGATCGTCTTCTTACGTATCTACCTTTGGCTCATATCCTCGAGTTCGTTCTCGAAAATGGTATACTGTTTTGGGGTGGGACTATGGGTTACGGCAACCCTCGAACTCTGTCTGACGGCTCTGTTAAAAACTGCAAGGGTGACATTCGCGAGTTCAAGCCTACCATTCTTGTTGGTGTACCAGCTGTGTGGGAAACCGTCAAGAAGGGTATTCTAGCGAAGGTCAATGCTGGCAGCGTTTTAGTGCGAAACATGTTCTGGGGCGCTTTAGCCGCTAAAGAATTCCTCATCTCGCATGGCATTCCTGGCTCGGGCATACTTGACGCAATCGTCTTCAACAAGGTCAAAGACGCTACTGGAGGCTGTCTAAGAGTGTGTCTGAATGGCGGTGGACCAATCTCGACAGACACTCAAAAGTTCATATCCTATGCAATCACGCCTATGATCAGTGGTTACGGTCTGACAGAAACAGCAGCTTGCGGTGCTATTCAAGACCCTCTGGCATGGACACCGGAGTCCTTGGGAGAGCTTCCTGGCGCAGTCGAATGCAAGCTCGTCGACTTCCCAGATGCGGGATACTTTGTAACCAACGACCCACCCCAGGGTGAGATTTGGCTCCGTGGTCCTAGTGTCGTTTCTGGGTACTTGGACCTCGAGTCGGAAACCAAGGAAGCTTTTACCGACGATGGATGGTTCAAAACGGGAGACATTGGCGAGTTCGATCACAATGGTCAAACCCGAATTATCGACCGTAAGAAGAACTTGGTCAAAACCCTGAACGGCGAGTACATCGCGCTCGAAAAGTTGGAGTCCATCTATCGCTCAGCGACAGTGATCGCCAATATCTGCGTGTATGCCGATCCCAATAAGGCAAAGCCAGTCGCTATTATTGTACCCGCTGAGCCCGCGCTGAAGAAAGTCGCCGGAGAGCTTGGTGTTTCGGGTGATCATTTGGAGGAGCTGGTACATAACGACAAGGTAAACTCAGCTGTCTTGAAACAATTGCAGGACGTCGGCCGCAAGGGTGGTTTGAGCGGCATTGAAATTGTAGAGGGTGTAATTCTAGCTGATGAAGAGTGGACACCACAGAATGTAAGTATTTCGATCCGTGAGTTGAGGCTGGATCATGCTAACAATTTTCCTAGGGCCTCACGACCTCTGCACAAAAGCTTAACCGAAAAGTTATCTTGGAAAAGTATAAGAAAGAGGTGGATGCTGCATACAAGAAGGCTGGCAACTAATCTTGGAAGGCATTGAGATATATCCACCCGTTTGCTGTAGGCATTTGATCAATTTGCCTTGGTGCTTGCTTTTGGTGATGTGTGTCCGAATACAGTCTCGTTGCTCCATCTTTCTCTGCTGATTCATCTTTCTCTGCTGCTTGCGAAGGAGTTTTGGTGGACATGCAGTTTGTAGTATGTAGTATTACGCTCTTGGAAGATTTGAATGCTTCAAATTGATAGAACTATGCCAAGTTTGAATACTCAAGTTGAAGTGCCATGCTGTGATCCATGCCATGTAGAATTCGCATGGCGAGGCTGAGCCCGTTTCGCAAGTGCAACCGAACAGAGTGAAGACAACATACTTTTCCTGGAACACATATCCTCGACATCTCGAATGAACAAACATACAAAGGACAAACTCCTAATTGACAAATGAAAATCTGTCCAGAATGCTCCCTTGGATTACCTAATATTTCTCCCCTGAATCTGCCCAGCTCTTCCCAGGTGACATCAGGGCATTGATTTGCGTCCTGGATGTCTGCGCGGTCCAAAAGTTCTTCGAAGTGTGTCATTCCTTTCACAATTCGCAATCATGGCAAGACTTGGGCGCCTGAGTTTCTTAGGCATTGCCGTTGTCTTTCATTTGATTTATGTTTACTCCATCTTTGACATATACTTTGTCAGTCCTATCGTTCATGGCATGAGGGAGTTCGCTGTCGAAGCAGAGGCGCCAGCGAAGAGATTGGTGCTGTATGTTGGTACGTCGAGAACTTCAAGGAACAACAATAGGAGAACTAGGTTGAAAAGAAGAGCCGTGGCTAATAGGTAGCTTCTAGGAGATGGATTGCGCGCCGACAAATGTTTCCAATCGTTCCCCGATCCCAGCCCTCAGAATCAAAACGATCCCGCCTCTGTGAAACCACGACCGCTTACGCCCTTTCTACGCCAGAAAGTCCTTGAAGAGGGTACTTTTGGTGTATCGCATACTCGCGTTCCTACGGAATCACGACCTGGGCATGTCGCGCTTATTGCTGGTCTCTACGAAGATGTCTCTGCCGTCACAACAGGCTGGAAACTGAATCCTGTGAATTTTGATAGTGTGTTCAACCAGAGTCGGCATACGTGGAGTTGGGGAAGTCCGGATATTCTACTCATGTTCCAGGAGGGTGCTGTGGAGGGAAGAGTTGATGCCTTTACGTACGGTGCTGAATTGGAGGATTTCACGTCTGATGCGGTACAGTTGGATATCTGGGTCTTTGACAGGGTGAAGGCTTTGTTTGAAGAGGCGAAGACGAATGACACTTTGAATACTGCGTTGAGACAGGACAAGCTGGTATTCTTTTTGCATCTACTTGGGCTGGATACTACGGGACATGGGTTCCGGCCTTATTCGAAGGAGTATTTGCACAACATCAAAGTGGTGGATGAGGGTGTCAAAGAGATCACAGAGCTCATCGATACATTCTATGATGATGGAAAGACAGCTTATGTTTTTACGGCAGATCATGGCATGAGTGACTGGGGTAGTCATGGAGATGGACATCCAGATAATACTCGTACACCGCTGATCGCTTGGGGTTCTGGAGTTGCGAAACCGGTCAAGCAAGTGCTGGGAACGGCATCTGGTCATGAGGATGGCTTTTCGTCGGATTGGGGATTTGATCAGATCCAGCGAAATGATGTTGCTCAGGCGGATGTTGCTGCGCTCATGGCATATCTGGCCGGTCTTGCTTTCCCAGTCAACTCGGTCGGCGAATTGCCTCTGGCATATATGGGTGCGAGTCTGACTGCGAAGGCCGAGGCTTTGCTTGTTAATGCCAAAGGCATACTGGAGATGTACCGGGTCAAGGAAGAGCAAAAGAAGGCCAAAGAGTTGCGGTATCGACCATACTCTGGTTTCTCAGATGCCACACGTTCAATTGAGTATCGCATCGCTCAGATCGAGCAGTCTATTCACCGAGATCGACCAGAAGACGCCATTGAGCAGTGCAAGGAGTTGATCCACCTTGGCCTCCAAGGCTTGCGATATCTCCAAACCTACGATTGGCTATTTCTCCGAGCGCTCGTCACCGCGGGCTTCCTGGGATGGATCGCTTTTGCAACTACCACTGTCATCGACTTGCACGTCCTGCACGGCCAGACTCGAGATAACAGGACCACCGCCAGCAACATCGCTTTCTCTTCTATGCTTGTCGTCTTGTTTTCGATACTTTTCGTCCAGCGTTCTTCATGGACTTATTATGCGTACGGAATCTTCCCCGTCTTTTTTTGGGAAGAAGTCTTTGCTCGGCGAAGTGCATTGGTACAAGGTAGAAATATTCTGTTCAGCAATGCATCATCGAAAAAGGCGCAGTTGGGTACGACTATCAAAAGTGTGGCGTTTTTAGGATTACTAGAAGCATTGGTAGGTCTAGAAGAGACGCTGTGAGGATTGCAACGCTAACATCAGTTCAGGTGCAAAGTTATAACCATCGAGAAATTTTCACGGTCTGCTATCTTCTTGCAGCTGCATGGCCGGCGTGTTATGGCTTGCGATTCTTCCGGAAGAACATGGCTCTTGTGGCGACGTGGGCGTTGTCTTGCGTATCCATGGGCATTTTCACTCTCTTGCCAGTCGTCAAGACTGAGAGCATCAATCAAATGTAAAAGGCTTGTCTCCGTGGCATATCGCATGAGCTAATTAGAGGACAGAATGCTAGGCGGGGTTCTAATGCTGGTTGTTGGTACTTTATATCTTTTCTACGAGGACAGCATCACTGAGCAGCCGCCATCTACAAAACGTGCAGAGGCGGCGGAAGAAAAGCCTCTGATATCCAGAGTTGTGATCGGCATCCAAGTGGGCCTCGTTATGCTAGCGATCGTGGTGACACGCTCCAGCGTTGCATCCATTCAGTCAAAGCAGGGTTTGCCGCTTGGGACACAACTTGTAGGATGGCTGACAATGAGTAAGTGATACACAGCCCTCACGATTCACTCAATGCCTAACACACTGCTAGTTGCATCGGTCACAGTGCCAGTTCTGCATCGCCTCCAGCCAAGCAACCACTACCTCCATCGGCTTCTGATCATCTTTCTGACCTTCTCGCCCATGTTCATCATCCTCACAATCTCTTACGAAGGCCTCTTCTATGTCGCCTTCTGTGTAACCCTTGTGACGTGGGTCAGACTCGAACATCACATGTACAAGTACACGTCATCTCCAAAATCCAGCGCCAAAACAAAGCCCAACCAAGCAGAAGAATACCGCGCTCTCACCTTGGCTGATGCCCGCATCTCCCTCTTCTCTCTCTTTCTTCTCCAATCTGCCTTCTTCAGTACAGGCAACATTGCTTCTATCTCCTCCTTCTCCCTGGACGCAGTCTACCGCCTCATACCCGTTTTCGACCCCTTTTCTCAAGGCGCTCTACTTGTCGTCAAAATCATTGTTCCCTTTGCCATACTCTCGGCCAACCTTGGTATCCTAAATCGAAGACTCGGTGTGCCGCCATCATCACTGTTCATGATAGTCATGGCGATCGGAGATGTGATGACGATACGTTTTTTTTGGATGGTGAGGGATGAAGGAAGTTGGCTGGACATCGGAACGAGTATTAGTCATTTTTGTATCAGTAGTGCGTTGTGTATGTTTGTGAGCGGTTTGGAGGTTGCCAGTGAGAAGCTTATCGAGGGAGTGGAGTTTGATGATGATGAGGAGCTTGTGGCAGTACTTGAGGGAACGACTCGTCATGAAAATGGCAATGGTAATGGGAAGGTGTTGTAGCTAATATAGAACCCAAGATTTTCTTGTGACGGAATGTCTCATATAACCTTCTCAGAATGGGTGATAATTGCAATACAAGATAATCCTAAAGCAATCCTCGATACTGTTGGATTTTTCATGCTGAGTCACTACCTGGTTCTTATCGTGATAAACACTGCTAGGCCCGAAGAAGAAGGCCCGCTAAGATGGGATCTAAGGTATCTAGTAAGGTATCTAGTAAGGTATCTAGTAAGGTATCTAGTAAGGTATCTAGTAAGGTATCTAGTAAGGTATCTAGTAAGGTATCTAGTAAGGTATCTAGTAAGGTATCTAGTAAGGTATCTAGTAAGGTATCTAGTAAGGTATCTAGTAAGGTATCTAGTAAGGTATCTAGTAAGGTATCTAGTAAGGTATCTAGTAAGGTATCTAGTAAGGTATCTAGTAAGGTATCTAGTAAGGTATCTAGTAAGGTATCTAGTAAGGTATCTAGTAAGGTATCTAGTAAGGTATCTAGTATCTTACCTAGTATCTTACCTGGTATCTTACCTGATATCTTCAAAGCACCACCGTACCACCAAACACGTCCCTAGGACATCAACAACAGCGCATGACCTCTCGAATTTTGTCCAAACCCTTCAGAACCCTTTCAGTCCCGAGCTTCATGTACCGTGCACCCGCTGCCATGGTCATTCGTCCTATCGCCACACATGTTACCATCAAGAGTCCGAGAGACCCTAATACCGTGCGTTGTTCACTTTGCTTGGGCGGCATTCCATAATTGATTTGTGCAGCTTTCCAACTACAACAATTGGCGAACGTCTCATATCACTGCAAATCTGGAGATTGATTTCCAGAACAAGAGACTGTGGGGTCATGTCGTATTGATATTGAAGAGCTTAACGCATTCCGAGAGCGATAATGTAATTCTGGACACGAGGTTCGTTCAGTTTCACCCGTGGGATTTCCACCGAAAAACTTATCGATCACAGCTACCTCGACATCAAACATGTCAAGATCGGCGGATTGGCTGCGCAATGGGACCTTGCCAAGCGTACTGAGCCCTATGGAAGCCCATTGACAATACAAGTGGAAAAGACACCAAAGGACAAGGAGATTGAAGTCAAAATCACCCTCACGACAACTGATCAATGCACAGCATTACAGTGGTTAACTCCAGCGCAAACTTCCAACCAGAAGCACCCCTATATGTTCTCGCAATGCCAAGCTATCCATGCTCGATCCGTCTTCCCCTGCCAGGACACACCAGATGTCAAAGCTACCGTAGATTTCAATATCCGCTCGCCATTGCCGGTTATCGCTAGCGGGCTTACTACTGGTTCGAACAGCTTCCAAGCTGGCAGCCATGGATCAAGCGGCACTTTGCTGTATACGTTCAAGCAAGAAGTGCCCATTCCTTCGTACTTGTTTGCCCTGGCCAGTGGAGATCTTGCCACTGCCTCGATTGGACCACGTTCGCAGATTTGCACTGGCCCTGAAGAGCTTGTTGGGTGCAAGTGGGAGCTCGAAGAGGACATGGAGAAGTTTATGGAGGCTGCTGAGAAGATTGTTTATCCTTACGCATGGGGCACATACAACGTGCTTGTCCTGCCCGCGTCTTTCCCCTGTACGGATTCAACTTTTGCACTCTCTCATTTTCTCGGACACTGACTTCTCACCCTAGATGGCGGCATGGAGAATCCTGTCTTCACATTCGCCACTCCTACAATCATCAGCAAGGACAGACAGAATGTAGACGTCATTGCTCACGAGCTCTCCCACAGCTGGAGCGGTAACCTTGTCAGTAACGCTTCATGGCAGCACTTCTGTGAGTTGCGTGATTTTGCCGCCACATTCGCCTCTAACTTATGATACAGGGCTAAACGAAGGATGGACCACCTATTTGGAACGCCGCATCCAAGCCGAGATTCACGGCGAGCCTCATCGCGACTTCAGCGCAATTATTGGCTGGAAAGCTCTCGAAGACTCTATCAAGATTTATGGTGAAGATCATGAGTTCACGAAACTAATAATCGATCTCAAGGGGAAAGACCCAGACGATGCCTTCAGCTCGGTCCCATACGAGAAGGGTTTCAACTTCCTCTATCGCCTGGAGAAGCTGATTGGTAAAGAGAAATGGGACAAATTCATTCCTCACGTAAGGTACATTCCCTTTGTGTTTTGAACAAAAGCTGACTCAAAGTGCGTAGTATTTCACAGTCTTTAAGTTCAAATCTCTAGACTCTTATGATTTCAAGTCGACCCTGCTCTCGTTCTTCGCTCCCGACAAAGACGCCTCCAAGCTTCTGAATGACCTGGACTGGGATGAAGCATTCTACAAGCCCGGATTTCCTCCCAAGCCAGACTTCGATACCTCGATGGTAGATGCTTGTTATGCCCTCGCAGATTCATGGAAGAATAAGTCGTCGAATTCTTTCGAGCCCAAAGCAAGCGACATCAACAGCTGGATGGCCAACCAGAGCGTAGCCTTCCTTGAACGTATCCAATCTTTTCCTGAATCCCTACCAGCCCAAGATATCGAGTTGATGGGCAGAGTCTACGGTTTCGAACAATCCGAGAATGTGGAGCTTGTGTCAAGATATTTTGGTATTGGCCTCAAAGCTAAGGTGGAAAGTGTTTATGAACCGACTAGCAAATTGCTGGGCTTGGTGGGGCGCATGAAGTTTGTGCGCCCGCTTTTCAGGCTGCTGAACAAGTGTGATCGTGACTTGGCGGTCAAGACGTTTGAGGAGAACAAGAACTTCTACCATCCCATTTGCAGGGCGATGATTGAGAAGGATCTGTTTGGAGATGAGAAATAAGACCGAGAAAGGCCGGAAGACGCCATGTGCGCTGAGAAGCAACAGTAATGGCCTCTGTACTTGCGCGCTTTATATTCGAAGACTCGAAAAGACGCGCGAATCCTGCGATATCGACAAGTTTTTGGTCGAAACGGGTTGGGACTTGCCGGGACCACATTGACACTGAACTGGGGATACATGACATCTAGACTGTTGAAAGGAAACTGGGTTACTGCTTGCGTTATGCTAATCTATAGTGCCATCATCAACTCCAACTCTATGGTATGTGTATAGTGCTCCTTGAACGCCGTTAAATGCATATTGATGTGAATGTTGTGAGCATCAATCCGAGCCTGATGCTGGTGATATGGCTGTAAAGTCGTAGACCTGTTATCAATCAGCCAGCCATAATCTAAAACAGGTGTTCTCTCGGCCAATTACCATGTCTTTCCACCTGACACCTCCAAAAGTGGCGGCAGATTCTCCCAGATGGTCGAACCCAAGGCTGTTATAGAAGGGTACTAGACCGTCTTCAGCCAGCAGAGCGATGCGATCGGCGATGCTAGCTTCCCTCATACGCTTGATGAAACCACCCATGAGCAGCGTCCCAACGCCCTTTCCTTGATACTCCGGCAGGACAGCTAGAGAGTGTACCATGAGCGTACGTCCATGAGGTTTATGACCTAGATTGGAAGAAGCTGGGGTTGAAGACTGCCAATCCGAAGGCAGATCCATATCTTCGTCCTTTATCAAGTCGTTCGTGCTTAGGGTAGCGACGATGTGACCAAGCAGAACGCGACGGCGCTCAGAACTTGTCTCTACCGGCGGAGCTACTGCATATGTAGGGGCGCTCAGGTCGTCACGATCCGACTCTAGATGGGGGTCCACGGTGGTGAAGACACCGTAGCAGAGACCTGAGCACTTGCGGAGTCGGTAGATGAACTGTTAGGTCGTATCAGAAGTTCTTCGATCTCGACGTTCAAGGTGAATTGCAAAATGGATTTCGCCGTTTGAGAGGTTAAGAGGACCAATACTTTTGCATATGAACGGTACGTACCTTGTCACGACTTGCCCGCTCATGCGGTGGAAACGCTTCGTTCTCAACAATCTCACATTGAGCCACATCTTCAACGGATAATGTTAGAGTGTAAGGCATCAAACGATGCAGTCTGGTCTCCCTTTGCATCGTTGACCCCCGGCTGACGGATGCGGCACGGCCTGGAGCGGCCTGCATCAATTCCAAAGGGGCAGAACCTCCCAAGACGTCATCGTTTGGGTCCATCTCGACCTCGGTGACATCTATTTCCAACTCTTCGGCCTGCATTGTGTGGTCTGACATGTGTGCAACGTGCAGTGGGTGTCGTGACGGGCAATTGGCAGGGGTCAGAGTAATTTCCGAATCCAATTCTGGTGGAACGATCGGGTGTGAATGGCTTGGCGGATTTGGTTGAGGGTGGTCTGCGATTGTGAGCGTGGAATCTCGTTGTTGTTGTTGTTTTCATGGTGGTGTTAAAAAATGTAAATAATCTATTCTACCTAGTCGGTTGAGGGAAAGAAGCTAGCCAACGGTCTCGCCTCAAGCAAGGCAACAAACTCCCGCTACAAGGCACACAGGCATACAAGGCACACAGGCATACAAGGCACACAGGCATACAAGGCACACAGGCATACAAGGCACACAGGCATACAAGGCACACAGGCATACAAGGCACACAGGCATACAAGGCACACAGGCATACAAGGCACACACGGCACAAGGCACGCAAGGCACGCAAGGCACGCAAGGCAAGCTTGAGAAGAAGGTATTACCCCACACCTCCCACCTCCCGCCTCCCGACTCCCACCTCCCACCTCCTACCTCCTACCTCCTACCTCATGACCAGAGGCGGGCCTCCCGAGGGTTGCTGCTTTCTATAGCCTGTTAAAAGCCTGGTAACTCGGCTGGTTGCATTGATTTTGTTGAGGAATTAGTTCCGTTCCATTTCTTCCGTCCTCTTGTGACTTACTTTCTCATGCCGTGTGACTGTACCAAACACGGACTATGGAGGTAGAACTTACGTCTCCCTTAAAGGCCAATTATTGCACCAGGGCAGACGCAGTGACCCGACATTTCTGCAATATTGGGGACGTCCTGCATTCTCGACTTCTTTCTGATGCCTTCGAGTTCGAGCCTTGTCTGATTAGATAATAATAACCCCACTCGCCTGGTTGAAGTGCCGCCGCCTAATAAAGTTCGGTGCCTGAACACTACCTAGAACTACCTTACCAAGCCTACCTTACCTCCTAGTACTCCAACTCTCCTAGTACTCCAACTCTCCTAGTACTCCAACTCTCCTAGTACTCCAACTCTGTCAACCAAACCTGCCCCAGCCCAACCTTCTCCAAACAACAGCACCAATTTCTGTCAATAAGAGACCCTCCTACACGCTTCATCCTCTCATAAACCCTATACCATATACCTCCGAGTCGGCGCCCAAGTGTCAAGTCACACTTGCGCAAGGCGACATCTGAACGCTCCAGCCTAGAGGTTGCCCTCTTGTCTGCCGGTGAGTGTACGACAATCCAATCACCGCTTTCAGAAATACCTGCATATAACCCAAGGAAGTCGCCCATCCATACACAATGTGAGTCCCATCCATTTGACCTTCAACCACCCTCTGTGCCACCAGCGGATAAGCTAACATGCCCGTGCTGGCCCAGGCCGCGAATTACCATCTCCATCGCCGCCCAAGGCGAACCAAACGACCAGGATCTGATCACACTTGAATTACACGAAGGACAGACCATAGCTGAGCTTAGGAATACCGTGGCAGCCGAGACCAAATTCCCCGCGAATACCCAATCCTATTTCTTCAACGGAAAGAAGCTGGACGATGACAACCAGACCTTAGAAGCAGCAGGTATTAAAGATGGGGAGATGCTAGCCATGATGGTGAACCGTCGTAATCAAACTCCAGTACGACCTCAAGGCTCGCAAGACGAAAGATCGCCCGCCGCCATAGAACAGATCCGTATTGATATAGCCTCGAATCCACAGCAGATATCTCGTCTCATCCAACAAAAACCAGATCTCGCAGCCGTAGTCAACGACCCTGTCCAGTTCCGGAACCTGTGGATACGTATGCTGGACGAGCGCGATAGGATGCAGCGACAGCAAGAGGAGCACAATAGGATGCTGAACGAGGATCCTTTTGATCCGGAATCTCAGAAGAAGATCGAAGCCATGATCCGCTTAGAGAAAATCGAGGCCAATCTACAGTATGCTTACGAGAACAATCCTGAGGGTACGTCGCGGCTTTGACTCAGTCGACAAAAAAGCTAACCATTGTCAAGTCTTCGGTCGCGTCAGCATGCTGTATGTTGACGTCCTTGTCAACAATCATCCCGTCAAAGCCTTCGTCGATTCAGGAGCTCAATCCACAATCATGTCACCCGACTGCGCCGAGGCTTGCGGCATCAGCTACCTAATCGACGATCGGTTTGGCGGTATCGCCCGGGGTGTAGGAACGGCAAAGATCCTAGGACGTGTCCACCAAGCCAAAATACAAATTGGAGACGCAGAGTTCGATTGTTCATTCACAGTTATGGAAGGCAAAGACGTTGATCTACTGTTTGGTCTGGATATGCTTCGTCGCCAACAAGCATGCATCGATCTCCTCACAAACGAGCTTCGGTTCCCACACACCTCTGTCCAATTTCTACCAGAGTCGGAGATTCCCAAGAGGTTTGAGGAGGCCATGATGAACGAGCCTACGGTGGAAGGACCAAATGGCACCGAGGTTGGCGCGAAGACCGGTACTGTACGGCCTGCTGGTACCTCGCAAGAGGCGGCCTCCCATTTGCATGCTTCTGGCAAGCGACCAGTACAATCGGGTCCTAGCACAGCAGGACCATCGTCGGGACCAGCAGCGAGTGCACCACCTTGGGCTCCAGCTCCGGCTCAGTCTCAATGGCCGGAAAAGGACATCAATATTCTGGTCGAGATGGGAATGTCGAAGATCGCCGCTGTGCAAGCTCTTGATGCCGCTGGAGGAAGCGTCGACGTGGCTGCGGGAATGATGTTTGGCTAGTACCTCGTTCTTGAAAACTGCGCTGGAGATTCATGCTGATTGATCACTCCTAGTCCAAGTCCACTCAAGCGCTTCCAGCGTGGGGGTTGAACAGTACAATCAATGATCTTCACACAGTGCACTACTTTCTTCTTTCTTTCCAACACCAGCAGTACAGACGAACAAGGTCGTTCTGGATTGGTTACGATGATTACGAACATGTCCGTTGCGTGGGATTGTTTCTTCGGGCGACGTTATAGCATGGGTGTGGTGAAAGCGATCTCACTCAGGGAGTGGAGAGGTGCTGTGAAGGAGATGGCATAGATAGTGCTCTTTAGACCTTGTTGCTATTGTATAGTTCTAGAAGCATCAAGTACTACCCCATCTGGGTCGGGGGCTTGGGAGATGAATACGAAATTTATGCTGAGACCGGTGCCATCATCTTCCTCTTCCATTCAATCAATCCATCGAAACGAATTCAAGAACTGCTACCCACGGAGAGATGGAGAGAGGGAGAGGGAGAGGGAGAGAGACGGATTGATGTTTGCAGTCATCGTTATCGTTATCGTTGTCATACCAACGCATTCGCGTGTCAAACAAAAATACACGGCCCCTTGCTTGATCGCACTTCCCCATATATCCAAATCCAACTCCTGGACCTGGAGACTACACCGACACCGACTGATCGAATATACATCCTCAAGCAACCCGCCGTCACACGAAATCGTCGCACAGTCGTAACAATCATCATGGTAAGGCCAATAATCTTTCCTAAACCGTGGTACCCCAGCCGTTAGCCCGACACTGGCAGTCGATCGACTGCACTAAGCTTCCGAGTGCCTGAGGGCCGTTTTGGCGACAAATCTGACAGCTGCATACAAACAAACACTTCTCTCTCCACCCTCCCTTCACCTCCTAGCGACTGCGCTTTTCTTTTGGCCCTTCGAACACAATCATGGACTCACAAAACCAACAGGCCTCCACAAACTACAAGGAAGCATTCTCCCTCTTCGACAAGCGCGGCTCTGGTCGCGTTCCCCTTGAGAATTTGGGTGATTTGCTGCGCGCGTGTGGACAGAATCCTACTTTGGCTGAGATTGAGGCTTTGGAGCAAAACGCTGGTGGTGATTGTACGTATTTCACTCGTTGCTGACAGACGCGTCAAGCTCTCTCTTCACATGGCAGAACCACCATCACGAAAAGAACTATCTATCAGAACCCTTAAAAATACCTGTAACTCTCGCTGACGCTCGGTGCACCAGTCGACTTCGAGTCCTTTAGCAAAATCCTCAACCGCCCTGGCGGCTTCCGCGAACCAGGCGACCCAGAATCCTACTGTCGCGGCTTCCAAGTCTTCGACAAAGATATGACCGGTTTCATTGGTGTCGGTCAACTCCGCTATATTCTCACCAATCTGGGCGAGAAGATGTCGGATGAGGAGGTGGATGAGTTGCTCAAGGCCGTGGACACGAGTTCGGGAGAGATTGATTACAGGAGCTTGGTCGCTACCATTTTGGCAAACTAGAGGTACTCTGCTGGATGATGCTTGAGATGCTTCTTTGTGCAAGTGTTGTACGACGAATGACTGATTGCTTTTGGGGCGATAGTGTAACGTGGCATTGGGTGGCGTTGTTTGCGTGCAATTGATTTTCTGGGTCTGCTCAATCAAAGGAGACATGTGCTATTGCATGTGGATTAAGAGGAATCGATACCAGAATATCCCAGTCTTCTTCTACATGTTGGCAGTGCTTTCGTTGTGCTTGCATTGACCGAGGGTTGTTCCATCGCTTGCATGCTTCCCACACGTAGACAACACTCCGCCATCGACCCTAGCCCTCGTTTCCTGCTACCTTAGTTTATACACACAAGGCTTCAGTACCCTGCTCTCGTCAACCTCATCCTCTGCATCCAGAAATTTGGCCTTCTTCGGTTTCCAAGTCGCTTTCTCAATCGCTGCGCCTTCTGCATTCTTCCCTTTCACGGGCGCCACAGCCTTCAAAAATCTCATTTTCACAAACATCCTATTGCTCAAATCCACCGCCTCGCTATCCTCGCCATCAAGCAAGAACCCCCTGCTCTTCAACACCTTGATAAAAGCACTGACATCCGTCTCCTTGTTCTGCGATTCAACGCCATCCACTGCAACTGCCAGTGTATCTTCTTCGGCCTGGAGTGACGAATCGAGGGTCTTCTTCTCCTTGTCGGACATTTTTGAGCGTGGCTTTTGGCGCTTTCCTACCGAATGGTCGACCACTTTGCCTTTACTATTAGAGACGCGGCCGAATCGCGATTTGATTTCGGCGATCCAAAGTTCGCCTTTCCAGTGAAGTATGCGCCACGCCTCGTCAATGAAATCGACCCAGTTCGTTCCCATGAGTGCAAGACAGAAGATGGCAACGTTGATGCCTCCGTTGGGGAGAGGCAGATTTGCGATGTCGGCTTTCTTCACAAATTTGGACGGGCTGTGTAGATCGAAGCTTAAGATTTTGACATTGAGTTTCTGCTGCTTGGGAAATAATTCCGAGGCCAAACGAGCATCACCGCAGCCCAGATCGGCGATCGTGCATGCACCTTGTGTCCTTGGAATCTCTTTCTCACCGGGCGGTCTGCCCTCTATCTTGTGTCCCTTGACTTCACCCTTCCTGTTGAACCGAATGTTTGCTCGTGCTTGAATATCTGTGATGTATCCGTCGACTGGGTTCTCAGGCCATACTTCAACCTGTTGTCGGAAGCCGGAGTGATACGACTCAAATGTGTCTGCATCTCTAGTGAATAGCTCAAGGGCCTCTTCGGAGGGGGAAGTGTAAAGTTTTTCGTTCAAATGGCGGAATCTAGCAGAGGCGAGTTTTGCTGCCATGCCCTGTTGAAGTGGTGTGAGTTTGCTTGCGACTAGGACTGGTGCTGGAGGTGGAGCGGTGGATTCAGAAGCCTTCTTCTGCTTCTTTTTTTCGTTCCGTGCTTTGGTGGCGGGATTTTGTGGTGTAGGGAATGCTGCTGTCGAGTCTCTGACACTGTCATCCTTGGATAATGCTATGTCGGTTTGACTCTTGTCTTTCGATCCATCCTTTTTGGTCTTCTTTTCTTTCGGTTGAGCAGCCTCGTCCTCTCCTCCCTCTGGTGTCGCAGGCAATGGAGCCTTGTCCCTCCCATTGGAAGTCGAGGTCGTTTTTTCAGCACTTTGCCCTGCGGCTTCTCTTTCCTTTCTCTTTTTCGCAGCCTTTTTCTCGTTCCTCAACCTGGTAGCGGGATTCTGCGGTGGGCGGGTTTTCCCCTCGATAACCTTTTGCCACATGTCATCAACATTATCCTTTGTCACGGCAGGAATTCCAGCCTTTTCTCTTTTCTCCGCGGCCCGCTTCCTCTTGTTTGATGGCGGTTTACCATCTTCTCCAGGTCCGGTCGCAGATTTGGGCACGTCGAGTTGGGTTTTCAAAGGAGCTGAGATGGACCAGCCAGATACGGCGAACATGTTGGGCAAGATTTGTGGAGGCAGTGGTTTGAGAGTGTTGGCCTACACTCACAGCATTTTTCCTACTCGTAAGCTGAGGAACGAACGCCAAGATTTCATTCATCGACATGTGCCTGAATAGGAGCAGTAGCAGCCTGAGGCCTGATTCTGAGGCCGGAGTCCTGAGGCCCGATTCCTGAGGCCTGATTCCTGAGGCTCGATTCCTGAGGCCTGATTCCTGAGGCCTGATTCCTGAGGCCTGATTCCTGAGGCCCGATTCCTGAGGCCCGATTCCTCAGGCCCGATTCCTGAGGCCTGATTCCTGAGGAGGGCAATCCTCAGTTTCAGTTTCAGCTGCCCAGGGAAACATGTTCGAGTTGTTGTTATTGGATAGAAAAGGTCCGAATAGTAATGGAGTGATTCGCGCCACGGAGACGCACACATAGTACACATACAGACACACATTCACATACACATACACCATCACCACGCGTGAGGTAGATGCTGTAGCTGGAAGTCCAATCACCGCCACGGGTCATTCCAAGCCGCCGTCACTGTCAGCAGCAGCAGCATCGCGGGAATCGTGGACCGAGTCATTCATGCTTCTTTCAGCCATAAGCCGTCAGTGCGCATGACACGGGTCTGGCGTGTGAGTCTGGCGTGTGAGTCTGGAGTCGAGTCTGGAGTCGAGTCTGGAGTGGGAGTCGGAGGCTGAGGCGAGTCTGGAGTCTGGCTTCCTTCCATCCATCCATCCCCTCCATTCGACTGCACACCTCAGCCTGCCTGCCGTGAATGACAACATCCGCCTGTCGTCCAATCCACCCGAGTCGCCACCTCAACCGCAGAATCCACCCATAAGAACCAACATGTCCCCATACAGTGACGACGAACCTCCACGGCCACGCCGCTCACGCAGACCCGAATACTACCATCCCGATTCAGATACTGAAGAAGATCTCAACCATCCCCCACCTAAGCCTCGCCAGCTTCGCCAACCTCGCCAGCCTCGCCCTTCAAAGCGAGAGGAACACTCCGCTCCCCCGAAGCGCAGACCTTCCATACTCCGAGACCCTGACGAGACTGCTAGTCAGAGAGAATCCAGACGACCCCGGTCTCACTCCAACGTGAGATTACGAGCACCAGATTCCGATTCGGATTCAGCTACGCCAGACCCTCGACGCCGTCCACACGTTCCACCACCTCAGTCTTCCGCCAAATCTGGAAAGCCCCGTGTCGACCTCGAAAACAAGGACGGTCCGAAATACGAGCAGTTCCGAGACAAAAGAGACGGATACGAGTCCGAAGAAGGAGAGATGCTCAGGAACGCAAAGAAGCCAAGTAGGTCTCGTGACGCTGACTACGATGATGATGAAGTCGACGATAGACGGCCCAGGCTGCCTCGAGATGATTGGGAAGCTCGTCCGGGGAGAGAGCCTCGACGAGATCGACCATTGCGGCCTGACCGCGGCCCACGACCTGATCGTTCAGACAGAGCTCCTCGGGATGCTCGCGACCCGCGGGGTCTCCCTTCCGATCGCGAACCATCACGCCGGGGAAAACCACGAGCCCCTCGAGATTTTGATGCAGAGGGTGCAGGTGCTTCCGCTGGTGCTGCTCTAGGAGAAAACCCGCGTTTGAAAACTCGACGCGTGTACAAGGATGATCCAAGAGATAGGCAAGGCTACGACGACGACGACGATGACGACGATGAACCACCACCACCACCACGGAGGAAGCCGACAAGACGAGAACCAGATGATCCTCGTGCTGACCCACGCCGTGCAGCACCCGAAATGCGTGGCTATCGTTCAGACGCTGCACCTCCCCGACGCCGTGAAAGACACCGCGACGATGATGATTCCGATGGCTATGATCGGAAGCGCAGAGATGACGGAGGTTATCGTTCTGGAGGAGGTAGAGATCGAAATGTACGACCACCACGCCCACAAGACTACTACTCCGATCACCGCGATGATAGAGCTCGGCGAAGCGATCCTCGCGATAGGCGGCACAAGAATCCAGCTCGCGAGAGTTACCGAGAAGATGATCGCTACCGCGGCTATGACAAGAGACGCGGAGACGAGGATGACAGACGTGCTGCGAAACCACCAAAGAAAAGCGGTCTTGGTGGTCTCGCTGGCCTTGGTGGTTTAGGAAATCTGGGCAAGTTTGACTTCAAGGATTCAGCGTGGCAAAAAGAGGCCACCGCTGCTTTCATGACTTATGCATTGCCTGTGATTAAGAAAGAGGGGAGCAAGTACGCTAGAAGGGAGATGCAGAAGTACATGGAGAAGCAGGGTGGTGGAGGAAGGCGTTAATGGGCGAACGAGAATGAGATTTGACATGGTGTTTACGATGATGAGATGAAATGGATGAAATAGATGCAATGATATGTCGTGTTTTGAGCATTTGCGAGCCTCTTCTTGGAGGTATTCTCCACATTTCATATTCATTTCCTACTATAGCTATCGACTATGTAAAGAGTGAACGATCTTAGCTTACCAGGCTCCGCAATCATCTTTCATTCTACTGACCTTTGTATCAACTTCCTTCTACTAATAATGATGACGGGGGTTCCGCGAAGTCATCTCTGTAATGTGAGTGTCCCTACGCGGAAATTGTTGAAGGTCATCGCAACCACTTTGAGAGAAGGAATTCCTGTTCGTCCCGCCACACGTCTCCAAGACTGAGAGATTTCTTGGTTATGAAAAGGTCGAACCACCATTACATTATGTTGCAGACGATGCCTTTTACATGTACAGGAGTCGTTGAGTATTCAAACCACCAGCTCAACAGATGGCTTTCTGGCCGGAATATATAAACAAGCTCTCGCCAGCACAGCAAGATACTTCAGGAAAACCGAAGAGAGCAAATTTTTGTTTGCGGTTGCCACGCCTGAACACCTTGCTGCCCAAACATGATGAACGTCACGCGAGTGACTGTACATCACCTCGTTTGTATCCCTGGCCAGTCTTTTGATTCCTCTTTGCCAAGTCTACCTGTCGTAGTAGACGCCATCTTTTCATACCGAAAAAGCCTTCCTCTCAAGCTGTGTGGCCGCGCCCCAAAGAGGTGGGATGTATTTAATCATACTGAGCCCCGAAGTTTTGATTATGCAATTCCGAAATAAACAAAAGAAAATTGAGATAGCAATCGAAAAACGGGCTCCTCACACAGCCATCTGCATCCTCAATGGCATCTGGAGCTTCATTTCGCTCTGCGATAGCTTGCTTGTCACAAGGCTAGCCTGGAAAGCAGCCTGTTGCAGGGCCAGCGTTTTGTGATATAAGGACTGATTGCTGACCTGCAAGTCAAAGTCCGTCAGGTAGCACAACGCTATCTCTAGCAGTCGTAGCTCGCTCTCCCGTACACCACCGACTCCAGCAAAACGAGCTTGTGGATAGCGAAGGTCTTCCAATGCCTTCATGGCGATGCGCAGCGATGCCAAGACCAGTCGATGTATTGTCCGCGTCGTTACCGGAACCGTCTTGTCCTCGATCGCCAACTTGTAGATGTATGTCCCGGCAGCCAGGTATACAGCCGTGCTCATAGGACAATATCGGTGTAAGCGTTCCACATACTCCATCAACGACACCGGTGGTATGGTTTTGGAGAAGAACTTGCGCGCAATCGCCTCCTGTTGGGCCTGTCTAGCCAACGCATCCACGCCAATGTCGGCAGTAGCAGGCTCGTCCATGCATGCCTCGGGCGAGCCAACGTCAACATTCTTGAAGTTTGGTGCTTTGAGGTCGTCGCTAGGGACTGGGGTGGCTGGCCTGCTCGAGGTACGTCTGTGATGCTGCTTGAAGTCTTCTTTGCAAAGAGGACCTTTTCCTGCGTTGTTGAGAGCCAACCTGTGCGGATTGTTGGGCCGAAAGACAGGAGGAGTTGGAGGTATCTCGCCGTTTGCATCTGCCAAAGCCTGCACTACTCGACAGAGCATTTTCATGGCCGTTTCCGGCTGAATTTTCTGGGCGTCCCAAGACGGGTCGACTGGAGGCGATGGTATGGCGGTCTTTTCGGCGGGCGATTCGATCTTGGGAATGAGCCCGGCGTCCTCAGATGGGTTTGGTGGTGAGGGTGGGGAATTTTGGGGAGTCATGGTTGAGGAGGGTACTCCTGGCTGATGTAGAAAAGGTCAGTGGTTGTATGTATGGAGGATGGTGTTGTTATTGTTGTAGTCTCAACACGGGAGCCATATGGTTATGTTGGAAGGCTTGATTGTGCCTCGCGTCAGAAGCAGGTGCATGTCCATCCAGCAAGCAGTGTACAGACGTGAGGCGCGTATCCTGGAGGCAGCGAGGCAGACAGGTATCCTGCGAGGCTGCGAGGCAGCAAGGCAGCAAGGCTGCGAGGCAGCAAGGCAGCGAGGCAGCAAGGCAGCGAGGCAGACGTGTTTTCGGGACAGAGGCAGCAGCTATAACAGGTCTGCAGATAAAGTCGAGGTCTTGCTGCAGAGGGGATGTTGACAGTTGAATTAAGTACTAGTTCTACTCCTACCAAGATCAACCTCTTCATTCAATTCTTCGTCCACCTGACCCTTCCAGTCCCACGGTTGACAAATTAATTAACTCGCACCCAACCAACCTGGACTATTGTATACTTTCTTTTTATCACGGCTGTTTCTGCCCACACACGGTCACGGTACACCTACAAGTAAGCGTACGGGACCTCGTGCAGACGGGATGTACCATCTAGCTCGAATTCAGCTTTTCGGGAAGCAGCGCGTGCATCATTCTCTTCCCATTGGCCCGTTCCCAAACCGTCAAGCTGTGAGATGGCAACAGCAGTAGCATACACTCCATCATGACTGATGCTGAGGCGTACTTCCTGGCCCTCAATATCGTAGGTTCCGATTCGTGTTTTGCTGCAAGTCTCGACCGTATCCTCGCTAGCAGATTGAGAGTCGGGCTTCTGCTCGATTGCCTCAAGTGTCGGTGACGCTGTTTCTGCCTGACAGGACCTATTGCGTTTCCTGATCGCTTCAAACTCATTTGCACATTTAGTGCTCAAGATTATACCTCTTGGTTTATCTGCCTCTGTCTTTGAAAATCGGATAATCATAACATCCTGTAATGTCAATTTACGACCAGGAGGACCAGATTTGATAATGGCTTCTTTTGCTGCCCATCTATAGTCCGCAGATCAGCCAAGAGTGCAGCATCCTCCGGGGACAGGCCTAATCACCTTCCCGCGACAAAGTTGGTAAAGTTCTGTTTCTGACTTTCGGTCAGGCCGAGCAGGCGGGTCCTGTGAATGTAATCCAGCTCATATTCGTTGAACAGGCGCTCCAAGAAGCGATGGTTTACGTCAGGTTTCGAAAACTTCTTCCCTTTTGACTTCGAGTGTGGCAGTTTCGAGTCTAGGTAGAGGACTTTCTCGATCCTTGGGACATGACAGATATCTGTTCCGACATAGTACGGCAAGACGGCGGGTCGAATGTTAGGAAAGTATTGCTCCCATTGACATGTCTCCCTGGGACGCAAAGCCGCTTTGTCGCTCTCAGTTTGCAGGCGTTTGAAGTGGTCTTGTGTGGTGGGAGTAAGGCGGCGAATCGTTCTGGTGGAGGTGCTGGATAATTTGGCGGCCAATTGCTGTGCGCGCATGGTGTGGTTGATGGGAAAGACGGGGACAGGATAGGCAAGATTAGTTCGGTACTCCGTATTCTATCCATCCAGGTACAATACGAGTACAGGTCAGAGCTTCCTGAGAGCTGGCCAAATCGTCGTCATCTCGCTTCCCATTTCCATGCCATTATGCAACACCACCATCAACAATGGATATAACCGCGCAGTTCAATCTGTGTCTCAAAGAGAGGGAGAGCTCTGGTGTAGAATCATTCGTATTTCAGCTGTCGACCCTCAACGAGTTCCTCAAAGAAGCCTATCGAATAGTATGTACAACCTGCAAGTCTACGCTATTTAGTCTCTCTCACACTCGTCGCCCAGAATTCCCATATCTCAGAACTGACCACCTACCTCCGCTCTGTTCGAGTCTCATATCTGACTCTGCAACCTCATCGCCCAACAAATCACCGCGCGCGACACCAGGATGTCACTTCACAGCTTCCGAACGGGGACAGATCACAACCTCTCACCGACGCTCAGAGGACACGTATTGACAATGAGACGCGACAGCTGCTTACAACCATGTCTAGCGCCATACAGCAGCTTCAAGAAACCACGCAAATTTCATCGGACCTCGATGAATCACTAGCGCAACAGAAGAGGTCAAAAGGTGGCTTTCTAGGAAGATGGGCTGCCGGTGGTGGAATCACGTCAAAGACGCCCGAGGAACTGGAAGGAATAGAGGCGAGGGATACAATCAAAAAGCATAGAGATAGTGTCATATGGTTTTTACAACGGCGTCTTGAAGGCGCAGGAGAGATGCAAAGGAGCATGGTCGAGGTACGCGTGAAAAGAGAAGTAGAACGAAGTCGAAGCGTCCTCTACAAAGCACGAGGACCTGGCTTGGTCGATGGCATTGGCATTGGCATCGACATCAGCGGAAGCAGCGCGAACCACCTTTCGGCAACAGATCCAGCAACTCGAGCAGTCATGGAGTCTACGCTTTCGCCAGAACAAATCCAAATGTTCGAACGCGAACAAGAAGATATGCTCAGACACTACAACTCCGAGTTGGACAAGATCAAGTATGCTTACCTTCCTTTCTCTTACAACACTCAAAACTAAAACTGGATAGAACAGCAGAAGCTTCTCTCATAGAAATATCCTCGCTCCAAACCGAGCTCGCTGCCAACCTTGAGATACAGTCAGAACAAATCTCCCAACTAGTAGCCGATGACGAATTCGCGCGTGAAAATGTCGAGAAGGGGAACAAGAATCTGAAGGAGGCCACAACAAGGAGGAGCATTGCGCAGATGATCTTTTGGGGAGCTGTGGGCACAAGCATTTTTGTGGTGACTTGGGACTTCATATTCTGATTTTGACGTGACCTGCGGACTTTCGCTGATTGTACTGCTGCTGCTCAATATCCCCCATCTCCAATGATTTCCAATGGGAATTTGAAGGTTGTTAAACCTGGTGCTCTCGCCACAAATACCTAACTCATCATGCTGCTGTACGAACACACAGGCTTTTTGCAATAAAGTCAGTGAGGTCGGCTATATTTTACCATCGATGAAGCTTAGAGGTGTGTAATCAACGGTCCATGCATAGTCAAGACAAAGTAGAGCTCCAATGAATGACTTAGGTCCATACGATCAGAAAGAAGGTCAACGGGAAGAAAACCCGCTCGTCAATCACGATTAGAACATCATCAACAACAAACCCGTCCCCAAATCACATCATATCCACCGCTATGCAATACAAACAACTGCAACACCACCATAACCCAGTTTTGAAGACGGTCAAGACCTCCACCCAACGAACTCCCTCCCAACAACCCTCCAAACCCTAACCTCCCCGCTCCTCAAGTCACCCAATCGATAACTCTCAACCTCAATCTTTCCCTTTTTCTTCTTTTTATCCTTTGAAGAATTAGTTCCTTTCCCACCATCACCCTCCCCATTAACATCGCGCCCCTGCTCTGCCACTCGAACCTTCTTCTTCGTACCGTCCCACTCAGTTACAACGCCGACGTGAATCGCCACATCGAGAGAATACTTGCTATGCAATGCTCCACTATGTTTCCCCGAGAATTTTGCATTTCGAAAGCTCACGATGTCGCCAGGTCGAATTTCGTCGAATTGTTGTACAGATGCATTCCCAAGATTGGCATAGACCAGAGCGCCGTATGCGCGTGTACCCACGGGTGGAAGGGCAGCAGGCATGCCCCTCAGCAACTCGATTACGAGCGCGTGAGAAGAGCCATCATTGATAGCAACACTCCCCGTCATCTTGTCCACCAGTTTCGAAATAGCCAACCCAAATCGATTCCAAGAATTCTCAAGCTGATCTTGTCTTAACTTTCCAGGTGGTCCCTCTTGTTTCTGTTCCAAACTGACATCATCCGCATTACTGGCATCAAATCGAGCACTAATGACAGTCTGACTGTAATCCTGGTAGAGGATAAAAACATCTTTAGAGATCACGGTCTGACCACCCTGACTACTCCTGGGCAGTTCTTCGATCTCATACAGAATATCGTTGCGACCTTGGATCGACGGCGGCGGCAGATTTGGCTGGCTCCACCACTTCGACGCTTCGCCCATGTCAACTTCGTGCGCAATGAAACCAGGGTCAACCACGTCAGGACGGAACCCAGATGAGGACAGTCGTGGCACTCCTGGCTCGGCCGATATGCGTGACGAAGGATTAAATGAACGTTCTTGGTCCATGGAAGGACGCATTGGCGCTCGACCTGCTGGAAGTGGTGGCGCGGGCTCAAAGTGGGACGGAGGAGGAACTTGAGGTGGTAGTGGCGGAGGAGCTCGATCATGTTGAGGTGGTGCTTGAGGTGGCATAGGGGGAGGTGGTGCTTGGGTAGGCAAAGGTGGCGGTGCACGATCCATAGACTTTCTAGGACGATCCGTGGATTGGCGTGTAGGGGGGGAATATGGTTCGTCGTCGTCTTGATCTTCGTGATAGTGAACAGGAGCTGGCGGCGGCATGAAAGGAGGCGGTGCTTGCCTTGCAGGAGGAGATCGCGACGCTGCTGCAGCTGCAGCTACTCCTGGTGAATACTTGTACGGATCATAATCCTCGCCGTCCTCATCGTACTGCCCTTCGCCCACGGGAGCAGGCGGAAACGCTCGTGAACTCTCACCACTTTTCCTTGGTGGTCCAGTAGGTGGCAATGGCGGTACAGCTCTAGGAGCCGACGTGGGTGGTGGCGAAAATGGAGTGCTGCCAACGGGAGGACTTCGTATTTGGAAGTCCGCAGGCGCGGTGCTGTCATCGAGACTTGAATCACGAGCATGCGATTTCAAAGCGTCCTTGTGATGGGCGCCAGGAGCGATGTCGGTATCATAATCGCCTTCATACTCACTTCCATCTTCACCGGTTTGGCCCAACGCTCTCTTGTGTAAGGAATCAGAAGTCGTCTGCCGCGTAGGAGCTTGGGAGGGCGGCGGCGGAGGTGGAGGCCTCGTTTGTGTTGATGATGGTGTAGAACTTAGAACCGGGATTGGTGGCGGCAGACGACTTGCTCGCCTGTCAATTGGTGATGCAGGCTCAGTTGAACCGCGATCTAAAGATGAACGGGGGGATGAGCGAGTCTCAACAGGTGACTGCGGAACTGGCGGAGGTGCTGCTCGAATGGGCAGATCAGCCCCCGTGGAGGTCTGGGGCATCTCATCATCAGATTCTGAACCAGCACTTGGAGATTCCATGGAAGCCGGAGGTAGTGGGACCGGACGGCCTTCAAGAGATGGTCTGCCCCCAGGAACTGGAGGGGGTGCTCCTCTGTCCATCGTCGCCGAAGCTGGGACAAGTTCTACAAAGGGTTAGCACTAGTACATGATCTGGTAATGAATAGGGGAATTCGAGCCAACCCAAAACCCATCTCAATGCCAACTGTTGAGATAAATAGCCAGTTGTTGATGGGTTTGTCGCACTAGCAGTGTATCGCAATGGTGGTTTTGAACATGGGTTTAGGGGCTTTCGCGTCACTGGCTTGAGACAACGATGGTAAAAATTCTCGTCTTGACTTGAAAAGGTTGTCCACGGGCGTGTGTATGTCCCTGTGCTGACAAGCCGAGAACGAAGTGCAGGTACTAATTCTGAAGCACGTATATGTTCGCTCTCGTACTCGCGGCGTGAACGTCTCGTGCGAGATGGGGGGAAGGGGGGCGGTCTTGTTGGAGGAGGATAGTTACCTTTAGGCGAGAAAGGAGCAGATGTTTGCCTTGGAGATTCTTCATACTCGTTTTCTCCATCCCTGCCAACAGTCGTTGCAGATTCCGCACTCAGTGTTCTGGACATACCAGGAATTGCGATGCCAGGCATTGGCACACGAGGAGCGGAGGGAGCAGCTGGTGACTCTTCTTCCTTCTCATGTGACCTTTGTTCTGGGGCCGGTTTCTTCTTCTTCGGAGGAGCGCCACCCATACCAGGCATCGAAATACCCATCCCACCTCCACCAAACATGGGGTTAAATCCTCCTTGTCCACTGATTTTTGCCATGCGCTCTCGTAATTCCCGTTTGCGCCTCGTCTCCTCATCTTCTGACTCCTCATCTTCCTCTTCCCCTTCCTCGGTCAAACCCTCCTCTCCCCCAATATCAGGCTGTGCCATTGGCGCTTGATTGTGACGTTGAGCTGCGAAGTCGTCCTCAGTTGACGATTCTGGCTCGTTGTCTTCAGTGGTCTCGCCAGCTGCAGACTGGTCGGCTTCATTGCCGTCACTAAATGGCTCGCGTGGCGGAATCTCCGAAACTTTTGGGCCCCTCGAAGGTCGCCTAGCAGGTGGTTCGCGTGGTAGATCTGAGGATGTCCGAACAGTCCGTTCTTGATCCGTGTCAATGCTGTCCCGATCCGGGACTGCCTCTACTTCCTGGGATTCTGTCCGCTTAGTGAGAGGTTTGGCGGGTTTCTTTTTATGTGTGCTTGCACCACGATTAGCCTGTTCCAGTTGCTGTTGCTGCAAAAGAGCAATGCGCTCTTTCAAGCTGACAGGTTTGGGAACGTCTTCCTCTTCTCCTTCCCCTGGAGCAAGACCGGCCTTTTGAGCAGCTGCCTCATCGTCTGCTCTTCGCTGTGCGATTTCCGGGTCCTCTTCGCGCCTGTAGACTTTTGGAGGAGGTGCTTCACGCGGAGCTGGTACAAATGCCGATCGTGAGGGCGGAGGAGCAACAAATGGCTTTCTAATATAGTTTTCGGATCCCTTGGGCTTGAACGGCACTGGTGGAGGGCCTCCTGCCTGATTGAAAGCCTTTAGTCGATCCTTGAATGAACTCGCCGACGGTTTGTCTGAGACTGGCGGAGGCGGACCTTTGGCACTCGTAGCTTGTACTGGCTTGGGAGCCGACGGAGGCTCGATTGCAGCTTCGAACTGCTTAGATGCAGGCTTCGGAGAGAGAATTGGCGCGGGACGCTCTTCTATGAGCGCTGGAGCTGGTTGAGGGGCAGTTTCGGCTTCGGGGGTCTTGATTTCTTCTAATCTGGGCTTCGAAGGTTCTGGCAGCTGTGGCGAAGAAGGCTCGGGAGCGGGAGTCTCAAGAGCTTTTGGCTTATGGGCTCTTGTAGGCCGTGGCGGAGGAGCCGGTTCGTAGCGCTCTACGAAGTTCTTGGGAAAGAGGCCCGACTGCGATACGCCGGTCGAGTCGATATATTCTCCCACGTACCATTCATTATCCTCCTCTTCGGTGACAGTAATTATTTGGCCTTCCAAAAACTTCAGATCGTCGTCATGCTCGGAAGAGTAGGCGAATATGGCCTTGACCTTCATGGGCAGCGTCGCCATTGCCAGTTCTTTCGTATGCCGTGTTTGTGAGGAGATGATCGAGGAAGCCCAGTGTATGGTGTCGGATGGAGAAATCGGTCTTGTAACTGTAGCGTATAGAGCTGGGTGCAATGGCCGACAGAGGGCTTACGGTCTGGTTATTGTATGGGTTTGGGAGTCGGGACAGAGGAGAGGGTACGTCAGCCAACGGGGACGACAGGAGGACGGTTGTGGGATGGTTTGAAAAGATGAACAAAGCTCCAAAGAAGTGAGCCTGGAGTTTTCCCGCAATCCGAGATCACTGCAAATGCGATTGATCTTGCCAGGCCTCTGATGCATTCCTCACTGGCTGTCGTGGGTGTCTTTAATTGAGCCACAGCACAGCACAGCCCAGCCCGAGCCCTGGGTGCCTCAGCAAGCCTCCCGCTAGAACTAGCGAAGGAAGTGCAGGTGAGCCCTCGCCCTCGCCCTCGCCCTCGCCCTCGCCTCCGCCGCTCCTAACCATAGCTACCATAGTATAGACGATAGTTCCCCCATATAGACGAGCAGACGTGATGGCGCTCAAATCCATTCTCAAGAAGACTGCCGACATCGCAGAGACTGAAGAACCATCGCCTCGCGACAAGCGCAATCTAGAAATCGCTCTGTACCACGCAAACCTCATTCAAGCTCAGAAGGATGCCGAGAAGGAGATCCTCAACGCCTTAGAAACGCTGATGGACTTTCCAGCCGATTCCTCCTCCACGTCAAGTGAGCCCTCGCGTGCCGATGTCCAAATCTTCAAGAATCTCATTCAACCATTCCAGCCGTCCGACTACGATGCGCTCTTTGAAGAGCGTCGCATAGCCGAGAGATGCGGCTACGTCTTCTGTCCGAACCCTCCCAAACAATCTGGTCGCGGCGGCAAGTTCAAGTTCTTAGGCGGCAAGAAGGGACAAGATCTCAGGGTTGTAGAGAAACAGAAGACAGAGTGCTGGTGCTCGTCCGAATGTGCACATCGAGCGCTCTACGTGAGGGTCCAGCTGGACGAAGAGCCTGCATGGCTGAGAAGAGGAGAAGGGGTAGCTTCAATTCAACTTCTTACTGAACGAGACGACGAAGAGAAACGAGGAAGTAACACAATCGATCAGGAAGCTCTGAGAAACGATCTCGCGAAGCTCAAGGTTGAGAGAGGAGAGCCAGGAAGGATGATGCCTAAGGGTATTATCACGGATACTGTTATGGAACGAGTCGCGAGCACTTCTACACAAGCTGCAGCTCCCAAGCAGGAGGCTGAGTCTCCCGGAACTATTGGACTGATTGAAGGATATGCTCCTAGAGGCGTGAAGATCGGGTCTAGAACTAAGAGTATTAGAGAACTAGGAGATATAGACTTCGATTCGATATAAGTTATACTTTATAATCAGGGTTTGTACTACTTCTAGGCGGCGTAAAATCCTTCTTCAGCCAAGCTAATTCCACAGCTCGTCCTGGCCCCTATTAAAGACTGTCGGTTGGCCGTCTTGCCTATTCTGTTGGCGCTATATTTCGATATGAACTTCCAGCATCAAATTTCTTTCAATTTTGCTCGAATCTGGAGACTCTGGCCCCTCATCGCAAGCCCACTTCTCTTCCACCCGCTGTCACTTCTTCTTTCCCAGTTATAGGTAAGCTCACAGGCACGATCAACATGGCCTCGTGGGGACCTAGCCAGCCATCAAGAGAAGCCTCCCACTGGAAGACTGATGTTCTCGCATAGAGAGACGTTGCTTCGTTCTTTACGTCGCTCGATCTAATAGCAGTCGACCCGAAATTGATGGCGCCCGAACTCGCTCAAGGCGCGATTGCCACAAGTGAGAAGGCAAAACGCGCCGTGTTCACCAACAGATACCTCAACAAACGCGATGAAAAGTTAGCAAAATTTCTTTAATGCTATTCCAAGACGGGCAATGGCATCCAATCTGGATGGTGAATTTATGTATATGCGACAATGGCATATAGCATCCATCGACGAACTCTCCCTCGATGAACCCTGCTTCGGTAAAGTCTGAGCTCGGAGGCTAGGTGGTGCCCGAAAACACTGCACCAGACACAAGTACTGTGCTCGCCAATGTCACGGGAGGCGTAGTTAGCGATCCAATGTCTATGACCCCTAGCGCCTCGAATAGCAATAGCGGTAATGGGAGGTCAGTAGATAATGAGAAGAAAGAAGTAGGCAACGACACCGATCTTGCTACTACCGGAACTTCTGCTGTTGGTACCATGCCATCTTGCGTAGCATCTTAAACGCTGGCAATTGCAAGCACGCATGGTACTCCAAGCGCGCTTATAAAAACGTCTAACCCACTAATCCCAACTCCTACTCGAACCCCTTCAGCATGGACCCGACCAGTCTTATCAGTCTCTATGCTCCAAAGTCCCGCTCCTGGCCTTCCTGCAGAAGTCCTCGGTGCTTCTACTTCAGCTCCTCCACAAATCATTACCGCGCCTGCACCAACGCTAACGCACTCGACGTCTAAGGAATTAGTTGAGAATAGCCATGACAGCAGCATGTAGTGATCAAGGACGATACATTAAGAGTGACGGCCAGGATAATGGGTATGAAGACTGTACTATAGAATGGCTTTACAGCGATTGAGTTTGTGATAGAATGTGTGTGAAGGAAATGTATCCTAAAGATTGAGCATAGTTAGTAACGAATATATTCTTACCTTGTTGCGAACTTGACCTCGGCTTTGAGGAGAGTCGATTTGACGTTGGCGCTTCTGACGGTGAATTCTTGGTCTCCGATAGTGGGCCAAACACAGAAGAAAGGGAGATAGAGAAGATCCGCTTCGTCAGATCTCCTGTCCGAGGTATATTCTTGATACTTTGACAGAGTAAATCGTCTGCTTAATAAGCTGATAGCTTAGATGCAATATTTTCGTCCTTTATTCGGTTATTGTCTTAGGTTATACCGTATATTCCGGCCCAAGTGGCCAGCTAGGGTTCCTAAACAAAAGATAAGTACAGCTCTTCCAAATATCAGTGCACCGCTCAAGGAAGTAGAGACTATGCTTTCTACAGCTTGGTCGATACCTCTTTAATTACTGCACTATTTACTTACATCATTCGACTGGTGTGAGCGAGATGAGCGAACTTGCAGATTAAGAGATTAAGCCTCTGGTTGCTGCTGGTAGTAGAGACAGCGATAGGCATCTCAAGCTGGTCGTTATAACATGTCATAAGTCCTGTAGAGCATTCTGAGAGACCAGGCATGGTTCGACTCGATCACGAAGCAATAGACGCAATCTATTCCATGCGAATGAGCTCGAGACGGTGTTGTTTCCGCGGTATGGAGGGTCGGAAATGGTATCAAAAATTGTTGTTTTGGGCTTAGATAGAGGTTGAGTAAGATTCTGTTGTCCATGTATCGTTATAAACAAACACAGGCCGTCAGAAGATAAGATAGAGGATACAACATCCTCCTCCTAATGCGGCGTGTAGTATCCATCAGCTTTTGTATCGCAAGCAAGGCTGACGGTCGCAACATATCCGAATTTGGTTATCCAGCAACATCTACAAACGATGGGCAAACCAAGCGGATATTCCCGAAGAAGCCGACTCTCTCAGAGCTATGAAGTCAGGGTTGATAAACTTCAGGCATTGCGATTGCGGATCCAACCACCGCGCAACATCTAGGCAGGCAGAGTATCGGAGCGATGATTGTTCTCCAAGGAACGCCGCTCATTGTGTAGCTTTTCGGTGAATCTAGAACTTCGGCTTCTATCAGAGATCTGTAGTCTTACCCTAGGCACGCCTATAAGCTTACCACGGAAAATGGCGACTTTACTTCTTTTTAAGTTCTTCTTTCGTATCAACTAGGGGACCAATGTCTCTGCTAATAATCCAGCGTCCTACCGGGATCTCTACCACGCGATCCAGAAGGGCGACTTGTCTTGATGGACTCTCCATATTCAAACGATGCCGCCTATTCAGACCGAAAAGTTCCAGTACTGTATATTCGATATGATTCAAGTCTGACCCTAAGGCGAATTCCCTCTATGCGAAGTCGAAAACCTTTGCGATGAGAGAAAACAATGATTACCTCCGAGATATAGAGTAAGCCGCTCGTAGTCCGTGAAATAGGTTTCACGAATTGCTCTTTATCCGCAGATCTCATGCTCTAAGCGAGAATGTATACATATCCCAACCCACGGTACAGACTTGCTGTGAATTGCATCTCCCTTCGACCATACAGGATGTTGCTGATGATAAAATTAGGCTAAAAAATACAACCAGGGCCAAACCGGGATTCGAACCCGGGGCCTCCTGCATATCAAGCTCTGCGGAAACTCAGGTATAACCCGAAGCAGGAATCGTCTACCATGGATTAGAGTCACAGCGATAAAACTGGGATGATTGAACATACACCACTAGACCATTTGGCCGATTGCGGTCTCGCGGCCCACTTCTGTCAAATATATCCTAATCTTGAGTTCGACAATTAAGGAAATTCAACGAAAATATGGGTATTTTTCAAGGCAAGGGAGGGGTTGGTTCGTGGGACGTCTTGGCACGCGGAAATACTTGGGCCGCATATAATTGGTGGAAACGGGTACCGAGTGAAGTCTCCTACGACTCGTTCGAGCGAATCACTGAAGTGCATGATGTCGGGAATCAAGGTTGAGCTGGGCGGTCACGTAGACTGAAAAGGCTCGACGATGAGAAGACCCCGCACCAAAATATCCACGGTGGCCATGATCAAATGTACGCCAATGCTACCTTCCCACAACCACAAACATATATCTTATAATGCCCTCGCCAAAGTCCAAGTCTCTTTCCGCCATACACTCACGACCGTCACCTTTACCGGCCGAAAATCTACCTACACGCATCGACTTATGGCTCAGGTAGGGCACTCTCTCACCTCCAAGGACTGCTACTTCCGCCGCCCAGGTCCACACTCTCGAACTCCATCTCAAAGTCGTCGACTTCGGCGAATTTCTTCTTCGCCGCTTGAAGCTCTTTAGCCTTGAACATCTTCGGAACAACACTCCCGGCCCGTTTCTTCCTACCGTCAACAGCCCTCATATCCCCATCTTCATCATCGCTATCGTGGTCAGAACATAACTCAACATTGCCATCATTTTCTTTCTCAACAGCAGCATGACCATACATCTTTTTCACCTTCACCTTCTCCGGTTCTGCTCCTATTGCCTTCGCAGAGGGCGTTTTTTTCCGTGTTGAAGCAGGCGAAACCGAATTTGCAGCCTTCTTTCTGTTACCGCTAACTTTGCGCATCAGTATCTTAGTGGCTCTCCGCCTCGCCCGGGGATGTGCAAGTTCATCATCATCGCTGTCTTGCAGTGTGAGCGCCGCATCATTTCCATCATCCGAGCTAGGGATATCATAATCATCAGTGTGCTTCGCGGCACGGGCTTTCCGGCGAGGCTTTGGCAGTAAGGATTGCAGTGCTGCCGTCGAAAAGGAAGGAGCCTTCTTGCGTGATTTGTGTTTCTTCGCTTGCGTGGGTGATGGAAAACCATCATTCTTATTTTCTTGACCATGTTGGGCCGATAGCTTTCGTCGCTTTTCTGCGTGGATTTGTGATCGAACGGGAGATGCTGGTTCACTACTTGACTGTGGAGGTGCCATAGTCTCGCTGTAGATATCGACTTCTAGCAATTTTTGCGTCGACTCGACCACTTCTGGGAGACTTGCTGATGTAGAGGAGTGAGATGGTGATTGATGGCGTGCTGGTGGTGAGGAGGGAATGGGAGGCGAAGACTGCGGAACCTGTATCTCTTCGTCATCTTGGGCGTGCTTCCGCTTTCGGGAGCTAGATGTTCGTGGTTCACCTGCTCTCACATCTGATTTTCGCTTCCCTAGATGAAGAGGCGTGGATTCATTCTCGGGGTTGAAGTCCTCAAAACTGTCCAAAGTGTCTTCTAGGCCTTGCAATAGAGGATCATCCTCTGCGTCGAAAGCTACATGTTCTTCTGGATCGGCCAGCTCACTTGTCTGCTGCACCATGCGAATTATGCTGCCTTGTCGCGGCCGTCTTTTGAAATTCGTCAGTGCCAGGACGGATGTCTCAACAGCTGGCGTGCCCTGTGCCTTGAGCACTGAATGTGAATCCTGTACACTCTTCCTTCGTGATTCTAGTCGCAGTCTTGATGCCTCCCCTCCTGGGCTCAAGCCGTAAAGGTCTTCTTCTGTGTCCCACTGACTCATCGGAGTCCTCTCTCTTTGCGCGGGGGTTGCTTTCACGGCCGGAGTGGATATAATGCGCTCATCGCTGCTCTTGGAGGTAGATGATGTTCGAAGAAGTTCTTGCAAGGCATTCGACTTTGGCGCAGGCAGCGCAACAGAAGAAAACTCTTTGGCCTTCTTCGTCTGCATGGCGGCATTGCGTCTCTGTTTGAGTGCCTCCAGTGCACTTTGTTGTCCCGCGCTTGCTCCAGTCTTCTTCATGATGGGACGTCCTCTCGCTCGAATGTTGGTTTTTGGAACTGGCATTGCCTCTTGTTCCACCTCTTGTTCGGCCTCTTTTATGAGCGCTGATTCCTCTATCGCTTGCGATGGCTCCCCACCTGCCTTAATCTTCGGCGGTCTGCCTCTTCCTCTCGTCTTTGGTGGTACTGAGTCCTCCACCCCTTCCACGATCGTCGAATCCTCATCTGTTTTCAAAGGCTCCTCAGCGGCCTTTTTCTTTGGCGGCCTACCCCTTCCCCTCATCTTCGGAAGCATCACTTGGTCGGTCTCTTCTGTAATGGTTGTAGAAGTGGGGAGAGTGGATGACGAGCTCACTTCGCGCGGAGCACTTGTCGCGACCTTTGTCCTCCGAGAGCGTGGCATTTGGAATTTTGTGTAAGGATACTTTGTTTCTTCACAAGATTGTTGAATCGAGACGCGGCAGCTAGTGGAAATCGGTGTCGCCGTCTGGCGCGTCTTTCCGACGTGTCGAGGAGGTTGTTTGCATTTTGGCAAGCTTGGGCCCCCATAATCATGAACGCATCAAAACGCGTGAGCACTAGCCTGTCGCCAAAACATTCGTAATGCATGGGTGAATTGAAAAGACACACTTACTAGGTTTGCAGTGATCTTGGGTAGTACAATAAAATCTATATAAACGTATAGAATCGGGTATCAATGTCGAAGCCAAACATTATGACCTCAAGAACCGACCAAGACCTCCAACGTCCATATCATCTGCTGCGAAGAGCGCAATGTAAATGCAAACAGGATCCCAGCTAAAGTCGCCAAACGTCCAAACTAATGCCGCCATGAGGAGAGTGAACCAGACCGTAATCATACAAGACATTCATTACAGCATTACTCCAGCTTCCGCATCAGGCTCCTCCTGACGCCATTGTTGACAACGCCGCCAACACCAAAAGCAGGTATTATACGGCCTAATCTGGCTATGCAGCTGATGAACCATGCTCGTCTTACAACTTGCCATCGCGCTATCACTGAAGTTGTGCCCTTTCGGTTATAAAAGTCCAATCCCAGGAGATGTAATGGCGTGCTCAGAATCTGAACAGCAGCTGGTGCGAGAAATTGGGCAATGCTCTCACTTCTCACGTTCTTCATGAATGTAGGAAGAAGCTTCATGGGCAGCTTGGGTGCGAGTATGGGCGGGACATTGAAGGATGCGAAGATGGTGAGGGAATCGCGTAACGTAAACAGTACGTAGGTAGGGTAAGGAAGTGGCCGAGGCGCTACTGGGCTGAAAAGACGCGTGAAATGGGTGTCTTTCCATAGGCAGAGTGAGAGATTTGTGAGGGAGGTTGCAGCGAATTTAGACGTGCCATGGGTGGTGGCACTCGCGCGACAAGGCTTGATGGTAGAAGACGCAGTATCTATTGCATTCGCGGAAAGATATGTCCCCGTATATAGTGCCTGCGTAATTGTCAGACACAAGTAGTACGAGGAAAGAAAGTCATACGAAAATCAGGCCAAATGGCCTTGAGAAGAAAAATGAGTGTGGACGCAGAAGTAACGTCTGTAGAGAGGACCGTACACTCGCACCCAAAGTCGTGGTACCAGACGCGTTCTCAATGATGCCTCTATGCTCCGTCAGTATATAGATGCTGTCTCCTTAAAAGGCTGTGTCGTACCTATCGATAATAGTGATGATTGGCGCAACGAGCACTCCCGCACTCGCAGCAGCCAAAGCATCCGTCCCGATCCTCAGTCCAAGATGCCGTGTATTCCATCCTTTTGGTTGCGTTCCCGGGATAGCTTTCGCAACTGGTGTTTTCCAAGCCGGAGCTTCAGCTTGACTTGCCGTCACGTCCCCGACATCTCCTCCGCTTTCCTTCATCTGGAATTCGCTCGTGGGGCATTCCAACTTTTCAATGAGAAAAGTCTGGTGAAAGCAGGAGTGGAATGTGCAAATGGCCGGGTTTGATAATGAGAGGGTGGAGATTGGTTGCATTCCTCGCAATTCTGACATGTCCACCACTTCATTTTGTTATACATGGTTCCAAGCCACTCAAAAGACCATCAGACTCAAAGCCGGAAAACAACACATGTCTGTCTCGACAAATCTGCAAATGCAAAGGGCTCTAGGAAAGGCTGCTTTTGGCACCGGATTTTCCCGGTGGCTTAACCGCCAAAGGAGGGCTCTGTTCAGCAACCCTTTCCAAGCTTCTTTCTCTCTATTTCCTGCTTTTCTCACCATGCGGACCAGGGTGCTGAGCGTGGGAATGGGTCTGGCAGGACGAAATACCTGCTTTTCGTGCATTTCGTATTTAACCGCCCTTCAGCCACAATCTCCTCAACCGTCTTTGTCACTTCTATTCGCTGTAAGTCCTGTATAGCACTTCTATTCGCTGCAAGTCCTGTATAGCACACTTCTATTCGCTGCAAGTCCTGTATAGCACACTTCTATTCGCTGTAAGTCCTGCATAGCATACTTCTATTCGCTGCAAGTCCTGTATAGCACACTTCTATTCGCTGCAAGTCCTGTATAGCACACTTCTATTCGCTGCAAGTCCTGTATAGCACACTTCTATTCGCTGCAAGTCCTGCATAGCACACTTCTATTCGCTGCAAGTCCTGCATAGCACACTTCTATTCGCTGCAAGTCCTGCATAGCACACTTCTATTCGCTGTAAGTCCTGCATAGCAAAGCTCCTGACCTGCCGCTCAATAATTCTGGATCACCTGTGGAAGACAGCTGCATCATCTCTCATGATCATGTTGGTCAGGCCGCACTGCTTCTTTTCTTAGCTCTAATTGCTCTGGACCTCGAAACGTTTTGATATATAAGTTCGACTCCCGCCGCTCCTCTTCTACGACGATCAGAACAAGCATTTCCTCGGTTGCTGTCACCAAATCTTCAAAGCGACAAGACCAGACCTGGAGACAATCTTTCAGCATCCGCATCAAACGCAAAACCATCTCATCTTCCAAGTCGTTGAGGACCATCTCCAAATTTGTCTTTCTCCGACACAAATCAACTCGACCGCAAACAATTCGCGGATCACCGCCCATTATGTACTCCTGCGTTAATTACAACAGAGGTTGCCGAGGCCGTACCAACACTGCCGGCACACGTTGCCCTGATTGTGTCACGCAAAACTTTTCTGCCGGCCTTTCAGACAGCGCCTCGTCAACTTCACCCACTTCATCCACTTCATCCAGCAATTCGGCCATGAGCGGTGCGTTTGCCTCACTGGCCACGATTCAATAAAGCCAATCATGATTGCTTTCCTACCGTTTGGCATGGTGTCTGGAGTTTTCTGGTCTCGGTCATGCAAGAACAAGAATGTGTGTGGACATGGCATTTGCAGGATGTTGTTGGAGCAGCACAGACCCAGAAGGCTTCACTATGACTCTGCGTACTACTCTAACAAGATGAATCTGCGTACTACTCTAACAAGATGAATCTGCGTACTACTCTAACAAGATGAAACTGCGTACTACTCTAACAAGATTCATCTGCGTACTACTCTAACAAGATTCATCTGCGTACTACTCTAACAAGATTCATCTGCGTACTACTATAACAAGATGAATCTGCATAGCACTAGCTCTTCCATCTCATCTTTTCAACGTCCCTTCTTCTCTCGCAATGCGTCGGAGCCCAAGCGTCCTTTCAACAGCACCTACCCTGCACGATGAGGTCACTCGGCGTCTAACCTGTTTCTTCATCCACGACCACGATCCACTCCGTAACATGACCAGGGACAACCCCACGTCTGGGCAATCATCATGGGCAACACCACGCTCATAGAATCACACACGCAGTCATGATGCTGAATTCTGTCATCTATTCAAAGATCAGGGTATGTGAACACAGGAATTTGAAGGTCCACGCAAATTGCCACCGAAACAGCATCTAGGCTCTGAGAAAAAGAAGATCTCTCAGTACAGAAGACACTGAATTACACGGCAAAATCCCAGGAGAATTAGCAACTCTCAAACATTCAATGTCTTACCTACAATCTTCGCAAACTGCCCTGGTTGCTCAATCATAGGCAAATGACCGGCCTTGTCGATGATGTAAAAGCCCGAGCTTCCATCCGCGTATCCATCCTTCATACCTTCCATCGTCTTTGGAAGAACACCATCACCTCCCCCAACAACGAAGGCACCTTTGACCTTTCCACCCTTCATCTCCTCTCTGAAGTCGTACTGGTACAATGCTTTCACGCTCTTCCTGAACCCCTCTAAGCTATTAGACTTGACCATCTGCTTAACACGTTCAGCTTCCTTGGCCAGCATTGGATCCTCGTAGCTTTCCTTCACAAACCATCGACGGGTAGTAATTTCAGCTAATTCTTCACCAACGATGGGCTCGCCAAATCCGGATTCCATTCCTTCTTTCTCTGAGATTTCGATACGCTCGGCCCATGCCTTGGGATTTGAGGGCGGCACGACAGCGTTGGTATCGCAAGCGATGAACGCACTGACGCGGTTGGGGTATTTGAGAGCTACATTCAAGCTTGTAACACCGCCGAGACTGACTCCAATCACCGCTGCTGCCTTTGGCACTCTTAGGGCATCTAGAATAGAGATGATGTCTTTGGCCAGTAGATCGACGGTGACTGGGGTGTCAGAGACGTAGCTATAGCGGCCTCGTTTCATATAGCGCAGAATGCGGTATTTTTTGTTCTCGGGCTTTGATAGAAATTCTTGAACAAAAGAATCCCAGATTCCGTATTCGGTCAGGATTGAGTTGCAAAGCACAATCATTGGTGCCTGAGCGTCCGTTGAACCTTCGAGACGAAAAGGAAGTGAGACGCCATCGGTAGTCAAAATGTAGGACTCGATTGCAGGCCACTTGTTCGCGCCTGACTCAGGATGTGAGGTGGTGTGATGAAAATCGGACTGGAAGGGTACTGCTGCTGGGTCCGCCAAAGATTTCAGGTCTCGCGGTGCCGGTCCGAAAGTGTAGTATAAGCTGTAAACTCTTCTCTTCTTCTTCCCAATAATGTTGGTGAAGACGTCGTTGCGCCATGGCGTACTGATTGCAGCCTTAAACTCTGGTCCTCCCAAGCCATTCTCCGGCGCGTATTCGTGCAATGCCAGATATTCGGTCTCTCCTGGAGTCTTTGCAGGCTCAACGTGGCTGGTCACGAATCGTCTTGTCCTTCTCCAGCCTGGAACCTTTGTCAGCATGGGGATATGTTCTTCTTCATTCCATTTGTCGAATTCTGCTGCTTTGCTTGCGTCTTTAAGCGTAACAAGAGCGGCCACAATGACGTTGTCTTCCTTGCCTTCACATTCCACCTCTTCTAAGGCTTTAAAATCGAGACTGCTCTTCTCAGAGACCAGATCGTAGAATTTCCTGTGCACAGCAATCTGTTTCATGGTGTCCCTCTCCCTTTGGCTTTGAACCGGCTCTTTCCTCCACCGCGTGTATACATCTTTCAGCATATAGGCCATGTCTGTGCAGTCGTAGACGGCCATCCATTCCGGATCCCCCCCATCGGTGCCCTTATATCTGAAGCCATTGGTGAAGATTTGCGGGAGACGAAGGCGAACTGGGCCGTGTTCATTTTGGTACCAATCATGGAATTGGGCAATGGGAAGAGAGGGCTTTGGACCCATGGTCACGTACAGGATACCTGGTGTGGCAGACATGGTGAGGTTGAGTTGGTGGCAGATGTGTAAGACGAGGAAACATCAATTCCAATGGGTGTGGTGAATGGTTTGGATGCGAAGACGTGAAAGCATTATTCCGGAGGTTTGCGGCCGTGTGTATACGGAAGCTTCGGCGGCAGATTCAGTACGGAGCCAGTCATGGTAAGATTACTTCGCTATCCACCTCATCCAGCCTGGCCAACCTTTACTGCGCGCAATCGGAGTGCCTGGGGAGGTCGGGAGAGGGGTTCGGGAGATGAGATGAGACGGCGGGGCTTGAGGTGGGAAGAAAAGCGTGACACGCCCATACCATCCCGATTCCCGATCTCCTCCACACCACTGCTTATCCAACGCTTTACTGACAACCATCCTCGCTATCCAATAACCTGGACCATCCCATCAATCCACCGCTAGAGAGAACATCGAGACCCTCCAAATCACGGTATTAACAATCAAGATTCTCGAAGCACGATTTGACTATATCTAGTATACTCTAGTGTAGGTAAGCCCCAATCTTTAGCAACAATACCTTGTATTTATCATGACAGCAATGGATAGTCATCTCCTTGGGGAGATGATTAGGGAGATCAGCAAGTCATTCTAGCTGTGTTGTTCGTTCTCGTGTCATTTAGATAAAGTCTTGTGGTATTTGGGGCAAGGAGACCAACGATTTTGTGTGATCACTTCGAATATCATATTCTGCTACCTGCCAATCTGGATACTCAATTGACAAGACACGGAGGTAACTCCAAGCCCTTTTGCGTCGTTCGGCCATTGAAATTCCTTTGTCGAACTCGTGGATGGATGTCATTGATGATTCCGTGGTCGATGGCAGAATCACAGCGAACTCGTCCGGCCACAATTATCCTCCGCTCTCGGTACCTCCGTGCCTCGATTGGATTTCCTCGTTGCCCCTCATTTGATAACGTCCTTTGTCATCCAAACCCACTCTCACGACGACCAACCACCGTATATCTCTTCGTCTCCAAATCCAATTCCTGTCTTCAAACCATCTAAACATCTATCAAATCATCAACAATGGTCAAAGCAGGTACGTGAAGTTCATATGCAGCGATCCAGGAGCCTTGATGCGGCGTTCCATGTCGAGCGGGGCACAATTTGAGCTTGAATGAGCACAATAACGATGGTAGAAGCCATCCTCATGGAACAGCACCCGTATGGCCATGTCTCATTGGCTAGCAACTACGATCAAGCCTTCTAGCTTAGATGATGGTGGCTACCATGATGGATGAGGCTCTGCCAAACGTCTATCCTTACCCCCCCGAGACCAATCATCTAGCCATTCCTTCTCTAGGCCACAGAAATGCTAACATGATAGCAAATCCCAGTTGCAGTTATCCGTGGTGACTCTGCAGTCAAGGGAACTGTCACCTTCGAGCAGGCGTCCGAGGGCGCCTCAACCACTGTCACATACAATCTCAGCGGAAACGACCCAAATGCCGAGCGCGGCATGCATGTTCACGCTTTCGGAGACAACACAAATGGCTGCACATCAGCTGGCCCACACTGTACGCTTTCTATGGGAAAGATAGGCACACAGGACAATCGCTGACAAAATTGTCTCAGTCAACCCCCACGGAAAGGAACACGGTGCGCCAACCGACGCTGAGCGCCATGTAGGCGACTTGGGAAACTTCAAAACCGATGGTCAGGGTAATTCCCAGGGCTCAGTTGAGGACAAGTTTATCAAGCTCATTGGAGCTGAGAGCGTTATCGGCGTATGTTTGCATCAATCTTACGAAATGAAATTGGCACTGACACAATCGACAGCGAACCGTTGTAGTTCACGACGGAACTGACGACCTTGGAAAAGGCGGACACGCCGACAGTAAAAAGACGGGAAACGCTGGTGGTCGCCCAGCGTGTGGTGTCATTGGCATTTCCGCATAAATTTCGAAATGATAACGAGGGATGAATACATAGAACGAATAAACGATTTGAACCTCATGGCAGCGATCAAACATGGAGACTCGTTTGATTGATCCTGACACAACAGAAGCTCTTTCTCTCAATTGCATCTGTTTCTTCGACTCGACCAGCGCTGTATATCTGCCCTGAAGCCGATGTTTTCTATAAATAGCAGGCCTATGACGATGAAGTTCTCGAGTCGAGGTACCACTCAAGCTTCAACATTCTTCATGAACGGGGTGAAGATCAAAATGCCTTGACAATTGATGATTATTTTCCATTCAAAAATGGACTAAAATTGGAATGAGTTCCCCTCTACTATACATCGTGCCCTCTCCACGATTTCGGTCGCGTGGACCCTCTCAAGTTTTACCCAGCAACGCTCGCACACAGTCAATATAGAGCAAGAGACCACGACGACAACATCTACAATCCACCTCACAAGCCGCCAATTGCTCGATTCCCTCTATATACTCACTCTGAACCGAATCATAAACACGCTCACGGTAACTTTGTTCCCTTTGTTGTGTACATCTCTGCATCGAGTGCATCAATTCATCGCCCTGTAACTTGACCTACTGGCACAGCAGCTATCCGGATCTTGACCTTGCACTTGGCTTTATACTCTCATACTGCTTCACACTTCTATCTCAAGAGTGAACTGACATCGACAATAGCACCTCTACTCCTACCACCGTCATGGCGCAAACCTCAGGCACCCTCTCCGCGAAAGTAAAGTCCGTCATCTCAGGCGACACCCTCGTGCTTTCCCACCCCTCTGATCCTCGAAAAGAACGCCAGCTCTCCCTCGCTTTCGTGACAGCGCCCCGCCTAAAGAAAGAAGGTGACGAACCCTTCGCCTTCGCCTCTCGCGATTTCCTACGTAAACTTCTAGTTGGCAAGATCATCAACTTCCGCGTACTCTATGTGATACCAACCTCGAAGCGGGAATATGGTGTTGCGTGGCTACCGGATGGCAAGGGAGGCATGTTGCAACTTCCTGAAGAGGGAGTTAAGGAGGGCTGGTTGAAAGTTAGGGATGATGCTGGGAAGAGAGAAGGAGATGGCGATACGACACTGCTCGTGGAAAAATTGCAGGTTGCTGAGGCACATGCTAAAGCCGACAGCAAAGGCGTCTGGGCAGAAAACAATGGAGAAGACAGCATCGAGTGTGCTTACGAGGTGGCTGATCCGGCTTCATTCGTGAAGGAAAATCAGGGAAAAGCTATTGATGGTGAGTAGAACCGCATAAGAGAGTGGTGTCTCACCCGGGCAGAATGGGATAAACGAATACTTCGAGATGAGACATCAGTCTCCAGCTCAAGCCCGAGAGCTCAAGACTTCTGGCAGTTGTGGCAATACACGTCGGTGAGAACTTTGTCGGCTCGATCTTGATTTGGAGACTTGATTCTAACCTTAAGGCGTTCTCAACTCCTGCCGTTGCTCCACACTGATCTTTACGCAATTCAAAGGATGCGGAGACTGACATGATATAGGAATCGTCGAGCGAGTCCTCAGCGGTGACCGCATGATCGTACGACTACAGCTTTCGCCCAAGGAACACGTCCAAACCATGCTGCTCATTGCAGGCATACGCGCTCCCTCGACGAAACGCATGAACCCCTCAAACCAACAAGAACAAGCAGCAGAGCCGTTTGGAGACGAGGCGCAACAATTTGTAGAAGTACGATTGCTACAGCGCAACGTGGTTGTGAATGTGCTTGGTCTGAGTCCTCAAAATCAGATCGTGGGCTCAGTCAAACACCCTTCGCAAGGCACAATCGCACCTCATATTCTCAAGGCTGGCCTAGCGAATTGCACAGATTTTCACTCTACACTATTAGGCGCTGATATGGGCGAGCTACGCCAGGCGGAGAAAGCAGCAAGAGCTGCGAATCTAGGCAAACATAAGCACGCCTCTGCGCCCCAGAAGGTAGGTAGCGAAAACGATGCTGTGATAAGCAGAATACTGAGCGCCGACACAATCTTCATACGCAACAACAAGACCGGCATCGAGCGACGAATCAACCTGAGCAGTGTACGCCAGCCAAAACCCTCGGATCCAAAACAAGCACCGTGGCAGGCTGAAGCCAAGGAGTTTCTGCGGAAACGAGCCATTGGGAAGCACGCGAAGTATCAGATCAACGGCAAGCGAGCAGCCACAGAGGGCTACGAAGAGCGAGAGATGGCCACAGTCACCCTTGCAGGCAAGAATGTTGGACTATTGTTGGTTGAGAATGGATTCGCATCCGTGATTCGACACCGCGCCGACGATACCGACCGATCACCTATCTACGACGATCTATTACTTGCAGAGCAGGAAGCACAGACATCCAAAAAGGGAATGTGGTCTGACAAAGCGAATGCATCGAAGCAGTACGTTGATCACTCAGAGTCACTCGAAAAGGCTAGGCGCCAAATGACTATCTTGAGTCGGCAGCGAAAGGTCGCAGCTGTGGTCGACTTCGTCAAATCTGCTTCCCGATTCACCGTCCTGATACCAAAGGACAACGCTAAACTCACCTTTGTCCTTTCCGGCATCCGCGCTCCCCGATCTGCCAGGAATCCGACAGATCAAGGTGAACCGTTCGGCAAAGAAGCCCACGACTTTGCCAATAAACGTCTTCAACAACGCGATGTCGAGATCGACGTCGAGGATATAGACAAAGTCGGCGGTTTCATCGGTGCTCTCTTCGTCAATCGCGAGAACTTTGCCAAATTACTTCTCGAAGAAGGATATGCATCCGTGCATGCATACTCAGCTGAGAAGTCAGGAAATGGACCCGAACTCTTCGCCGCTGAGAAGAAGGCGAAGGAGGGACGCAAGGGCATGTGGCATGATTGGGACCCTTCGCAAGATGAAGATGGCGAGAACGCGGGATATACCAATGGTGGCTCCGACGGACATGCTGCAGAAGCTCCTGCTACGCCGAGGAAACAGGATTACCGCGAGGTTGTTGTGACGCATGTTGATGAGTCTGGTCGTCTGAAGTTGCAACAGATTGGTACCGGAACAACCGCTAAACTCGAGGAGCTGATGAGCAGTTTCCGAAAGTTCCACCTTACAGCCAAACCTCTCGCGGATGCGCCCAAGGTTGGTGAAGTCGTCTCCGCGAAGTTCATGGGTGATTGGTATCGCGCCAAAATCCGTCGGAACGATCGCGAGAAGAAGCGCGCTGAAGTGAACTACTTCGACTACGGAAACAGCGAAATGGTCGATTGGAAAGATCTTCGCCCTCTTCCTCAGGAAAAGTTTGGTCAGCAAGTTCTGAAACCGCAGGCTGTTGATGCCACTCTCTCTTACGTCCAACTACCATCTGGCCAGTACTTAGCCGACACGATTGATTTCTTACAAACCCAAGTCCAGGATCGTCAATTGGTCGCTGCTATTGACTTTCAAGAAAAGGATGGCAGCCTCAGCGTAACTCTTTACGACGCGGGCAAATCTCCCAAGGCTGAGGATAGTATTAACGCTGAGCTCGTACTTGAGGGACTTGCGATGGTTCCCAGGAAAATGAAGGCGTGGGAGCGTGGGGCTGATATCCTCAAGGTTTTGAGTAAGGCCGAGGTAGAGGCCAAGGACGCACATCGGGGAACGTGGGAGTATGGTGATGTTCTTCCTGACGAAGACTTGGAGCCACTTAGGAAGTAGATGTCATCTTACCCAGGGAGAGAAATGTTTTGTGTAGGTTGTGCATATGGGGTTCGTCTGCATGATTCATACTGACATGGACGATGGCGTGGATAAAAGCCTGATGCATCTGGGCATTTTCTGGAGATGATAAGCACGGGTATAGATAGCACAGCAGTTGACTACAAACCATGTTGCTATCAAATGCCCCTCATAGCGTCATGTCAACTCAAGTTCTGGATTAGTAGGTGAAGGATTCCTTGACGATAAAGTAGGTATGCATTTGAGAGTTGTTGGATATGGATGGCCTCTGAGATACCAAAACTCGGCCAAGCTTCCCCGACTCCGGCTCTGAGCAGGTTGCAGACTTGTTTGCTGGCTTCAAGCGGCGGCCCAATTCCATCATTTCATACTTGTGTCCAAGCGATTTCAGTATCTCAACCTAGAAGATCGTTGTAATACCTTATCGACACCAGCCTGACCTTGGTAATTCTCGCGGGCTATGTTCAATGCGCCGACCTTTTGGATTGGGCGTACACAAGAGCGCCAGGTCGTAACGGGAGTTCACCTGTGATGTTTATACCGCTGCGCCGTTAGTCCCGTTTGATGTAAGTAGTAGCTCTGAGGTCCGTTGTCAATGTCTCGCCACATACAGAAAGCCCTCGAGAGCCCAGTCTTCAAAAATCTCGCTATATTAGATCTATAAATTGTGCCGCCGTGACATCTATTTCATGAGGTCGTGATATCTGAACTCTATAGCTTGGGCCCAAGCCTAACTCTAAGAAATTGGGAGGGCCATGCTACATCAACTTTCAGCATCGCAGCCACTCTCAGCACCCATTCAGGTTCTCTCATGAATTGTCTTGCAACTAGAATAACATCCGCCATGGGTTCCTTCTCTCCATTTGCATCAGTCATGGCGACAGCCGTTTTAGCCTCGGCAAGTTCTTCTTTTTCCTTGATGATCGAGCTGGCCGGCGCGCTCGAGGTCTCCACAATATCCCTTGCCTGCTCTGCTTCAGTAATGAGACCGACAGCTCCGATGAGCATCTGTTTGTTCTCGGCCCTTAGTTCGCGACGGATTTGTGCAGCAATCTTAGTTTGATAGTCGTTTGATTTGAACATGTTGATGCGCTGAAGAGGGTGGTTTCCTCCACTGCTGACATCGAGAAGATCAACTCCCAAGGCCGGCAACAACTTGGCGAGTCTGATAGTGCTTTCGACGTCCCATGATCCGTACTGCTTTCCAACATCTGTATCCTCCATCCACTCTGTCGAGCTGACGCGGACGAAAAGTGGCATACCAGATGGAATGACCTTTCGTATGGCCTGAACAATCTCGATAAGAATCCGGATGCGATTTTCAAAGGAGCCACCATAACTGTCCGTCCTGCGGTTGGTGATGGGACTCAGAAACTCGCTAATCAAATAGCCATGTGCGGCGTGGATTTCGATGGCCTCAATGCCAGCCTTGACAGATCTTTTCGCGGCCTTGGCCCAGTCTTGAGTCATCTCTCTGATCTCTTTAACGCTCAATGCTCTCGGAGGCCAATATCCACCAGCCTCACTTAAGCCCTTGCCATCCCAGCATTCTTCTGCACCTCCCATAGGGCCGACTACATTGTCTGGCCATCCTCCCACATCCTTTGTAGAGCGCATACTCGACAGCTTGTTCTTGGCTGCGATCCAGTTAGGGGTGGTCGATGCTTTACGACCAGCATGAGCCAGCTGTATGGCGGGAATGCCGCCTTGGCTTCTGATAAACTCAGCGACGCGCCGGACGCTCTCGATTTGCTCGTCTTGCCAGATTCCAGGACAGTAGGGGGATATTCTCCCATTGTATTGAACACCAGTGGCTTCAATCATAACCATGGCGGCTCCTTTGAGTGCATAATGGCCGAGGGTTGCGAGATGGTAGTCTGTCAGGGCACCGATGTTTGGACCGTCTGGTGCAGTGGAGTATTGGCACATGGGCGCAACGATAATTCTGTTCTTGAGGATGACATCGCGGATCCTGATGGGTGTGAAGAGGGTTGGTCGGTTCTTTGCAGCTGGATTGAGGGCGCCTGGGCTAATATCGTGAGCGGGGCTGAAGTATGAAATGCCTGGTGTGGACGGCAGTTCGTTGGCTTTTGGCATTTTGGCGAGGAGGTGAGGAGATGCGACGTATCTTTTCTTACGAGTACCTGGGAACTTTGGGTTCTTATCTGTGAATTGTTATATCTAGATACGCATGTGAATTAACAATCTCCATGGGTCCAGCTGGAGCAACCCTGAGGGCTTTGTGGCATTACTCCGTAGAATATAGTCCGTACAAAAAGAACAGGGAGTTTCTCGGTAGTCGCTGTTGCCGAGGTAATATTACTCAGTTAGGCATTATGTTTACTTGTGTTCGCCGTTGCCGAGGTGACGTTACTCAGTTGGGTAATGTGTTTATTGCTTGGGTCAAGGCTGAAAAAGGTCATCTTGATCTGAGCCTTAACCTTGGAACAACCACTACCAATTGCACTCTCTTTCAAACGCCCCGCCTCCACGGCCATGCCGAGAAACATCGTCTACGGTAAAAGATCCAACAAGGCTCCTCCCTTTGCCGTCTCCAATATCTTCCTCAATTCCAGCCCCACGAAAATCTTGCGACCGAGCACTGCAACGAGCTCAAAGAGCGGCCACGGAACAATCGAAGAAGCCACCATCGCATTGGAAAGGTTGGAAATCATCGAGAATCGTGAGAACAGAAACAATGAGCGAGATATTCCCTTCAACAGTGCGCCAGGCCCGAAGGAGAACAGAACAGCGAGGCAGAGAACAGCATTGGGTGTAAGAGATTCCAACAGTAGGGGGCCTACAAAGACTCGGGACATAATACAAAAGCATTTGAATAGCACAAGAGATGGAAAGACGATACAAGAGATAGTGGAAGAGGCAATTCCTCAAGCCGTTCAAGATGCGATTGTCCCGCACAGTGAAGCAATGTCTGGAGACCAACCAGAATTGCCGAAGATACGAACCACTACGCCAGATCCCTCCTGCGATCCACATATTGCGCCTTTAATATCCCTCACCAATGAGCAAACACTGCCCATATCATTTCAAGACTGGTGGACAGAATTTGCTCTAAAATTCGACATTAGCAAGATAGCTGAAGCTTCCTATGGCGAGGTGTATCGTCTGACATTGCTCGCACCAAAAGCAGACCTTGGATCCACCGGAGAATCAGTCTTCAAGGTAATGGTGGTCAAACCAGACCCCAGAACAGAGGACCCAACGAAGAAGAAGTCAAAGGCACAAGAGATGCGGGAAGAAAGGATGTCAGAAATGGCAAGTGTAGAGAGCGAAGTCAAACTGCTCAGAACGATGACAGAAGTCCCTGGGTTCACCAATTTTCGTGCTCTTCATATCCTCAAGGGCCGGCCACCGCAGCCTTTTGTTGGCGCGTGGAAAGAGTGGAATGCTGGCAGAAAAAGGGGGCAGAAGAGTTTATTTCCCGATCCGTCCAAAAAACCTTCATATAGCGATGACACGATATGGGCTGTGATAGAGATGGAGGACGCGGGCACTGACATCGATGAGCTGCAGAACAAAGGGAAATTGACCACAGTCTACGAAGTATGGGATGTCTTCTGGCAAGTGGTCATTGCAATTGCCAAAGGAGAAACAAACTCAAAATTTGAGCACCGGGATTTACATTGTGGAAATGTTTGCGTGCGGAACCGCACTTCGTCCAGCCATAATGGTAGAAATGCTTCCGAAGGAGGGTTGGGTTTTACGAATCTAGAGACCACCATCATCGATTACACCCTCTCTCGAGCAGAATTACCTAGAAGCAATCACCCTGCGTCGTTCTCCATGTCGACGAACTCTCGCCGCTCGTCTGTGGACTCTGATGACGGTGAGAAGGAAATTGCGTACCTTGATCTCACACATGTTTCACTAGACTACCTATTCATGGCAAATGCAGAACTCGACTATCAATACGAGATGTACCGCCACATGCGTTCAGCCCTCTACTTCTCAGATCCTTCCAAACAGTTTGACGACGGATCCAAGAAGGAAGCAGAGGATAGTGGAAGAACTTGGAAGGGATTCCATCCTCAGACGAACCTTGTGTGGCTGTGGTGGATATTACACAAGCTCCTCGAGCACATGAAAAAGCCGGACAAGAGGGATGTGAAGGCCCAAGAACTGGTCAGTGTGCTGGAGAATACGGAAAGGATACTGGATGTGAAGAAGACGAAACCGAGACTGGTCTTGGACAGCGCGAGTTGGCTTGTGTCGAGAGCGTTAGAGGAGGGATGGCTGGATGAAGCCGATGTGCGCGATACGAGTGGGTGATCCTTGCTGTCGCCAGCCTCATCACTTCATAACGTCTCAAACCAACATTTCTGATTACATACCTTCTGTTCCGAACCAGTGCTCTAACACCCCTAGATTGCCTATCGATGTGATTGTCTGTCTTTAACACCGCTTCGAGGCAAACACAACCGCTCCTCTTCTCAGGGCGCTGAACCACATTTTTGTTGGAAAAGAATGCCTCTTCTAAAACGACATCAACGGGACCGTAACTTCGAATCTAAGAACTAGATGACCGAAGAGAATTGGGGATTCCAAGAGGGATGTCAATATTTCAAAATTACGTTCAGGCCTGATAGATTTCCCTCCCTGTCATGTTGAAGAACCCATGCACTGTTGTGCACATGCCAAGTCAGCCAGTGGAAGTTGTAGGTCATGATGTTCTTGAACGAAATATCCCGAACTCCCTTGGAATTCAAACGGTTCCGCTGACTGCGTTGTGGAGGTTGTTGAAGAGATGAGAACCGCAAGTCCCGTTTCTGCGAACCGTCTGTGATTAGAAAGGGGGCGCCCGTTCTCTGTGGAAAGGCTCGAAGTAGTCGTCATAATACGAGGCACATAATGGCCAGCAAGAGGCATCGAAATATAATCTGAGATACAGGAAAACATGACCCTCGCTTCGACAACTCGAAATATCAAGTCCTGATGGAACGTAACGCCAGCACCTCAACCACCATGGAGTTCAGCCATCGAGTCCAAAGTCGTTGCCAGATAAATTCGCTCAGACACGACGGTCTTCTGTTCATTGCCAAAATGCTCACCATAATCTACCCCCATCACAAGCATCTCCTGAATAAATCTGATCCAGATCCTTGGGAATAATCCCCTCGTTCACAGCATCCCTATAACTCCACCTCCAGTCCCCCAAATCTGCCTTCCAACTCCAAAAAATCCACCCGGCCTGTTTCTCATACGCTATAGTCTGCGCCTTGAACCACTGTTCATAAAATGCGTAATGCGCCGTCGAATTCCTGACACCCCAAGCGGGGGTGTTTTCAACATCATTAGCAACGCTGAGAGACCATTCACCAATAACGAGATTGGTTTCACCAGGAACGGAAAGGTCTTCCGTGCAGCTGGCATTTATATAAGCGGTTTGGTTTAACGCGACGCTGGTGTCCCATTTAACGTAGCGATGGGAGTCAAACCAGATGCTTGAAGCGTTGGAGGGGAGATTGGCTTGTGGATCTCCTGCGCGCCAACTCTTTGACATGAATTGGACGTGAAGTTGGTTGGCGGGAGAAACTGATATGGCGGACTCGGCGGCACGGATGGCGGCGTATGCTTTGGGGTAGAATTCTGAGATCAGGGTTGGACGATCACTGATGGGTTCGTTAAGGACTTGGAGAGTTCCGACGGTGCGGTAGGCAGTGTTTGTGTGGATGATGTTGGCCATCCAGGCAAGGAACTTGCTTGATCGGTCATATCCAGATGTTGTATAGAATCCTTCAGTCTGGACAATCTGTCAAATGTTAGCTGTGCGTGCTGGTGATCAGGCTGTGGGCAACCTACTTGACCAGTAAATGACTGCCTGGCAACCTGTGCAAAGGGTGCACCGTGCAGATCAATGATGACATAGATCCCATAGTCCGCAGCCCATCCACAGACTTTCTCAAGATACTTGATCCCTCCTCTTGGGAAGCTTTCGGAGGCATCAACCAACGACTCCATCATCCAAAATCCAACAGGTATTCTGATTGTGTTCAACGAGAGACTCTTCATCTCAATTACATCATTTTTTGTGATGAAACGTGCCCAATGGGCTTGGAAAGCACTATCAGCAACAGCCTGTCCTAACTTAGACACACAGTCGAACTCAGAGTTCGTGCCGTTGCAGCCCATTATCGACCATTCTTTAGAAGCCATCCACGGCTCTAGGACAAAAAGAGAACCTAGGTTAACTCCACGGATCTTGCCAAATGATGGCAAGGTTCTCTTCGCGATCCTGCCATTTCCGGCAGGGAGGTAGGTATTGGAGGCACCAGATGGATGAGAGACGTCGAACAAATTGCGGTCGGAAGGTAGCCAAGCCCAAGCAGAAGTAGCAAACAAGGGCAGAACAACTTTGAAGAGATGCATGATGGCAAAACGCCACAAAGGTGATGAGACCAGTCCAACGGATGGACAATGTGGACAGTATGGACGCACTGGCAGCTGAAGAAGTCACTGACTAAATAGGGATGAAGAGACGAGGTGAAAACACTTGGGATCCTTACGTCTAGAGGCATCTCTATATCCGATATCGACTCCCATCCACGATTGATTCCATAGTTGTAGTCAGACATGGTGGAGTGAAATTTGCACTATCGTGCTTGTCAGCCAATTATCTGCAAAGGATGCGATGAGATTTGAGGATCTTCCAGATTTGCACCTCTGCACAGATATGATGAGGGCCAAGCTCTCATGGGGGTGGCGTAGCCGCCGATTGCCGATTGATATGATTAGGTAAGGGGACTTGGGGAATCTTGTAGGAACATGGAGGACCATGTAGGAACATAGGTGCGTAGAACTAAGCCCAAACAGGAGTACGAGAAAGGAGCGGAAGGAAGACTGATTTATGAGATAACTCATGGGAGGCCTACTGGCGTTTCTCGTTGTTTGGCCATGGATTCTGAAGGTTTCTTTGCGTGCGAGGCGAAGCGCGAAGAAAGTGCTACATGATGGATTGCGCGTAAGGTTGAGCCTTGGATCTAGGTTGCGCCTTGGATCTAGGTTGCGCCTTGGATCCAAGTTGCGCCTTGGATCCAAGTTGCTGTTAACACAGTAGGTGGAATGGATGGATGGATGTAAGGATGGATGTTGGTGAGTATGGAGGATGGAGGTCGACGTCTCCGGCGATTCTACTCGGTGGCGGTGGCGGTAGTGGTGGCGGTAGTGGTGGCGGTGGTGGTGGCGGTGGCGGTGTCCTCGATGCCTGAGCCTGATGCCTGATCCTAGTCCCTGATTCCTCATCTCTCCTGCTCTGAACCCTGAATCCCTGATCAAGATGCGTAGACGAGCATTCTCCTTGTTGTCGCCCTAAAAGCTCCATTGTCATGTCAGCCTACCAGTCGATTTCGAGGTCACAGAGATGAATAACAAGTCTATTTCCTTGCTCGTCAAGCCTAATTTAGCACTAAACTTGATCGGAATCCTAATGGAGGTGGTCCAGCTCGAAATCCAATCACAATGGCATGACGACGAGGTTGCCCGTCTATCTGAACTTTTATCCTCCTCATGAGGAATGGCGTTTGTGTGAATGAGGTATATGTCTATATGCAAAGGATGCAAGGTCACACCATCCACCTCGCCCTGTCCATCAGAAAGCGCGCCACAGGGTCCCCTCCACCATGCCGATGCCAATGCCAATGCCGATGCACAGGCACAGGTACAGGCACAGGTACAGGCACAAAAGCAATACCCAAAAATTTCAATCTCAACTCCACAAAGAACCATTCAACGGAGATGAGAGAGAGGGAAGATGCAGGTGACAGACACTTGATGATCAGGGCGATCAAGCGTAGACGATCAAACAAATGTGACAATTTGACATGTCCATGTCATCGTCCAATGACCGGGAGAGGCCATCACAACGGTCACATCTCCGAGCCGACCCTTGCGTTGCTCGTCGCTGTTTCATCAAGTTTCCGAGCGCTGAGAGGAGAAGGTTACGCAAAGTTGTCTCCGTTAGTTACGTATCACCAAGGAGGAACAGAGTATAACGCGAATATGCTGTTGAAAACTCCATTAGGAGAGGCACGCTTTACTATTGCCACGTCTAAGCATATAGGTAATATACAATACATTTCAAAAGAGCCTGCTTGATTGAGCACCAAGCTGAACATATACCGCCCAACTTTCGGTAGCGAGTAAAACCACCACCCTAGCCCCGACTCCCATAGCGTGCATCTATGCCGTGGGAGTCTCGTAGGAAAAGGACAAATGTGCGTCCAGGAAACATGTAAAAAAGCCGTGCGGCGACAATCAGCCGGGCGGTTCAGCACTTGAACATATGCCACAGCTCAAGAACATAGTTGTACCCGGGCAAACATGGCGAGGGCGGCACCAGCCTGCTCGGTGAGCCAAAAGAGAGGGAGACCATGTGTCCGTCGCAAAGGAGCAGCTGCACGCTTATCGTTGAGCCGTGGACGCCCTGCTGTGATAACAAAATTCCCAGATCACAATGCCCTGCGCCGTTTGAATGAGTCTATTATGTCGTTGGACCTTTGGCCATTCCCAGATTCCAGCCAGAAATGGGCAACCACGGAATATGCCGTGTGAAACAGATCTGGTGTACCAAAGAGATGAAATCAGACGCTGAAATGCTGCACAGTCTATAGCGTTATGTAGTATGTAAAGGAAGGGTTGTATGACCGGGTAGGACGAAGATGCTCAGTTGTTTTCGCCAATGTGACGTTCGGCCTCAGGCTTCCAGGTGCCTGTTTAGGAAACACAGTTAGTACTATGGAATGTCTCGTCGCACAAAGGTGCGCAACATTATGTCAAGTGGAACTTACCCTCAAATCTGTGTTTCACGAACGCCATCGGATCATCGTCCTCGCCAGCACCCATGGTACGAACACCAGGTGAGAAACTGGTGATTGGGAGGACGACAACGTCCCCCACCTTCTTTGCAGTCTTCATGCCTGTGAAGTGCTCCCATGTGATATTACCCTTGCTGGTGGACATGTCAAAATATTCGGGGTCGTTGAAGAACTTGAAGATGAGGTCCGTCCAGAGCGCGGGACCTGTCTCGTCGACAATGTTTTTGTACGTTTTAGACAGTTTGCCTTCGGCCTTGCGTTTGAGTGTCTCTTCGGTAATTCTGGCGACAATATCGCGAAGGATTGGGTGTCCGGGCTTGGCTTGTATGGTCCATTGGCAGAACTGGATGCGGCGCGAGTACCACTCAGCCCAATCTGGCCGGTCAGGATCTGCCTCAATACCGATAACCATGCCGTAAGAACTACGTGAGACTTCTGAAGGAACCCATTCGGTCGCAGACTTTAATGCAGATGTGTCAATGTCCGAGTAAATGCCACCTCTTGCGAGAAGAATCAAGTATCGGAAGAAGTCGGCCTTCATGACTGCGAAAGGCAGCGCCTGGTATGCCTCCATGACCTCTGGAACAGACGCGTAGAGGTGACGCAGTAGGTGAACAGCAACATCGTCGGTAATGACTTCGTGGACAAAAGTTGGATGGAGCATTGTCCAGCTGGCCTCGGGCTCACGGAAAGCCTCGTCGAATTGACCTGATGAAGGAGTGTATTTCCATGTCTGCCAGATGTAGGCTGGGAACTTGGAGGTAGGATCGTATGGGAACTGGTACTCAAGTTGATCCCTGAGCGGCTTGCTGCGGAGGTCTTCCATGGAGATTTGCATCTTTGGCTTCTTCCTTTGTGGCGGCGGCGGCGGCTCTTCTGAGGCCCATGAGGTTGATGATTGCTGTGGTGGTGCTGGCTTGTCCAAAGCAGTTTGCTGGTCATCATTGCGCCCCCGTGTGTTTACGCCTTTCGGTTTCGGTAGCAGGTCTGCATTATGTATTGGCTCGATATCGGAGTGAGCGGATCGCAGTAGGAAGATGAAAGTGAGTACTGCGGCAGCAATGATGATTGCCCGCTTGAAGGTGAGCATTGTGCTGTCGGAAGATGGAGAAGTGGTGAAGGTTGATCGCGATCAGGATCGGGAGAGGGAGAGAGAGAGCGAGAGAGAGAGGAGTATGCGTGGTTATAGAACGTGGGCCAGAGACAGGGGGTTTGGATTGGTCGCGAATGATGGTGCTGGTAACTGTGGTACGAGTGGGTCGCGTCCTTGCAGGCTCGCAGGTTCGGCAATCCGTCCTTGGCTAGTGGTCGCCGGCGGTGTAGTGTGTAGATGTAATGGTGAGAAACGGTGGGGGAGGGTTGAGATATATATGCAGGTGCAATGGCCTATCTTTGTAGGCGCAGCTGAAAGCGCCTACCCTATGCTTAGTCAAGCAGCGCTGGTTCCGGTACCTAGACAAGCTGGAAACTCGGGCGGCAGCTGGAGAGCAACAGCGCAAGAAAATAGAAAATAGAAAATAGAAAATGACAGGAATCGCTCCGACTGTGCTGGAGGGGATGAGACTTGGGCTTGGGGCACAGTACAATTAATACTGGTCGACGTCGCTTGTAACATCAGGTACCTAGCAGTTTCATGGTTCGTTCCCACCAATGGCATTTCAGCGGTTATGAGCCAGGGCAGTCGTACCTATCATAGTACCTCGATAGTATAATAGTACCTCGATAGTATAATAGTACCTCGATTGTATAATAGTACCTAGACAGTATAATAGTACCTAGATAGTATAATAGCACCTAGGTAGTATAATAGCACCTAGGTAGTATAATAGTACCTAGGTAGTATAAGAGTACCTAGATAGCACAGCAGTACCTAGATAGCACAGCAGTACCTAGATAGCACAGCAGTACCTAGACAGCACAGCAGTACCTAGACAGCACAGCAGTACCTAGACAGCACAGCAGTACCTAGACAGCACAGCAGTACCTAGACAGCACAGTAGTACCTAGATAGCACAGTAGTACCAGTGTGCACAGTGCCACAGTGCTAGCTAGTCCCACATCAATACCACAGTGCTTGATTGCAAGGGGATCCCGTACCAGGGCGTATCCGTGATCCAAGACTCACCTCCTTGGTCCTTGCTACAGCACACTGTAGGACTACTCCTACCGACTGCCAGAGTGGACTCCTTCGGTCCACTCGTCCACTCGTCCACTCGAGAGACACTTGGCGATGTGATCGCCGAGTCACAGCTTTAAATATCATTTGCGTGCGCGTACTACACCCACCACCCACCATACACCATACACCATACACCACACCTAGCACTCACCCTTCAAAGTCCACGGCAACATCTGCGCTCTTCTCATCCTTTCTCAGCTCACCGGACTTCGGATCAACGTGGCTTCATTATTCCATATCTACACCCATGGCTACAAGCTCCGAGCCGTGATCTGATAACTGCATGCTTATCCAGCCCACGTTAGTCGCTCGACATTTCCGGCCCACGCTGCGCGATTGCAGACCTTGGTTCGTCCCGTCTTTTCCACTCAAGGAGTTTCCCATGTTACTCTACCCATGCTCGCCATGGTCTTTTCAAGGTGTTCCCATGTTACTCTATCCATGACAACTTCCGAAAGCTCAACTTCCGATCTCCGACATGATTTTCCCTAGGCTAGGCCATGCCAAATACCTAAAGCGGAATCCGAGGAGATAGGAAAGCTTTGAGCATCTCATCTCGGAGACAACAAGTCTAGATATCGGCATCTTATTCTTGGTGGGCAGCGAGAAGTCAATTCAATGCTAAACCCGCACACCATTCGACAAGGACACGAATCGAATCCACTCCCGGCGCTAGGTCCGACCACCCCTATGATCGTCGCCATCCCTAGCCCTGCATGCGCCCCCAAGTCGCCTCCTCTAATTTTAACTGAAGTTGTGGTTGGCTCCAAATACTGTGGTATTTGTACTCTGCAACGTACTCCATGAAGACGACCACCAATCCTCGTCGCCATTTCGCACCACACCATCTCATACCTCCATGTTAAATAGTACCCGTCCATCACCAGATAAAATTCTCTCCACCTTCATCGCGGAGCTTCTGCTATCCCCATCAACATGCCCTGCAAGCGGCTGGTCGGCTTGCCTCACGAGCGTGGGTCAGACATGGCGCAATTCGTTTCGATATTTTTCAAAACAAAAAGCGAAGATAGCCTACGCTTTCCCGGTCTCATCACGCAAGGACCAACGCCTCTGACATGACCTGTTTACGATCATGATTTTGCTTCGTCCCGATGACCGAGTCTTGAACCTTCCGAAGGCACGAATTGATCGAGACGTCTTGTTCTGAAAGAAACTGTCAAAGGCGGCTCCGGGTCTGTTCTTACCGCATGGTCTGCCAAGTAGCCAAGGTCTTCCTTCAGCTCGTTTCTGTTACAACCAGCCTCAACTAGCCTCTTCACGGGAGCTTCGGGATGTCATCAACAGCCTGACGTCGCGCTCCGCACCCTAACCATCTGTTGAGATTCAGTACAAAGGAGTTGTGGTGCCGTAGTCCCGTCATCAAGCATCTCCTCCAAGATTCAACTCTTCCTCAACTCAGCGCTCTGGGAATTGAGGTTCCTGAATCCCTGGCAATATGAAACTTTATTCAACCATCAGTTCGAGTACTGCAGCTTTGCAATCAAAAAGTGAGAGGGACAGAAGTGCGACGTTCAAAAATTCAATATTTACTGCCACGTGGCACGTGCTTACTAATTCGATCAAGGCTAAAGCGCATTCCCCATTGTCCCCTAATAGGACATCCATAATATAGGTCAGCACTATTCGTACTACACATTTGGATTATTATACTACACCCGAGATTAACGTACTATACATGCCGATAACGTAACATCTAGCCAATTAGATAGCTTGAAATCAAGGTTGTAATCGCATAATACAAATATTAGTAGCTAATTAGATAGCTTGAAATTAATATCGTATATATATATATCGCACAATACAAATATTGGTGTTTTGGTATATATTGGATTTAAGGTATATCTTACTATATACTACCGTACCTATATATATATCTAGGCCCTATTCCCGCCTAGAAAATAGGGGGTTTACCCCCTAAAAATAGCCCCAACCGTAAGGGAGGTTAGTACTTCTTACTTAAAAGACTACCCTATTACTACTATATACTAAAAATACGTAAAAATACCTTTTTTTGACCAAATCTTACGTAATATCTACTTTAATCGATAACTACGATACCGAACCTCTAAGTAACTAAAATAAGCTTAATTTCTACTCCGAAGATAACGAAAATAACCTCCCTATAGTTACTAATAGCTTAGATATCCCTCTACTACTAGAAGGCTACTACGATAGCTTTATCGAGCTTTAGAATAATATCGTAGTATATTCGAAGGCGAATAGCTACGCTATACGTAAAGGAAGGACTATCCCTAACTATAAAAAGTAGCTCCGGTTTTACCTTATATAATACGACTGTATAAGGCCCTTAAATCCCTCCGAAAAAACGCGTAAAGTAGAAGCCTAGGGCGTTAATTATCCCTTTAAAGTCGAAGTAAAACGCCTTATACGCTATAGTAATAAGTAGTTCCTATTCTATACTAAAAAGTCTTACTACGCTAGCTACTATCCCTTAATCGATCCTTCGGCGTATAAATTATATAGAAAGAGAACTAGGAGAGAGATAGGGATTATTAAGAACCTATCTCGTATAAGTATAAAGGTATAGGTTATTATAGATTAGTTGAAAGCTAATAATCTAGAGACGAGGGTACGGCCGAGAGATATCTATAATAATAGATTTATAGTAAGAAAGAAGCGCCTTCGAGGAATAACGCCTATATAAGTACTAATCTTCTTTTTAACGGAGATTAATAAGAAAGAGAGGAAGGTAGACCCTAAGGTATAGAGAAACTAGCTATTCTCCTATAAAACTAATAAGAAACTGAAAGGCTATATCTAGGGTCCCCAACGGGGCGGGTTGGGGCGGGTTTTAGGGTAGGGAACCCGCCCCGTTGGCGGGTCGGGTTCTAACGGGTTAGGGCGGGGTCCCGGGGCGGGTTATAGATTGGAGGAGAACCCGCCCCGTTTATACTAGCGCGGGTCCACGTGATACTTTCTTGGCGCTTATATAACTACCAAGATATAACCTAATAGTAAGTAATAATAGCCCTAACTATATAGAGTATAGAGGTATAGTTAGATTTAGTAGTAAATAGTTAGTAGATTTTATATTTAATATTTATATATTTCTAGTAGTCTCCTAGTAGTCTCCTAGTAGTCAAAGTGAGCAGATGAATGGAAATTACGTTTAATAATACTATAATAGCTAAAACTAGGGTTTTTCTTATTTAGAGAGATCTTCTATATATATATTATTAATAATCTAGTTATCCTCCTCCTCTTCTTCTTCTTCTTCTTCTTTATCTTCCTCTCTATTACTCTTAATATCTAATTGAAAAGTATATTTATCCTTATCCTTAGACCTATTAACTTTATTAGCTAATTTTTTAGTAGTAGCTTAGAGCTCTTATATCTTCTTATCTATATTAAGAGTATAACCTAAACTATTAGTCGCCTATAATACTAATGGTTTTATAATAAGATTAACCTTATCTATATCCCTTATTCTGCCAAATCTCTCTCTTACTTCTACCTTTTTACTAAATATCAACTCCTATACCTCTATTACAAGCTCTCTATTAGGTAGATTCTCCTTTAGCTTGATCTTATCTATAGGGTATATATCCTACTAATAAGTAGGACTAGGAAGCCTTTTATCGAAATTATAGTAATAAGCTAGGAGATTTCGTATTAAAGTAACCTACTCTATAGAAAAGAATTGAAGGGGAGAGATTAAGGGTAGTTAATCGGCTAGGTAGACTAGTAGTTACTCTTCTCTATCTTTATTATAGAATAAGCTTGCCAGACTCTAAAAGGATATTAGAAACTACTAGGAGACTACTAGAAATTGAAAGACTTACCTCTAAATCTTCTTCTAAAAGAAGTTTATAGATGTTATACGTACCCTTAACTAAATTCAAACTACTATTTATTAAATTTACTAACCCCTTCCCAATTACTTACTAGGACCGTCTTACTTGCGTAAAGATAACTAGATAAAACTCTACGTAGTATTAATCGTAGGACTCGTCGAATAGTATAGTAATATTACTACCCTAAGCCTAGGGTATTATATTAATATCTATCTCCTCCTCTTTACTCGATTCTTAACTAGAGCTTTCTTCTACTCTATTATTTATATCTTTATCTTGATTACCGAAATCGAAAAGCGTAAGTAGGTCTAGTTTAAGGAGGCTAGGATAGGTACCATTCGATATTCTAGGGCTAGATTAGTATATATTACTACTAGGATACTACTAGGTTCTTACCGCTTATTATTAATAGCTTGCTTAGCTTACGCAATTTAGGACCGCTACTTAGTATCTAAGAGAAGATTCTAACTATTAGACTTTTTTAGTTTTTAACGAGTCTCTAACTTTACTTGATTTAATACGCGCTAACTCCTTATAACCTAGAGATTAAAGCCTCTCTTTTTACTACGCCGCGTACGTTCTTTAACTATATAAATATTAGTAGAGAGGAGTTTAGTTGGTTTTGGTAGCGCTATTGTTTATAGATCTATAGATTTACGCTAGGCTAAGCCTAGTAGTTTGCTAGTAGTTCAAGGCTTATAAAATAAGCGAGATTGAAGTAGAGTTAAGCTTAAATTTAATTAGTATAATTAGTAGAAGTATTTTGTATATTTACGCTATATAGTACGAAAAGTGTAGTCGTCCGATATCAGTACGCTAGTTTACTAGTACTATAGAGTTTTTACGTCTGTACGTACGCTAATAATCTATATAGCTTCATCCTTACTTTTCAACCTATATTACTACTAGATTACTACTAGCAACTACTAAATTAAAAGCAAATCAACTAATAATTATTACTAATTATTCAATAGTACGTAGTAAGGGTACCCGCTAGCGCGGCCTTACTTCTATAGTAGATCTTCGAGCAGCTAACGAATTAAAAAAGGCTACCCTACCTCTACTAGATTCTCCTCTAATCAAACTAGTAGAGCCTAGTAGTTATCCTAGTAGTCTAGGCGATCCAGATCTCAATTCCTAGCCGGCTAGTACCTAAATTGAAGAAGAGCTACTTAGAACTAGAAGTACTAGCTATTCCTTAAGTATTTCCTTATCTTCGTAAGCCTTAGATCTTGAGATAGTAGATAATAATAGAAATATTATTAGTAAGTATAGGAAGACTAAGATAAAGAACCCGACTTCTAGGGAAAAGACCCTATTTGAAATACCAAAATCTAAAGAGCTAGATGAAGAAGATAATAAGTTTAAGGATACTTAAGAAGACCTAGAAACTACTCTAAAAGACCTAATTAATAATACTTAAGAGTTAGATATAGTTGGAGAAGAGCTAGATACTACTACAAAAAAGCTAGATACTACTCAACTATAGTATTTTAACTAGGTAATACTTGATACTCAAGAGTTAGATACTATTGGAGGAGAGTTAGATACTACTATAAAAAAGCTAGATACTACTCAAACATGGGATTCTGACCAGGTAATACTTAATACTTAAATACTAGAAGATCCTAGCGAACCCTTAGATTCTATTCCTAAATTAAGGCTACTACTACTAGTAGTATTAGTAGTAGTAGTATTAGTAGTATTAGTAGTAGCAGTATCAGTAGTAGTAGTAGAAGTAATAGAAGTAGTAGTAGTAGAAGTAGTAGTAGTAGTACTACTACTACTACCACTAGTAAGAAAGGAACTAGTAGTAAAAAAGATACTAGTAAGAAAGATACTAGTAAAGAGACTAATAGCTAGCAAGGCAGTTACTAGTACTAGTAAAAGTACTATTATAGCTACTAGAAGAAGATCTACGCTTAAGGCTCGAAATACTACTAGTAGTAAGGCCCTAGTAAAGCCTTTAGGGGGATTGGCTACTCGAAAACAAATTGCTACGAAAGGTAAAAGTAATATAGGTAGTATAAGAAAGCCCTACTGTTATAAGCTAGGAAGTAAGTTAGAATTGTATATTACGTAGAATTCCTAGTAGTATCCTAGTAGTCTCTAACGCTTTCTAGCCGTTGCTCTACGTAAGATCCGCCGCTACTAGAAGAGTACCGACCTCCTTATATAGAAAATACTATTTAGTAGGGTTGTTCGAGAGGTTGTATATAATTTCAAGGAAGACCTTCGATTTTAAGTAACTATAATATAAGTACTCTAAGAGGCTATAGAATACTATCTTGTTGGTCTTTTTAAAGGTAAGTTATATTTTAACCTATTATACTAGTACTAGTACTAATATATTATTCCTAGATACTAACCTCTATACTATTTATATAAATCGTGTCACAATTCAGTCTAAGGATATAGAATTGGCGAGGAGGCTTCGTAGTAATAAGAAGAAGAGTTAATTTAATAAATTCGGAGCTAGGAGGATATATTTTATTTAGTATACTAGTAAATAATATATTCTATACCAATATCTCCCTCTTTGACTACTAGAAGACTACTAGGCTTATATTTAAATTATAAATCACTTGCTCTTTATATATAAGAAAAATATTTCTATAATAGTTAATAAATAAGTATCTCTCCTTAATAATATATTGAAGAATTACTTTATTAAAGAATTACTTTATTAAAGAATTACTTTATTAAAGAATTACTTTATTGAAGAATTACTTTATTAAAGAATAAACAGCTAGCTATATGTTTTTGAATGAAGATTAAATAAATATATTCAATTTTCATTTAAAAACATATTCCGAGCTTAGTATATAATAATATTATCTAGAAGTAAGCAGATTTATAGAAGATATATATATAAAACCGTAAATACTATAAATATATTTATATCTCTACGTATTGAAGTTATATCTTTATATTTATACTTTATTAAATAGTTTCTCAGCCTTATAGAACCTGAAGTAGCTTAGCTATATTCTTAGTACTTCCTACAAATATAATAGTAGCTTCAAATAAGAGATACTACTTATATACTATTCCTTCTTAACTAATACTACTTCTCTATTATAGCTTTATTATCTTCAGCAACCTACGTCCCTCCTCCTATAGGTAACCTACTATTAGTAGGTAAAAACGACGCCTGTTTTAAATAGATACCAAATAACTCTAAGTAGTTCTATAACTAGTAGATTACAACACGATAGTACCGGGAAAATATATTAGTCCCTACCCCTAACCTTCTAGTATAGGGAGCTAATAGGAGAGCTACGGGCTAGTAGTATTTTATTAAAGGCGCTCTTCGTATTTCTAGTAAGCCTCGTACTATCTATATACGATGCGATCTAGTCGTAAAATATCTATATAAGAATAGAACTAGTCAAATCAGTTCTTACGTAAAGACGAGGGTATATCTATCGACCTCCTTAGCGCGAGGAATAGCACAGCCAACTATAGAAGAGGGCCTAAGGGTAGCCGTAAGACTACTAGGAGACTACTAGGTTTTCTAATTTTAGTTCTACTAACATTCCACTCTAGAATCGACGAGTTAGGACTAAGATAGCGAACGCTAGAAGCCTCGTACTATCCCTATTCCCTAGCTAATTTCGACGAATAACTCCTTCGTACGATTATTATATACAAGTAGTTATTAACAACTATCGATAACTTAGAACTCCTACGCCTAGTTATATACCTCGAACCTAAGCGACGGCTCCCTTCGTTATTAACTATTACTAATAAAATCCTTACCCTACGAAAGAAGTTAGAGGAGTCTATCCGTAAACGCCTCCTACTAGTACCTTAGAAAGTCTTAATCGTCCTCGACGGATAGTCTACGCCGTACCGGAATAGCTTCCTCGTAATTAAAGTATACTAGGTTTATAATTGGACCCTAATAGAAGCTTTAATTAGTTTCGAGCCCTACTATAGCGCTTATACTAGTAGGGACCTTGCTAGAGTTATAATAGCGCGCCTTAAGTATTTCAATCTCGGTACTAGGGTTATTACTTTTACTACGGATAACGCGTCGAATAACAAAATAATAGTATAGTCGGTGAATAAATACATTGAGGTACTTAGTAGGGACATTCCTAATATAGTAAACGAGATCGTGCTATATCCCTATATCTCTTATATTATACAACTATATTATAATAGTCTCCTCGTAGATATTAAGTATCGGCCGAAAAAGGAGGAGTTTGTTAGGAACTAGGAGGCGGAGGAAGAGGAGAGGGTTCTAGTAATTACTAGGGGGGAGTCTACTAACTCTAAGCGTAGTATAAGTTATTTTCCTTCTTTTAGCCTCCTAGTAGTCTCCTAGTAGTCTCCTAGTATTCTCCTAGTAGTCTCCTAGTAGTCTCCTAGTAGTCTCCTAGTAGTCTCCTAGTAGTCTCCTAGTAGTCTCCTAGTAGTCTCCTAGTAGTTTCCTAGTAGTCTCCTAGTAGTCTCCTAGTAGTTTCGTGATGCTAATTCTTCTATAAAGCTACTATATACGGTTATAAAGGCCCGTTAAATTACGATCTTTATCAACTCAAGCGAAGGCCGATAGCTTATATTCTTAGAGATTTAAACAATCTAGTATCGCGCTTACTACCCTATTCCGGCTAAGATTCGACTTCTACGATATACCTAAGATATTAAGACGAGATAGGACTCGACGTACTATATACTTATATAACTTCTAAGATTAAGAGACCTAATTAATTAATTTATAGATAAGGAATATCGATACCTTAGCCTAAGCGAAGATAAATAGGGCTAAGTTTCCTACCTTATTACTATCCTCCGTCCCTTCGCGGTATATACGTAGCTTATTAGCTCTACGCGTAACCTAACAATCTACTTAGTCTTCGATATCTATAATCGACTATTTATATACCTCGAGAATATAGAGGAACGGCTTAGAGATAAGAACCGTCGGTAGAAGTAAGAGATTAGTCGGGTATATAGTAAGGCGGTAGATAAGCTTAGGGTCTACTATAGTATAACGTCTAATATATAGGCTAGAAAGTACTATAGTATAGTAATCCTACTCTATCCTCGTCACAAGCTTAATACTTAGAACTAGCCTGAATAGTAGCCTATACTAGAAGATCTACTCGATTAGTAGGTATATTATTAGACGGAACTATACGTTCTATATAATACTTAATATACGTAGCGAAACCTAGTAATACGCCGCGTTGAAGTCCTATTATCGCTTTAACGAGGGTATATTAACCTCGATTCGGTTATAGATCTCCGTACGGTAGTAGAGCCTTCTACTAAGTATAATACGCGCCTAACAGCGACGCGCGTAGTAATAGATATATAGTAAGAGTTCGATAAGTATCGCTTATAGAGTAAGCGAAAACCCTAGTCCCTAGTAGTCTTCTAGTAGTCGCTAATAATCCCTAGATAAAGTACGGCTAGATCTTAAGGAACTATTCTAGTAATAGAGATCTATTGAGCACCGGTTCCTACGGATAGTAATAATAGTAAAGGATCTCTTTACTATCTAAGCGGCCGGTATTAGTATTAAACGAGAGTTTAGTATTACTAGTAACTTTAATACGGATAATAAGTTATATAGCGTATAGGTTCTTAGTACGTTAATAGTAAGTAACTATAAGTAGATAGTAGATTCCAAGTAGTATATACTTAACTACTATTCAATGGGGAGAAGGGATGTTTATATAACTAAAGATAAATTGGCTACTAAGCGAGCTAAATAGACTAAGGAACTTGTTCGTATAGTTAACGAGATATAGAGGTTAGATAAAATTAGCGATAGGGAGGATACTACGGACCCTAATAATACGCTACTACTAGCTGAAGGAGCTTCTCCCCCTATACGGAGGTTGGCGAATAGATTACGACGGGATAATAAGGGTCTATTAGGTAAGCGGCTCGAAATAGTTAATAGTATAGGAGATTATATTAGTAGTCGTATTATAATACGTCGGCGAACCTAAGCTACTACCCGAAGTATAGGAAGGCGTAGGAGGGGTCGCGCTGCAAGACTACCGGTAGTATTACCTAGAGGTAGTATAGATCTTCAGGCGATAGTTAATAGCCGACGTAGTTATAAAGGTAATAATAAGGGCCCTATAACTAGGAGCGGAGCTCGTCGTACTTAGTTTCAAGCTCTTGACTTTCGAGCCGTAGATTTAGTTATAATATAACTTATTATAAGCTCTATAACTACTAGAAGACTACTAGAAATATTTCGACTATCGTTATAACTACTAGAAGACTCTTTTTGACTACTAGAAGACTACTAGAAATACCGCGTATATTCTAAATATACTAACGGTATTATATACGGGTTATAACGGGTTAGGTTACGAGACCCCGCCCCTATCTAACGGGGCGGGTTGAGAGCTTAACGGGGCGGGTTAGGTTAGGGTTTTATACTTGTAACCCGCCCCGAAAACCCGCCCCACCCTACCCCTAACCCGCCCCCCCCCGTTTGGCCCCGCCCCGTTAGGGACCCTAGCTATATCGTATTCTTCTTTTTCGTATATCGTACTATAGTAGTATTTATAAGGGTATATTACTAGGTAATCCTCCTCGATACTACGTATAAAACCAACCGCTATAAGATACCTTTACTATACTTTATAGCGGTAATTCCTACTTTAGATCGCGCCTTAAACTAATCCGGTACTAATTTAAGCGCTAGATTCGCCTTTTTATCGAATAAAAAGGAGCCTACTTATATATAGGCTATCGCCGCCTTTAAAGAGTATATCCTTGGTAACCTTAGGCTAAATATATTCCTACGAGATAGAGAAATAGTATACGTAAATACGCTCTTAACTACCTTCCCTAGAGTCCCCTAGCTTCTCTACCTTTAGTACGTTAATTAGGACGTAAATAAGTACGTTAAGGTATAAGGACTAGCTAGCTAAAGACCTACGCCTTATATTATAGTACTATTACGTGCGCCTCCTTGGCGTACGCGCTACGCCTACAAATACTTAAGTATTATAATAGGAGGAGGCCCTCCTTAGCTATTAGTTTATCTATAACTCTATCTCTTACTATACTTATTATTATTAATCCCTTTATAATTCTAATAGCTCTCCTAACCTAATAGGTCTAGTAAGAGATAGCTTCCTAACGAACGATACGAGCGAAGAGTAGCGGACTTATAGGAGGGTCGACTACTATAGACGAGCGATACGCTAGCGAAGACTAATAGGGGGAAATATTTTAAGATAAGATAGAATCCTAAACCGAGGAAGATATCGACGTAGCTATTAAGTAAGCGGAGTATAAGCTAGCCGTCCGCGAAAAGTAGCTATAACTAGTAAAGCTTATCTCGGAAGTAAATAAAATAGAACTTAAGATAGGGTCGTAAACCGCGTAGTACTATAGCTCTACCCTAGCGAGTTAATACTCTCGACCCCTAAAGGAACTCTAACTAGAGAAATTATCTCTATACGAAGGGAAAAGCGTACGTATATACCGCGACTAGACCCGGAGCGCTAAGAATACGTTTCGCCTAGTACCTAATACCTTTGGTACTAAAATTGCGAAGATATCCTATACTCTCTAGTTTATTAAGGGTACCCCCTATAGTTTATAGGTAGAGAAGGAGCCCTCCCTCTTAGAAGACTAGTTAATATAGGAATACTTTCGAACCTTCCTATTAGATCTAATTAAAGACCCTATTAACCGCTAGCTCGAAGCGATATAATACTATATAGATAGTAAGTAAGGCGTAGACTAGTCGACTATATTATTTAACTCTTACCTTATAGGCCTAGAGTCCTAGTTGGATAAACTATATATAGAGACCTAACTAAAGAACTACCTATAGTATAAACTAAGGCTAGAAATCTAGGGTATACTCTCTAATTACTAGGAAATTCCTAAAACTCGAGACGTAATCGTCGCGCTAGCTACGCGCTTAGAATTAAATAAGAGGAAGGCCTCTATATCTAAACTATTAGAAAGAGACTAGAAGCGCCGACTCCTATAATACGACGCTAAGTTAGGAAGTAGACTAGCCGTAGGCTTAGCCACTACGAACTCGAGGCTTTCTAAAGTTAACTCTACCCCTATCTAGCCTAAGGGTAGTAATAAGGACCTTACTACTATTTAGTACTTTAACTATAGGTAGATAGGCTACTATACTAACAACTATAAGGAACCTAAAAAAGAGAGGGAAATTACTAAACTAGCCTTAGACTAGTACTACGACCCGGCGGGAAACGAGTCCGCGTCGCCTTAACCGCGTATACGATATAGGATCGAAACGCGGGTAACCCTAACTAGGGGAGTAAAGCTATAAGTTAGGTACTCCTAAGTTCTAGAAAGTAAGGGCTAGTAGTACGGAAGTCTATTACTACTAAAGCTATTCTCTATAGCCTAACCTCCTAATACTCGGTAATAACCCTTTTAGATATAGGTGTAGAAGTTAATATTATTAGGCCTATCTAGGCCCTCGAAATAGATCTAGAAGCTATTAATATCCCGGCTCTACCGATACGGTAGGGAGGCGGAGAGCGCGCGGGATACCTAGGGGTATATAAAGCGATCTAGTAAGCTATAAATTGCCTAGGGGTTACTAAGAAGTTTAAGGGGGAATTCTACGTATTAGAAAGGCTAGGGTAAAGCTATATCTTAGGTATACTAGCCCTATATAACGCGGGCATTAAGTTAGATACTAGCGAAATAAGATAGTAGTTTAAAAGTATAGGGAGCTAGGTCTAGCTAGTCTTAGCTAAAGAATTACTTAAAGAAGACCTAGTATCTATCTTCGAACTTCGGAGCGAGGATATTACGTTAATCCTAAGCGTCGACGAATTCGAAGAAGAAGAACCTATAATAATATCCCTCCTACTAGAATTCGAAGATTTTAAAGATAACTTTAATAATAAGCTTACTACTCGTATACCGATTATAGAGGGCGCGGAATACGTAATCGAAACTATAGTAGACCTCCCCTTCGGAAAAATATATAACCTTTTAGTAAAGGAGCTTAGTATTCTACGATAGTACCTTAGCAACGCGACTACGAGCGGATAGATACGACCTTCTACTAGCCCTATAGGGGCTAGGATCCTCTTTATACTAAAGAAAGGGGGAGACCTTAGACTCTATATAGACTATAGGGGGCTAAATAAGGTAACTATTAAAAATAGGTATACGCTCCCCCTAATCTTAGAGCTCCTAGACCGCTTATAAGGCGCGCGCTATTATACTAAACTCGATATAAAGAACGCTTACTACCGAATTCAAATACGCTTAGGAGACGAGTAGAAGACCGCGTTTCGTACGCGATACGGTTACTTTAAGTACCTCGTTATACCTTTTAGACTTACTAATACCCCTATAACCTTCTAAGCTTATATTAATAAGGCCTTAAGCGGATTAGTAGATAGTATCTATATAGTATACCTTGATAATATAATAATCTACTCTAAAACTAGATCGGAATATATACGATACGTATACAAGGTACTAATAAGGCTACGATAATTTGGACTCTATAGTAACCTTAAAAAGTATAAGTTCTTTACGGAAGAAGTCGAATTCCTAGGGTTTATTATTAATACTAGTAGAGTCTAGATGGATCGTAAGCGAGTCGTAACTATAGCGGAATAGCTAGAGCTAAAAACCTATATAGAGGTCTAGGTCTTTCTAGGATTCTATAACTTCTACCGTAGGTTTATCGTATACTACTCGCGAATCGTTATACCGCTTATAGAGCTATTTAAAGGCTCGAAAAATAGTAAGTAATATAGACCCTTCTAATAGCTAATAGAGGCTATATACGCGTTTCGTACCCTTATCGAAGTATTTATAACTGCCCTACTACTACGACACTTTGACCCAAACCGGCGACTTAGGATAGAGATAGATACCTCTACTATAGCGGCCGCTATAATCCTTACCTAACCCTAGGATACTAGGTACTAGTATCTAATTATATTCTAGTTAAGGAAGCTAACCCCTACGGAGCGTAATTATAAAACCTACGAGTAGGAACTACTTACTATTATAGCGGCCTTCTCGTATTGGCGGTACTACCTTGAAGGGAGTATATACCCTATTAAGGTCCTTACTAACTATAATAACCTCCTAGGGTTTAGTAAGCTGAAGTAGCTAAATAGCCGCTAGGCCCGCTAGACTATATTACTAGCGGCCTATAATTTCGTTATTACCTATAGGCTAGGCGTAAAGAACCTAGTAGACGCGCCTTCGAGACGCCCTAATTACGAAGCCCTAGTATAATAGGAGAGTACCCTCCTCCCTACCCTCTAGAAAAAGCTAGGGCTAATACTAAGAATAGTAGTAGTAGAGAGCCTAACTACCTAGTAGACCTAGGGGGTTGAAATATAACTAGTTTATACCCTATATAAAGGTACCGTAGTCGCTAGACGGACGCGACCGGACTCGAGTATATACGTCTTGTAGTTATTAAGTAATAACGCTACGAGTTAGGTTTACTAAATCTACCCTATCTCTAGCTAGGGGGAACTAGCTATAAGACCGGGTACTATACGTATCTACGTACGTAAGGTCCTTCAAGGAGAATATACCTATATAGACCTATCTAATATACTATCGGGATTCTAGGAACTTTAACGTAAAGACCCTACGGTTCGTAAGGTCTACGTAGACTTACTAAATAAGCCGATAGGCCCCTACTAATAGTTAAGACTAGTATTAGGATATATTACCTTTAGAGGAAAGATCTTTGTCCTAAATAACGCTGTAGTTAGATAAGAGCTATTAAGGCTATACTATAATAATACCTTTACGGGCTATTTTGGGGTTACTCGAACCTATAATTTACTTACGCGAAAGTACTTCTAGACGTATATATCTCGCGACGTAGACGAGTACGTTAAGACTTACGAAGTCTACTAGTAACTAGAGAACTAAAGTTAAGAGGTACGCGCCTTTTAGGGACTTATAGTCCCTCCCCTAACTAGAAGGGCTATAGCAGGAGTTAACTATAGATTTTATAAGCGGGGTCCCGGCTAGTAAGGTTACCGGCCGGGCGTACGATACGTTACTAGTACTCCTAGACCGCTATACGAAGATAGCGCTCTATATCCTAGTAACTAAGAAGCTGACTACTATAGATCTAGTAGAGATCTTAGTAGATAGGGTCTTTATAAGGTTCGGGGCCCTAAGGGGGATTATATCTAATAGAGACTCTAGGTTTACTAGAAGTTTCTAGTCGGAATTATACTACTATATAAGGATTAAGCGACGCCTTAGTATAGCCTTTTATCTATAGATAGATAGGTAAACTAAGAGGCAAAACTAGACAATCTAGGAATACCTTAGGGCTTTCTATTTAGAGAACTAGGGTACGTAGGCTAAGCTCCTTCTAGTTACTAAGTTTACGTATAATAATAGCAAGTATTCCTCTATAGGGATCTCCCCCTTTATAGCTATATATAGGTATAACCCTAAGATATATTTTAACCTAGAAAAGTCAAAAGAGGCCTAAGGGTAGAGAAGTCCTAGCTATAAAGGACCGTATCGAGGGGTTATACCTCCTACGCTCTAAGCTTATAGTACGCTAGTAAAAAGCGACCGAAGCGTAGTTGTTATCTTATAATAAGAAGTATAAGCCAATATAATTTAATAAGGATAACCTTATCCTAGTCTTAACTAAGAACCTACGCTTGAAAACCCTAAGTAAGAAGCTATCCTAGCGGATAATAGGCCCCTTTAGGGTAATAGGACCTATAGGCTTATAGGCGTATAGGCTCTAACTCCTACCTACTATGAAAATACACCCTATATTTAGGGTACCCCTCCTAGAGAAGTACTACTAGAGGGTAGGGGAAGATATTAAGTACTTACCCCTACTAGAGTTAGTAGAGGGTGAAGAGGAATAGGAGGTAGAAGAGATTATTAATACGAGGCGTAAGGGAGCCGTACGCCAATACCTCGTAAAATAGGTTAGATACCTAGAAGACTTTAATTAGTAGACTCTAAAAAAGGATATAGGAAATTCTAGTAAACTTATTAAGGAATTCGAATTACGTACGGTACGTATAGAGCCCGTATAAGTCTAGAGGTCGACTAGAGATAACCCCTAAGGAGCTAGGAGTAAGAAGATCTAGAAGATACTTAAAGTAAGTAGAGTTGAATAGATTATAGCCGTAAAGCGGCTTAGTACTAAGACGTATATAAGGCGCTAGTAAGATATATACTATTAATATATCCTAACTAAGCCTTAAAAAAGAAAATTGTATAAATATACCTAATACTTAAATATAACAGCCACCTACTACCTATACTAGAACGCCGAATAGGAAGCGTACTACCCGCGTACTCGCTAATTAACTAACTATCTATATCTATATTATCCTCTATAATAGGGACCTAATAGTTATTGGCTTTATTATCGGCTACGCTACGTATACCTACCGTAGGGTCCTTACGTATAATACGCTAACCCCTAGTTAACTATAGGGTATTAGACAAAACCTAGTCCCTAGGGAATTACCTATTACGAGGAGTAATAAGGGTATCCTCGTTCTATATACGGTTAGTATACGCTAAGTAAGTATTAGGGTTGAACTTACAATCTATCTTAACTAGTTAGCGATATCCCTAAGGGTATCGGTCGCTACGCGTTACTCGAGTAGGGCTAGCGTAGCCGGGGAGTTATTATCGGCCTTAGACTTAGTCTTACTAGACCTACCCTTCTTACCTTTAGCGGTAAGCTATTAGGTCGTAATACGGTCGAAACGTTTATAGTAGCGAGCTAGGTACTCCTCTATTAGTAGTTACTCTAAAAAATATATTAGCTAGACCCTTAAGAAAATAATAGAATTTAAAACGCGTCCGGGACGCGCTAAATATACGCGAACTTACTATCGGTAATTTAAGATATAGTCTCTAATAATACGTTTACTATAGGATAGAACTACTTAGGAACCTACTAAAGTTTAGCTAAAATTCAAGCGAGAAGGGTACGCGAAGCGTACGTATACTTACGGGGACGTAGTTATAGCGGCTACGGTTATAGTAGTTATACTTCTATAGTAGTAGGATATAGTAGGAGCCGACGCGTTACGGGTCGCGCGTATAGCGGACGTATATTAGTACCGCGAGGCGCTTATTAAATATAAGGATCTCCTTAGCTACTTATTAATTTATATTAAGGGTTAAGGGAAGGGTGCGAGGGTTATATAAGGGGTAAGTAAGTTAGGTACTAGGAGTAGGCGTATATATTAGTAAGTTAAAGGAGAAAGGAAAAACCAAAAGGGTTAAGGTTCGTATTTTTGTTATTATTATTCCCTATACGTACCGTAACGTACGGACTACTTACCGCGGGTTAGTACGTTAGTAGTAGACCAAAACAAATTTTTTTTTCCCCTAGTATTAAGTTAGGAATTTTCAAAACCTAGAGCCGTACGAGGCGGCCTCCTACTTAACGCGTATAGCTAACGTATAGTACCAACGGCTACGATACGTACGTATATAGGCTCCGAAATTCTCTCCTTATAGAAAAATTATTAATAGGATCTAGGGACTAGATCTATTAGGGGGGGGGATAATTATAAGGACTAGCTAGCTAAAGACCTACGCCTTATATTATAGTACTATTACGTGCGCCTCCTTAGCGTACGCGCTACGCCTATAAATACTTAAGTATTATAATAGGAGGAGGCCCTTATTAGCTATTAGTTTATCTATAACTCTATCTCTTACTATACTTGTTATTATTAATCCCTTTATATAAGGCTACTTGGTAGATCTATACGTAAATAATAGAAGACGAAAAAGCCTTAGTTCTAGAGACTTAGTCTACTACGCTATTACGCTAGAATCTACTTACTAATTCATCTACCGAAATCGAGTATGCGACGCGTTTTAAATAGATATATAGGGATTACTCTAGCTACCCGGCTTTCGTTTACTACTTACGTATAGTTCAAGAGCCTTAAAAACATCTCTTAGTACGATTCTAGACTTTATAAGTATAGTATTTTGGTTATACCAAGTCCTACCGCCTTAAGGGCGGCTATAATACGGTAAAGAGCGGTCTTTATAATAGTTATAGCGATTTACTCGTAGTTTTCGACTCTATAGCCCTTTATTGTAGCTAAGAGATTAGTAAGTATAGAGTAGACCTTACTAAAGCGTAATCCTTACTTCCTTATAGTATTAATCTAGCTAATTATAGCGTTTTTAATAGGGTCCCCAACGGGGCGGGTTGGGGCGGGTTTTAGGGTAGGGAACCCGCCCCGTTAGCGGGTCGGGTTCTAACGGGTTGGGGCGGGGTCCCGGGGCGGGTTATAGATTGGAGGAGAACCCGCCCCGTTTATACTAGCGCGGGTCTACGTAATGCTTTCTTAGCGCTTATATAACTACTAAGATATAACCTAATAGTAAGTAATAATAGCCCTAACTATATAGAGTATAGAGGTATAGTTAGATTTAGTAGTAAATAGTTAGTAGATTTTGTATTTAATATTTATATATTTCTAGTAGTCTCCTAGTAGTCTCCTAGTAGTCAAAGTAAGTAGATAAATAGAAATTACGTTTGATAATACTATAATAGCTAAAACTAGGGTTTTTCTTATTTAGAGAGATCTTCTATATATATATTATTAATAATCTAGTTATCCTCCTCCTCCTCTTCTTCTTCTTCTTCTTTATCTTCCTCTCTATTACTCTTAATATCCAATTGAAAAGTACGTTTATCCTTATCCTTAGACCTATTAACTTTATTAGCTAATTTTTTAGTAGTAGCTTAGAGCTCTTATATCTTCTTATCTATATTAAGAGTATAACCTAAACTATTAGTCGCCTATAATACTAATAGTTTTATAATAAGATTAACCTTATCTATATCCCTTATTCTACTAAATCTCTCTCTTACTTCTACCTTTTTACTAAATATTAACTCCTATACCTCTATTACAAGCTCTCTATTAGGTAGATTCTCCTTTAGCTTAAGCTTATCTATAGGGTATATATCCTACTAACGAGTAGGACCAGGAAGCCTTTTATCGAAATTATAGCGATAAGCTAGGAGATTTCGTATTAAAGTAACCTACTCTATAGAAAAGAATTAAAGGGGAGAGATTAAGGGTAGTTAATTAGCTAGGTAGACTAGTAGTTACTCTTCTCTATCTTTATTATAGAATGAGCTTACTAGACTCTAAAAGGATATTAGAAACTACTAGGAGACTACTAGAAATTAAAAGACTTACCTCTAAATCTTCTTCTAAAAGAAGTTTATAGATATTATACGTACCCTTAACTGAATTCAAACTACTATTTATTAAATTTGCTAACCCCTTCCTAATTACTTACTAGGACCGTCTTACTTACGTAAAGACGACTAGATAAAACTCTACGTAGTATTAATTATAGGACTTATCGAATAGTATAGTAATATTACTACCCTAAGCCTAGGGTATTATATTAATATCTATCTCCTCCTCTTTACTCGATTCTTAACTAGAGCTTTCTTCTACTCTATTATTTATATCTTTATCTTGATTACCGAAATCGAAAAGCGTAAGTAGGTCTAGTTTAAGGAGGCTAGGATAGGTACTATTCGATATTCTAGGGCTAGATTAGTATATATTACTACTAGGATACTACTAGGTTCTTACCGCTTATTATTAATAGCTTGCTTGGCTTACGTAATTTAGGACCGCTACTTAGTATCTAAGAGAAGATTCTAACTATTAGACTTTTTTAGTTTTTAACGAGCCTCTAACTTTACTTAATTTAATACGCGCTAACTCCTTATAACCTAGAGATTAAAGCCTCTCTTTTTACTACGCCGCGTACGTTCTTTAACTATATAAATATTAGTAGAGAGGAGTTTAGTTGGTTTTGGTAGTACTATTATTTATAGATCTATAGATTTACGCTAGGCTAAGCCTAGTAGTTTGCTAGTAGTTTAAGGCTTATAAAATAAGCGAGATTAAAGTAGAGTTAAGCTTAAATTTTATTAGGGGCTAGTGCCCTAGTAGCTGAAAGGAAGGAAGAATAGACTATAAAAGGAGTAGAACCGGAGACCGTACGTTAGAGTACGGTCTCCTCGTTAGAGTATAAGGAGAGAGCTCCTCCCCCTCTCTAGCTCGTTAGTTAACTTAGTTCTATCTACTACCTTACCTTTTAGTATATACTAGGGTCTCCCGTAATATTAAGTTAACTCTTTTTATTTTTCTCTCGACGCGCTCTAGAAGCTACGGAGACTACGATAGACCCTATAGAGGGCGATAGTAGCGATATTACGCCGTATAACTATAGTACTATTATCTAGTAGTTAATAGTATAGTAGTAGGCTTAGGCTACCCGCTTAGAGGAGTAGGAGGCCTAGCTATAGAGGGCGTAGGCCGGTCTACTTAAGGCGGATAAGGCCTACGTAGAGCTAAAAGGTAACGACGTATCTATCTAGAGCCTAGTCTCAGCTATCTAGGACCGCGGCCTAGGCGGATCGGACTCCGCGACGGACAACCTAGTCTACAGACCTCGAGAATAGCGACCGCTATAATAGGATAGGTCTATAGCTACTTTTAGAGATTTTTTTCTCCGAATCTAGAGTTCCTATAGGATAAGGGCCGTATAGAAGCCGGTACTTCCCGCCCCTTTTTACTAGGATACTATTAACGACTACCTAACCTACGAGAAAAGGGCTCGTATAAGGGGTTTTTAGGTAGCTAGCGGCCCCGATAGTAAATGGAACCCTAAGGACTTTCTCTTAGAGATTAAGCGTATTTTTACGGACTCTATAGAAAAGACGACGGCCCTAGAAAAGCTAGTAAGCCTAAAATATAACGACGGCTAGCTATAGTAGGATTACTAGCTAATCTTTAACGAACTCCTACTAGTATCTAACGGCTCCTAGTAGAGCGACGAGGTTAAGATATAGTAGCTACGGAAGACCCTCTATAACTAGGATAATATACTTCTAGTAACTATATAGAGGGAGACGGGGTATACCTAATTTGCCGCGGAGATTAGACGTATTATATAGAACTACAAATATACTAGCTAGTTCGCCGCGCGATTCTCGACCTAGCGGTCTAAGTAGAAGTAGTTAGGTAGCGGCCCCTATACCGCGGTAGCTATAAGCTTAGCCTTATATAGTAGTACCGTAGATAGTAATACTATTATAACCCTAGTACGGGTCGTAGACCGAGCTAAGGCGGCCGCGCCCCGCCCCCCTACGTAAGGGGGGAGTAGCGCTATACTAAGGGCGAAGTAGGTATCTAAGGCGGAGCTAGACGGCCGTAAGGAGAAAGGTCTCTACTTCTAGTATAGAGGGAGTAGGTACCGTATAAGCGACTACGTATACCGCCCCGCCGAGCGACCCTCCTAAAAGGGGGTAGAGATAAATACCTTAATAGTCCCGGCCGTAATAGAGACCGCCCCAGTCCTAGAGGTTACCGAGTCTAACCTACCAGGAAAAGGATAGCTCCCCTCTAAAGATAGAGGAAGGGAGTAGGTCGAGTACTAATAGAGGACTAGGACGCTTACTAGGTAAATATAGACGGGAATAATATACTTATAGACGTAGTAATTAATAGTATTTCCTACGTATCTACCCTAATAGACGAAGGCTATTAGTACTACGCTATAATAGACGGAGACCTAGCTAAACGGCTCGGACTCCCTAGGGTAGGAAAAACGACGAGACGGATTAGGGGCGCTATAGGCGATATAGCCGGGTCTAGTATTTAGGGGGTAGTCGCCCTAAAACTTAAGATAGCTAGCTTCGAGTAGGTAGTCTACGTATACTACGTCCCTAAACTAGCCTTTCCGGTTATTTTAGGGAACCCCTAGAAGGCGTATAACCGTATCCGGATAGCGCCTAACGAAGGCCGGCTATACTACGGGCGGGTAGTAAGGTAGGTAGCGGAATCCGCCCCTAAAGTAGTAGAAGATAACGATCCTCGTACGGTAGCCTATTAATCAGAGAGCTCCGGCAAGGACGCTATACTAACGCTAACGGAATAGATATAACTAGAGACCGATAACTTCGTAGTTATACTAGTAACCTTCTATATTAAGAAGGTAGAAGACGGTTATTTAGTAACGGTCGCTACTATAGTAATAGAGGACTTCGAGAAGGCTATAATAGAGAAAAGGCCTAATATAGAGTAGGAACTCCGCGCGTAACTCCCCCTAGAGGTTTACGATATAATCCCGCTATTTTTAAACCTAGAGGCGGAAAAACTCGCCCTCTACCGGCTAGGGGTAGACTATAGAATCGAGCTACGTACGAAGCCTAACGGGATAATAGAGTCCTTACTATAGGGGCCGCTCTATAGTATATCTAAGGAGGAGCTCCTAGTCCTATAGTAAACGTTAAACGAGCTACTAGCTAAGGGGTTTATTCGGCTATCGAGCTTAGACGGCGGGGCGCCGGTACTTTTTATCCGGAAACCTACGGGGGGCCTAAGGTTCTACTATAACTATAGAGTACTTAATACGGTAACTAAGAAGGATAGATACCTACTCCTACTTATTTCGGAGACCCTCTAGAACCTTACGGGCTATACCTACTTATCGAAGGTAGACGTAGTAAGTACGTTTTAGAAGCTTAGGATAGCCCGGGGTTACGAGTATAAGATAGCGTTCTAGACTAGGTACGGGCTATTCGAGTAGCTTATAACTCCGTTCGGTTTAGCTAGGGTACCGTCTAGTTTTTAACGGTATATTAATATAGTACTTCGGAAGTTCCTCGACGAATACGCCTCGGTATATATAGACGACGTACTAATCTATACCTAAGGGAGCCGTAAAGACTATTTCGAGAAGGTACGTACCGTTCTCTAGGCGCTTTAGGACGCTAGCCTATACTTAGACCCCGTAAAGAGCGAGTTCGTAAGGAAGAGTATTAAGTATCTAGGTTTTATTATTTACGCCGACGGAGGGGGCCTTTAGGCCGACCTAGAGAAGGTTTAAACTATCCAAGATTAGGTAGTCCCGCGTAACTAGAGGGAGGTATATAGGTTCCTAGGATTTACGAACTATTACCGAATATTTATTAAGGGCTACTCTATATACGCCGCCCCGCTTACGTCGCTAACCGGGGTAAATACTACGTTCTCCTAGGATAAAGCGGCCTAGGCGTCTTTCGACGATTTAAAGGAGTATTTTATAAGCGCTCTAGTACTACGATAGTAGGATCCCGTACTTTTAATATTTCTAGAGGCCGATAGTAGCGGCTTCGCGCTAGGCGGGGTTCTAAGCTAGGAGACTAGTAGGGTTCGCTACCTAGTCGCTTTCTATTTAGAAAAACTAAATAAGGCCGAAATTAACTACGATATCTATAATAAAGAGTTACTAGCTATAGTCTAGTACCTATAATACTAGGATATAGAGCTTCGTAGCTATAGTCCGTTTATAATTATAACGGATTATAGGAACCTAGAATACTTTATAAAAAAGTAAAGGCTATCTAAGTAATAGATACGGTTCGTAGAGACCCTAATAAGATATAGGTTCTCTATAGTATATCGCTTAGGGTTAGAAGCAATAGTACTAGACGCGCTATCTAGACGAGATTAGGATAACCTAGATTACTACGATTATACTTCGAGGGTCTAATAGCTAATCCTAGAGGCTAGCCTAACCAAGTATACGCTAGCCGCCCGCGGCCCCTATAGTAATAGGATACGGGGTTTTCGGTATAGGTTAAGGCCCGTTCTAGGAAGACGCCCTTAACGAGCTCTAGGATAGGGTAGTTACTAAGGATATATACTATTAATAGGTATTCTAGGCGGTATAGTCTAGCGAGCAAGCTATTCCTACTAGGGCCCGTATTAAGATTCAAATCGCGGACTATAAGATCGATACCTAAGGCCTATTATAATACCGAGGTAAGCTATAGGTACCTAGTACCCCGTTTATAATAGACGTAGAGCGAAAGGAGTCGGACGACGATATAAGGGGTCTAGATAATTTAAGGACTAAGCTAATTTAGAAGAACTACGACTCCGCGGTAACTAGTTACCTAGGTAGGGAGAATACGCTCTCCGTTATAGGCCGAGACTTCTACTAGCTACTAATAGCCTCGTATATACGGAGGTTTATACGGAACTATAACGGCTATAGCCGTAATAAGGTTTAGCGTAGCGCTAAATACGGTCTCCTATAGTCGCTCCCGGTCCCCGATAGATTTTTCTCGGAGTTATTAATCGATTTTATAGTAGAACTCCCGGAGTTTAACGGTAATATAAACCTCTATATAATAAAGGATAGGCTAAGTAAGACCGTAGTTTTTCAAGTAATACCTACTACTAATATAGAGGCTTACGCCGAGATGTTCCTAAGATACTAGGTACGCTACTATAGGCTACCTAGGGTAATAACGTCGGACCGCGGAAGGAACTAGACGGGCGCCTTCTAGAGATACTTCTATCGCCTACTAGGCGTCGAGTAGCGGTTAAGTAGCGTATACTACCCCTAAACGGACGGAGGCCCGGAGCGCCTTAACTAGGAAGTATAGGCGTACCTATAGTACTTTATTAACTTTAACTAGAACGACTAGGCCTAGTAGCTACCCGTAGCCTAGTTAGTAGTAAACGGCCGATACTATACGGGAATCGGTATATCGCTATTTTTTACGATATACGGCTTTGAAGCCCCTACGGCTATACTATTAGAGGAGGTAGCTATAGAATCCGTCCTAATCCCCGCTAAATAGAGGGCTAAAGAATTCGTTCGGAAGATAGGGAAGATTACGGAGCTATACTAATCGCTAATAGGGGTTTCGTAATAGTAATAGGAGGAGTCCTATAATAGGCGGCGGGTCTCTACCCGAAGGTTCTAGGTCGGCGATAAAGTATAGCTAGACCTAAGGAACTACGGTAGCGAGAGGCTAAAGAAGAAACTAGACGCGCGATACGCTAAATATACGGTAGCCGAAGTTATTAGCCCGATATCCGTATAGCTTAAGGGTATCCCTAGTAGGATATATAATATATTTTACCCCGACCTTTTACGGTAGTACCCGGACGATCTACTACCCGGGTAGGTTATCGACGACTCCTAACTAGGCCCTATACTACTAGAGTCGTACGAGGAGTTCGAAGTAGAGAAGATCCTATACGCTAGGAAGGCTAGGCGGGGATAAGGGCGCGAGGCCCTAGTAAAATAGTACGGTTACTACGATATAACGTAGAAGCTACTAGAAGCCGTAGAGGATACTATAGCTATAGACGAGTTCGAACTAGTTTATAGACCTATACGAGAAAACGATAGCCCCTATAAGAGGGATAAAGGTATAAGACTAGAATAGGAAGTAGAATAGGAACGGGATATAGAGATACGGGTAATATATAAGAAATAATATAGTATACTACTATAATACTACAATTTATACAACCCTAATAATTAATAATATAGGAACTAGATCAACGGCGCGTATATAGGAACTAAGATAGTATAATAATACGATCTAATTCTTATTACTTATATTAACTCTAGACTCTCTCTTCTTTACTCCTAAATACCTTATCTATCTCTTTATAAACTACCCTATCTATCTCTTTACGAAATACTTAAAGATCCTATTACCTTACCTTTATATAGTAGCTGAGCGGTAGAAGTTAATAGTAATCTAATACTATATTATCTATACTTATCTTACCTATATTTTGGAGGTCGTACTAGGGTTTCTCTCTATAGCTAAGACGATTCCTAGTAGCTATTATAGTATTATAATCGAACTTATACTTAGGATACTCTCTCTCTCTTTTTTAGACTAGATTATCGAACTCTCGAACATTAGGCTTTATATTAGACTTTAAATATTAGACTTTAGGACTTTAGGACTCTCTTTCTTTACTATTAACTTAACTATAGGACTATTAGACTATCGAAAAGGAACTTCGTATATTAATCTTTAACTACTAGACTTTTAAACTTTCCTTCGAATACTAGGCTATATACGACTCTCGACTTTAGACTCTCGACTTTAGACTCTCGACTTTAGACTCTCGACTTTGGACTCTCGACTTTAGACTCTCGACTTTAGACTTTCAACTACCCTTTTTTTAGAATACCTTCGAACCTTTATACGAATATTAACTAGCGTTACTTCGTACTTTCGAACCGACCTTTCCTCTCCTTATAGTTATAACCGAATAATACTCGATCAACCGACTATTACTAAACTTAGAAACGGGAAAAATCTTTATAAAGGTCTAAGTCTAAGCTATATTAACGGAAGATTAGAATTTAGAATAATTACTAGTAACATCCTAGTTCTTTTAACTTCTTAGACTAAGTCTAGGATATCCCGTTAGTAGAAATTATACTTTGTACGAAAATACCTAGGATTACCTATACTATTAATATATTACCCCTCTATAGCCTATACACCCTTATCTAATAAGTTAGAAAAGAGAGGCCTAACTATACTATATACGAAACGGTACTACTCTTACCGTCTAGGCTACGAACTCCGTATATCGGCGTATAGATCCGACTCCTTTTAGCTACTTATCTTCGAAATTATCCGGGAACTCTTAGTATTAATACTCTTGTTTCTAAGAAACGTACACGAACGAATATAATATAAAATAAATAGAATAACTTAAGACTAACGAAAAATCGAAATGCCTATATACTCACGCCTAGACTAAAGGATCCCTCCTACTAGAATACCTTCGGATTCTTCCGGCCCTCCCTCTAGTAACCCGTCTACGGCTAATCTCAGCCCTATAATTAAAGGACTAGCTACTCGTTCTAATATAATTAACCTTATTGATACCCTTAAGGATTTTACTATTACTAGAAGATAGGAAAGAAAGGCTTAAGCCTTTAATCTTAAGAACTATACGCTCTCTCCTAAGGAACGCTTCGATAGTCGGAATATTACGGACTTTCTTATTCGCCTTAAAGATACCTTCGATACCTACGATATTACCGACGATACCTATAAGATCTAGGCTCTTACTTATAATATTAAGTCTAGCTATCTATACGATATTAAGCTTTTAGGTAGCTATAAGGAACGTAGCTATAGGACTCTCCGTAAATCCCTTCGTAAGGAATATATCGCTACTAATAACCGTTAGCGAAAGGAAACTACTACTTATCTCTATAAACTTACTTTTTAAAGCGCCTCTTAGAAACTAGACACTCGTAGCTTTATTAAGGAATTTAAGAACTACTATCTACTTATTATTAATACCGATAAACTAACTAGGTCTACTATAAGTAGGATCTTCCTTAGTAGATTACTAGAATCGGTTCGTTAATAGGTTAACCTAACGCTTAATATCGACCCTCGTATTCGCTCTACCTTTAACGATATTAAACGGATTATCCTTAAAGCTAAACGGATTATTATTAGTAACGAGAATATATTACTCTTTATATTAGATAGTTATAAAGGAAGTACCCTCGATAGGGTTATTAAACGAATAGTCCTTCGAAGGAACGAGGCTATAGCTAAAGAAAAACCTAAAACTACTAAACCTTAACTTAGGGCTAATATTATTAAAGCTCTTAAGGGTTTTCGTAGAACGAATACTTCTAGGGACGTCCTACTCTTCGCTATTACCGAAAGTATAGATCCTACTATAGTAGTAGCTAGGAAAGATATAAAATAGTTTACTATACTTAATAATTAGATCTATAATAACTTTCGCTCTTCTACTTAGTCTAATACTATACTATTAGGAAGTTCCTTCGTTTATACTAACCTACGTAGAAATTACTATAGGGGGCTAGCTAATACTAACTAGTCCTTCTAGTATATCTAGAATACCGCTAACCAACGTAGTTAGTCTACTAATATTTAGTCTACTAGTGTCCCTAGTAACTCCTAGCCTCTACCCCTAGCCTAGCTAAGAAACTCGAACCTAACTACCCTACCTACTAACTACCCTTTGATCCCTTCTTCGTTGCCGCCCCCTATATAGACTACCTAGAACGGAACATCGGAAAAGAGAGGTTGTAGGAGCTATAGAAGTATAGAATATTATAAACGGATATACCCTAACGTTATAGAACTAGTTACTCAAGGAATTTACTATTAGAATATAAACGTAATATCTAGATAGTAGTACTAGGGAACTTCAGCCGTTCTAGGCGGGAAAATCGGAGGAATTATTAACGGCTAGAACTATAGTAACTAGATCCGTACTCAATTAGCTTAGTCTTAATAGGGCTCTAGTAGTATTTCGTTATTTAGGACAGTTAAGTTATTTATTAGAATTATTAAATTGAGCGACTTAGAGTAGGAAGACTTTAGTACGTAGGTTTAGGTATCGAATATTAGTAAGGTAGGAGGAGGCGGATTTATACCTTCTATTATTCTTACGGTTACTACCTAACTACGTTTATCTATACGAAAACCCCTATTAGAAAAGGTAAAAGGAAAATAGCCTACTAGGGTTACTAAGTCTAGTAGATCTAAGGCCCCGATAGTTAAGTATATAGTATATAGTTATATTACTAAGACTACGGAACAATAGAATAGCGAAGGAGACTTAGATATAGACTTAGACTTAGAAGATAACGAACTAGACGTAACCCTTAGAAACTCGCTACTAGAACTACTAAAGAAAACTCGTAAGCCTAGGAACCCGACTCTTAAGTAGTACGTTACGAAGAAAGATAAGGCTACTAATAGAATATATATAGTAGGGAATATCCTCTAGTAATTAGTCTAACTTAGTCTTTAGGATACTATTATTTATATTCCGGTATTTAAAGATCTCTTATATAAGTCCCTACTAGAACAATTAGCTAATAATATCCGTCCTGAAATAGAGGAAATAGAACGAAGGAAACGGGAAAAGGCTACTAAAAGGAAGCGGAAAATAGAAGAAAGATAGAAAGCGGACGGAATAAAATAAGGAGTAGGAATTATAGCGCTACGCTCGGAAGAGTAGGAACTAACTTTAGAAATAGTTCTTCGTATTAATAAGGATAATAACCGTTCTTGCGTCTCTATAAGGAGCCCTACTTTAATAGCTCGGATTGGAAAACTAGAGATTAAGGCGTTATATAATACTAGAGCCGAAGTAAACGTTATATCTAAAGGAGTTATAAGGAGTTATAGATTGGTAGTTAATAGTATCAAGTAGGATATCTAGGGACTAGTTTTAGACAAGCTTAAGGTTATCGACGGGAGGAGAGTTCCTCTAGTTAGCTAGACTAGCGCGCGTATACGGATCGCTAGGGTAGACTTTAATTATAAAAATATAGTCTTTATAGTACTTAGGGACTACTCTTAGGGAATAATACTTAGTTAGCCCTTCTTAGTACGGAGTCGTCTCGTTATATAGGCTAAGGCGGATAGTAGTATTTCGTATAAGGTATTCTCTATAAACGGCGAATAGAGCGTTATATAGTAAGTAGTTATCTTAGAATTTCTATACGATAGGTATAAGTCTAGTCTTCGAATCCCTTATACTTATTTAGACCAAGAAGATAATTCTAATTCGGACGATTGGAAAACGAGGAGGCGGAGTCCTAGGTCTTAGAAGGATATCCGCTATATATATAAGAAACCTAAGGCTCCTAGTACTAAACTTAGGCTAGAATATATACGAATAGCTTTTCGACGACCTAATCCGCGACGAGTTTCTCTTACCGCTAGACTTTAGGAGACTTCTATATAATAAGACTTATACTACGACTAGACTTAATATAGCTACTATAGTAAACGAGATAAAGCTATAAAAAGAAAGGGATAGGCTTCTATAGAAATAGCGGATAAGGTACCGAATATTTACCTATCGTCGCCTTATACCGGCGAAGCCTTAGACCGGATTACTAATATTTAGATACTTAGATAAATAGGACCTACTTTCCCTAAGGATTTCCTTATTTTCGACTAGCTCCCTAATAAAGTATAGAACGAAACACGTAAATAGTATATATAAGAAGAAAGTAGATAAGATCTAACCTTAGAACGTTTAGCTTACTAATAGATCTATACCTAGCGGTCGTACAGATTGGAGAGATATAATACTAAAAGAGTAGTTTAGTACGGAACCTTACTATTACCTTAATAGATTCCTCGAGAAACGCTACGCCCGTTTCCCTCGTTAGACTTAGCTTACGGAACTCCGGTTTAATAATATACGTATTAACTAGTCCCTTAGCCCGAACGAACGATTACTAGTTAAGGAAATACTTATACGACGGGAACCTACCCTCGTATAGAGCTTCGAAGAATATAGTAAAATTAGGAAAGAAGTAGTACTAGTATAAGTTATCCGAGTAGTAGACTACGAACCTTAGTAAGCGAAACCCTTTAATATCCCTAAGGCTCTATCAAGTAAGATTCGTTAGATATTCTACGAAAGAATTAAGATAGGAAGACTTAACCTAGTTATACCTTATATCGTAATCTATAGTTTTTAGTCTTAAAGAAAAACAGTAAGTATCGGCTAATTAATAGCGCTACGAATATCAACGTAGTTACTATTAGGGACGCGAACGTACTACTAACGGCCGATAAATTTTCTAACTCGTTTACTAGATACGTATAGATATCGCTTACTAACCTTTTCTCTAGGTACGACCAATTAGAACTTACTAAAGAGAGTCGCGATCTTACCTTATTTATATACCTATTTAGTCTTTTACGGATAACTACTCTACCTTAAGGAGTAACGAACTTAGTAGCCTAATTTTACCGTATATCTAAGATAATTATTTCCTACTAGTTCAAATATAGCGATGTTTACGTAGACGATATAATTACTAGAACCCCGAAAAAGTATAATAACGATAAGGAATCCGAGCTTAAGGGAGTACGTTAAGGGGTCTTAGAATACGTAGTTAGGCTAGACGTAGTTCTTACGGATATTAAACGCGCGGGAGTAACGATATTAGGAGAAAAGTTCGATATTTATAAAGAGGGCGTGAATATAGTCGGATACTATTACGATTAGAAGGATAATACCTAAATACTTCTAAGGTAGCTACTATTTTGAACTAGTTAACTCCTAGGTCTATTAAGTCTATAAGAGCTTTTATCGGAGTCTATATCTATTACTAAATCTAGATATAGGATTTTACTACCGTTTCGAAACCTATCTTCGTATTATTTAAGAAGGACTTAGAATTCTATTAGGGAAAGGAATAAGATAAGGTAATAAAAACTCTTTAGAAGCGCTTACGACTATACCCGTACTACGACCGGTTATATACGAACTAGATTTAGGGAGATTATTCTTATAGTAGATACTTTAGGAGAAGGATAGGGAGCGGTCCTATAACAAATGGACGAACTAGGTAAGAGATACCCGTACTAATATAAAAGTAGGATCTAGTCGCTATTAGAAAGGAATATAATATAGTTAAACTAGAATACCGCGCCCTTTTATACGCTCTTAAGAAATTCCGCCTTTATCTTTAGGGAACGTATTTCGTAGTCGAAACGGACGCCCTAGACTTTAATCTATTAACTTAATAGAGTATCTTCGGATATAGTAGGATCTCTATTATATAATAGCTCGTATAGATTTAGATATAGGATTTTAATATCGATACGTTCCCGGGAAAAAGAATATAGTAGCTAATAGACTCTCCTACTAATTTAGTAACGTACTTAAAAAGGATATCCCCGCGTTCCTAACTTCGATATCGAGGATTTTATCGATCTGGCGACTTAGAGCCCTTTACTATTCTAGTATCTACGTCTATAAGCGTAACCTACGTATACGATCTAGCTCTACCCGATAACCTACCTAGTCTAGAAAATAACGATAATACTAGTAGCGAAAGTTCTATAGATTAGAACGAGGAATACGGAGAATTCGGTTTATTGAACCTTAGGAAGGATTAGATAGCGAATATACCGTAGAATACCGAGCGATTACTAACTAGCTTATAATATTAAAAGTCGCGGACTATCTTAAAGGTAAATAGATTACGGCTATAAAAAGAAAGGTAATAGGCTACCTTAGACGAAACTATTTAAGCGAGGTAAACGAGGATAAGCTTACCGTCGCGTAATTAATAACTAGGACTAGCGAAAGGAAATTATCGTCGCCCTCTATAATAAATACGGCTATAAAGGACGCGAAACACGGTAGTACTTATTCGGAATCAATATTATTAGGACGGGTACTATAACGACGTTAGTAAATAGATTAAAGAATATCCTTAATATTAAATAAGCGATCGAGCGTACGTAGTAGAACCTCTAAATACGACTATTATTCGGAGTAAGATTCTTGCGTAAGATAGTCTATTAATTATACGATAATTACCTTATAAGGTAGTTATAGCTATCTTATTAGGCAAGGGAGGAATTAAGCGGTTAGCCTAAGGTAAGAGTACTCCGTTTAGTACCTACGTCTAAGAATATCGTAGATTTTATCTTTAAGGAACTAATCTATCGATAGGGTATTATATCGGAAATTAGAGTTAATAGAGGTCCTAAGAATAAGCTATATACTAATACGCTTCTAAAACTATACGATATTAGAAAGATTAAGATTTTACTATATAATAGTTAAGGTTAGGGAGGAATCGAGCGGTCTTACTTAATAATATAGGAAGCCTTCCGACGAGCAACGAACGGGAACTAGAAACCTTAGAAAGATTTATTACTAGTAATACTTTAGGCCGAACGGATAATAGTTAATAGAATAACTAGTATAACTCTAGTTAGGATAATACTTAGTAAAGAATATATCCTTCCGATCGAACTAAAAATAGTTATATAGTAAAACCTTCCTTGGTCTACGGTTAGGATAATAGAATACCTTCTTTTTCTACGAGCCAAATAACTGGATTAGAGAGGGGAAGACCTCTAGGAAGCTATTATAAGGTAGGAGCGTATAAGATAGGAAGTAAACGAGTACTAGGAATCGTAATACCAAACTAGAATACGTACTAAAAACCTAGACGTAGGACAGCTTATCCTTTTATATAATACGAAGATCGTTAAGGATTTCGGATCTAAATTGGATTTTATATAGGTCGGTCTATACCGTATCGCGAAGGTGTATAAGGACGGGAGAACTAGATTACCTATTAGTAGCTACGTACTTAAGGAACTAAATAGAGTTTTAGTATATAAGACGATTCGAGGAAACAGGATTAGGATCTTCTACTAGAGGGATAGGCCTATAGGTAATAACCTCCTTAATACCGGTTAGGAGTATAGGATAGAATAAGAATAAGGCTAGGATCAAGACAATACTTAATTAGATAAGGATAAGGAATAGGAATAGGAAAAGCAACCCGGTAACAAGGATCTAGATATATTAGTTCGCCGATCCGGACTATAAGTAATTATTCCTAGACTAGAAGGATTCGACCCTAGCTAATACTAGGATTACTAGGAACTACGGAGAAGTATTCGATTCGTAAACGGCTTATAAATACTTATAATATAGAAAAGGAAACGATTAGTAAAGTATATAAAATACTAAGCTAATAAGCTAATATACTATATCTTAATCGAATCCCTTATTTATATATTAGTATAAAGGAACTTAGTACGTAATCCTAGGGTACCTTTACGCCTCTTTAATCCTCTTCCGCTATATACGCTTTCGACCTTTTTAATCCTTCTCTACTTAGTACTTATTCGATTCTCTTCTACTTTACGCGCTTTCGATTCTCCTCTATATATTAGGAATTACTACGACCTAATATCCCCTATAGCTACCGAATACGTCGGTCTCTACTAAGTAGATACCTATCTAATAAGTAGCTTATAATCTAGGAAACCTTAAGTATATAAGTATCTACTAAAGTCTAGGTCCTTAGTTAAGTCTAATATTAGTTTGGTCCTACTAGTTCTCTAAGAAGTATTTATACCCCTCGAAGTCCTCCCGTACGGTCTACCTTAGGTTCTTTAATAATCTCCGGTTTAAGCTCGAATAAGATTATATTAACTTATTAATCCTACTCGGCCCTTAAGCTTATATCTACGAAACCCCGGATTTACGACTATAGGAATACAATTATAGATCCTTTTATTTAGACCCTTTTACTTATTAATCCTAACTAGTCCTTAAGCTTATATCTACGAAACCTAGAGTTTATACTTAAGAGAATACCTTTACCGTTCCTCCTACTCTAGCCTCTTTAATAGCTTCTTGCTCTTCGTTAGCCCTCCTAGCGGCGCTAACGGTTTGCGTCCTATCCTCTATCTAAGCCTCCCTACTCTTATATTTTAAGATTAGAACAGATCTATATAGTCCTTAGGAGGATAATCCTATAAGTTAAAATAGTCGTATTCTCTTAGTCTTTTAGTACTTGGACTTTCGCTATATCGGCCTTTCGTAACCTTCGCCTATTCGCCTCCCGTTACTCCTTAGTCAAATCAATAGTATCTTCTATTATTATACCGGTCTAGCTTTACGCTTGAATAGACTTAGTCGGGTATTACTTTCGTAAAACTTAACTTTAGCTATTAAAGGAACTATACCCTAGTATATAAATATATTATAACGGTTCGATTCTCGGATAGCTAGCTTCGTAGTAGACGTTTATTACTTTTCCTTTTTATTAGTTTTTTTTATATATATATATATATGTGTTCGGAAAGGTCAGGAGAGTTACCTTTTATATATAGAGTTAGGAAGTTTACTTTGTTTTATTTAAGCCACCGTACCTTATTCTAAATTGTTTTTTTTATATAGGAACCGTTTATATATTAGCCTTTATTTGCGTTAAACCCAAAAGTAAAGAGTATAGGAAGTAGGAAGGCGAACGTTATAGGACGACGTTGAATTTTTTTAGTAGGGGAGGGAGAAGTCTTTTAAGTCGGGAATCTATATTAAAGTCGAGCTATATTAATAAAAGGAACGAACAAACTAGAATTGAAAAACACGAATAATACTACGTATAATACTACTACTAATACTACGCACAACACTACTACAACCGGAAACTATAAGGAAAATTTTAATTAATTACCTCGAAAAGTCCTCCTATCTAATAGACTTCACTTGAATATAACTGTAATAGATTAGGTTATTAGAGTAATACCTAATAATTACCGTTACTATCTAGTATACCTCCCGAGGAGCCGCTTCCTATACTAAGCGTTAATACGCGCGACGTATAGGGCTACTTTAGAAATATAAAGGATCTTTTAATATATTTAATTGTTTTAGGAAATGTTTAGGATTTTTTTATATATTTAGATACTTTGGTATACGCGTTAAGGTTTTTGTTACTCTTTCGAGTCTTTTCTTACTTTTAAGTTCTTTCTTGGTATCTTAGGATATAAGAAGTTCTATACCCCTTTAAGATTCTTCTTAGTATTTAGGCTTATTAGTTAGTCTCGTATAGTTTTAACGTATATCTTAGAATACGTTAAGGGTCGACGTATTGTCTACCCAGGGAGGGGATGTAAGGGGGATAAAGGTATAAGACTAGAATAGGAAGTAGAATAGGAACGGAATATAGCGATACGGATAATATACGAAGAAACAATACAATATAGCGATACGGACAATATACGAAGGAATACAATATAGCGATACGGACAATATACGAAGAAATAATACAATATAGCGACACGGATAATACACGAAGAAATAATATAATATAGCGACACGGACAACATACGAAGAAATAATATAATATACTACGGCAATACTATAATTTATAGAACCCTAATAATTAATAATATAGGGACCAGATCAACGGTGCGTATATAGGAACCAAGATAGTATAATAATACGATCTAATTCTTATTACTTACGTTAACTCTAGACTCTCTCTTCTTTACTCCTAACTACCTTATCTATCTCTTTATAAACTACCCTACCTATCTCTTTACGAAATACTTAAAGATCCTATTACCTTACCTTTATATAGTAGCTAAGCGGTAGAAGTTAATAGTAATCTAATACTATATTATCTATACTTATCTTACCTATAGTATTTATACCCTTTAGGAGATACCAATTAAGGTATAATTACGCGTATAATTATATAGTAGTCGATAGTAACTTCGAGGGGGATTGAATTAGTATTATCTAAGAGGGTTTATAAGCGATACGAGGGGAACCTATAGAAGCTAGCTAAATTACCCGGACTACCCGGTCCTAGACGGGGGCCAGCCAAAAGACGTACTATAATACTTAGGATACGTCTAAATAGCTAGTTACGCGGACCGGAGACTCCTCCGTAGAAGTTATAGAGACTAGAGACGCCTCTAGTATAGGTAGACTCTATTCCTATCGACTAGGGAGGTAGAAGGATAAGTTACTATAGATACCGTAATAGAACGCCCGGCTTTAGTAAAGTTATCTACTCTTTAATAGGAAACGGGCACCTAGTAGTAGGGTAAGTACGGGGACGTACGGGGTATACCCGGGCGTACGTACTATAAAAATAACTTATAAGGGCCTAGGCCCGGGGCGTAGCTACTATTACCTAAATAGGGGTCTAGCTACCTAAATAAGGGTTACGTATAAGTTATATAAGCGGGACCGCCTAGAAGGTACTAGAGAGAGGAGGGGAGTCCGCGGCTTAAGGGCTCCTTATAATAAACTAGTAGGAGCTAGGCGTTTTTCGCCGGTCGCCGAAGGGGAAGAATAGGGCTAATATTAGGGGCTAGTACCCTAGTAGCTAAAAGGAAGGAAGAATAGACTACGAAAGGAGTAGAACTAGAGACCGTATATTAGAGTACGGTCTCCTCGTTAGAGTATAAGGAGAGAGCTCCTCCCCCTCTCTAGCTCGTTAGTTGACTTAGTTCTATCTACTACCTTACCTTTTAGTATATACTAGGGTCTCCCGTAATAGCGCGAAGACTTCTGTTCGCGGCCCTTTAACGACTTATCGTTATTATCGTAGCTACGCTTCCTACTACCGGACTTATCGCGGTTCTTACTCTAGGAGGAGTCCTCCTTAGACTTCGATAAGTCCTTAGTAGTCCCTCTCGAGCGTAAGGTATTCGCGAAGTTACTTACTTCCTCTTTAATAATTACGAGGGTTATATCCGTCTTTTTAAGGTAGAAGGTAAGCTTATTCTAGGTTGACTCGTATAGAGCGCCTAGATAGTCGCGAATTTATTATACTTTATCCGTTACCTCGGCTTCCTCCTATAGGGGCTTTATATATTCTAGTAGCTCCCTTAGGGTTTAGTTAGATCTCTAGCGGTAGTTACGAATAGCTATAGCTACCTTTAGTATATACTAAACCGGAGTACCGAGGACGTCTAGTATCTTCTACTTTATTATTACCTACGAAGGGCCGTTAGGGTAGTAGAATACTATATTCTCGTAGAAATTTATCTATATTATCTTTAACGATATATCTAAGTACTACTTAGCGAAGGTTACCTTCGTAGACTCTTCTTTAAAGTATCCGGGGTTATTACTAAATATATCGTCGTAGTCTTATACCTATATATTAAACTCCGAGCGGTTTTTACCCGTATACTTCTTAGGCGCTTTTACTTAAGGAATATAGGGTCGGTTAGAGGACTTCTTTATCTCTACCTCTAACTTACTATTTAGGGTAAGCGTACTAAGTATACTAGTATTACCTAATTCGACTATAGACTTAATACGTTCTAACTTAGTAATACGCTCGAGTTAAAGCTTCTTTCTTACCTATATCTATAGTTCTAATAACCTTACGGTCTTAGGGTCTTCTACTACTAAGCTACTACCTATAGTAGCGCCTTCTAGCGTATTCTAGCCTATTCTAGCTATATTACTAGTAGAACCTATAATAGGAACGTCGCCCGGGATAGAGAAGGCCTATAGTCTCTTACCTTAATAGATCTTAGCTCTACGAGCGTCTTCCGTAGCTATCTACTTAGCTAACTACCGGTCGCGCTTCTCCTACTCGCGGTAGAGGAATTCTCTCTCGACTACGGTATCTCTATCCCTCTTAAGAGAGTCTTATACCCGTTACTCTTCGTTACGGCGGGCGGATTATATATCCGCTTCTATTACCGCGTCGCGGAGCGTACGTATAAAGGCTAGAGTCTTAAGGACCGGTTCTACCGTATTAGAGTTAGGAGTAAGAGGAGTATTCTCTTCTTCGCTACTATCCTCTATTACCTCTTCGATATACCCTCTAGGGTATAGAGTACCTCCTTAAGGACTAGTAGGTCCCCTCTTATCCTCCTTATCGAAGGGAGAGTTTATACGTATACTTAGGGACCTTACTTTAGATATTATTAGTATCGTTTTATTCGTCTCGTCTCTTTAAGGTACTAAGAGCGATTGTAATGTCAGGATAAGTAGATTTAAAGACTATAAGAACGGAACTTATATTATATTAATAAGACAATCGCTAAAGAGCGTCAGGGTTTAGGCAACCGTTATCTATATAATAATACGTGCTCGCTTAGGAGTCAGGTGATAGATTCCTGACAACCTTATACCTCCACACTCCCGTGGACGAATTTACGACTTGCGGCCGAACGCAGCTCTTGTTCATGTCGTCCTCTTCTTGTAGGCCTAAATCAATCCCTATACCGTCTCCGGGTGTACTAGAGACAGCTCGCTCATGTTATGTGAACAGCACGTGTCCATGACCCTGGCGGCTATCCCAAGTCGACCTCAGAGCCCGGAAGAAAGCGTCCGCGAAGGTGTAATCGAATGCTTGACTCGGTTTACCGGTTGATTTGTCCTTTGAAGCAGGTATTTGCGCCAATAGAGAGTTCCAGCTGTACCACCTCTACCTCCCTAAGTATTTATCTAGCCTTCTCTTCTGTCTAATCCGGCGGTCCACGATGGCATCGTTTCGGGTGAGGTTGGGAGAGGCCCTGACGCGAACTACTGTAGGAGTCGTCGGCAATACTATTAAGAGGATGAACGGGAGGAAAGAAAGGTTCGAGGGGCCGAGAAGCTTGGTTCTGAGCGTGAGCCTTCCTCGATGGGGTCAGGAATCAATACAAGTGAATTTCGTCGACGGTGGTATGCTGTCGCTGCAATATTTGCAGGAGTGGGATGGGAATCTGTCTCCTGTAGATGAATTGTGATGGTATGATAGAAGATGAGCAGTCGGACTGCGTAGATGTGAGACTGGACTGCGTTTTCAACGTCACCGCGGTGAATCCGCCAATTCTCTTCCCATCTCGACGACACCCTATACACTCAACCCGCGATCGATAACGACGAGCTTCTAGCAATCCTCTAGACCAAGTTTGCTAAAAACTTATCGCCGTCGATCTCGAATTGGAGTTGGAGTACTTGACACCAATAGTTGGGGCAAGGAATTGAACATGGCTTGTGACACCTTATAGGTAAAGTCTCCTGGAATACACAGTTCGATCACTGTAACTCCTGTCTTTATATAGGATCTTCATCCTACTTGTAGTTCCAAGTCTTTGTTCATCGGGTTTCCTGCAGTCTATGTCTACAAGATTCCTTTGGTTTCACAAACTCAACACAGCACAAGGATTCGGACCTCAGCCCTCCCTTTATAAAGCTTACCCTTTTGCAAAATCATAACCATCACATCTCGCAATTATGAAGTTTTCAACCTGCTTCTTTTCAGATGCATGGAACTGGCGAATCCAAGGAGCACGCAGATCTAATCGCCTTGTCTCACTGTAATGCCAACGTTTGGAGTATATCCCAATCCCGTTACAGCCAATCGCGTCCTCATAAGCTTCGACTATCTTGCTAAGGAATACATCCTATTGGATTGAGATGCCAATCGAGTGTCTACGAATGGCCGGCGATGGATGGGGAGTGATGAGTGATGAGTGATGAGTGATGATCCCCCGAGGTATGGCTGCGGAATCGGGGTATATTGGTCAAGCAAGCGTTTCAGTTGAGCTTGATTTGAATCTCGATTGATCTTCTTGTCTTCGACTTGAAGTAGAAGTATTAGACAGAGTAGAAGCGATACCAACGAAAACGTGAATCCATGGTGGGTGGGAGAAGTGACGAAGCTCTCGATGATTTGACGTTTGGAGCTCAAACCTGCCCCACCATGACCATCTGCTTGTACACGTACGATACCAGTAACGAGCTCCACACTCGGACTTCCTCTACGCCCTCACTTCACCCCAATTCCTTCACCTTCATCTTCATCTCCCTCTCTCAATCTCTACTCTCTACATCTTTCAGTACTCCAAACTCAAGAAACTCCACTATGGCAGCTCCAGCTATCCCCTCAGGATCTACCTTCTTCGACGTGGTCAAGCGATCCTACACCGATGTCCCGATTGACAAGGAGCACGGCAATGCTGTGTGCACGACCGAGTTCTTGGAGGCTTCTGAGAGTTTGACCACCTTATTCGGTACGTCTCTTTTTGCTACATGTTAGATGGATTTGATCAGAGGGCACAGACTGACACCACACCGAATAGATGTCCTCGGAGGCATGGCCTTTAAGCCCGTCAAGAACGATATAATTGGCAACGTCAAGGTTAGCCGCCACGACCGAAAGAAACTCATGATCAAGAACGACGAGGCGAGAGCATGGCGAGTAGTGGAAAAGGAGTTCAAGCACAAGCACATGAAATGTGTGAGGGTACAACTTGTCTACTGCCCCAGAGCCTGCACTCCTACCCCTTCTCGATTCTGATATCAGCCGAAGAGCAATTGATTGACAATCTCCAAACAGAAAATCAGAGACCGCCAGCTCGCAGCTCCTACCCAGTCCGAGAACATTCAGGATCTCGTCCGCAATGAATTGGCCACCAAGAAGCACACCGCTACTGAGGGACTTCTATGGCTTGTTCGGTAGAAATGCCCTCAATGTGTTAGTTCACACACAGACGACTAACATTCCCCCACAGAGCTCTCGACTTCACAGCTCAAGCCCTCCGCCGCAACCTCACCACCGCCAGCGAAGAGCTCGCCGACTCATTCCGTGGAGCCTACACAAACACCCTCAAGCCACACCACAGCTTCGTCGTCAAGCCAATCTTCAGTGCTGCCATGAGTGCCACCCCATACCGCAAAGACTTCTACAAGCAATTGGGTGACGATGATGCGAAGGTCAAGTCGACATTAGAGACGTGGCTGGCTGCCTTGGAAAACATCGTGGCTATCCTCAAGGCATTCTTGGACACGAAGGAAGCCAAGTGGTGAGATTATTGCATTCAATTACTTGTCGAATCCACAGCATAGCGTCTTGATTTGGGACGGTAAAGCAGGGGCAGTGAATTCCACCCAAAATGACATGAAGTGATGATTCTTGAATCTTCTCAGGATGCAGGATGAATCCCATGAAGACTCGATCTTCGCTCATTAAATCGCCCACAAGCCGAAGGGCGCACCTCAGTTTCACCTTTCCCGAAGGTAGCACAATCTCTAGCTGCAATCCCAGTAGCATCTCGGAAGATAATATGCAGGTCATGTTCCGTCCCTTTCTTAATCCCCGCACTTACGCTGCAATCCTCGCCCATTATCACGTCGCTCCCAGCCTTTCATGGTGGTTGCCACGCTTTTGTGCTTTCTTTATCAGTCAACGGACTTCCGAATCCATGGATTATGCATGAGGTGAGGGCGTACCAATGTTCCTCTACTTCTTGCCCAACATATTGCCAGCCTTCCGCATGTCGTGAGGGTCGTAGTGCTAGTCATGGTGACCTCTGTTATATCTATCTGAACCTTTGGGTTGGCTTTTTTCTTTCCATACCGAATCTTTGCCTCTGATCGTTAAAAGTCATTCGTTTTGAACACTTCGATTCCTCTAAATCATTACTTTTTCGATTGCAATCGTCAGCATGCATTTCTACGTCTCCCTCATCGTTGTTAGCGTGTTGCCTGCCGCCATCAAAGCAAACGCAATTGCCCCAGGCATGATCAAACGCGGCTACGGCCCTGACCACGACTGGACCAGCTATGGTGACGGCTGGACTTCTTATGGCGGCGTGACGCCTGTGTACAGTGCCCCAACTGTTTATACGCCAGAGATCCCATCATACACCACGTCAATTTCTGAGGTTTCGTCATCCACCGAACTCTCCCCTGTCATTCCTCCTGTCACCTATCCGACTTCAGAAATACCAACGCCAACTCCATACACGACTGTCACATATCCCACCACTTCTATCGAGATCCCAACTCCTCCAGTCAGCACCACACCCACGCCAGAAACTACACCAGTGCCCACCACTCCTGTTGACACACCAACGCCTTATCCAACTTACCCCACCAGCACGCCAGAAACCACACCACTTCCAACCACCCCAGAGCCGACACCGAGTCCAAGTACGCCGCCTCCTTACCCAACGTTCTCTGTCGAAACTACCCCAACGACTATTTCGACAACACTTTCCACTACGTACATTTCATCTGAATATCCTACCTACACCTATAGCAATACTACCATTACTTCGAGCACGCCTGTTTCGCCCGTCATTCCTACGAAGCCCACAACGGCCACGACTGCAGTTGGTCCTGTGCCGCTGAGCAATGATGCCACTGGCATGGGTAGTCATTGGAGACTGGCCATGATGCTGATGATGGTTTGGGTCTTGTTTTAGAAGTTTTGTCGTAGAAGTTCTCTGAAAGCATAAGGTGGGTGAGATTGGGATGAGGATAGGGTTAAAATTTTGAAGTGAGGGATATGAAAGGGAAGCAAATGGTCAAGAGCCGGGAATTAACTGGGTTATGGAGTTGTTATTGGTTGGCCTACAAGACAAATAGTATATCAAGCTGCGTACCTGTGTCGAACGGTTCGACGAGTCTTCAGTAGTACGATCGAGAAAGAAGATCATACGAGGGTATTAATGTAGTAATGATAGGTTTATCGGTGGTTCGTCCCTTTTTCAGGTGATGCGTAACGACTGTCACGGCTGAAGCTATATATCGGGGTCGATGTCACACCTTCATCACGGTACAAGGTCACAGGATTTATTTGATTTCATTTTTGCATCACAATCGAGTTTTGATTTTGTTCTCTCCCATCCCCTCCTTCTCGCACTTTTCTCTTTCACTGAACGAAAGCCAGAATATTCGATTGGCTACAATCCAATCAAAGCGTTGTTGTGTGCTATCGACATGATGTATCAACTTCTTCTCCTCCTCTTTCTCGCTCTCATCTCCTCGAGAAATATCTTGGCAGCATCGGATCCTCCAACATGCTGCGACATCGATCCCAACCTCTTCCCCAAACAAACCCGTACGACAATACCCAGTCCGAATGGTCATGTTCCTGCCGCGGGGATTTGGGATACTCGACCCCGAATGTGACAGATTTCGCGGGGACGATTCCGAGTGTGCAGTGTAATGAGTGGAAGAGTGAGTGTAGGAAGGTTGGGATCGATAGTAGGATCTGTGGGGCGGTTGTCTGTGGGAGTGGGGATGCTGATGCTTACCGAAGGGAGCTTGATAGGAAGTTTACTGTTTCTGGAATCTCGACATCTTATACCCTACCTGCGGCAGAAACTCAAACTCCATCACCAATTCCCACTACGCTTCCCGCACAATCCTCCCCAGCAACTTCACTTCCACCACACGAACATCCATCAGCTTCTGCAGGAACCGCAGCTTCGCCGGTAACAACTTCAACCCCTCTCAACTCGCAAACTTCGAATCCAACCAATGTTAATCTATCTCACAAATCAGGAGCTCTAAATACATCAATCGTCATCGCCATCACCATCGGTTCCATCATTGCCATCGCATCCCCCCTAATCCTAGCCTTCCTCCTCCAACGTCATCGTCGAAACAAAAAATACCCCCAAGCCCCATACTTTGCTCGTTGTCAATTGATGATGAATACAAGTATAAGGGTATTGTTTTGCTGTTGCCCAAGCCTACCTGCATGTAGTCAACGAGTGAGAACGGGGGCAGGATTCGATAGAGCAGGATAATTCTTATCGAATCTTGACCCAGTCCTCGCTCGTTCACTACAAATCAATACTTTCTACGAAATCGTGGCGCTTGCATGACATGCCGTGAATATCTAAACTAGCTCAATGTGGCAGTGGTTGGCTTAACCATACATTATATACGAATCCACGATAGACTCACAAGACCCTCACACAACCCAAACACCATATCAAGACCCGCCAAAAACCTTTCCAATAGCACCCCAGTACCTGTCAAAATCCTCCATCATATGTCCAACATGTCTACTATTCCCAAACCTCTCTCTTTGAACAACGACCCCATCCTGTTCTGCCTCAGCAGCATGTTCTTCAACCGTCTCCCAATCCACCATCTCATCCGTCTTAGAATAAATATAAACCCTCCTGGCGTCCGTCGGAAACAATAACGGATCATTCAATTCCCTCCTAACTCTCGTAATCACATTTTCCCGTCCAAGTATATATCGCTGTAACCACATCACTATACAAGCAATATGCAGAATCAAGATGCCAAATATCCTGATCGGAAAGAATGAAGGCAGGCCCACAGACATGGCAGCAATGGAGCGTTTGTAAGTTGCGCGTCCGGGAGCTGAATCCAATACCGTTCCATTCAAAGGCAAAAGTTCCGAATGGTATTTCCGATAAAACCTCGCCAATTGACAAATGGTATGCGCACCCCCATTACTGAAAAGATGCAGCAAAATCTTCGCCTGCGGATTTTGTTGATGCGTTGATCGGATCACGGAGATGGCAGCGCGAAGATGTTGTTCATGGTGACTAGATGTCCGGAAAAAGTCTTGAACCCCATTGGTGAGGACGAGAAGCGAGGCGTTTGGATAGATCTTTTGGTATGCTGCGGTATATTTGAGAATGTGTTTCGAGGCGGCGCCCATCCAGGTTGAGAGAATTACAAGATCGAGTTGTTGTGACGAGTCGGGTTTTACCTCGGATCCTAAGGGTTGGTAGTACCATGTTGACGGCGCGAGCTGGCTGAAGTTTGGAAAGGGGGATTTGATGGTGGATGGAGTGGCCGGTTTATCGTCCCCCATGTTCGACTGTTGGTGTGACTTGGTTGGAGCGCGGTGCTCGGAACTGGCTGGTTGGAACTCGTCTAATATGGCTTGATTGATCCTCTCCGACGAAGTCACAAAGGCAGTCCCGGGAAAAGTTATTTACATAGTCAAAAAGGTAAGGCTTTGATGTGGAGGGTTCAAGACCGACCGAGGCTGAATCATGCTTATAGTAGTTCTAGGGCTGATTGTCAGGAATCTGTCACATGACCATTAAGCGAACACGTATTATTATATATAGTAGAGAACTAAGTCAATTTCTGATGGCGAGGAATTGGGAATCTTGATTCGTTTGGTCTGAATAAAGAATCTATTCTTGACTTTGACGGGGTAGGTAGGAAATGAATACTGACCTTCTTGAGAAAATGCCAAAAGGGTAACGTTAGGAATGAGAAGACTTGCAGGAATGTTGTAAGAGCTTCGGCTCGTGTCTCTATGATTTGTGTTTCGATCTATGGTATCAATCGTCCATGCCCTCATCCAACACCTCGATCATTGCAACAGCTCAAACCCATCATTCGGAAGACAGATACCTAATGCTATACACACTGATATCTTAGCTGACGAGAGATACAACGATTTGTCATAGTCACACCACCTCATCATCGTACCTCATGCTTTCATCTAAATATTTCATCGCTCCCTCGCTCAAACGTTCATCACAGAATCTCACACACCTTCTTTCACTTCCCCTTGCCCTTGCCAGCATCCTCCTTCAAACTGACTATTTGATTGAGCACAAGCTTATCATCCGTGCTCTCCGGATCCACGCAGAAGTAAGCCGTCCTCACAGCCTGGAACCGGACCAAATTATCACTCGCGCCCGAGTCAGGAGCAACACTGTTTCCCTTCTTCAACTCATTGATTCCAGATTCAATCAACGCATGTTCAAGAACGATCTCACTGTCAGGATTCAGGTGGTCAGCGTAAAAATCTTTCCCTTGACCACTCTTCCAGTCCAACCCATTGGGTTCTTCACACAAGAAGAGATTGTTATATTGACGTGCCGTGACCTTGATTGCGGAAGCGCCGACCCAGTGGATGTAAGCCTTTGGCTTTTCGCCCTCGACTTTAGTCGCCTTGATTTCGGTGACTTTACCGTCAGACCCTTTAGAGAACGATGTAATCTTGATGGCAAAAGGTGCATTGAGAAGACCGACAACCTTACCAGGCGCAGCACGGAAAAAATCGGCACTGTCCGCTTCGCGAAAGTCGCTGCGATCGATGGAGATTTCCTTGCTGAGCTGGACGATACGAGATCCCTTTGATGCATCCTTGGGGTCGAATGGGACGGTCAGATCTTCCTTGTGCCCATCTGGTAGGTCCTCAATAATGACCTTAATTGGATCCAGCACTAGCATCAATCGTGATACTGTACGTTCCAGGTATTTCCGTATGCTGGACTCAAATCTGTATGTCATGATATTTGAGTTGGTGGTCGTAACACCGAGCTCCGAGACAAAATTGAGAATAGCACCACCTGGCACACCACGTCGGCGGATTGCAATGAGCGTGTACAACCGCGGATCGTCCCAGCCGCGAACAGCTGGCGGCACCGTCCTGGTGGTCGTGGTGCCATCATCCTTCTTGATCTCAAATGTAGCACCGTTTACAAGGGCTGCGATTCGACGTTTTGACAGGATAGTGCCCTCGACGTTCAGACGGCCGTACTCTCGCTGCATTGGACCTTTCTCTTCGGATTTTGGCGTCTTCAGGTCTAGGACTTCAAGCAGCCAGTCGTATGAAACGCGCGACTGGAAGAATTCTGTGGTGCATAGAGAGTGGGTGATGCCTTCGTAGTAATCGCAAAGGCAGTGGGCGAAGTCGTAGGTCGGATATATCTTCCACTTGTCACCAGTCCGTGGGTGGTGGGAGTTTTCCACAATCCGATATGCGGCGAGATCCCACAACTGAGGATTGCCTTCATTTGGATCCGTCAGGCTTTGCTTCATGCGGAGCACTGCCTCTCCTGGCTTGTATTTCCCGTCCTCCATGGCTTTGAACTCGGCGAGAGATTCACTGATTGGCCGGTCACGGTGAGTGCATCCGAATCGCTTCCCTCGGTTGTCTGGGCCGCCACGTTGGAGGTTTACTTCTTCCTCTGGACTATTGTTAGCATGAGCTCACGCTTGGGACTTCGTCAACTTACTCGAACAGTAACAGACATATGCCTTGTCAAGCTCAACTAGTTTTATGGCATGCTCGTACAATTTGTCAAAGTAGTCACTGCTATGCGTGATCTGGTATGGCTCAAATCCCAGCCATTCAACCATCTCCTTGATCTTCCGAAAGTATATGTCCTCTTCCTTCGCCGGGTTGGTGTCATCGTACCGCAGGAAGCAAATTCCATCGTATTGCTTCGCGAAGCCAAAATTAGTCGCGATCGCTTTGGCGTGTCCGATGTGAAGATATCCGTTCGGTTCGGGAGGAAATCGAGTCCGCACGGCTCCCAGCTTTTCCTCGCGTACTGCTTTCAGCCAGCCTTGGACAAAAGGATTTGCCGGTGCTGCTGAAGCGGGAGTGGTTGTAGTGGCTGAAGCAGGCTTTGGTCTTGAGGTGAGCTCTGTTTTGTGCTCAGCCTTCTTTGCTGCTTTCTCCGCCTTCTTCTTTTCTTTTTCGAGAGCTCGTTTGGACATCTTCGGGGCTTCTCCTTCTGCTGGAACCTCGACACCTCCCTTTGGCGACGGATCTGCTACGGCGTCCGCCATGGTGGCGTGAGTACTTGGTGCTGATATGCGCGATCTTGTGGTTGTGATTCGGAACGAAGCGAGCAATGATGAAGTCTTTTGGAGAAGAAACTATGGTGATGTGTCTTTGTGTTGTGAGGCTTTCAAGTACTACTGTTGTTGTGCCAAATCGACGTCCTTGTTGACTCAGCACCTTGGGGGTGTCGTATTCGAAGAACCTGTAAGCTGGACCCTGGTTTCTCGCGGTGTTACCTAAGGTATGTCCAATCGATTGCGCCTCGGAAGTCAAGCATAAGTCCTTGATTGGAGATACTCGGAAAGAATAGTATTATGTTTTGGTTCTCAAGCGTTAAATCATTACCGTATGCGAAGACAAGGAACTACAGATGGTTTAGTTCTAACTTAGGTAGATTCATGCCAAGAGGCCGGACACGGCATCCGCCTACGCCATCCTAACATACAATAAATGTATTCTTAACAGCTACTTTCTTCCCATCGCAACCACACCCCATCTCCCCCCCCATCATGCCGCTCGTCGACAATCCCCAGATCAAGTCGGCGTCGCTGCACAACCCGCTCCCTCTCAGCCTGCACACATATGTCTGGCCCTTTCTAATCGCCTGGCCAATCTTCCTCGCCTTCTACCTCTCCCCCGAACGATACGAGAAGCACATCAACGGCCAGGAATGGACTTTCGTTTGGACCACCGCTATCTTCTCCGTCCAGGCTTTAATCTGGCTTACCACAAAATGGAACGTCAATACTCGCGCCCTATTCACTGCAACAAAATCCAACAACGTCTCGAGCGCGACTCTGATCAAGCTTGTTCCTGTTGAGAATGCTGGATCAGCCGAAATTGTGCCTCTCGTACGCGAAAACATCAATGGACAGCGTACCACTTCGTTCTTGTTCCAAAAGCGCCGATTTTTGTTTGACGAAGAGAAGGGATCGTTCGCTCCTCTGGCATACGCCATCGACCAGGAACCGAAGCCAGCACTTACCGTCTTCCAGACGTCAAGAGGTCTCACCAAGGCAGTTGATATTCGCAGACTGCAGCAACATTATGGAGACAACAACTTCGATATCCCGATTCCGACCTTCACCGAGTTGTTCCAGGAACACGCCGTCGCTCCTTTCTTCGTTTTCCAGATATTCTGCGTTGGACTCTGGCTTTTGGACGAATACTGGTACTACTCGCTCTTCACTCTCTTCATGTTGGTTGCTTTCGAAAGCACCGTCGTTTGGCAGCGCCAGCGAACTTTGGTCGAATTCCGTGGCATGAGCATCAAGCCATACGATATTTGGGTATTCAGGGAGAACAAATGGGTCGAGACGCAAAGTGACAAACTTCTCCCAGGAGACATGGTTTCGATCGGACGCACAAAGGAAGACAGTGGTGTGGCCTGTGACATGCTTCTGGTTGAAGGCACTGCCATTGTGAATGAGGCTATGTTGTCAGGAGAAAGCACACCTGTTCTCAAGGATTCCGTACAACTACGACCAGGAGATTCACTCATCGATCCAGATGGATTGGACAAGAATTCTTTCTTGTATGGCGGCACCAAGGTTCTTCAAGTCAGCCATGGCATTACCGTGGAAGACGCCCCTGATGCCGTCCCTGTTTCCTCATCCGGAGTTCCTCCCCCACCCGATAAGGGCGCTCTCGCCGTGGTTCTGAAGACTGGTTTTGAGACCAGTCAGGGCAGCTTGGTCCGGACAATGATTTTCTCCACCGAGCGCGTCTCCGCCAATAATGTCGAAGCACTACTCTTCATTCTGTTCCTCTTGATCTTCGCAATTGCTGCCTCTTGGTATGTTTGGGTCGAAGGTGTCGCCAGAGATCGCAAGCGTTCTAAGCTCCTGCTTGACTGCATCTTGATCATCACCAGCGTGGTCCCACCAGAGCTACCGATGGAATTGAGCTTGGCTGTCAACACGAGTTTGGCTGCTTTGAGCCGATATGCCATCTTCTGCACGGAACCTTTCAGAATCCCGTTCGCAGGGCGCGTCGATGTCGCTTGCTTCGATAAAACTGGTACATTGACAGGCGAGGATCTTGTTGTCAACGGTATTGCTGGCCTCGCTCTTGGAAAGGGGAAGGAATTCGTGGAAGCGGCTGGTACGCATGATCAGATTACTCCACCAAAACAAGCAGGTCCTGAGACGACATTGGTCTTGGCCACCGCTCATGCTCTGGTCAAACTCGACGATGGCGAGGTCGTTGGCGAACCTATGGAAAAGGCTACTCTCATCTCACTTGGCTGGACTTTGGAACGCAACGATATCTTGAAGAGCAACAAATTATCCGCCTCTTCGGGGGCCAGCTTTGCGACGCACACCGACATGGTTCAGATCAGAAGACGATTTCAATTCTCATCAGCGCTTAAAAGGCAGAGTTCAATAGCTACCGTCATTTCTACCAATCCGGAGACGAAGAAGCGACACAAATCAACCATTGTGTCTGTCAAGGGTGCGCCTGAGACGATTCGTAAATTCCTTATCAATACGCCACCGGGCTATGAAGAGACTTTCAAGCATTTCACTCGCAAAGGTTCTCGCGTGTTAGCTCTGGGATACCGCTATCTGACAACCGAAAGCGAGCTTGGCCAAAACCGTATCAATGATCTAAAACGGGAGGAAGTAGAGAAGGATCTCATCTTCGCTGGCTTCTTGGTTCTGGAAACGCCATTGAAGGACGACGCCAAATCGTCCGTTCGCATGCTCAATGAAAGCAGCCACCGAGTAGTAATGATCACCGGTGACAACCCTCTCACAGCTTGTCACGTCGCTCGCGAAGTCGAAATCGTAGATCGAGAGGTTCTCATCCTGGATGCGCCTGAACACGACGAAAGTGGCGAGAAGCTTCACTGGAGAAGTGTAGATGACAAAATCAGCATCGAGGTGGACCCCACAAAGCCTATTGACTCTGAAATCATCAAGAACAATGATCTGTGCGTCACCGGGTATGCCCTTGCAAAACTCAAGGACCAGGCTGCCTGGAGGCAGATCATCCGATATGCCTGGGTCTATGCTCGGGTTTCCCCCAAGCAGAAGGAAGACATTCTGGTGGGGCTCAAGGATGCTGGCTACACGACACTCATGTGCGGTGACGGTACAAACGATGTTGGTGCTCTCAAGCAAGCGCATATTGGTGTCGCCCTTCTCAACGGTACACAAGAGGATCTCGTCAAAATTGGAGAGCACTTCCGCAATACCAAGATGAAGGAGATCTACGAGAAACAAGTCAGCATGATGAAGCGCTTCAATCAGCCCTCTCCTCCAGTCCCGGTGGCTATAGCTCACCTCTATCCACCTGGCCCAACCAACCCTCATTATGAGACGGCAATGCAGCGGGAGATTGAGAAGAAGAAAGCGGCAGGAGACAAAGTCGACGAAGTGGCCGTCATCCCAACGCTCACCACTCCCGGTGCAAAGGCATTGCAGGAGAGCGAGAAGGCGGCACTTACTCCAAAGCAGCAGCAACAAGAAAAGGCTCAAAAGGCTATGGCTGGCATGGCTGACAAGCTGTCGGCCTCGTTATTGGAACAGGAAATCGACGAGAATGAACCCCCAACGATCAAACTTGGAGACGCTTCAGTGGCGGCACCATTCACCAGTAAGCTGGCTAATGTTGTGGCCATTCCTAACATCATCCGTCAAGGTCGATGCACGCTTGTTGCCACGATCCAGATGTACAAGATTCTTGCCCTGAACTGCTTGATCAGCGCGTACAGTTTGAGTGTCTTGTATCTCGATGGTATCAAGTTTGGAGATGGTCAAGTGACAATCAGTGGGATGATGATGAGCGTTTGCTTTTTGTCCATCTCCCGCGCAAAGGTAATTCACGCATCAAATCAACCCCGTTCAGGCACAACGCTAACGTACGACAGTCTGTCGAAACTCTTTCCAAAGAACGCCCGCAGCACAACATTTTCAATCCGTACATTATCGGCTCCGTTCTTGGACAGTTTGCAATCCACATTGCAACTCTCATCTACATGTCGCAATACGTCCAACGTACTGAACCCAAGGATAGAAATGTTGACCTCGAAGGCGAATTCAAACCATCGCTGCTCAACTCGGCCATATACCTTCTCCAGCTGATTCAGCAAATCTCGACATTCTCCATCAACTACCAAGGTCGGCCATTCCGTGAAAGCATCCGCGAAAACAAAAGCATGTTTTACGGTCTCGTCCTCGTCGCTGGAGTCGCTTTCAGTGGCGCAACTGAGTTCATTCCGGAGATGAATGACAAACTCAAGCTTGTTCCCTTTACTACTGATTTCAAAGTCGTCTTGACGAGCGTCATGGTGATTGATTACGTTGGGTGCTGGATTGTGGAACAAGTTCTCAAATGGGCATTCTCAGACTACAGACCGAAAGACATTGCGATAAGGCGTCCTGATCAATTGAAGAGGGAAGATGACAGAAAAGCCGCCGAGCTAGAAGAGTTGAGGCTCAAGCAGGAGGCGGAAGAGGAGGCTAGGTTTGCAGCTGTGCAGGCTGCAGGGAGATAGTTGGGGACTGTATCATAGAAGTTGCTTTTTAGACGGGCGAGAGGATTAGACTATAGCCAGCAAGCCACTTTACTTCAGCCTTCCCTGGATCCCTCCTCCCAAGATGTTGGATCCCTCCCCCAAGATGTTGGATCCCTCCCCCAAGATGTTGGATCCCTCTCTCCCAAGATGTTGGATCCCTCCCCCAAGATGTTGGATCCCTCCCCCAAGATGTTGGATCCCTCCCTCCCAAGATGTTGGATCCCTTCCTCCCAAGATGTTCGATCCCTCCCTCCCAAGATGACCAAGAGACCCTGGTGTCCCATGACTGCTGCCAATGCGGTATAAAAGTGTTGAGAGGACACTGGTGGCTGGTTGAAAAAGGCAATTATGATCATATGGTGTTTTGTCTCTGCGGCGCATTGTTCGGTCTGTGAGAACATGCCCATCCCCATCCCCATCCCCATCCCTAGGCGGTGAGTTTGCTGTTGCATGAAGTGAGCTGCAGTCGGGGATAAGTAAGTATCCATCGTGTCCAGCACCTGACCTTGCGGGCCCGTGATTGGTGTTACCTGGCGTGGAGGGGCATTTTTGACTGGGGTACTTAAAGCGCGGACACCTGCAGCTCGAGAGCTTATAAAACCTCGAGTCTTCCTCCCTCTCCCACTTGCGAACATCAACTCAACTCAATCCCAATTCTCTCCCAATCCAACCAATTCTCACTCCCTCAATCAATACCGGAGACACTTACAAAAGACCACCACTCGCAACAATTGCCATGTCTGCCCCTCGTCAGAAGGTAAACACCCCCACTACAAGACTTTTTCCTTATCATACATGAGCTCCCCTCAGCCATTGAAGCTTAACGAAACATGCAAAACGAATCGAAACTGACAGCTTCACTTCCAGGTCACCTACTGTCTCTTTGACTGTGACAACACCCTCGCTCTCTCCGAGTTCCGCGCCTTCGAGGCCTGCACCGACCTCAGCAATGAGATCCTCAAGAAACACAACATCGACCATGTCTACAACGTCCACCAGCTCCTCGAGACATTCGTCGGACAGAACTTCCGCGGCATGTGCAACAAGCTCCAACAGATCCACAACTTCAAGATGGACCCCAAGGAGGTAGACGACTACGTCGACATGGAGGTCGGTCGTGTCACCGCCAAGCTCACTGAGAAGTGCGACCCATGCCCAGGTGCCCCAGAACAGATGGAGTGGACCAAGCAGCAAGGCTACAAGATGAGCGTCGTCTCAACCAGCGCCAAGCCCCGTGTCGTCGCCTCCATCAAGAAAGTTGGCATCGACCACTACTTCCCAGACGAGCACGTCTACAGTGCCGCCACTTCTCTCGACCCACCATCCTCCAAGCCAGACCCAAAGATCTACCTCTACGCATGCGAGCAGCTTGGTGTCAAGCCATCTGAGGTCGTCACTGTCGAGGACTCCAAGAGCGGTGCCACCGCTGCCATGCGTGCCGGTATCCCATGTGTTGCCTACGTCGGTGTATACGGAATTGAGGAAGGAAAGGAGAAGATGGAGCAAATGGCCAAGCTCTTGACTGAGGAGTGCAAGTGTGTCGTTGTCATGTACGACTGGAAGGAGTGGCCAGCTTGCCTTCAGAAGGTTGAGGAGCACATTGCTGCCTCCAAGTTGTAAGGTACTGGACGCCCGACGCCTGTACACTTTCACGAGAGAGGCCACATTCGAGCGTTGAAAGCGAGTAAAGGAGCGTTCTCGTTCCGCCTCCCAATCATGAGTTGATGAACATACTACCCCTAAAAGCATGCTGTAACCTATAGATCTTAACAATGCAAGCAACCTTTTGCATCCATTGAGCGTCCCTCGCTTGTCTCTGCCTCTCTCGCAATTGTGTTGTGCGAAAATCTATTGCTCTCCGCTCCGACAATGGCTTCAATCCGTACAGAGGAGTTCGTAAAGTACTTCATATCCGAACCGAATCCGAGAGACGAAACTTTAATAAAGACGTAGGAACTGATAGACTTTTCAACAGAATAAAAGTCATTAATCGTATTTACAAGTAGTAAAACTTCTAGCGAGATCTCTGCCCAATTACCAGCCTTTCTCGATTCTTTTACTCAAACTTCGAATCGCCAGAGTATGATTGGTCTTCGTCGTATGAAGGAGGGGTCGATATTGTCCAGTAGAAATCATGTGGACCGGTCTTATCTGACGCACTCTACTGCTACCATGGCATTCTTTGATAACACTTACCGAATGTCGCCAATGGATCTGTTTCCCTAATACAGTTACTCGATCGTCCGTTCTAGTGCGTCGAGATGGACCTCGATAAAGTGCAACTAGCATACCCACCACCATCTGTGGACATGACTGAGTTTGTATTCCTACTCAAGTTTGCTGCTCAACCGTACTAATATCATCATGGAACCTCTGCCAAAGACGTTGCCTGCTTCCTGGTACAGGAGCTCACCACTGTACCAGCTTGAGAAGCGAGGAGTGTTTCTGAAGGTGAGCTATTACTCAACGATTGCCATATCAAAAACGATCTGACGCGAATACAGGCATGGTTCTTGTTGGCGCCTATCACGCGATTCCAAAGAGTAGATGAAGTCGTTGACTATGAGATGGCAGGCGTGAAGCTCCACGTCCGCCGGCATTCGATGATACAAAACGATATTGCTGTATTCGACGCAGAAACTGGCGAAGAGCTCCGAAGCTACGTGACCGAGTCTGGACTCTTGTTCTCGACAATATCATCCATGGCACCCAGCTTTCAAGAATATTTTCCAGATCTAGAGTCACTACTGGCTCGAGTGGACTTCACGAAACTCCCGTATCGCAAGAGCATCAAGTATGAAGGAAACTTCAATTGGAAGACTATGGTCGATGGCTATCAGGAGTGCCTGCACTGTCAATACACTCATCCATCTTTCTCAGTCTTTTACTCTCCGGCATTTTACGCAGTTCACAATCACACCAATTTCTCACGCCATATAGCTGATCCCAAGAAACCGGATGATGGGCTATTCCTGTATTTCTTTCCCGCGGTGACATTGAATGTGTATGGCGGAGGCATGAGCTCTTTTCGAGTCTGCCCAACAGAAGATCCTGGGGTCACCCGTGAGTAGTCTCTAAGCATGCAAGGCCTTCACAAAGACTAACGGCTGGCAGGAATGGAGTTCGACTATTATCATGTGGAAGAAGGCGAAAAGTTTGAAGAGTACTACAGATTCGTTCGCCAAGTCGCACTCGAAGATTTTGAGCTTTGTGAAAGGGCGCAAGCAAATCTCCAGAAGGGTATCTATCACGAGGGGATTCTCAATCCTGAGAAAGAATCCGGTGTGGCATGTGAGTCAATTGTCGCCTTCCAATGGAATGTTCCTGACGTTATCTAGGGTACCAACAAGAAGTCTTGAAGCGTGTTGTTGCACAGCATGAGGCAGAGAAGACTGCTTCTGATCTCGCCATGGAAGCAATTTCTCAACCTAGCATAGACACAGGAAATCGCGTCGTCTCAGCGGAAGCATAGTCCGAGAGTCCGAGAAACTCGATACAATTAGAAGTCGAGTAATTGATTGGCAGTTTTAACTTTTATCGTTGCATGTTCGATATGATCGGTCATGCCCATGGTCCTGGAACTCCATGTAAGCATCGTATTGGCCGATGGAAACCAACGGTGCAGCGATAGTGCCACGCAACCTGAACCCTGCTAACAACCATTGACCTAGTCAACATGGACTCGTTTTCCTTTTTGGGCGTACGGCAGCTTCGCAAACACGACACGAGCCCATCGTTCTCTCCCACTACCAGCATGCGCCAATATATGAAACAATCCGTGAATTCGCGGTCTCCCTTTGTGGTACATGGAAATCCACATCTTTGACATAATCATGCAAGCTCAAGAAGATCTTCTGATGATTGCTGTTGCGACCAGCCTGCTTCTCATCTTGGCAACGACAATATTTCTGTTTCGGCATTCACTGAAATGGTTATTACAACGAGTCATTGCATCCGCAACTGATCATCCCCGCTCGTCTTCCCAGATCGATTCCCTTCATGCCTCTGCATACGAGATCTCCGAGAGCCAAGATGTCCCCGATGGATGGTTCACAGGTGCCAAGGTCTTCTCGCTCGAGCGTCGCGCTATCTTCGCTACAGTATGTGAACATAAAAGCCTTCACACTGCTGTTCTAACAAGCATAGACATGGCTGTGTATCACTCATATCTCTCACTTCCAACGCCCTGGCGACTATTTGACCTTTAACATATCGGACTACCCTTTCTTCCTGATCATGGGCAAAGATTCAATACTCCGAGGATTTCATAATGTGTGCAGACATCGGGCGTACACTGTAACGAGAAAGCCTGTTGGATCATCGCTTGTGCTTGTGAGTTGTTTTCGTAATTGAAATAGACTGAATCTCACCTCTCAATAGGGATGCCGGTATCACGGATGGAGCTACGACACCAAAGGAAGATTGACCAAAGCCCCAAAATTTGACGACATTCCGAGCTTCAAGAGAGAGGAGAATAATCTCTATCAGATATGGGTCAAGACGGACAATAATGGATTCATCTTTGTCAACTTTCAGGGAGACTGGTCGGTTCAGGATCCAGATATGACAGGTCTTGCCCAATTTGCCAACTCAGCTCACATCTCTTCCATCTCGTCAATGGTCGAGTTTTGGCAAGCCGAAGGAGATTTCAATTGGAAGCTTGCAAGTAAGTAAGCGTGGGTCGCAAATAAAATTATTGCTCAACAAAACTAGGCTTGCTCTTCGAAGCCTCGAATGATCATCCCTTCGTAGGCTATAAGCCGAAAGCATCACTACTCACCCGTCTCTTTGATGTAAGATATCAACAACAAGCAACCTGCCAGCCCAGTTCCATCTCGGCTCTCCGCTCCATCCCAGGTACAAATCTTTGGTGCATGACAGTCGTCGAACCATTATCAGCGACGCGTAGCTCTCTGCGACGAACGCTTTACTCGACAACGCCCACAGACAAGCATTGTATAAGCAGGAAACTTATCGACGACGTTCACAACGACTTCAGAGCAGATCTCCAAAGTTTGATACAGAAACAAATCGATGTCACCGCTTCTACCAGTTCAGTCGAATTAAATACAACTATGACACCCTCCCAAACCCGCCTCCTCGAACAAATCGAAGCACATCTCAAGCGAGAAAGAAAAGCAGGGACCCAAATCTTCCCTGCTGCTCAATCGACTGCTGACAAAGATGGAAATAGCAGCGCCAGTGGAGTCGCTGAAAGACGTAAGATTTCCTCTCCCATTCCCTCCACCTCTCACCACCCTCAACCCATCTCCCAAACTATTGGATCGAGAACAAAGCCAACTCTGAACAGTATGCCGCGACCTCGATAGCCTAGCCGACGCAGGAATCGCCTGTCTCAAATCCGGATCCGACTCAAGAAGACTGGCTTGGTAACCGTCAACAAAGGCCAAAATTAGTCATCATGTCTTCTCCTCCCAAAGGAAGAACATCTAATACCTCCCATTATTCCGTCCGGTCATTCGTCGAATCCATGGAAATCTCTCGCTAGTTACAAATTTATCTACTACTCAAACACTCTCTTCCCAAATCATAGACCGTCCCATAACCTGTATATCCTCCATCAGGTCTCCATACAAACCAACCAATAACCTCCCATCAGCGTGAGACTCAATACCAGCAACGCAGCCCTTAAATCCGCAACGAAAAAAAAGAATTTCCCAAATACCACACCGAGCGAAAATAAAATCCCAAGAAAATTCTAGAGAAAAAAAAGAAACCTCACGCCAATGTCTATACTTGAAAGTAATGATTCCTACAACCGAAACCTATTAAACACCGGACCGACGTTTTTGCCTACTGCATATATATATCTAGAGAGATGTAGTTGATTGATTATTACTAAAATATACATGTAGATTGAAACATCCTCTTCCTCCCTTTTCTACTCTCCCTCCCAATCCCCTCCCCTCTTAAAGCTACTCCTATATAAGTAGCTACCACCATTCACCCACCTACCCCAAAAATCAAAACATCAAAAACATCCATTAATCAACCAACCAACTTCCAACGCCAATAAAACCACATATAAAAAGCCCACGTGCCCATTTCAATTTTCAATTTCAAAGTCAGTAGAGCTCAGCAAAACACAACAAAGCAAAGTAAAGAGCCTAGAAGAAAAAGGCATGGAACAATAGACTCCGTTTATCCACACAGACAACAAGTGGAAGACGCGATAACCCAAACCCAAACGCCACGCTCATACAAAGGCGAAAGACTTATACAGTTCTCCACCAGAGGAAGAAGCAATCCCTGTGCCAACACCAAAATCAAGACCAAAGTCATCAACGAGCGTTCCAACGCCAACCACTCCCCCCAATTTCACTTCATCTAATACTCCTCACTATCACTAACACCCGCCCAAGGCGCCTCACTCTCATCCAACAGGTCATCCTCATTCACTCCAAAATACACCTTCCTCTCCCTACCCTTCGTAGTCTCCTCTTCCCTCCCAGCACGAATATCCTCAAGTGTCCTCTCCACCTCCTCCGGCAACGCCTCCTCCGCCCTCAACTTCTCAATGTCGACCTTATGCGCCTCGACGACATCATAAAGCATATAGATCTGATCACTCTTGGCATTAATAGACCGATTCAGGACATCAACACGTTCATGCAAAAGCTTGCGAGCACTCTTGCCCAAGCTAGGATCATGTGTCCGAAGCTCCTCTTCTACAACATGAAGATTGAGTTTAAGATGGACAACTTCGTCATTCAATTGCTTGAGAATGAGAGCCAACGCGTGAACAGGACCTTGAGTAGGACGCATCGTCGCATCTGCATCAGCGGCTGTGCGGGTTGAGACAGGGATTGGAATCGGAGCCTGAATACTGTCAATATCCAAAGAATTAGAATTGACAATGCGTTTGCAAACCGAGCAGCGCTTTGAGTCATGCGCGGGCACTTCGTCAAGAACAGAGTCGACCCTCGCATTGGCCGCGGGCTCTTTCATGGTAATGTCCGGGAGAATGAACGCGGATGTCATCTCTGTGAATCCAGTGCTTCGTCGGCGACCGCTCGTATGACTAGCACGGCTCATATTCGAGTGAACAGTGTCCTGCCTGCAATCTGCCAAGTCATCATCGGAGAGAGATTGATCGGAATTGGAGTCCAGAAGGTCGTCGATGAGGTTTCGGGCACGACTGTGAGAGCGAGCACGACTCGATGCTCGCGAGCGTCCTGTGAGGTCCTTCTGTGAAGTCTTGCGAGTGAGGTTACGAGTGCCTCGTGATCGCGAGGTCAAGTCGTCAGGCTGGATAGCTCCTGACGCGGTAGCGTTCCGACGGTTCCGATTCGCGACATATTCTTCCTCCAGCTTCTTCCGTAGTTTTGCGATTTCATCCCCATCGATGAAGCTCAAGAATGTTGTATCGCCCGTGTGCTGTGGAACAGCCGGCGCTGAACGACGTGACTTGAGAGGTATGGTGCGAGAAACACCTGCAATCACAGCAGGGTCGAATGAAAGATCAGTGGTTGATGCATCGCTTTCATCTTCAACTGCCGGTTGTGGAGGAGCTGCTGGAGCAGACGATTGCCTAAGATTCTGGGAAGCCTCAGGGCGCGAGAGATGGCGGGATTGTGACTTTGATCGAGAACGAGGCTGGTTCGGTGCGCGACTGGATTTGGCTTTTCGAACTTCAGACTCGGCTTGCTCCAAGATGCTGTCATCGACATTCGCTCCAGTCTGTCCTGCAGAACGGCGTTTGCCCTTTGATGGCAGCTTCGCAGGCTGAGCATTGTTTCGGAGCTCGCCCAGCTGTCGATTGATAGTCACGGCCTCGCGTGCCATGTCCAGCTGTTCCCGTAAGCGGCTCTCTTTTTTTGCCCATCGCTGCGTAGCATCCTCGCGTTGCTCAGTGACCTCCGCAAGTCGCTGGCGCAGCTCAGCCTTTGGCGTTCCTTGGTTCTCAGCATTGAGACGCGCCAGTTGTTCCCTCAGATCATCATTTTGCTGGCGAAGCTGATCGTTTACCTCGCTTTGGGGCACTATCGACTGCAGTTGGTGAATGGTTTCCTCCCGCTGCTCCATGCGTGACTTCATGTCGGCCTGCTTACTTGCCCATCGCTTGATTTCAGCTTCTCGGACAGCCTGCGCTTGCTCCAATTCCTGCTTCAAGATCTCGTTCTCTTGCTCGAGTTTTGCATGTTCCACCCGCGCCTTCTTCTCCGCTTCCCGCCGAGCCTTGTCTTCTGCACGAGCAATTTTGCGAGCCGCATCTTCTTGCTGTTTACGCGCTTGTGCAAGTTCCTCGCGTAGTGTCTGGTTTTCTTGGTAGATGAGACGGTCCGTAGTTGCTGCCTTTCGGTTAAGAGCAGCTTCTCTCTTGGTCCACTTCTCCGTCTCTCCTTCGTGGCGATCATGGGATGCATCAAGATGATCTCGAAGTGCTTCGTTCTCTGCAACAAGCTCCTCTTTCTCTGCCTGCAGATCCGAGACTTGGTCCTGGAGCAGTCGATTTTCGTTGCGTAGAGTCTCATTCTCTACCCTTACCTCTTCCGCGTTATAAAATGCAACACCTAATTGAGTGACCAGGCTGTCTCGTTCCTGGGTGATACGCTTCGTGGCAATGTCAGCAAATGTTGTTTTCCGGTCTGCTCGCTCGAGACGGCTTTGTAGAGATTGTATAGATGTTTCAAGCTCTGCATATTATTAGCGTTTGGCATGGTGATCAATCTGGCAAATCCTTACGCGTCTTCTCAATCTGCCATTTGGTTTGAGCGCTTCCATCCTCGCCATCAGTCGATCCCAAAGCACTATCGCTCCGTCGGAAATTTTGGCGAGCAACGAGCTGGGCTCGTAATTTCACAGCTTCGTCCTCGTATTCCTCAATTTTGCGATCTGCTTCCTCTTTCTCCACTGTTAATTGCTCGAACTTGTCCTTCATCAATTGCAAAGCGGCCAAAATTGCCTTTTCGTCCTCAGGAACAGCCATCCCACTGAGAGGAACGAAGTTTGGTTTGCTAAACGGGGCGGAAGGAACAGAGCTGAACCGCGTATTGGTTCTTCCACTTCGCGAAAAGATTGGAGTTCCATCTTTGAAGTTTCCAGAAACGAGCTCAGTCAGGTTAGGAAGGTCAGGAAGCATGAATGACTGAGCAGTGCCATTCGCTACAGTACGAGGAGTGCCAACTGCTTTGTGTGTCCAGCCTTCAGTGTCGCTGCCAGAGACATTTCGTCCAAATCGGGAACCTCTGACACCTCTCGTCGTCTCCTCGGGTCGTTGCCGAGGACTGTTCTTGTTCTTTTTGTATACCTCGGCCATTTTGCTAGCATTTCCGGAAGCGTTTCGTACAGCTTCGCGACGCAGACTGCTTTTCGGTGTCGGTCTCGATCTGGGAGGCGGCGTGCCGGCGATGAAGCTGGCGTCGTCGAACATGATGTCCGAATGTAGGCGCGCGCTTGATCGGTTTGCTCTGCTCGGGGTGTGTCCCAGTCCGCGGCCTATTTCGATGGATTCTTCTGTTTGGTCGAAGTTGTTGTTTAGAAAAGTGTTGTTCTCGTCAAAGTCCTGGAAGTTGCGGTTCACAACAGAGGTTGGGACGTGTTGTGCTGGTTGCGGAGGACTCCATTGTCCCATCTTTTGGGCGGTGGCACGTATCTTTTGCTCGAACTTGGGCAGGTAATGTGAACTATCGTCGTCCAGGTCGATATTCCGCGTGGATGCTAGAGCGTCATTCTCAAATTTGTCGGAGTTGAAGGTGGTCGATGTGCCTTCACTGGAGTGGGCGGTTGGAGGTGCTGGGCTCCGGCGAGGTCGATCAGAGGACAATTCGCGGATGGCGCTGGCGCTGGCGCTGGGGCTCCTCTCGGTGTCAGACATTGGAACAATGCTCAATTACAATGTTGGATGAGCGATGGGGGCGCGAGAGGAGAGTTGAGGGAAAGATCCATATGGGAGGAGAAATGTAAACAAAAGCGCTGCTCCAGTATCAACAAACGAGCTGGCCCCTGTAGCGCCAAGACTCCTTTTTCGTGCACTGGAACTCAACACCAAATCTTTCTGTGCAACAATAACAACACGATGGCCATATCGAAGGTTAAGAATTCGTTTTAATCATAATCATGAGTGATGGAGTCCTCAGACCATGTTCGTCTTCAATTCGCCGGGTATGCTCGACAGAGAAGACGGATGGCACAGTCGATTGCGCGGTGAGGCCGGACGCCTTTCTGCGGCATGAGAACCGCTTGTAAGGATGTCACTTCGGAAGGGAGTCAAGGGACCCGTCTCATTGGGTCTCACCTGAGAGCCCGAGCAATTGGGGTCTAGCGTCCCGATTTAGAGCACTTTCTCACCTCCAGGCCCCTCCCTCCAGGCCCCTCCCTCCTCACCTCCAGGCCCCTCCCTCCTCACCTCCAGGCCCCTCGCTCCTCACCTCCAGGCCCCTCCCTCCACACCTCCAGGCCCCTCCCTCCACACCTCCAGGCCCCTCCCTCCACACCTCCAGGCCCCTCCCTCCACACCTCCAGGCCCCTCCCTCCACACCTCCAGGCTCCTCCCCCTCCACACCCCCAACACTCTTCCCCATGAACGACCTGCAGTGACCAGTCCATCACCGTGCTGCTTACCGTGATGTTTCTGGCTGCAAAGCGAAAGAGGCAACATGATCAGGGCATCTCATAGGCCATCCTCTTCTTCTCCGCCGTTACTGGCTGTAGAAGATACTTGTAAGCGAGTGCAAGCCACCGACTTCTAGCGGTCACTCCGAGCCAACTCTTCGACCCCACCGATCCAACTATACACAAGCTATCCTAGGGAAGTAATCATGGTGGTACTTGTGCATCTCCCAATTGAGTCCGTCCTATCTGCCTGTCTCACTTCTCCATGCTCTGTACTACACGCCTCTGAATAGCCACTATCTTATCTATATCAGTTACCATTGCCCTGCTTACCTTTCCAGCATGAACCAGATCATCATGGCCGCTCCTCACCATCGTGAGACGAGAAGATTGATCAGAGGCGAAGCGCCAGCAGTTCCTCCAAGCCGAAACGGCTCTCCTGTTCGAATCGTATCATCGCGTCCTCCCTCCATAACGATTCCAGACGAGCAAGCACAGACACAAGCAAGGCACCGTCGACAAGTCCCCAAAAGACAGCACCCTCAAAAGACGATAGATCAGTTCTGGTCAACTTTTACTTCCAAAGAACCTGGGAAGCCTTTTTCGGTGCTTCCAGATAATGGCTACGCGAAAAGAGCTGCTGCTCAGACACCAACAGGGGTGAAGAATGTCCTGGCATCTTATGGCGAAGCTCGCGCTTCGTGTGAAGCCAAGGTCACCAAGATTGTCAAGGAGTGTAGGAGGACGAACCAGAAGTATACGGATCCGCATTTCAATATCGAGGCTGATTTCCGGCGATGGGGTTCTGAGAGACATTTCAGCGATTGCTTGATGGGGCTTTTGGATGACAGGACACAGCTTAGGCCGGCGAGTGTGAAGAGAGTCGAGGTATGAATGTCTTCTAGGAAATAAAGTGGCGCGAACTGATAGAGAATAGGACATCTTTGAGAAACCACAATTCTTCATCGAGGGCGCGACGGCGAGCGATGTCCGACAAGGAAAAGAAGGAGATTGCTGGTTCATGAGTGCATTGTGTACCTTGAGTAACAAAGAAGGTCTTCTCGAAAGCGTATGCGTTGCGCGTGATGAAAAGGTGGGCGTGTACGGATTTGTGTTCCATCGAGGTGATTACAGTGATTGGTAGCGCTTGATGGATTAAGCTAATGCGTGCAGATGGCGAATGGATCTCCGAAGTCATAGACGACAAACTCTACCTCATCAAAGAGGACTTCAACGAAGCTACCCTCGAGCGAAACAAATGGCTGGAGCTGCAAAATCGGACAAGCCCGGAAGAGGAATATCGCACTGTCATGCAGACCGGTTCGCGAGCTCTATACTTTGCGCAATGCAGTGATCCGAACGAAACCTGGCTACCACTTCTTGAGAAAGCATTTGCGAAAGCTCATGGCGATTATGCTGCCCTCGAGAGTGGCTTCGTCGGCGAAGGCATTGAAGACCTCACAGGAGGCGTCACCACCGAATTATATTCCACGGACATACTTGACAAAGAGAAGTTCTGGAAAGAAGAGTTGATGAATGTCAACAAGGAGTTCCTATTTGGATGCGGTACCATGGACGGAAAACATGGCGAAAGAAATGGCATCCTTGAAAAGCATGCGTACTCGATCATGGAAGCAAGAGAGGTTGAAGGCAAGAGATTGCTCAAACTGCGCAATCCCTGGGGCAACACCGAGTGGCGAGGTGCTTGGAGTGATGGTGCGAAAGAATGGACGCCGGAATGGATGAAACTCCTTGACCATCAATTTGGCGACGATGGTGTGTTTTGGATATCCTACTCTGACCTTTTGAGAAATTATCAGCATTTCGATCGCACGCGTCTATTCGGTCAGGATTGGACAGTAACGCAACAATGGACGAGTCTCAATGTCCCTTGGACTGTGGATTATTTGGACACCAAGTTCAAATTTACATTGACGAAACAGAGCGAGGTCATCATTGTGCTCTCTCAGGTATGTTGAATCAACTGTCATGCATTTGACATCTCTGACAATGTTTAGATCGATGAAAGATATTTTCGCGGCCTCGAAGGGCAATACGAATTCCACCTTCAATTCCGCCTGCACAAAGACGACGAGGATGAGTACATTGTCAGAAGCAACCAATCATATTACATGAAGCGCAGCGTCACGACCGAACTTCAGCTCGAGCCCGGTGATTACACTGTGCTGCTCAAGATCGTCGCGAAACGCTACCCAGAAGATCCCACAGTGGAAGAAGTCGTTGCGAAAACCTGCCAGTTCCGCCGCGAAAAACTGCTACGCATCGGTCTCAGCTACGATCTTGCACACGCAAAAGGTGGATTTCGAGAATTGGAAGCTGAGAAGAAAGAAGCAGAGACAGCCGATAGACGGAAGAAACGCAAGGAGACGGCGATGAAAATGCACCAAGCACGCGTGACATTGCACAAGAAACAGAAACTTCGAACGCTGAAGATGAATTGGAAGAAGCAAGCAAAGGCCCCCAAGAAGATGACAGAAGCGGCCGAAGAACAAGCAAAACAAGAAAAGCGCGACAAACGTAAGCAAGAGAAACACGACACGCTCGAGAAAAGAATGGAGGAATTCAAATTCGACGACCCAGAAGGCTTAGGTATCGCCGTAAACGGCAACGGCCATGATCAAGGCAGCGAAGTGATAAAACCACCTCAAAGAACAGAAACACCAGAACAAATCCCCCTCTCTTCGCCCCCAGTCGGACCACCGCGACCAAGAACAGATACATGGACACACCACTCAGCGATGAGGCAAGCCGTCCGCCCATCCCAATCACGCTCCATCTCCTCGGGCTCTCCATACGTCGGCGCGACACTAGGCTCCAACATGCCTCGAAGAGATACCCTCACCATCGCACCACCCGTTGCAATTCACTCCGCAGGCTTCGGTATGCCGGGAATCCAAGTCCATAAACCGAGTATATCAGGCAACGGAAGACCAACCTTGAGCGACATAAGCGATGACGATCTATCCTGGGATTCCGAAGTCGACAATCCTTCTGATAGTGAAATTGACGAGTCACCCAATCTACCACCACAACCAGACGCCTACTCCTCCCGCCCCAAAAATCCCAACCACAAATCTTCCTCCCCACCAGAAGAAGAAGAAGACGAATTCGCAAAAGATCCATGGAACGCCGTCTGCGTCGTCGGTCTCCGCGTTTACAGTCGCGACTCGGAGTTGAGGATTGACGTTGAACGCGGAAACGGGGCGTTGCGGAACGGGGATTTGTTCTTGGAGGATCAGATGAGGGGCTTGGATGTTGATGATGCCAGTAAAGATCCGAGTAGGGAACCCGTCAGTCCCAGTTCGGGGAAGTTGGAGGGGAGTGGGAGAGGCTATGCGGAGAGGAGTTTGATGGGTGTGGTTTTGGGGATGGAATGAGAGGTGGTATCCATAGGTATATTTGTGTGTGTGTGACAAACGAGAAAGTAATTTAAAACATTTTAAATCGAAAATAACAGAATGGATCATGCAGAACATCTTTCATTTATTCATGTCTTCTAAACAATACTCATAATCATCGCTCACTCTGCTCATCAACCAAGTACAACTCAACTACTGGAGCAAATGATCACGCCAATGTTTCTGGCTGTTGCCCTTCAAGCCGACCCTCGCATCAAACTTGGCCTGATCTCTCCTCGCTTTCTTAGCCTCTCGCTTCTCAACAGCAGCAATCTCGCCCTTCTTCTGATCACTGACACCAGCCATTCCTAAAGCATTGGCACCACGGTTGGTGGCAAGCTGTCGGCCACGGTCGTGTCCACGTGGACGCGACCCATCAGCTTCATCATCGCTGCCACCGTGAGTAAGGAGCTTCTGTTCGCGCTCTTCAGGCGTCGGGTAATTGTGCAAGTTCTGGCGGTAGTATTTGTTCATAGAACGATGGCCAGCAACGCGGCCTGTCGGCAGGTGAAGTTCGTACTCATCGTAGTAGACTGCCTGAGGTGTGGGGTGGGCATGACTGTGGAAACCATCTGCGCTGCGATGACGCCCCGTATTGCCATGTGCATGATGAGGATTCTTCTTGAGACGCTCTTTGACCTCATCGCGGTGTTCATCCACATACACACGCCCAATCTCTTCACTAGGTATCGACGAGATGTCCGTGTCGTCTGACTCCCAGCCTTCATCCTCACCATCTGCGGCAGGGAGTTCCTCTCCATTTTCGCCAACAACCTTCGCAGTTCGCTTGGATCCAAGTTTAACGCCGCCGCCAGGCGCCTTTGCGTCCTCCATTTCCTCATCAGAATCCCAGTCTTCATCGTCAGAGTATGTACTGCGGAAGTCATAGAATTGTCCAATTTCCAGCTGTTGGTCCTCTGACTCGTATGCAATCTTGCAATGATTGGTATCGCGCATGTGCGTTTTAATGCCATCCTCGGACCACTTCAGCCGGCCACAGCATAGACATTCGTAATCCTCGGTGACTTTCTCGTTCAAGTATTTGACCAATCCTTCGAGATCCGTCAGGTATGCGCGTTCTGGAATGAACATGCTGTGAGTTTTCGACATGTGTTCCACGCTCGTGTCAAGGGATTCGAAAACTTGAGTGCAGAATAAGCATTCCTTGAGGGGATCTCTCTTTGCGCTGTAATCAACAGTTGTTCTGGTGGCGACGGGGGAAAGTGTACGTTCCGATCGATCTCCTTGGGCAGAGACGTGCGGCCGTGTTGGACGGCTTGATACTGGCTTTCCGTCTTCTAGCGACGCATCCTTCATGTGGCCCACAATTTCCTGGAACTCCTCTTCTGCCTCGTCATCAATTCCGTCTGCTTGAGACAACTTCTCCATAGGCTCTCCAAGCGAGTAGGTTGAGCTCATGACGGATTTGCTATCATCATCCGCCACCTTCAAGCCCCTCCTCCCGGCCTTTACCATATTCTGCTTGTGCTTTGAGCTGGCCAAATGGTTTGTATAGGCATTGTCGCTGTAATACGTCTTTACACAAATCTCGCAGCCTTTTTCATAGGACGCCTTTGCAGCAGTGGCAGCAGCGGATGCCTTGTTGGCAAGGACTTTCTCGGCAAAGATCTCGGAGGACAAAGGTGGAAGGGAGGCTACTCTGCGTTTGAGGTTGTATCTGTGCCAATCGCTCTGCATATGGGTGCGTTGCAAGTCGCTAGACTTGAAGGCGACCTGGCAAGTATTGCAGGTAAACGGGTGGGTAGACTGGCCGCTCATGGTGTCTGATTTTGACGTGTATTTCGTCTTGTTGGTGATTTTGGAGGTCTGAAGCGGGCAATATGTTGTGGGAAAAGTGAGTGGGTAGTGGGGTTGGGCGCTGGTATTGGTGACTCGATGTCTCCCTCTTATAAATCTCAGGAACAGTGGTCCAGACAGTCGCCACCGGAAACTAGGAGAAGGTCGGCTAATAACTCGGAATGTGATGAATGTATGGTTGGCGCTTGCTTAGGAGAATCTATCGGGTTGGCGCTTGCTTAGGAGGATGTATCGCGGTGGGAACTTGGGAGACAATCACCGGCCAAGAGCAGACTTTCTGCCTCAGGCTTTTCTTCTTACACTGACATATCACGTGCCTATCCACTTCTCGAACATCTAGGAATCCCTCTCCTCTCTTCTTCATCTCAGCCTCACCTTTCCTTCATCTCAGCCTCCCCTTTCCTTCATCTCAGCCTCCCCTTTCCTTCATCTCAGCCTCCCCTTTCCTTCATCTCAGCCTCCCCTTTCCTTCATCTCAGCCTCCCCTTTCCTTCATCTCAGCCTCATCTCCCCTCCATCTCTGCCTCACCTCTCCTTTATCTCAGCCTCCCCTTTCCTTCATCTCTGCCTCATCTCCCCTCCATCTCTGCCTCATCTCCCCTCCATCTCAGCCTCATCTCCCCTCCATCTCAGCCTCATCTCCCCTCCATCTCAGCCTCATCTCCCCTTCATCTCAATCTCATCCGCTCAACGTACTGTGACCTCCAGCATCTTTCGCAAAGCAATGCTTCCTTGTGTGAAGCGGAAAGCTGCTTTCAAGTATGACTCGCCCAAATCAAGATTGATACAAATCATTCATTGCGAAAGCATTTGCGGCATGTCTGCCAGCGATCCATGACTGCTAACCTACAGGTGGAGGAACTTGAATCTCCGAGGTCTCCTTCGATTTTAGAGCAATAGAGATGATTCTTTTGGACCGGTGATAATTTTATGTCATGGTATTTTGATTTGGCCCCAGAATGGATTTCTCAAGTCATTGCGTCTAAGCCTAAGCGTGCTGTTGACTAAGTGCTCCTGTGGCACCCCAGAATATTCAGAGAGGTGTTGGTGTCCTTGTTGTCAGCATTAGGTGGGCCACATTGTCGCGATCCGGGTGTTGAGCATGTTAACGTTACGAAACAAACGTCGCAAATCACGAAATAGAAATCGGACAAACGAGTGAAGAAGTTTTAGTTTGACAGGAGAGACCCCGAACAAATCAGACTTGGAATATGGGAGACAAACTTTCTTTCAGCCATAGAATCCATTCATCCCACAACACTTACTAGTCGTAGTACCGACCACGCGAAAATTTCCCTGACAACAACACGTACGAATGGGCCAGATTTGTTGAACATCATGAGGGCTTGGATAAGAAACGGTATCCCTTCCTTTCTAACACCTAATAAGATGCTGGATACCAGCCATACCCATCTGCACCCTCAGTCAGATAGCGAAGACAGTTTCATCATGATCGACCAAGACGGCAATACAGCCCGGCCCATCACTCCGACACAAATCACCGAGACACCTAAGCGCAAGAGCCCTGTTCCAAAACCACTCTTCACCTCGCCCATAGACACGGCGGACGTGCTTCCAGGAAGATATCCCAAAGTCTTGATAGATGAGAATGACCTCATGGACGAAAACCACGAGCGTCCGACGAACAAACCACTGGAGGAGACAATTAATGATACTATATCCGCATGGTCCTGGACCGATACTGCTGATACTCACGCCACCGCTGCTGAATTGGACGACGCAAAGCCAGTCATGTCTCCAGAAACTCCTTCGGCCGACCTTGACCGAGGCACTCCAATGGACATCGACCCAAAGCCTGACGACAAATATTCACCAATTACCAGAGCTTTTGGGATGTTGACCACTTGGGTGGGTACCGACAACAATTCATCGGATGCGTCGAAGACCGAAAAGACCGAACTGGGCCCTATTTCAGAAGAAGACAGCGATCCGATGGACAACCCAACAGAGACATCACAAAACATCTCTCCCAACCTCAACTTCGCCGCACCCGTCAACTCACCGACCGACTCTGCTCTCGGCGCTCCAATGACAGTACTGAACAGTCGAACTATGCAGGTGTCCACGTTCCAATTGACCCAATATGATTCATACCACACTACTCCATCCGGAACCGCGCCACCTTCTTATCAAACTTCTCCCCATCTGCTCCCTGAGTTCTCACAAGAAGCCATACCGATTGTTCAGCCACCAAGCCTTCTGGACGATGTGTCAGAGATACCATCAACTCTGACGGAGAGTGCTAGTACTGGGGCACTTACGCAAGACAGCTTCAGCGTCATGAAAGATGACAAAGAGAAGATGACAGAATTACCACCAAACCCAAGGCCATGGGGTTGGAACGAGCCAACGACTTTCCTCTGTCTTCCTCCACGTCTGCGCCAGGCTATCATGGTCGACACCGTCAGCATCAAAGATTTCCATGTACAACGTCTCCGTGTCACAGTGGTTGACGAAAACTACAACGTCCCATTCAAATCGACCTACAAATGGGAATCAAACTGGCGCTGGCGTGACGCAAACGAATCTGACAATGGCGGCATTTTGCAAGATTATTATCAGGCCTTCGTGTTTGATGACAAAGTCAAGGCTTGGGGAAAGGTACTAGAAGAGGTCGATGAGAATTTGGAGAGCGATATGAAGCGTGTTCGGCGCGGATGGAAAAAGTTGGGATTGATCGCGAGGAAGGAGAGGATCAAGCAAATGGGATGGAGGACGATGAAGGGGAGTGGGTGGAATGGGAAGTTCTAGATAGATCTTTGAATCATCGTTACAGATGATCTTGGGAAAATCTTGTGTGAGCGTGGGATGGAAGAGATGGAAATGTTGATGGTGTGGCCATATTGGCAACATGGCATCAGGCAATGTGTCGGCTTCAGGTGATGCTTGATTGTGCATCGATTAGCCGATCACGATGGACCAAATTCTCCTGTTCTGCCTCATCACAGATGATGTCAAAGGAGAAGGCACAGTCGCATCAGATTTGAAATCCCTCTTTCCCCATCGGCGGTGTTCAGCCTCGCTGGTAGACTTCTAGCCTTGACGTAGGCATCAAACACTGGAATCAAATTACAGCAGATGTCGTCGCGCAAGATTTCTAGATTCGAAAAATTAAAAATTAAAATAAAGTACCTCTTTGAAGCATCCAAAAATCTACACCTTTGCTTTGCTAGGGAAAAAAAGCCGGGAGAAAGATTCGAATTCTTATTCTTAATGCATGAAATCAATGATCTAACCTGTTGAACTATCCTGGCCTACTTTTATTTTTAAGACTTACATCATATTTAGAGTCTAGGTAAGAAAGCCTAAAAATTATAAAAGATAAGCTAGTCGAAATAGATTCTTACCCTAACCTTTGCTATAAAAAAAAGAATGCGAGGTTATTTTTATACAAAGATAGTTGGGAGGATACCCTGGTGTAAATAGGGAACTTTACTGTACCTCATATAGCTGCTGCTCTATCAATTGAACTACTGCATAACCCCCTGTTTTTTTTACTTTCCTATTTTGATACGTAAAAAAGCAAATAAAAAATCCCCCCTCTTTTACTTCGGCTATCCTAATATATTTTTGCCTTTTTGATCTGTCCATCCCTAAATACCCATGAAAACCCCTTTTTAGAAATCAGATTGAAATGTGACATGATTTATGCTCAATCTTGCGTATCACCATCGAGGGTAGGGCGATGCGTTTGTGCTGGTGGACGGATTGAAAAGTACGCGGCCATGCTCGGGGATACGCGGTGGCCCTTCCAGCAGCGCAAGGACCTCCCTCACGATTCCTCACGCATACATCAAACCTTCCAAGAATCGATTACTCAGCCATCGCGTCTCCTAGCCAACATTCCTTCGCCCATCAGTCTTTTCGGAGCTGACGAGTCCGGTTGCTCTGATCCAAGTCGACAAAACTATACACGCTGCCCTCCGCGAACACTACAGTCGATCCCTTCAACTTCACCGAGTCGCGGACATTCAACGCTCCAGTCCGAACCCAAGACACTCGATGCATTGAGCGGGAACTGCTCTTAACCATCTATCAATCGATTAGCCACCTCCGCCGATCCATGGTCCTTATAACAACTTGGAGATTTCAGGGTAGACGAGCGATGGGAATTTACAAATGCGCAATACAATCATCATCTCGATTAGGACTTGAATCGAAGCTTCAAGCTTCATAATTATAGATCAAAGAATACTGCCACGCCGGCACAGTACACACGAAGAACGCCCACACGAAGAAGTATCCAACAACGCGTCTAAGCATCCAATGCTGACGTCTGAAGCGCTTATCCACCCAGGTGTCTTCTATTACTCGTGCCAGGAGTGTCTCCAGCAAACAAACAGCCCAGTTTGTTGTCCAGAATCGCAACTCGGCCATGATTGTATTTTGACGAAACAATGCCCAGTTCATCCTTGCATGACACGCCGCCGACATTGCAAACACCCAAAGTGAGCGCAACGCGTTCTTGCAAGTCGTCATCCAAAGAGAGTCGCCTTTCTGGCGACGAAAGGAAAGAGGCATGAAAGCTTCGAATGGCACAACGTGTACTTTGTGCCAAAACGAGCCCCAAAATCGACGCAATGAGTAGGCATTGGAGACTGAGCCGTACAAGGGTGGCCATTCGCTTGCTGAGTCCCATCCGAGGACGGAGACGAACAGGATGGCACAAAGATCATGTGCGGCATTCAGGAGACAGTAGGTGGTCCAGATCCATTGAGTGGATAGAGCGGCTCGGATTACGAGGTCGCGGTACACCATACTCGGCAGGAAGCTCTGTTTATCTGGAGCAATGTCGTCGAAGTTGATTTCCATGGACTCCAACGACCGTGGGAGAAGTATTCTGGTAAACAGGTAATCGAGTAACCAGAGAATCGTTGCATGTGATAACTTCCTTATCGCAAACGACAGGCGGTTCTCTTCGCCATCTTTCCTTTCCGATGCAGGTGCGCCATGACGTAGCATTCCACGTGAATCGAACAGAAGGGGGACGATGGTTCGTATCCTCTGCGAACGAGGAGTCGTACAAATTTGGAGGGACGCCTCTCTCGACAGAAGAACCCATGTCGCGTGTACCGTGAACCCATGCACCAAAGGCACTAAGAGCGTGGAATGAGGAAGAAGAGCCAGAACTTTGGGACCGCTAGCCAAGAAATAGAAGACTAGTAGGATGTGCAGAATGGCTGCGACTCTTCTGATGCGGCCTCTCAGTTGCACTCCGATGAAAAAAGAGATGAATAAGAGCAGAATCCTGGCAAGCGGCCTGACCATGGAGAACGAAGCGGCACTCATAGTGGTGCTGAAGGGTTGATAAGAGAATCTCTACAACTAGTTGTGTGCAATGGGCAAACGAGGTGGCGAAGGATGAGCTGCTGGGCATGCTGTTACCCAGACTTGGGTCAAGCCCAGCACTTTCAGCTGCATGTCCTAGTCTTCATAGGTCTGTTGACACGATGCTGGTTTGGTCTATCTAAACGTCTATTTTCGTTTCAGAAATACTCTCTAGAGGGACTATTTTGATTGTGCGGAGGATGTTCCGTCGATCTCAACCACCATCGAAAAGTTGGAGGCATCGCACGCGTCGAATACTTCAACCAACCTAAGTTTTTGCAAACAAGCTTGATATTTGAGTTGGCAGAAAGTAGGCAATATCGAGGACTCTGATCCGGGCTCATAACCGCTATTTAACCACCTTCACGTGTCGGCGAGGCTGGACGAAATCTAAAAGCGCCGGCGATCCTCTCCGAAGTAACTCCGTAGACGCCTGGATAAGATAAATTTAATTTACAAATACGAAGCTCACCTAGAATTTAGATAGTTTTAGATTACCTTCAAGTTCACGCGATGGATGCTAACGACGCTGGCTCCACATTGCAATATCGAACACGAAGAAACTGATATCAGAAGCGATCGGGCTTCAACAGCTCGAATGTACGGGTGTACGCGGTAGGGCTCATCGTATGCAGGACTAGCAGGGAGACCTTCATACTATCGGGAAGACCTCTTAAAATTTTATAAAGAGTACACTCTTGCTCGAATGTAATATTTCAAATCCTTCTCATCGCTCAATCTACTCCGCAAAAAAACCCGTACAGGGCCTCCACCATTCAGGTCAGTCAAGTCTTATACACTCTGACCCACGCCCTTAAAACAAAATAGTTCGATCGAACATAAAAGCAAACCCCGGGCGGCTTCAACTCTCTGGCTTATCTTGCAGAAAATCTATCGATAGCAAGGTAGACTTATGACATCTCATCCCCAAAAATCACTACTCACACATTCAACTAACAACAAGACACCCTTAGACCCCCTCTCCACGATCAAAAGACCACGAGCAAAACACTACCCCGTCTCCCCAAAAATGCCCTTCCCCCTTGTCCTCGGTGGCGTCGTCATAGCCGCCATCCCGAAAACCCGCCATGGTGTCTTAAAGGGCTACGACGCCGCCAAAGGTGGCATTGATACCATCAGATGCAAATTCGGAAAATGCCAATTCTTACTCCCAGAGGTGCAACTCCAACAAGACTCGAACCCGAAAAACATTACCATCTCAGACCTCAACTTCACCTTCGGCGTTCCGGGTACGATCAACCCGTTCCTGCCGGGCAGGGGCGCTTGTGGGATTCCGACTGTGCAGTTTGAGGTTTGTAAGAAAGACTTGGGGGGTGTGATTATTACAACTAGTGCTCCGGGGACTAATAGTGAGTTCTTCCCTTTCCCGTCTTTCTGGAGGCGGTTTGTTCGAGTGTTCGTTTCTTGGTTGGAGAGGAGTGTTAACGGATTTCTCTTTTGTAGCTGTGGAATTCAACGGTGTACCCAAGAGTTGCATGAATCTTTCCAATACCATGGCCGCATCCTGTGCTATCGGTCCCCAAACCAGCCCAGTCCATTGTGGCGAAGCTTGTCTCAAATACTCCAATCTCAACGCCGACCAATTGGCGCAACTGAGTTCTGTCCTGACACACGCTTAATCGGATAGATTTCGTGGTGGATGGGAACTGGGTTTTTCATCACCAATATCATCATCAAATCCAATATCGAGTTGGCGGGAGGCCGGGTTTTAATTGTTTTCTTGGATGTCCTGGCGATGTCTTTGGAAGTCTGCTTTTTCCTAAGGTTCGAATTTTAACAAGGGCCTTTCGAGGTGGCAGATACCAGCGACAGTGGGAATTACGGTCACTGTAGAGCTCTAATAGCTCATATACATTATATCCATGCGCGGATCTAGTTTTTAACGTGTTCTTATCTCACCAGCCCACGCTATCATCCCTCGAAAATTCAGAAGTGATAAAACGTGATGTAAAGATTTCGACAGAGCAAGAGCACAATCGACAAGAAAAATCGTTGGAGGCAGAGGAAATCAAAGCATCGAACAAATACCAAACGCCATTATACGATTCAAAGCCTCCATCAATCTGCCGAGGACATACGTAAAAAGCTTAAATAGGACAAGGAAGTTCTACAAAGCTTCTCAGTCCACAGCGCGACAGTTGACGCCACAGTTACAAGCTGAAAATCAAGCGCCCATCTTGGAAGCGTGTTCTCGTACTTTATCGGTACTCATCAAGATGGCGACAACAGGTATCTCTAGATGTCCAAAGCGTGAAGCCTAGCCGCTTCTAACAAACCCAGGATTCCCAAGAGCAGTGAGCTTTGACGCGTCGGCCGAAACTGCGAATCCAGTAACCGGTGACCACAGATAACCATGGGTATAAAGCAATCCCGTGGGTTAAAATCATGAGAAATCATGAGGACCGAGAATTTTCGAGATAGCCAGCGAAGGATCTGGGTGCGCTGAATCCAAACTCCTATTGGACACTGATGAGATAAACGACCGTGTGGCACACAGCAGCGTGGTGAAGAAAAACCATGAATTACCCACCACTCAGGAAAGGGATAATGGGGTCCGAACTTTATCCTTGTATGATATCAATTCTGATTTTGAGTACCGTGCAACTTGGTTCTTTCCCCGGAAACAGCGCTGCACTCGAGCAATTCTAGACAGTCCGAAGCTCATCAAGAATAAATTGAAGGACTATGTGAAAGCGAATTCGAATATGCCTGCCCACCCACTCCTCCTATCAATAGCAGTACGTGGCATTGAGCTTAGTCTCGAGCACAGTCATCATCTTCCTGTCCAGGTTCTAGATCACGAAAACACAAAAGGCGCGAGAAGCAAAGACAGATTTAGAGGAAAGAGACAAGATTGATCAAAGAAGCAACAGTCTTGAAGTGACGGTGGCGGTGAATGCAGGAGTTCCTGATATCGAGACGATGGCAAGGAAGCTTGGAAATTGGCTACTGTGGTGGCAGCACGATCTGGATGTCGTAGGAGAAGATGACGGGATTGGATGAGAGTGGAAACGCACGGGATATGCGTCGATTGATGATGCTATCCGAAGGACCAGCGAATATTTTGCATGCTCCATTCTCGTTTGGTATGAGAACTGCGCTGGATTTGGCCGGTCTGGAAGGAACTCTTCATCCTTCCCAGATCAGAGAGTGGTTGTTCTGGAAGGACCAGTGACTTGAAGTGCCGCCAGAGTTTGGCTTCTCCCAAACCGCTTCTCGGCCCCTTCCAAACCGCTTGTCGGCCCAGTGAGGGTTGTCGTTGTGTGGTCTTCGTTGAAGCAGAGAGGAGGTCCCACCCGTATATCTTACATATCTTACAGACCATGTCTTGACCGTGTCACCATGCACCCCTTAATCAGCGATCTTCCTCCACACACCAACAAAGCCACCACCAATGATCATCTTGCCAACCTTGGGCCTACAAACCATAACAAATTTCTGCTCCTCGACCGCCTTCTTCGCCGCCTCCTCTTCCACAGCCTCAACGTTGCTCAAAGCATCAACTTCAACCCGACTCTCACTCTCACTCTCACCCTCACTTTCCGTAGCCATCCTCTTAGCTGCCTTCAATCGGGCCAGCTCCATCCTCCTCTCCTCAATCCTGGGAGTTATAGCTCGAACATCCCAGACCTTTCCTCCACTCATATTTTGTCCTAGTTCGAGAACTGTTTCTTGATCGAGAGGGATGTTGAGGCGTTTTATTCTTTCGGTGCACTCGCCGATTTGCGTTATGGAGGGGTTAAAGGTTATGATGGTGCCACCAGGGAGGAGATATTTGCAGGCGAGTTCAATCTGATTGTGAGCGGATGGGGTGTCGATTATGATGTGAGAAAGGAACGGTGAGATGGAGGGTTGAAGTGGTGTGTAAGTCGACGTGGGAGGTGGGAGTGATGTTTCCGTCGTTGCTGATATCGTGGAAGGGATTTCGCTCAGCGAATCCATAGGTGGGCTTGAGGACGGTTGCTTCTCATCCTCTCCAAGTGTGTTTTCCGTAATTTTGCGGAAGAAATCTTCCATGGTTCCAACGTGAAACTCGACATTGCTTGCATACTGCCCATGCCTAAATCCTTTGACTATCTTCTCGGCATGTTGAGCATGCTTCTCAACTACATCTGTCGTGTGGAGTATTGCTTTACGTTTGTCGTTTTTGAGGTTGGGTTCAATGTCTGTGACATTAGACAACGGTTTCAGTCTGGCTCTTTCGTTGTAGCCATGAATGGCTTTGGCAATGTGTAATGTCAGACTGCCCTGTCCAGTCCCAACCTCGAGAATTTGTAGAGGTTCATCGTCGTAGGTGGTGTCTTCAGGCGTCGGAGGATGTAAATCGAGGAGATTAACCATCAAGTTCGCGTCGTCTGGATATATCTACATGTCCAGATGTCAGCCCTCTCAGCCATAGTGTAGAGGAAGAGAAGCGACCACGAACAGGAGTAACAAGTCTTGTTGACAAGGTGACATACTCAGCAAGACTAGGTTCAAACACCCTGAATTGTGCTCCCTTATGCGAGCGAACGAGTGCGCCGCTGCGACGCCCTATGATTTCTTGGTGTGGTATGAAGCCTTTATGCGATTGGATCTTTTGGGAGGTACTGAGGGTAAAGATCCATCCGTCGTCTTCATTGTGATTGATTTTCTTGACTATGACTTTGTCGCCCTCTGTGGTGGGAGTTAGTATGTATTGTCATTCATCCCGAGGGATATGCATACCTTTGAAGACTCGACCTTGAGAAGCCCATCGTCGACATTGGCGGCAGACGAACGAGTCTTTTAGTAACCGGGATGAGCGAAGTAACAGGGAACTGTTCATCTCTCTGAGAATGCCCTGAGGTTGTACGCGCGAAGAGGCGGAGAAATATTCTACCAAATATTCTATGAAATATATCTACAAAGTCCTAATCGGGAGTGGTCACTTTTCCCCAGACTTGCCCTTCATTCCCCAAGATATCACCACCACTATAGACACAACCATGGCATATACTGGACTACGGCGACCGAGATAGCACACATATCCCCATTGCGCTCAAAGACTACAAGTCTTCAGGTCCACACCTACACCTACAAGTCTTCAGGTCGACACGCCACCCGCCCCATCCACCATGACACGACGGATAGTCCGAACAACCCTCCAACTCGCCTTCCTAACCTCTCTCCTCTTTTTCCTCGTTTACCTACTCGACTCTCGCTATCGAGTCCTCCCGCAAGCAGTTCATAACTACCTTCCAGCCCACCATCCCGGCCTCGTAATAACAGATATCACTGTCAAAACTTGTAGCTTCACATCATGCAAACTCGATCCCTCACAATGGCATCGCGTGGAGAAAGACTTGTTGCTAAAGAAAGGATGGATCACGAAGGCCTATGTGCATATCCAGAGGAAGAAAGAGGAGGAATTGCTGCCCGAGGAGAAGGTGGTCATGGATGTCAAGATTGGCAGACTAGATCCAGGAAGGTTAGATGATGCGAATGCGAAGCTGTGGGAGAAGAGGCAGGCCGGAGTTTGGATCAAGAGGAGTAGCAAGAGACATGACAGCGACTCGAAAAAGGTCGTTACCGCTGTGGATGTACTATTTGGTGCTGATGCGGTCGAGGCACGAAACGGATGGACCATCACCGATCAGGCTTTGAATCTGGATTACCCCAAAGGAGCCCCCGAGGCACGTTTGACCATTAGAAGAGGCACTCCGAAGAATCCTGATTTGCCTGTTCCCAGAGTGAGGAAGGATGGAAAGTTCAAGATTATGCAGTTAGCCGATTTACACCTGAGTACGGGAGTGGGACATTGTCGTGAGCCAGAACCGAAGGGAGATGGCATTTGCGAGGCAGATCCGAGGACTCTTGAATTTGTGGAGAAGATGTTGGATCAGGAGCACCCAGACATGGTTGTCTTGACTGGTGATCAAGTTAATGGCGAAACGGCTCCAGATGCTCAAAGTGTATGTATCACGCATTTCACAGTCAAACGCACGTTCTAATCACCGAATAGGCAATCTTCAAGTACGCCGCCCTCCTCGCGCATCGGAAAATCCCCTACGCAGCAATCTACGGCAACCACGACGACGAGGGCTCCATAACCCGACTCGCATCCACCGACCTCCAACGGAATCTCCCTTACTCCTTAACTCAACCCGGTCCAAACACAGTTCCCGGCGTAGGAAACTATTACATCCGCATCCTTTCGCATCTGGGCTCTCACGCTGCTCTCACCCTCTATTTCCTTGATACCCACGCGTACAGTCCCGACGACAAGAAATACCACGGATACGACTGGATCAAGCCAGAACAAATCAAATGGTTCAAAGATACAAAGAAGGGTCTGGAAGCGGACGATAAGAAGTACTCGCACATCCACCTAGACATGGCATTCATCCATATCCCCCTTCCGGAATATAGGGATGCGGGTATCATGGTTGGAGAAAGTCGTGAACCCCCCACGGCACCAAATTATAATTCTGGATTCAGGGATGCGCTGGTGGAGATGGGTGTCCCGGTTGTGAGTTGTGGACATGATCATGCAAATGACTATTGTCTTTTGGACGATAAGAAGGATGTTCCTATGAAAGAGAAACGCGATAAAACATCACCCTCTGATTCTTCATCCTCATCTTCGAAAGAAAAAGTGACAGACGCGAAAGAGAAAGAGTCGAAATCGACGAAGGGTGAAAACTCAAAAGCACCGCCACCTGCACCACCCAAAACCCCCAACCCGAAACACAAGAACGATAAAATATGGCTTTGCTACGGTGGCGGTGTCGGTTTTGGTGGATATGGTGGTTACAATGGATATATCAGACGTCTGCGCCTATTTGAGTTTGACGCCAATGAGGGGAAGATTTCGACGTGGAAGAGAGTCGAGAGTGGAGACGTGGGGAGGAGGATTGACGAACAGATTGTCGTTGACGGGGGACGGGTTGTTGAGAGTGGACCGTAGGAATAAATGCTCTGAGGGGGCATTTGTGGCGGAGAAGACAGATTGAACGCTCGTGCTATAATCATGCGTTATTTTGGGGGCACGGAATTGGGCTATGGGATCGGGTGTTATTTGCAAATTGCAGGTTTGAGCATCATGAGCGTTCTTCGTTTGGCGTTTCTGGTTCGGGACGAGAACTATAGCACTGGCAGGACACGCCAGTCCTGGAGTTCAAGTCGGGTTGGAATGGGAAGGGAAATCTATCGAGAGATGGAAATAACGGCTTTAAGGTCCTCTCTTCTCTTCCTAAACCCTTTTTTGCCTCTTGTATCTATTTTTTCTTTCGGTTCGTTAGGGTATAGATATATTAATATTTACTTCAAGTTATCTCTACTTCTACTCTCTCTATCTCTTCTCTTCCTTTCCCCCGCTTCTTCTACTTATCACGTTACTCTTGATAATTAATCCTTACTTAATCCTTATTCTTGAGCATAGGTTATTCAATCTTTTAATTTCCATTCCCCCTTTTTCCCCTTTTCTCCTCCATCTAAATCTCTTTTTCTCCTCCTCTATTCTCGACCTCGGTACCTTGGATAAGTTAGAATCTTCCCCTGGGGAATTATTACTTGAAGTAAAAAAACCTGATATTCTAGACTAATAAGTTAAAACGATAGATGAGCTTAATGCTTGATATTTGAATTGAATAGAGAATATAATATAGAGATAGGGAGATATAGAGATATCAAAGTACTATTAGAATAATAATGTCTAATAATAATAAGAAGAACTAAGACCCCCAAAAATTATACAATTATTTTTCCCTGGTATCTAATTACTCCTAGACTCTTAAATCTATCATTATCCATCTACAAACCCATCTCTACAGCGGGAATTCGAAAAACAAAAAAAACAGCAACGAGTAAACGACCCCGCGTATATACAAAAAAAATCATCGCTATAGTGGTATCGTAAGGAACAAGAAGAATACAAAAAGTAGTACGAGACCGCTACGCTGAAACGACAGAATGCTAAAGATGCAAGACGATGTAATGGAATCTGTTTTGTTCCTTTCTTCTCCTTACTAGTGATAGACCTGGAAAAGAGAATTTTCTTGTTTCGGTCCATGTTCTAGGTATGTTTTAGGAAAATCTGTTATGGAGGAGGGAACGAAAAAGAGGATTGGTGTGGGTGAGTTGGTCGATGGTGAGTTGTATTTGTCAAGGCTGATAAGTATGAATCGATGAGAACGGTTCGGTTTGTGGATATTCGTAGACGCAAATTAGCGAGCTTGTGGATGCGAATGAGCGGATGTGAAGTGGTATGAGTAAGATCAAGCGACAATGCCATTTAAGTCGATGCTACCCAGAAGGTCAACCTCGTCCTTGATCCGCACGCTCCTTCTCTTTTCCCTAATGCCGGCAACGGCATCACTCCTCTTCAAACTGCTCCTCAGCGCAGTTTTGTTCTGGGTGCCGAGTTCCTTGGCCAGGCTAGAACTCGACCTTGCGCTGGGTAAATCATGCCTGGACCTGATGACCTTCGTGAGAGGCAAAGCAGAAGTGACATCCAGAGGAGACACAGGACTGTTATCCATGGAAGAAACGGGAGTGCAATCAAGCTCAGGTGCCGTCCTAGGTGGACTAGTCTCCGACGTCTCCGCGAGAGCTCCAAATCCACTGTTTCTCAGACTGCCGAAACCGCTTTTGCGCAAGCTGCCTGTGGCGTTCATTTTTAAGCTTAAGCTGGCGGATCCGGAGGGCCGCTGAAGCGTGGATGAGTTCGAAGCTCCTGAATTGGATCGATATGCGGAAGAAAGCTGGGAGCGTTTGGAGGCGACAGAATTGGAGCGATAACCAGATGGTTGGTAAACTTGAGGGCCTGACATATCCACTGCAATAGCGATTGGTAGGCAGCTCTCCGGAAGAACCATAGCTTCCTGGACGTCCAGTTCGTGAAGGTTGCGTCGTTCGACAGAAAACGATCTGGATATCGTGGCGCCCCCCTCTTTGTCGATGGGAAGTCCGACCGGGCTTGCAAGTAGTGTGCTGTTGGTTGAAAATGTGCTCACAGTGCTAACGCTTGTGCGGCGGTATTTCCGAGTATAATTTTCATCTATGCTGCTATTTGAGCCGGTGGAATTTGATCGAGTTGACCAGGTCGGCGTCAGTGGGGTGGAATTACTGTTGTCGCTTGGACAATCAGGCTCCTCGATCCGACCGCTCATCAGGCTGTGCATCTTGTCAATGTCGACACATGTGAGGGTTGGAGTGCGCTCGGGTTCTTCTACCTCTCCATACTGCGGTGTGATGATTTGCCCGAGGCTGGAGTTGCGCCTAAGAGAGCGCTCTCTGAAATGAGATGAGGCAGGACGCGAATCAGGCGGTGTCGGTGCTGAGATGTCGATCGCTGGGACAACTTCTGGAAAGTTTTCTGTGCTGTATTCGATAGGAATCTCGTTCGGCTTCATCGCACGACCATAGCTGAGTCCGTTGCCGTAGCCACGAATAATAATAGGCTGGTGCTTTTGCGCGCCTGCAGCAGGCGCTGGCGTTGCGTTGAAGATCTTGCTAGTGCGCCTGGATCCGAAGGTAGAAAACGAAAAGGAGGAGACCGATTTAAAAGAGGAATTGCGTCGTGGTGGAGTGGCAGAACCATTGATTGACGCCTTTCGTGTTGGCATGGTGATGCCCGTGACAGAGGCGGTATGGGTGTGTGTAAAATAATCGTCGCCTTCACAGTCGGGCTGTATCGGCGTAAGGGTTTCCATATGTGGAGGGTCAGCAAGTGATGTCGGCAGAGAAGGATCGAAACCATGGGTGGAATCATTGGCAGCGATATTCACCGATTCAATAAAGGGCGCATTCAATGACTTTGATCCACCGAGCCATGGAGCAAGTTGAGAGACACGGCAGCAAAGAGGATAGGTTGGACTGTCGACATCGCGGACTTCTTTCGGCGCGCGAATGACAGACACGAGCACCTGAAGTATTCCGTATATCGCAATCCAACGAATCTTGCGAGCATCTCGAGTCGAAATCTTCTCTTCTGGTCGACGTGTGCACTCCTGCTCGAACGTCTTGTATTCCTTCACCAGAGGGGCATACAGAATCGTCACGTCGGCAGAATTGGTCGCCGCAGTAAGCGCATCTCGCGCGAGAAAGTACTTCTCCGTTCTGACTTGCTTACTCCCAAGCTTGAGAGATCTTAGGGCACGCTGAGAATTGGATCGATGTGTTTGATAGGCAACTTCCGGGAGGAGGGGCTGGGGATGAGGTAGAGGAATGTACTTGTGGCGTTCATCAAAGGCTTGTACGTTTTGCAGAACACAAATACCTCCCGAGGCAGGTTTCTGATCCACAAGGGAGTCGCTGGAGTCCAAATCCACAAGGAAGTCGTAAAGTGAACGAAAGTCGAAATACATGGACTTGTACAGAGACTTCGAGAATCGCGAACCCGGCGGAGGCGGCCAGTAGCCGAATTTCTCGACGTAGTAGGTGTGTAAGAATGACCGAAAACGATCGAGGTGAGCTCGCTGGCTACTACTGAGGCCGAAATTTGCAGGAGAGAAGTCTTCTTCGAGAAAATTACTCAGTGCTCGAGTCGCTCGACCCAAATGCAAATCCATTTCCAGGTATGCTCGAGTAATCAGTGCCTTGGTGACATGAGATATTTTCTATGAACGAGTCAGTTACCAAAACTTGCGCTGTGTCATGATCCGCCTACATCGAATTCCGGACTCAGAGTCAGTACCTCATTCATTCCAACTGAGTGGACAAATGCGTCCACCCAAAGATCATGCTTTTTTGACTGTTCGGCGAAATGGAGGAAAGCCAAGGCATAGTCTGGGCAGTGTGAAAATTCGAGATAACCGCATCTTTCGAAATAACTCATAAGGTCGTGGTGATTATTTGGATCACCGGGACGGACCCAGTCCACTCGATCTTGGAGATCCAGTAATGCCTCGGAAAGACGACTGCCGACAAGTGGTTTGTCCATCAAAAACGCGAAGAAGTTACGCGTCGTAAGGTGCCAATTCAACGCCGAAGCTCTGGTAACATGATCCGGTGGAGGAATGTATAGATCGCATAACGCCGTTCTGGAAGGTCTGCCCGCTCCAGCAAGCAACCGGACCCCAGTCGATTGCATTTCGGCTAAGAAGGTGCCAAAGATGGATTCGAAGCCGGCATTGTATATAATGTCGAGGGGTATGCGTATCGATGGCCCGCGCTGCGAATGACCTTTGGTGTAAAAGTGGACACTGCAATTGCCTCTTTCATGGAAAAGTTCCGAGTCCTGTTGGCGAGGAGGATCATTAGAGGCAATTCCTTTTCTGTTTTCAGATCTCTCGCGGATCGCATTACTCACCCTCCGAATCCCGTTCCAGGAACTTGTGGTCCTCGCATTACCTTCCCATCTCTTTACTTTGCTCCCATCAACGCGACTTCTGAGCGACTCCATTGATGCCGTCTTTGCTTTCGACTCCAGTATCGTGGGTAGTCCTCCAGTGGCTGGTCTGACAGGCAATGTCTTGGAAAAGTTGGGCACCTGTGGCAAGCTCAAATTTGGTGGTCCGCGGCTTGAACGAGGCCTAGGCTGAGGCTGAGGTTCCGGACTGCTCACTCGAGTTTGCCGCGGCGAGGACGCACCAGAAGTTGGAGAAGGATATCGTCTGTTGTCGAACGCGTTGTTGGGTGCAGCGAGTGAGTCCAGCTCACGACTTCTCTTTGTAAGAGGCGCATCGTGAGAAGTCGAAACATTTATGAACGACCAGGTGTGTCGTTCCACTTTGCCCCCGGACTGTATCGAAGCGGATCGTCCAGCTACTGCAGCTCCCTTGTCGTGTTGGATGCTGGCAGACCTCTCACGACTGGCGGCATCCCTCCAGCACCGGGGAGGAGCCGAGATCATGCCGCGTACAGGCTTTGGGTAAACGTAAACACTGGCAGCGTTCAGCTTTGTGTCATTAGATCCAAGACGGCTCGTTCATTGTCAAACAATGGCACGGCAGGAGTAACAAGAAGGTGTTTGTCTGTCTTGTTGTGCAAGAGTAGACCAATGCAGCACAAGAAGCTCCGGGGGTCCGCCATGGCTATCCTCTTCTCTGAATCAAATAGTCTGAACGGCTGTTAGCTGAGGTGTTGGCTGTTGCCGCGCGCGGTGGTGTGCAAGGACAGGAATTGAGGCTTGAAATGCTCCCGTCGCTTGGGGGTAGGAGCACACAACGCACACGGCTCTCCTCTTCACCCACGGCTCTGCTCTTCACACACGGCTCTCCTCTTCAGCTCGCTAACCCTCTTGCGAGCCTCGTCTTGGCTTCATCCGGCCTCTCGCGGGAGAGAGCCTCTACTTGTGGCTTGCGTTTCGCTTGTATAGAGACTTCCCATCCACTTGGAGACATCACCAGCTTGGTTGAGTGTGAAGAGAGCTTCCGCGTTGGGCCAGAATTGTTTCGACGCGTGCACAGCAGCTTCATTGGGGACACAAGCATCGGCAGCTTCCCAAGCGCGATGCTGCAGTGTGCAGGGAATCAATAGATCATCGCTGTCTTCTAGTCCAGCTGTGTGCGCCAGTAGTACCGCCACGTAGTCGGGCGGTACGATACGACCGGGGCGACAAGTCCATCAAGATTGGATCGGCACACATCTGCCAGCTACTGTGATAGTCTCTCTCCGACTCTCTCCGACTCTCCTCAAAGACCCCGAGATGGTCCTCCACAGGCTCCCCTCTCCAAACTCCGAACAGTCCTGCCCTGCGAGAGACCCTTGGACCGGGGTAGGCATCGTTGAAGACTTGTAGAGAACTCGATTGTTCAAGAATGCCTACTTCTGTGTACGTGTGTACCTAGGCAGATGATAGTGCGTCTGTATCTCTCCGTTACGCATGCGCTGCCTCTCGATTCACTGCAAGATAGAAAGAGGCGTTGCTGGCGGATCCGAATGTATGGAAAGCGGCGAAGATTGGCATGACAGCACATTAGCATCTAGCCAGAAATAGATAGATACTAGAGCAATGCTAAGCCTTATGATATTTAGGCGAATGAGGTTTTCCAAGGAGAATTCTGGCCGAGTGGCCTCTCATTCACCAATAAGACCAATTGCGACATGATGCTCGCCTTTCCATACTCCATCTCCCCCTGTACTCTCGCCTACTCCAGACCAGATCGACCCATCCATGGAACAGGGCCTATACAGCGGTGTGGAAGAACGCTGAACCTTATACGCAATCATGATTTACGGTGCGACGAAGCTCTCCGCAATCCGGGCGTCGTCCCGAAGGCTGCATGCAGACTCTTACTTCTAGTCTCTGCTGAAAATGCTTATTAATGAGAGGCCAAACCAATCAACCTCCAGACGAATTCCCAACATCTTTCTAGGCTTTTGGGCTTGTGCCAGACATGAGCGGGATACAGATGACGAGTCATTTGAGGTTGGGAATTCGCATATAGGTGACACTATGAGCCACTTGCCAATCAGTATCATATCAAGCAACGGGGTAATTCTTTTCGTGCCAAATGCTAACACTCAAGCTGAGCAACGCCTTGACATCTTCAAAACAGATGATTCCCCAACTGCCAACTCGCCTTTGACAGATGGCTCTTTTGCATGGCGTAGAAGCAATGAAGTTTCAACGCGATCCTGTCCCGAATTGAAGATTACCGTATCGTCGCCTTGGAATCCGTGTCTGCCTGAGACATCCATCACAGGCCAACGCGTATCTCAATCCCCCGCCTGCAATACGCGCCACCCCGCAACTTCTTTTCGCCGATGGCCCGACCCAGCTCCACTTTACAAAAAGAAAGGCCATCTTTGTCTCACAACTGTCAAAGTGCTGGCTCCAATCTTCACCTTGACTAACAAACTCACTTAGTTCAATACACAGACGCCGAAACCTCGCTCTAGAGACCGAATAAAGCAATTCTTCAAGCTCGGGGCTTCAGATCGCGTTGTACTCGCGTACGTCTCGCCGTTGCAGAACTCTCTCGCTAACCAGATCTGTGAGATTTGAGGCCCTCAAGGGATCGATTCGAATGGAGTATGTCAAGAGCTCGCCGTAGTTTGGCAACCCTCTATTCAAGTATCAAGCATACAGAGGACCGTCTCATTCTCCAACTTCTCTCCCAATACACACTGAACTCGCTGATATCTCTTCCATCCAGCCATTAGGAGCAGTTGGCGTACCAACCATTTTTGATCCATTGGTATTTCAACCAACACCCATTGCCTTCTTTAAGGCAGGGATTTTGAATTCGACAAGTCGTTCTTTCACCAGTTTGATTCCCAAACTCATCGCAAACGTTGCACTGGCCTACGTCCAGAATTGCTGTGCTGCAGATTACCTGCTTGCATTATTAGCATGGTGTCTTTATCAGGATGGGAAGTCTGCAGAAAGGAAAGTTTAACTCGATGAGGCTCTCGATTTGGGATCGATGGAGGGCGGAGGGTGGCACTCTGAGGCTGTGATTGCTGTGGTGGTACTTACGAGTTGATGGTTCTTCGGTGGTGGGGGGCCATTCTTCTGTAGGCCATTTATCAGATCAGGAGAGCTCTTCTTTGGTTTGTCGACTGTTGGTTTGTCATGCTTCGGTGGTGTGTTGTCGGTAGTCGTGCGAACGGCGAGGATCGATAATGCAGCTGGGACAGCGGCGAGAATCGGAGGCGTCTCTCCAGCAGCTGTGCCAGCGACCAAGAAACACAGTGCTGTGATGATTGCGGTAAACCTCATGATGCTGGTGAATTCCTGTTTCTAACGCTTGTCGTTGGTAGTCTCTTGTAGTGCTATCCTATCACCATTCCCTTTCTCTCTCCTCCCGTCTCTCTTCCTGGTTGGATGGATAGATAGACAGTGACCTGTTTATATATAACCTCACCTCACCTCGGCCCTCCAACGCTCTTCCAAATCCTCCCAGAAGAGACTCCAAGTAGTGCCAAACCCGCACAATTCCTCCGTCTCAATGATAATTACCCGAGACAACAATCATCGGGTTTCTCCGTATATGTTATGACTCGTCACCGATGGAATAAGTTTCAGTTAGGGACTATCAACGAAACGGAGATTGATGAGGACGGGACCACCTCGGTATATTCTGTTGCGTTCGGAAGGACCCTATTATCAGACCATCCAATGAGAAAACTGAGCATGCTATTTTGAGTGTTCGTAGCGAGTGAAGGACTAACCTATTATTGTCCTCCAATCCGTGAAGATACCGGAAAAGGTCAGTAGATTCGAAATCATTACTTCTATCGAGATCAGAATCCAGAGCACTCGCTTTTTCTCCCTGGTATTACTACTTCTTGTCTTGTAGCAATGTAGATCTTGTCGCTTGAATATCAAGAGTTGCTAAGCCTGCCAGAACATACCCAACTCGAGGTCGATAATGATAAATTCCTGGCCGATTCCACAAGATTATTCCTCTGAGAATCTCATTGAGCCCGCAAACAGAGACAAAACGTCCATTCCCGGCTTGTAGTCAACGAGAAACTTCACTCCTTGATCTTTACCCAGGCAACAACCCTCATTCCTGGAATGCCTCCAAAACCATCACCAACGTCGGCTGCGCGTATAACCTCCTTCTTTCGGCCCATCCAAACACCAAACACAAACACATCATCTCCTAACCGCTCTCCAGCACCAGATATGTCAGTTCCAACTGATCAGCGCGAGTATCGTCAAGTGAGGCAATCGAATCTGTCCCAAACAGCTCAAGAAACGATTTCAGTCCTGCCTAGCGTCTTGGAACGATTGCCCAATATCGACCCGGAGGAGTCTGCTTTTCATCTACTCAATGGTTTGCCGTCCCTTGAGGCGGGAAATTGTCCTGGTCACAAAGGATGCGAGGTGAGAGTTATTGACGATGATACTCTCGATGCAGCAATTGCGCTGGCCAAGTTAGATAGGTCTGTCGAATTCACAATCATTATAGAATCAGCAGGTGATTAATATCTACTCAAGACCGATCACGATTGGTTTTTAGACGATATGATTCCCAAATCTGCTAGAAGAGAACCTGTTCTACAACATTCTTCCACATTCCAAACAAGCAAGAAGACTAATAATTAACGGTCCTCCAGTGCACGCGTCGTCGTACTCAACCTCGCCTCCGACACCCACGCCGGCGGTGGCTGGCTGAACGGCGCTCTCGCCCAAGAAGAATCAATCTGCTACAGAAGCTCGCTCTACCTCTCTTTACACGCAAGTTACTACCCACTACCACCTCTAGGCGCCATCTACACGCCATCTATGGTCGTACTGCGTACTTCCTGGACCAAAGGACACGCCATAATGCACAATACCAAGCCCGAAGACCTACCAGTTATGAGCGTGATCAGTCTTGCCGCGCTCCGCCGTCCGAGAACACGTAGCATTCGAGATCCCGCTGATAGGAGTATTATTTTGAGGTACGGCTTCGAGAATCACGCGGATCGAAATCTCACCAAGTCGAAGATGCGGCTCTGTCTTCGCTTGGCTGGAATGAATGGTCATACGCGTCTTGTGCTTGGAGCGCTAGGCTGTGGTGCTTTCCGCAATCCGACGGAAGAAGTAGCCATCTGCTGGCGGGAGGTGCTGCAAGAACCAGAGTTTAGTGGTGGGTGGTGGGAAGAGATTGTGTTCGCAGTGCTCGACAAAGGCAGTGACGGCGATAATGGAGCGAGAGACAACAATGGCAATTTCGCCGTGTTTGAGAGGGTACTCAACGGACTTGTTGTCTGATTTTCACATTTCTGACCGGGAGATTAAATGCGACAATTTCCTCGAGATTTCAAGACCTCTTCGGAAGTTGTGGGATGTTTATCTGGATTCGGCGAATCGCTAAAAGACCTCAGGTGTTTTTTTCTCATGACCGATGAAGATGAGCGGAGAGCCCTCCTTCATTTGGCTCCCGTTCTCCCTTTTGGAACTCCAGTTCGGACTGCTTGGAAGTTGATATCTACGTCTTTGGGCGGGCGATCGAGTGCGATCAATTCCCGCCGATTCCAAAATCTCATCTCTCAGAGAGTTTCGCGAGATTTATTTGGCAAAGCACTGAAGGGATCCGGAGACTAAGTATTCTACCATCCATCAGATTCAATGATGGCCGGAATAAAGCACTGCGTGCTGGGAGGGAAGAGTCCATACAGAGGGTGTCTTCAACGGAGGTGGTCAAACTACCCAATCTTTCCTGTCCCATTCGCACTCCTACGTCAAGTTTTCAAACCCCTCCTCCTTCAACAATCATTCCGATCGCTCAAATCCTCTCAGCCACATTTATTTTCCCAATTTCCAAAGTTTTTGTTTTCGTTTCGAGATCAAACCCCAACCAACCAACCAAATATATAGGTACTCTTTATCGATACGAATCTCCCTAACCCCCCCGACCCTTACACAACCCCGCCGTGCCTACCCACCCACTCCAACCAACTTTTATTCTTACTCCACTTTTTATTCCCCAATGATCCGCCAGCCACTTGCGATCTGTACCATTTTTTTGGGTTCAATGATCATGGATTGGGCACTTGGTCTAGGGGTATGATAGTGAGTTTTCCATCCATTCGTCCAAATTTCGAGTGGTCCCTAACAACAATACGTAGCTCGCTTCGCACCAGCGGATTTGTGAGTGGTCGTGGGTTCAATTCCCACAGTGTCCAATTTTCTTTTTGTCCCTTCCTCTCTTCAGTAGTATTTGAAGTCTGCTTTTTTGCATTTTCCGTTTCGGACTTTGAGGAAGTAGATGTTCTATAGGTAGGGTATAGGTATCGGTCGATTTTATTATGTACGATAGGGAGTTTGGATGGAATAGAATAGAATAGATTGAGATTTAAGATTAGTATATTACTTATATATCGTATCTATACTTGATTTTCCGTCCTTCTTTTACTTGTACGGAGATGGAGAATTAGATACTATAGTAGGATTATAACTTTAGTACCTACGTATTATAGTATTTATTCTACTACTTATGAAAATCTGTCTATGTCTATCTTTTACTAGATGGAATAGAGAAGTGTACCGCGTGTCGAGATTATATATCGAGATAGGACGGAAGATTAATAATCACCTAATACGGATACGGAGCAACCTTAGATTATCTTTTAAACCCTCAATCCTCTCCATCTCCATCTCCAACACTCCTTTAAGAGGTATCAATGTCATCTTGAAATTATCCTCGATGAGCAAGAGCATCGGATCGTCCGAAGAATAGCACTATGAAATCTGCGGCCTCTATCATGCATGCACAGGGCTCGCCTCCGACTACTCTTATCTCAGTGGCGTTCTTGAACCTATCAATAACTACCATTCATCTATCTGGCCTCCCCACACTATCTTGGTTCCTACCACTAAGTATTCGCTTTCTTTTTACTCGGAGTATCGATCGACGGAAGGTGAAAGTCGTCATGGACGCCTCGCATATAGGAACCTGGAAGCTTTTGGGTATCAGAGCATGTTTGAACTCATAAGCATATACTTCTCTAACGACAAGGCTTGCTCGTTCTCCTTAATCACGGCTTGTAACCCCAATGCCGAGATTATAAGCTTGCTGCCCTGCAAAGAAAAAGGTCGTTCTCGACCTGCTGCACTCTGATCGACCAGATCGTACCTTTGCAGAACGTTCCCGCGGACGAATTTTAGACATTGCAGTATTGGACGTCCAGCCAGGTATGTATGCTAACGTCAAGAGACATGCCGCAAAGTCTTGTACACGAATTTCTCGACCAGCGAGGTCAAGGGAAAAAGTTCAGCCATTCCCTCAAGAAGGCTGTCTTTCAGGCACAGCGTCCGGATCTCGATGTCGGAGAGGTTGAAAATGGAAAGGCACCCTTCAAAATCTGGAAAGTGCACATGAGAGGTGACCACGATGATGAGATATCTGACTGGTGGTTCGCGTCCACCGCAGTTCCCATTCTCGCCGCGACTTTGGGACCAATGGCGAATGTCTTGTCCATCGGTGCTCTGGTGAGTTACTGGCGTCAGGATATGTCAGATCCAGCACACCCTGGCCAATTACTTGCACAACCTCTGGGAACACCCTACAGAGATCCACGATGGTGTTACTGGGTTAATGTTGTCTCTCTGATTGCAGGCTTCGTTGGCAACCTTTTCCTGCTGTTGAACTTCACTCAACGGGTTCGGTATCTAACCGCCCTCCCCTTTTCGATCATTCTATGGTTCTTTGCATGCTTCCTGCTTGTTGGCGATCTTCTAGCCATGCATATACACGCAGCACCAGTTGGACCTGCCCAAATCTATTCGGGTGGATTTTGGTTTGGAATTGCGGCGGCCTCCATGTACTTGATCCTGACAGCTCTCCTCATGTTGAACCTTCTTGGATTCATTCGAGGCCACTATCCTCGCCACTTCGAGCTCACCGAGGATCAGAGGACCTTGATTGTGCAGACTGTATGTTGTCTTGATTCGATCAACGTGAGTCTTACTAATGATAAAAGATGTTGTTTTTCATCTGGCTGGCTGGTGGTGCAGCTGTGTACTCTCGCCTGGAAGGTTGGCGTTTCATCGACGCGGTAAGAGAACGATCTTATCAAGGAATGAGGTTTCAGCTGATTTCGATAGCTTTACTACGTCGATGTCACAGTTCTCACCGTTGGTTTTGGTGATCTTTATCCGACAGAAAATGCTGGCAGAGCTCTACTGATCCCGTATTCTGTCATTGGCATTATCATGCTTGGTCTGGTCATCGGAGCCATCTTCAAATCAGTCCAAGAAATCGGAGAAAAGAACATCATTCGTCAGCACTATGAGAAACAACGCGCAAGTCATAAGGATAAGACTGTCAGATCAAGTCTTAAGTTGGAACGCAAAGAGATTGAGCTGGAGCTAGCCCGAGAACGAGCGCAAATGAAATAAGCTGCGCGACCTAGTGCCCGATCTACAGTAACGGGCAGAGTCCTGAAGTCCGCAATGGAGAATCGTAGTAGAAGGAATAGTACGAACAATAGTATAGCCAATGGCCGCCCTGCTTCTACTCGGCAAAACACCATGCAACGACACGTTCAAAAGCAGCAAAAGATCATCATGCTAAAAGAAGAAAAAGAACGATTCGAAGCCATGCGTGGGATTCAAAAGAAATCCGAAGCTTGGAGAGCATGGTATCGTTTGACGGTAACGCTGACTATCTTTGGCGTCTTCTGGTGCGTTGGCGCAGTATTCCTCTGGCAAGCTGAAGCTGCGACCCTCGGACAGACTTATTGGCAGTCGATATACTTCTGCTGGGTATCGCTGTTGTCCATTGGATACGGAGACTTATCACCCAAAACCGGCGCAGGGCGCTGCTTCTTCTTCATCTGGTCACTCATCGCCGTTCCGACGATGACAATCCTGGCCAGCGATTTGACCTCTACAGTTGTGGCATTCTTCAACCACTGGTCCAACACCGTCGCTGATTTCACAATTTTACCATCAAGCGGCTTATGGTGTGCTCTGAAAGATCAATGGCCAAAAGACTTCATCAAGCTACCGAGATGGCTGAAGAAAGCTGCCGAAGAGGAGGCCGCTGCGTCTCAGTATGCTGTGGAAAATGCCGCTCAGCCCAGGATGGCTAGAACAATGGTCACAGTACAATCCGGTAGCACTTCAACTTCAAAAGACGAGGCTATGGCTGCTGGTCTTGTGAAAGCCAATATCGATACAATTGCTTCCCAACACGGCCGCGATGTTCATCAATATCCAGACGCTAATGCTCTGGCTCGGCAATTGGCATTGGCGATTCGTCGTACAGCAAGTGATCTCCAGCTAGAGAAAGCACGCGAATACAAATACGAGGAATGGGTAGAAATCACACGTTTGATAAGATTTTCGGCTCTCGGCGGACCAAATGCTGCAGCACAGGAAGCTGAGGACGAGGGAATGATCGAATGGGATTGGATTGGAAAAGACTCGCCCATGATGGCCCAACAGACTGAACCTGAATTCGTGCTCGATCGTCTTTGCGAGTCCTTGATCCGTTATATCAAGAGAAATCCGGCAAAAGGCGATTTCGCTGAGACACTGAGAGAGAAGGGCGAGAGTGCTTTGAGGTTGAAGGGAGGTGCGAGGTCAGATGATGAGGAAGGGAATGAATTCGATGCGCTCACTTTGACTGGGAGTGTACGAAGTGGGAACGGTATTGCAAAAGGTGGGGAGAAAGAGGTTATCAAGGGAGGCTTGGATGCACTGCATGAGCATGATGATGAGTATGAAAATCATGGTATACAACCCATCACTATAAAAAAGGAGTAAGCGGGAGGTATAAGGATATCTCTTGACCTACTCGTTAAGCACATCGACCGAAATAACTCAGATACTTTCTAATCATATATAAGTATCATTATCTACGCCAAATCCAAAGCACTCAAGACTACCAGCCCATCCATCACCTCGTTCAATATCCCTCGCCAACAATCAATCACTCAGGAATCCCTCCTACTTCCTTCCCTTCCCAGCTCAAGAATTCACATCCCCAATTCCTCACTCTTTACTTACAACCCGCTATTAAACGCTTCATCCGCATCTTCCCCATCCCCATCCTCCTCCTCACTCCCATCCAAAACGCGCCACCCCTCCCATACCATGACCAAACCAATTCCCCCCCCGAAGCATCACCAACAAGAACAACCTCAAAGTCCCACCAACCCCTCACCAAAGAACCATTCCAGCCTCCTCATCATCGCCAAAAAGAAACAGCGAACAAATGAGAACCCACCCACTCACACAATCAATAATATCCCGTCGATATATTTCTTGCTAGAAAATGAATTCGGATACTCTTTTCTTATTTTGAGTTGAGCTTGTGGAGAGTGTACTCAAAACTCTATGAGGTGATGGAGAGGACCTGGAATATCAGACTTTCGCGTGGAAACCGTCGACGTGTTCATATTGACGATTCTAATGAGAACTTGGAAGAGTGCATTCAAAAACCGTGGCACTTGAAACCAGGGAAAAGATAAGAATATGATGATACAAGTCTCAGACAATGTTGATCGACACTAGCTGCTGTTGTGGTCCTCAGTCACTCCGTCGCCATTATCCACCACTTCAAGTCATCCTTCGAAGATACCTTCCATCATCCATCTCCTCGCACTGAGTCGTCGAAGTCAAGATTGTTGCGTTTAGCGCTGTAGTCAGTCCATCCCTCGTCAATGACTCCTGAAATTTTTCTTCTGGTAGAATGAATCGGTCCTCGAACTACCCAGGTTGATGATCTTGGGGCATCCATCGCGACCCTTTCCAAAAATTCTACACTAGAAGCAGCAGAATGCGTCGGAGATACCCTAGATGCACGGTCAGTATCCATGTGGACGAGAAGAAAGAATTGGTGGAAGAAGTTTTGACATACATATGGGTCGACAAAGCTGCACCAGGCCTCTGTACCACTGACCCATCCCGTCTAACAGGCAGGTGCACCTACATCGGGAGGCTTCCTTCTGGGCAGAAATGGATACCGGCTGGTACTGCTGCTGGTCCGGGTTGCTGTATTGGTTGATTGACCATCAGAGTTTCGCTTGGAGGTGAGAGGCTTTTGTGTGGTAAAGTCTCTTAGGAAGTAATCGTCGTCCAGGCCCTCATTCCTAGAGGATGGTGAGAGGGTGTACTGGGGTAGCTGGCAGTACTCGTCCAGCGGTGTTGACTGCCCGTGCTGCATACCATCAGAGTTTCGCTTGGAGGTGAGAGGCTTTTGTGTGGTTAAGTCTCTCAGGAAGTAATCGTCGTCCCCCGGCTACAATCTACTAAACAGCAAACACCGGCACACTTGTAAGCAAGTAAAGTCTACCTGTCGTGATGAAGCTCTTGTCGAAAAGTGCTGTTGTGCCGGTTGAGAAGAGTTCTGGAAGACACGGAAGTCTGTGGTGAAGAAGCCTGACGTCAACTCTTCATCAGACCAGTCTGTCTCAGGCCCTCATTCCGAGATGATGGTGAGAGGGCGTACTGGGACAGCTGGCAGTACTCGTCCAGCGGTGTCACCGGCTCGCCAGATGCTGCTGATGTGAACGACGTGGGAGAAGTTCTCAGCGGGGAGCCGGATCCCCGTATGCTGTACTCATCTACCAAAAAGTCAGTCAACTTGTTGCTCGCAATTGAGGTGGGCACGGTGAAGATGAGTGCCTCCACCATCAGCAACACTATCGCCACCGCCGTCGACATCGCCATCACCATCAACAGAGAGTGGCTAACGGTGTGAAGAGGCATGGAAAGACTCACCCTGACCAGCTGTGCCGAGCACAGCAAGGAGCAATAGCTGCATGAGCCGAAAGGCCCAGCAAAGTCGGACCATAAACTACAAAGGTGATGTTGTTGTCGTGGAGATGAAATTTTTTGCAAGAAAGCGGCGGCTTAAGTACCCACGGGGGGCAAAACAATGAGTCAGCAGGCAGTAGCGGGCAAGATGAAGATCCCCCAAGGTTTTCCCACCCCGTATGTCCACCAAAATAGGACCAAATAGAATGAAATAAAGTCAGAATCGATTGTTTAGATCCCAAAGAAGTAATCCGTGATATCCTTTTGTTGATAGACGTGGTGGTTGAGGCTGCATGATACTGCAGAATGTTGGCAAAAGCCTCGCTCCGTCTCAGTTCCTTCCGAAGGGTGGCATATGCGGCGTGGGGGTCGGGTATCCAGTAGTCTCACTCAGAGTCGATTCCCTCCATCGCTGTATAACCACCAAAACAGGTCGAGTTTAGATAGAACAAATTCGCGGCCAATTGTATGGACTTGGATCTAATGACCTACCATATCCGATCAAGCATACACGTTGTGGTTGATGCAGCGTTGTGGTGGTGGAATCCGGGCATCCTTTCACTCAGTCAAACTCCATTTCCTCCACTGCCCTGTCACCACCAAAACAAAGCCTAACCAAGTGAGACAAACGCGCAGTCGCTGAGATGAACCTGAATTGATTGACCTACCAAATAATATTAAGCATACGAGTCGTAGTGGATACCACATAGCCATGGCAGGATCCGGATACAATCGCCAGAATCGCGACACCAAACTTACCCTGATCGCCGACCTTGACTTTCCACCTAGTCAGGACTTCCATCAAAAGCCTACCCACTACTCCATTCTCAACAGGGCCTCAAAAGGGATCAGTAAAAGAAATCAGTGAACCTTCATCATCACAGCTTGTCAGTATAACCTCTCAGGACATCTCAGAACTTACACAGTTCACTTCCGCCGGAATCGCGACTCCAAGCCTGCTTCAACTTCTCTGCCACCAGGATCACCGATCACGAAAGCCTGCCCACTACTCCATCTCCAAGGCATATCAGTATACCGAATCAGCGACTCTTCATCCCTACAGCTTGTCAGTATATCCTCCCAAAAGGATCTCGAAACTTATCCTACTCACTCCAGATCGCGACTCCAGAACCCGCCCGCTCACCACCTACACTTCCCCTAGCCAATGCCACCGTTCTCAAACGAGCCTCTTACTGCATCTACAAGACAGATCAGTATGCCGAATCAGAAGCGACTCCTCATCCCTACATCTCGTCAGTAAAGCCTCCCTCAAACGACTCCAAGCCTACCTCGACTTCTCCGCCAGCCAGCATCACTATTCTCAAGCGAGCCTAAACTCCATCTCTAAGACAAGACAGGGCAGTATACCCTACCCATCCACCAAGACTCTCCCCCGGCTATCATCACCTATCAAACTTAGACGCGCCCACTCCATACCTAAGCGAAATCAGTCAGTATACCTCCAACCACAATCTCAAACACAAACTTACCTATCCAGACTCATTCTTAATCTACCTTCCTCAAACCTCCAAATCCGCGCCTATCGCCTCCTATTCCGGATCAACCACCCTACCCTCCCCCCTCCCCCTCTATCCTCCGAGTATCTTCCCTCTAGGTCCCCCTTCCTACCCGACCGATAACCCGCCAGATACCCGACCTACCGCCTGGAGGCCCCCTAAAACCGATCCGGGGATTTCCAGGATAATCCCCTCCACCAACCGGTACTCTCCTATCCTCCTACCTTTACACAAGGGCTAGAGAAGCTGAAGATCTCAAAATCTCAAGACAAACCCTCCATGTGGCCGGACAGACTTCAAAAATCCCAGTGAACGGCCGGAATCACCGTCTTCGGCTTCGAAAAGCGATTTACCTGCCGTTGAAAATGAGGAAGTTGGGATAATTCGCTGGTTTTCAAATCAGTACATCCAGAATTGCGCAGATCTCACCTTCACGGACAGCAAAAACACCAAAGAGGGGGGTTGCAGAATAGAGGGAAATTTCACTAATTACACTACCTGCTGCCATCGCTCGCTTGCACAGGTTTCGCAATTCGCCAAAAAGGGTATCTCAAACAGACTCATTCTCGCGAGATTTACCGCCGCTCGCTGAAGATGCAGTAACCTCACCTCCGAAAAGCAAATTTGCAAATGGGCATGGTGGGAAAAGGCTGATGGAACACCATCAAAGAAGCCAGCCGCTCAGAAGCAACCAGCAGCAACCGCCTGAAAGCAGCAGCAATGCCCATTTCCCGATCAAAGTAACCTCCCGGGCGTAAACTGAAAGAAATCGCCGCCGAGCATCCAGCAGCAAGCGCCCGAAAGCAGCAAGCTAGCCAGCCCGGAACGATACAATCCGTGTGAAAGCCAGCCCACTTCGAAGAGTCGACCGGACGCAATGATAACGAAAAAAAGCTAGCATGTCGGGCATACAAACAATGGGGATATGGGGAAGGTTATGTGCATATGCGGCATCAATCTGCAGCCACCCAGAGGGGGGCGACTCACAAACCGATAGCATGAGCAAGACGTGCGTGGGATATGTGCAATCAATTGGCATTCTGCGGCATACCGCGAGGCGAACGCCGTCGAGTGAACGCAAAGCAGAGCAAAATGGGGTTTTGGGGGCGCGAAAAAACAACAACAATCGGAATCCGAGGCAACGGAGCGTTCCATCATAAAAGATACGTGCTCCCAACTCGAAGAACGCGCGGAGACGGAAATAAGTCTCCAGCGTTGCCATACCTGCCCGAAGATGATCTGAGAACTGATACTGCATCCTCTAGACATCTTCAAATCTTTTCTTCCGGAACGTGATAAGCCATCTTTGAAACGTCTACAACTCCTCATCAGATTCCTCCGCGGCCACCTCCTTCTTCTTCGGCTCCACTTGCTTGTCAATGGTGGCGATGGTCTGAGCCATTTTGTCGTGTTCGACACCAAGCTGGTCTTGCAAAGCACTGAGCGAATCAGCATTCTGAATGAGCATCTCGTGCTAAAGTTGAAAAGTCAGCATTGGCTATCACAAACCGAACGAGCGAAATGAAACATAAAACAAAGGGAAGAGGTGGAGAGAAGGGCAAGGGACTGGAAGCAAACCAGCTTGAAGTCCATCGAGCTTCAGAGCACACACAAGTTGAATGGACAATGTGCGAAACAGCAAGGGGAGGCTGACATGGCCCTCGAGGGTGTACTCAGATCCTTCACGCACCTCTGAGCGGTCTCCAGCTGCGGCAGATGCTTCCACGCCACCAGCGGACTTCTCAGTTGCTCGGGACAGTGCGTTCTCCAGTCCGGATGTCTTGATCTCAAGATCAGCAATCTGCTTCTCCAAGGCCGCCTCTTTCTTCTTGGACTCAGCACCTCGCTTCTCAAGAATTGCATCCGATTGCGACTTGGTTAGTTTCTGGTCGGCTTCAAGACTGGCGATCTGTTCATCGTGCGATCTGGACGCAAAGGCAAATGTCAGCAACCATAGAAGCAAGTAAAGTCTACATATTGTGATGACTTTTTCGTTGGTGTCATGCAGGGTCGAAATCTCAGCAGTCAGAGGCCAGAGCTCTTCATGATATAATCTTGCCATGAGTGCTCTTTCCCCAAGTTATAGCCAGTTCGGAAGATGGCTCAATTTCTGAGGGAAAGGCTAAAAGTTGATGCTTGCATGTGGATGTAGACTATGCAAACCCGACAAAGGGAAGCACTTCTTGGTATTCTTTGCGAACATCTTTTAGAGCCAGTAAATCTTTCCCCATTTGATGACAAGAGAACCATAGGACGATATATCTGGAGTGTACGTACTTTCGGTCTTTGGCATGCTGAGCCTGGTCGGCCTCCAGCTCAGCAACTTTTTTAAGCAGCTTGGACATCTCAGAGTTATGGGCAAACTCCAGAGAGTCCCTCTCGGATTCGAGGAGTTTTGCGCGTTTGGTGGATTCATTAGTGGCAGCTTCATACTTGGCGATGGTTTCGGTCAATTCAAAAACGTGCGACTTCAGATGGGAGATTTCGTTTTCCTTTTCTTCCTGGCCAGAGGCAATCTCGGCTTCTGTTGCCTTGCGAGATTCCTCGAGGGTGGAGATCTCTGTGGCAAGGCTGGCGACCTTTTGTTCCGCCTTGACTTTTTCGGCTTCAACCTGGGTCAGTTCTGACTTCAAAGCCTCAAATGCTGTTTTGGCTTGGGTTTCAGCAATTTCGATCTTGGAGTCCTTCGCGGCAGAGCTATCAGTCTCAGTCTTCAGCTTCGCCTCTAGTTGCGCAATGATCTCGGTGCTATCATTGCCGGATGCTTTAGCGGTCTCGAGTGCCTTGGCATGCTCGGCTCCCAACTTGGTAATGTCGTTCAGGAACTCAACTTCCTTGGCTTCTAGCTCTTTGGTCAGCGAGCTCACCTTGGTAGAGAGCTCATTGAGAGCTTTGCTGTGCGATGCATGCGAAGTGTCGGCTGACTGGACATGGGCATTGTTTTCGCTGGAGAGCTTTGCGACTTGGCTAGAAAGCTTCTCGACTTGGTCTTTGTGCGTGGAAAGCTCCGCAGCATGAGACTTCTTCAATTCCTCAATCTCTTGAGACTTTTCAGTTCGCACGTTCTCGGCTTTGTCGACATAAAAGTCAAGATCCTTGCTGTGCTTCTGCTTGATCTCGTCTAGTTCAGTCTTGTGGCCATCTGAGGTCTGCTCCAATGTCTTCTCGAGATCAGCAATTCGTTGGTCTTTGTCGTGGACATCGCCAGTCAGGGCAGAGAGCTCCTGAACCTTCGCTTTGAGTTCAGAGATCTCTTCGTCTTTAGCCTCGACGTCTTTGGCGACAGCAGAAAGACTGTCGATGGTCGCCTGGAGGGCAAAAATCTGCCCATCTTTGGCCTGGACATCGCTAGACAGGGCAAGGAGCTGTTCATTCTGCACCTCGAGCGTGGCAACATGCTGATCTTTGACTTTGACCTCGGAGGACAGGGTGGAAAGCTCCTGCTCCAGTGTAGCGATCTTTGCGTCTCTGCGTTGGATCGTTCCATCCCTATCATTGATCTCGCCCCAAAGAGATGCCGTCTTTAATTCCAAGGTTTTGTGGAACACAGCAATCTGACGATCCTTCTCATCGATATCAAGCTGGAGGGTGATGATTTGTTCGCCCTTTGCAGTGATCTCACTGTCCTTGGCAGCGAGTTTGTTGTGAAGAATGGGAACCTGCTCGTCGATAGTCGCCTGGAGTGCAGCCATCTGTGTATCTCGGGACGCTTTATCTTCGGATAGCTTCTTGTTTGCAGCTTCAAGCTGAGCTAGCTGATCGTCCTTGGTATTGACCTCGCTAGTGAGCGCAGAAAGATTCTCAATGTTGGTCTTGAGTGCACTAATTTGTTCATCTTTGTCCTCAAGCTTGTCGGTCTGCGTCTTAATCGTGTCTTGGAGATTTAAGAGTTGCTCTTTGGCGGATTTTTCGGCAGTTTCGATCATTTTCGCATGAGACTCCTTCAAGGCTGCAACAGTCTTGTCGTGGTCGGATGTGAGCGTGTCGATCTTCTGTTGAAGCTTCTCAATCCGGCTTTCGAAGTCGGCCTTCTCCTGGCGGACAGCCTGAACTTCCTTCGCATGGTCAGCCTTGAGCGCATCGGCTGATGCGACTGCGGCTGCGATCTGCTTCTTGTGCTCCTCGATTTCGGTAGCGTGTCCGGCGAGAGCTTCCTGGCCCTTGGATTGAATGTCATCAATCTCAGCCTGAAGCTTCTTCTGCTGAGATACACTGTCGGAATGCTGTCCCTCAACATCGAAGAAGGCCGTCTGGAGATCGTCCAGTCTGGACTGGACCTCAGACTTTGCCTTCTGTTCGGACTGCACCGCAAGTTGTAGTGATTCGATCATGGCATTCTGGTCTGATGCTTGCTGAGAAGAATTCTGGATCTGGTCCTGAAGGGATGCGACAATTATCTTTTGGTTTTCGATCTCACTTGTAGCCGCTGTCGTATTTTGGCTGAGCAGGGCGATTTGGCCCTCGAGGTCATTGACTGTCGCGCGAAGAGTCTCTTGAGCCTCCTCTGACTTGGACAACGCTTCCTCAAGACTGGCAACCTTGACGCGCAACTCCTGCTGGGTCTTGTCGGATGCCTCTTTGTCCGATCGCACGCGCCCAAGCTCTTCTTCATGGATGGCCTTTGATTGTTCCAACTCGGCTTGCAGGCCTCCAGTCTTGCCAAGCTCTTCACTCTGACCAGCCTTCAATTGTTCAATTTCGGCTTCAAGAGACTCGATCTGGGCCCTTGATGTCTCAAGTGATGCCTTGGACTCCTCCCTCGCCTTCTCCAATTTGCTCTCGTAGTGGTCGGACTCGGCTTTTGCTTCGGCAAGCTGGTTCTTGAGGGTGTCGGTCTCGACGCTCTGAGTCTGCAAATCTTTCATGATCTTCTCGAGATGCTCGTTACGTGCGGTATCGTCTTCGGCACTGTGGGTTGGATTGATCAGTATAGATTGCATGTGAAGATGAAAAAGCTGAGGGTTGGGGGGGAAGATCGGAGCGCCGGCTCACTACTAACGCGATGCAACATACGTTCCACCGTAGATCGTTGTCGCAAAATTTCTGGCAATGCTGAAAATGAAATTGCCAGAAAAGAGGCGCCGTTGTTCTTGGTTCAAGAGCTTGCCATAGGGAAGGTAGCTTCATTGCTCGGTGTTGAACATCTATCAAAGGGGGATTGGTGAGGTTTTTGACTTACGACTTGCCCGCACTTCTTCCTGATGTGCTTCCTGCCGTTGAGGGCACCTTCTTTTGTACTGTTGGCGGCATTGTGCCTCGCGAAGACGCTGTTCCTGAAATCGAGGGTCGTGTAGCAGGTCGTGATGAAGCTGCTGGCGTTACCGCTGGTCTGGTTGAGGTACTGCCTGCCAATGACTGACGGGGCTTTGCTGGGCTTGTGACCGGGTTACGTGTGGTAGAGGACGAAGCGGGGTTTCGCGAAGTGGTGGAGGATGACAATGTACTTCGGCGCTCACTTGTGGATGTGCCTGATGTAGATGGTCTCGTTGTTGCTGGTCGACTTGTTGTGCTGGTTGCCATACGCTTCGAGAGTCCGTTCTGAGCTGTCTTCTTGCTCTCGTCTCCAGATGTAAGTGACATGTTGCCCTCGGTGTCAGAGGCCGCGGTCTTGGAGGAAGCGGTAGTGGGGCGTCGAACTGTAGAAGACGCGGAGGGACGAGTCGGAGGTTTGCTGAGACCAGCGCCCAATGCTGTACGCGACGTGGTAGTTGGCGTCTTTGAGGAAGCCATTGGCGATCGAGTAGCAGCCGTCGTTGGTTTGGCAGCTGTTGAACCCACAAGCCGCTTCGGGGCTGCTGAAGCTCCAGGTCGTTTCGCTGGAGGGGCATTTTCGACGCCTTTCTTAGGAGCCACAGGAGAGGCCACTGGAGAAGACTCAGCTGCAGATGCCTCTGAAGCTTCTACTGCCATTGGGGCGCTGTCTTGGGTCTCTGGCACAGCTTCACCGGTTGGTGTCTCCTGAGCGTCCGCCATGGTCGCGGCTTTTGACGCGTGCCAACAAGACTAGGTGGTTGGATTGAGAGGGAAAGATGGGATAGCAAGTGTATTGCAGCTTCCGAGCCTGAACTCGAAGAGCCGCAGGAATCAATTGCTGCGTTGTTGGATGTGGAGTTGAAGAATGCGTGGGGATGTATGGGAACACGACACGTTCCTAGCGTGCAGCAACGACCGGAGCTACAATTTTTTGGGGTGACAGCCGAAGCCGATGGGGTCTCCTACCCTGGCTCCCCGCTGATAATGCAGGGTCAGGGAGCCTAACTGGTCGGGGGAAGCTGCTACTGGCTACGGGCTCGGTACCGGCTTACGGGATGGAGTCGGGCGGACTGTCTCAGAGACTTCAACGTCGTCTCAACCGCTTCATCTTCATGCCATCCCAATTGAACTCTTCTCATGTCGAGGCAGTCCTATCTGGCCCTCTCTGGCTTCCAAACAGCCTCGAAATCTCCTTACAAGCCATCATTGGAATATGCCTGCATTTAATCTCAATCCCAGCACTGCTCCTGCCTGACGTCGACTTCTGAGCAGGGTAGATCGTCTTTCCAACGACGTCGTACTTGAGATATCAAGTTCCTTTCATGATGCTGCAAGCTCCATATATCACTTCTCAGCGGGAATAACATAGAGCAGAGACTTCGTTGCATTTTCGAGCATCCGATGATGCTGCTGGAATACCACACGCTTCACGATTTGCACGTGTGATGCGAGAAGATTGGATAGGGGTGGGATATTCCTCAAACAATATCCAACATCTGATGCCATTTTTGAAACGCCACATGTTTCACGGATCGAGAATATCATGGGGCAGGACCGATCGGAGCCATGACATCTTTCAAGAAGATATCAGACATCAAATACTACAGCAAGATATGGCAAACTTCAAGATCTGAGGTCCTGGTACGACGTCGTCATCCAGGGGTACAGAAAACTTCCAACAGAATACCCATCCGATGCAATACTGAGATCAATTCCAATTTCATAATATGAAACTCTGGCTTAAAAGTTCATCCAGGAGGGCGCAGTCTTTCCAACGACATACACATTCGTTGCCGCACTGAGACTCCTGCCAATTCCACAATTCGAGACTCTCGTTTGAAAGTTGACTCAGGGACATGCATGCCCTCCCTACGATATAAATGTCCGATATCATCCAGGAAAAAATTCAACTTCACAGCTGGAAGAATTGATGCATAAAAATGGAAGAAGGCGCAAGATATTGTTCAATGATGCCCAACCTCGAAGACTATAATGAGGAGTCTCAACTTCACGTCTTGGAATCTCGACGTAAAAGCCAGGATAGGAGCACGAGGATCTTTGATTCTAAAAGCAAGCCTTCAAAATTGAAAGAGATGAACACAAGCTCCTGGCCTGTGACTTCGGCGCACCCAAGTCATGTATGGTTCGATCTGAAAAATGACACATCGTCTTCAAACCATCATCAATTCGCACTCGATACAGTATAAATCACCATTTGAACGATATCTGGACTCGAAGACTTTTAATTCAAGCTGTCTATATCCGCCACCATTGCCCAGTCCAGTTTGCCCCTGACGAAACCCCTCCCAACACTTTTGATCGATCCGGGTTCCTTACCATCTCTAAAGCATGCCTCATCCTCAGAATGAAAGCCAAACGCCTGTCATCTCAGTGCTATTCAACTATGCCTGCTCATCCATCGCGCGTCGTCGAACGGCCTGCTCCACAGCCTGATGTGCTCCTCAACGCCTGATATGCTCTACCCTACCACCTCCAACCCAATCTTCTCTCTTACTTCTTTACTCCTTGAGGGTATACAGCTTATACCCAAGAGGACCTCGAATCCACTCACGGCCGAGACACTTCTGCGTGTCGACGCTTTCCTCCTTTTTCTTGACGAAACCGAGGGGGGAACGGACCCAGGAGTTGTTTAGGGCAGGTTGTGATTCTTTGTTGCACTTAGAAGAGAAGAGAAGTCAGCATTGAATGGAAAACTGAGTGGGATGTTTGGACTACCTTGTTCTGCTCTTCCTTGACCACGATGGTGGTTTGGCATTGTGGAGAGAGCTCGAGAGTCAATTGTTCGAGTTGTTCGAGCCAGACGATCGTGCGGCTGTCTACCATTTGGAAGACTTCGCTTTCGAGAGTAGCTCGGTAATGCTGGATAAATTGCGCAAGGACTTGGCTGCGTTGCAAAGTGCTTGGACTGATGGTTCGAAGCGGAGGCCTTTGCGATCGGAATCAAAGGGGATCTTTGTCGGTGATATACGTCGCTGAGGGGAGAGGTGTTCAGGGAGGAGACCGATCGTGACATGTTGAGGTGATGTTACAACTGGAGGTCACACGCCATCACAGTCCTTGAGCTGTTGAGTGAATGTTTAAGCCCCATGACCACCGATCTCTGTCTGGAGCGCAGCTGGACGGTGATGAGACAACCTTTGGCCTTGTGTTGGGAGATCAAAGTTGATGATTACGATTGAGAGACTTCACGCGCGAATGAAGAAGCTGAGTTGGTTATCCGTGCAAGGAGAACGTCGGAGTCCTGGGCAAAGACCACTCAGAAAATCACGAGCTCATTCGAGATTGAATCGGCAACGGACTGGCCTCCTCATTGCGAAGGGCGTAGTATCGAACGATTTTGACAGATACAAGGCCAGTCAAGCTTGGCTTCAATGCTGGAGTGGCTCTTGAATTAAGCCTGATGGTGGTCAACTTGTATGACACATGCTGAGAAACATTGAAGGACCAAAGGTGATCTTTTGGATCCATCGGTCCTACCAGTCAAATGCTCATAGTCGTCTGGACAGCGCCTAACCATGGCTGTGAGCAAGTAGAACATCGAAACCTTTGACTGAAACTTCTTGAACGAGAATCATGAGCTAGGACTCAGGAAGAGGTTTGCAAACAACGAGATGTCGATATGGCAGGTGGAACAATAAATCTTGGGCGCGCTCACGGTGGCGAGCTTCAAGACAACGACAAGGCCAGTAGTCACAAGTACGACATCGGGTCAACAAGCAAGAGATTAAAGACATCACAACAAGGCGAAAGCTTCACAGATTCAAAGGACAAAACATCACAAGAGCCACGAGAAAACCATCACAAGAGTAACAAGAGCACAAGAAAAATCATCACAAGAGCACAAGACAAAACAACACAAGAGTCACAATCACATTCAATGTCTCCTTCAATACCTGGGCGCGGCTCGTGAGAAAATGAGCGACTCCACAAACGGTTGTAAAGGAATTTTGATCTGACACAAGGGGTTTAGAGGACCGCCGTCGTCAGCAGGTACAATGTGATCTTGAAATAGGAAGCCGCAGCAACGCCATGAAAAGATCAGCCGCCTGCCAACAAACTCACCTCTGCTCAGTTGTGTCCTCTTGGTAGAGCTCAGCCTCCCAAGGGGACTTTAAAGTCATCGCCAGACTATGCTCAACCCAACTAGTTTAACTTGACATTTCGGTCGCTGTTGCTTTTCTTCTTCAAGGCCCTGTCCGAAGACAAGAGCAGTAATGAAAAAAAGGTGGTTTCACATGACATTTGCGGTCGCATCATCAGAGGCAAGTCTTGATGGGGAAGGAAAAGTTCCTTTTGATAAGTTAGCGTATTGAATGCTCAAAAGATATTAGAGTGTCGGCGCATCATGGCCGAAGGTCGGTCAGAAAGAGTTGTTGTCGCGAATGCTGTCGCGTAAAGATACGATTTGCTACAAATTTTGCTGTGTCCGAAGACCACTGTTGGTCTGAAGAAGCTCGAGTTCATCATGATACAGAGAAGAGTGTGAAGGGAGTGGGGGAGGGGAGACTTAGCTTGTTGAAGAAGGCGAGTATGATGGAAGTGAAGAAGGAAAAAGGAAGAGAAGGTCAAGGTCGAGCAGACTTATATTGACACTCGAGAGGGAGCTTTGACCATTGATGATTAAGCTCAAGTGGATACATAAAAGTCTTAACAGAGCCATCTAGTTGGCTGAGGATCAGGTGATGGGACCAGGATTGAGCCCCTAGTGGGCTCAGGAAGGCGGGGGAAGGGCTCAGAACGAGGTGGGGGTAGGTGGGAGGCCGTGGGAAATGGTGGGAGGCTGTGGGAGATCCAGGGTGACAGGCTGTGGCAGCTGGATAGCCACAAGATGGCCAAAAGAGCTGGCATCCATTCGTATTCTCGTGAATTGTGATCTGGTGTTTTTGATCTGGCAGCCTTGAATTCCTATCCCATGGCTTGAGGTGGCATCTGAAGCAGTTGGAGGCATTGTGGGATTCACTGATGACTGGCAGTTACACCTGGATCGCCCCCCAATACGGTCACAAAAGAGCTGGCACATATTCATTCGTGTTCGCGTGAAGTGTGATCTACCGCTCTTGAACTGGCTTACTCGAAGCTATCTGATATTTGATGAGACCGCATCCACAGTGAGCCTCGCAGCCGAGGTGTTGAGGGCGATGGAGTGGTCAAACGAGCCAGCACATAGTCTTCCACACGTCAAATCTGGATCGGGCGTCCTTCATATGGCCTACTTGAACCTATTCGATATCTCATGAGATAATAGCTACAGCAAGTCTGGCAGCGAGACGTTGAGGGCAATGAGGTGGTCAAACGAGCCGGTACACCATGGTCCACTCGCCAAATCTGGATTTGAGGTTTTCAATATGGTGTCCTTAAGCTCTCTTCAACACAAGCCGAAGCGAGTCTTTCAGCGAGGCATTGAAAGCCATGAGCTGGTAACGAGAGCTGGCACATATTCTCGAGCTGGTATACATTCACGCGGCGGTGCATATTCACAAGCTGGCACAAATTGACGATCTGGCACAGATTGACGACCTGGCACACAATGACAAGCCGGTACACATCCAGATTCGTGTGAGCCATAGACCTCAAGTCCTCTACATGGCCAGTTTGAAACAATGCTCCGGTCCTTGAATCCTCGTCCGAAGCAGCAGCTCGAGTCTCAACCAGGCCAAAGAGATCTATTGAGCTACCAACATATCTGCTGCCTATTCTTCGTTGTCCAAACCCCACAGCTACAAATCTTCCTCCAAAGTAACCTTGATCTCCTAAGCATCACCAATTCACCCTTCTCACAGCGCAAAAACACCATCAAAAGCGCCATATTCATTCATATCAACCATCAGATTATCCAAAAATCTACCACAAACCTCTCCTCCACCACCCTCCATCAATCACCCAACCAAAGCATTTATCAAAATAGAATGCCCTCGAAAAAAAACCTCCGCCGCCTTTATAACTACCTCTCCTCCTTTCACGCCTCCAGAAACGAGGCCAAACGCGTTCACCAGAATACCCTCGCCAATACAGACAAAGAGACGCGGAGGGAATTTCTCGCGCGGTTGGATCTTATTGGCCGCACATATTTGCCGATGGACGATATCGTGTTGCTGAGAAGGAGGGATGTGTTGTCTGTGCGGTGGAAGGAGGGTTTGGAAGAGGTGAGCGTGGTTGAGGGGGTTGATGAGCCGGTGGAGGGGTGGCAGGAGATTAAGAGGAATGATTGTTGAGAGGGTTGGGAGTCATTGCCGGTGGATTGAGTTCTTGTGTTTGGGGGAAGGTATTTGTGGTGGGATTTGGGGGAGAGAATATAATGATGGATGGTTTTGATATTGTGAGAGGGATTTGCTCTTGAGATTAGCGGGACACCTCTGATATTGAACAGAGAGTTGGGCAAATCAATGCTTTTGATATTACGAGAGAGAATTGCTCTTGAGATCACCGGGAAATCTCTGATTTTGGTCAGAGAATGAAATGAACGCAACGGTTTCAATTGAATCGAACTCGGAACTCAGAAGTCCAACATGGGGGTATCTATAACTCCAACCAACACAACGCCAAACAAACTCACTCCGTCCCCAAAACCAAACAAAGATATCTACTTGAACATGACGAATCCACCAGCCGGAACACGCAGACGAATCGTAGCGCGTCCTCGATTCATAATAACCGGCAGATACTCCCCACTATCGCGTGGAAAGATCTGTCGAAGCTGGAATCCATCATCATGAATCACGGAATCAACCGTGACCCACACACTCCTCTCCTCACAATCAGTATTAATCGCACAGACAATCTCCACTCCATCGAAGATTCGTGACCAAGCGATTATACTCATCATCCTCTCTTCTCCAAGCCTGTGTGGATAAGCAAAGATCATCCCATTCCCACTGATTTCGCGGAGGTACTGACGACCTCTTCGTAATGCCGTTTCTTGTTTCCTCATGCCGGTAAGGTCGGCGAGGTGTTGGTATATTGGAGAGGATTCGATGAAACAGTGACGCTCTTTTGAGCGGAAGGGACCGAATGCGCCGCCGAACATTGATTCACGGATATATTGGTCGGCGGCATGACCTGGTGAGGCGTCGGAACCGGCGCCGTCGAAGGATTGCTCGGTTCCGTAGTAGATGCAGGGGATACCGAGAGTGGTGAGGTTGAGAGCTAGGGCGGCGAAGAGGAGAGGGGGACCGAGTGGGTCGGAACAGAAACGGGCTTTGAGACTACCTCTCCATACCTATATCTTGTTAGAGAATGTTCAAAAGCGCGTTGGAAAGAAGGAGTGCAATATACCTGATCATGATCGTCTATCATGGTGACGATCTTATTGCGCAGCCAGCTGTGAGAACCCTTTCGAAGATATGCTGTGTTGCGGAAGAGGTCAAAATAATCCTGTGGATTTGATGCTCCCTTGGGCATCTGCCACAGTGATTGCTGGATACCTCCAATCCCAAGAGCAGCATCGAGCCCAGTTGATTCAACAGTCTCAAACGCATTCGGTCCAGTGATCTCACCAATGATCATGAAATTCTCTTTTCCAAGACCCATGGCGAATTCATGGATAGCATTGCAGAAGTATCGTGTAGGACCATGTCCCATGTGCTTGACTGTATCGAGGCGGAAGGCGTCGATGTCTGCGTATGCTATCCAAAATTTATATATATCGATGAGAGCGAGGAGAGCTGGTGTTGGAGAGAAGGCATTAACATCGTCTTTGGCTATGGCGAGGTCTAAGAGATTGAAGAAACCCCCATCGAGATATTCTGGATTTGCATCCCAATCGCGGATTTGTCCTTTTGTTGTGAAGATTTTGTTTCCGTCTTGTAACTCGATAGGCCAGATCGCTCCGTCTGGGAAGGCTTTTGGATGCTTTTTAAGATCTACTCGTTCGAATGGGAGAGTGAGTTCTCGATTCTCGTTGTAGAAGCCTTTGACTGAGTATTTCTTGCCATCGTTATATACTGGCGATTCATTGGGCCCATCGTATTTAAAGACGTTTCCAGTGTGATTGAGAACAATGTCGAGGACAACGTAGATGTCCATTGCGTGTGCTTGCTTAACGAGCTCGAGAAGGTCTCCTGGAGTGCCGAATCGTGGATCGACATTGAGAAAATTCTGTACTCCATATCCGTGGTATGTCTCCAAAGCAGCAACTTGCTTGAAGATTGGTCCAATCCAGATGGCAGTTACTCCCATTCTCTTCAGGTAGCCAAGCTTGGACATCACGCCTTTCAATGTTCCGCCACAGAATTTTGCACCAGCGTCGAGCCATGATTGTGCGTCTGGAAGCAGAGCATTGCCTTCATCGGACAGCTGGTAGGGAGATGTATTTCCTTTGGAGACTCTGTTGCCGCTGTTATCAACATAGTCCTTCTCTTTGTCGTTCGAGAATCGGTCTGGGAGAAGAAAGTACCTATTCCAAACCATTAGTCGTGTGACAATCAGCTTCCGAAGCGCCTGTACTCACAGTATCTGGTCTTCCCAAGCTATTGGAGAAGCCGTGAAGTTCTTCGCCTCGTGTAGAAGCACCAACTCCACCTCTTCGTCTGTGAGACTCTTGATGTTCTGAACGGGGATTAAGCCTTCTTCGCTTTGAAATCGTTTCATCAGCTCTTGAATTCTCCGGGAAGCGAATGGACGCCATAAAGGGCTGAAGGAAGGCGAGGGATATCTTGCAGAAGACATATTCGAGGCGTTGATGGGTTGGAAAATTATGAGCGCGAGAGAAAAAAACATACCTCGACTGTTCGGTTGCCATATTGGAGTATTTCGCGCTAGCATGTTGTAAACACTCGAATTAGTGGTAAACAGCTTCTCTTTCTCTTTTGCAGAAACCTTTAACACACAGCTAGAAGGCAGACTCAATCAGAGCACCCCTTTTGCTTTCCAATCGGAGCCAGGGAAGGCCAGACACAGCTCACCACTCCTATAATCTTTCCAAGACCAGGTATTTCTCAAGCAAATGATCCGTCTCTTTTTGGATAGAGGAAGAATATGGTTATACTTTCTTTCACGTCGAGGTCGATGTCCGGATGTTGGTTGAGAAAGAGCTGGGGCTGAACCGCGGCGGAGCCTACATATATGCTTGCATTTGAGATGCGCGATTGGACTGATTCCAAGCCACAAAGAGACTCTTTAAACTCGACGTCTTTGAAGATTCATTTGGCAGCTCTCATATTTCTAGAGGGAGCGTATCGCTTTGTGGTTCCTTGTTATGCTAATAATAATAAGACCTTTGCCTGCTTGCGTCAAGGTACTGTCGTATATATCGTCGTTCTCTTTACGTACTCAAAGTGCATCCGCAAAGGGAAAGTCTTTATCGAGATCGAGATCGAAGAAGACAATAGCATCGTAAAGATTGTAGGAGCTAAAGAATATCAAACCGGACAAGTACAGTTGAAGCCTTTCTACTTACCTAGAGCACCGTCGCGCACATCCTCGTTCTCGAGCGTACTTGAAGTAAATACTTGGGATATAAATCCTCTATCAAGATCGACAAAGATCATCGTCTCACAGAGGTTGTAGGAGTTGAAGAGTAATAACCCTAAAGAAGTATGGTTGAAGTCTTTATACTAGAGCTAACCTAGTCTCGGCTGCAACCGCCCCTGACGGACCACGGTTAGCCGGACCTTCAAGTTACCCCTCTATTTACAACCTCTTCTATTACCATCCTACCCGCTTGCGAGATCCCAATCGATACTTGGGTTTTGAACTTAAGAATAGCTATAAACCCGTAGAGTATTAATCTTCGAGTATTCTTATTAACCTAATCTCCTACAGGATCTAGACAAGGTATAATCTAAGGGGTTTGTATAAGTACGTACTTGTTATGATTATATAAAATCTCATTCCTTTCCTCTATTTTAATTTTTAATTGCTAACTTATTTACCAAACAATACTACTAATATATATATCTTACGACAACCTTCTGCTTTAATTATATCTACAATTTTCTTCAAAAGCGAAATATCCTATAACAACCTCCGAGTCTCCATACATCGCCATCGCTATCGCTCAACAACTACCATTATAATTCCTTTAACCCTCCAAATCCACTCTCTCCCAAATCTCCAAAAAAACAAATCAATAAAACCTCCCCAAATGTCTAAAATACATCATCAATTTTTATCTCACTTCTCTTTCACGAAACACTCCAAATCGCCAAATAGGAAATATAGTCGAAGTTGAAAGAATGAAGAATCCAATTTCCTATCTTTCTTATTATTTTTCATTTCTTGTGTTAGGTACGCGATAGGAAGTTCAATGATTGATTTAAAATTCCGTTGGAAGATCTAGATATTATTATCCTTCCAGTTTTTGATTTTGATTCTGGGACTTTGATTTCCCTCACTCGAGCTTTAGATTGAAACGCACTGCAGTCATGTCTGTACTGGAATCTTTTTTACTTGTTTGGTTAATTTAAGTGTGAGATGGTAATTGAAGTCCCTTTATCTGTATCCCAGGAGGTAGAAAAAGGATGAAACCAATCTGCTGCAGCATACATCATAGTCGCGTTTAGTATTTCCCATTCTTTGGCACGATTTTTGTGAATGCCTGGGACAATTATTAATCACAAGTGTAGAAACAAAGTGTGTCACCGTATCGAAGATTGGTACCGATTTTCTACTACTGTCTATGTCTATAGACTGATCATTGAATCTGTACAACGGTCATGCCCTTGCTAGAAGATTAAGCAATGCCTTTTACTTCTTGGCCGGCGTCTTTCCACGCCCACCAAAGCCCCAGCGGATCTGGTTTGCCCAATGGACCTCAACACCAAGGTCATCAGCAAACTGCCAGACCAGGCCTGGATTCTTCTGGAACATGCGACCTGCGAATATAGCGTCAAGTCCCTCTTCGAGTAGATCGTTGGCTTGCTTGCCGTCCGTGATGGATCCGACAGTACCGACCAACAGCTTATCTCCAACCGCCTCCTTTACGGCTTTGGCGAATGGCGCTTGATAAGCTCGTTGGGCATGAATGTGCTGCTTCTCGTGGATACCACCAGATGAGACATCCAATAAATCGACGCCTCGCTCGGCTAGGATCTTGGAAAGACGGACGGTATCTTCAACCTTCCATGACTGATTCTTCAGATCTGTCTCTTCGAGCCAATCGGTCGCGCTGATTCGCAAGAAGAGTGGCATGTCTTTTGGGATGGTGGCGCGAGCTAGATCGACGATTTCGAGAGTGAGACGGATGCGGTTTTCAAAGGATCCACCGTAGTCATCTGTTCGCTGGTTGACGACGGGCGAGAGGAAGCTATGTAGCAGGTAGCCGTGAGCATTGTGGATTTCGATGGCGTCGACGCCGGTTGCGAGCGCACGTTTTGTGGCGGCGACGAAGGCGGCCTTGAAGTTCTCGATATCGTCTTTGGTCATTGCTTTTGGTGTGGCGTGTCTGTCGTTGTATGCAACGGCACTTGGTGCATAGACATTATCGGGCCATCCGTTGAGCTGTAGCATATTAGTCTGATTCTCTTATTGAAAGAAATGATGGGAAACAACGTACATCCTTTCCAGCAATATCACCCCTTGACAGCCATGGCGCAACGGTGCTGGCTTTTCTGCCAGCGTGAGCCAATTGAATCATGACATGTTGGCCTTGTGAATGTGCAAAGTCTACGAATTGCTTGATTGGTGCGATTTGCGAATCCTTCCAGATACCAACATCTTCGGGTGTGATACGGCCTTCTGGAACAACGGCGGTGGCCTCGATTGTGACCAAACCAGGGCCGCGCTGGGCGATGCCGCCCATGTGCGTCCAGTGCCACATTGTGTAGTGTCCTGCTTATGATGAGCATGAAGTCAGATGTCGTGAAATCACGGCGCTTACCATCATCTGCTGAGTACTGGCACAAGGGGCTCAAGAAAACACGGTTCTGGAGCTCGAGTCCACGGATCTTGATGGGCTGGAAGAGCTTTGGGATGGCTTTTCCACTCGGCTGAGGGTCTATTGCTGTTCCTGCTACGGGGTCTTGGAGAGGAGTGAAGTATGGAACTGCTGGAGAAGCTTGGTTGACATTGTGGGGCTCTTCTTTGATATCAGCGACTGCTGCGTGGTGGCTCGACATGGTGATTGAATGGTTGTTCAGTTGGTTGATTGTGTGAGTGATGGGGTCTACTATGGATAGAGGTCAAGATGAAGGTCGTCGATACTTATACCCGGCCGAAAGACATGGGACAGCTTGACGCGATCCCGGGGGCATATGATTTGTAAGGATGCTCTGATGCTCTGGTCCTCTGCTACTAACCGTGAAGTGTTAGTTACCCGCCCTTCATCGGACCAGGACATATATGCAGGGTTTGTCATCCTCTGTAGTTATAAAGGCCCCGGGCCGAGAGTTCTGCAGGGCCATCCCTTTTCCGCTTTCACCACCACCACCACCACCACCACCACCACCAGTACTGCCACTTCCTCGAAACATGTGTCTCAATGCCGCCATCAGCCAGCTCAAGAGTTACACTGACACCTTCTCGGGGACGAACCAGGCACTCGAGGCGAATGAAGCCAATCTATGAGGCGAATGAGGCCAATCTACAGCCAACGAGAGATGATCCGAGGCACCCAGTGTCGTGGAGCAATCCCTTCCACCTCCGCATGCCAAAGGCTCAGTCATCTGCCTGGATTTGACCCGATCCGATAACGCAATGTTTCTTCCTATCGGCACCTTGATGGAGTCAGCCAGTATAGGCGCAGATATCAGGTTTGCTTCAAAAAACATGCAAATATAGCCTTCGGGTTTCTCAACGCGAGCATGCCGGGTGCAACCATAAGAATCCATTCTCAAGCATATTCCCAGAGACACGGTGCTCAGAAAATATGGACTTCCGTGCCTAGGTGAAGGGCTTTTGAATAAGGGAGGACTCTGTCTCTTCTCAAACGGCCTTGATTTCTTTCCCTGCCCAATCTCTATACTGTCCGAATTTTTGCCTTATTATATTTCTGGGCAACAATTTCTTGTATTTGCTAATCGTATTTCTCTTCCACAACAAAACAATCAGCTGCCTTGGTTAGCTCGTGTATAAATCTTTGGCTTGGTATTACATTCAATCACATTATTGGTAAATCAGTATATTACCGATCTTTCCCGCCTAATGACTGTATGTTTGTTTTAGTTCTTTCCATCTTTCCACTAAAAAGGCCATAACCGGAATACATTCTGCACTGGTGGTTATGAGTACACTTCCCAAAATCATCTATTTCACGATATAGAATATGCCACATTGTGAATAACCTATTCTTTACATATATCTATCTCTATCCCCTTCTTAAAACAATGAACACCTCCCAACTCTATCAACAACCATGACAATCTTCTCACGAATCTTCTCCCTCCTCGCAGCTCTACCAACAACAAAAGGGCCTCCCCGTACCAGCAACCACACATACACCCTCCAATACACTTCCAACTCCACCAACTTCTTCGACAAGTTTGAGGTTCTGAAATCTACCAGACCCTACTACTGGACTCGCAACCTATGTCAACGTTTCCACAGCTCGAGAGCTCGGCCTCGCAGGGATATCTGATGGCCGCATCTTCTTAAAGGCAGATAACCCTCACAACAACGCGGAGAACAAAAGAGATGGTATCTGGGTCCAAGGACGCGAAGCATTCGATCCCGGTAGCCTATTCGTGATAGATATACATGCACTCAATGCCCGGCAACGTCTGCGGCGCCTGGTTAAAAATGTAAGTCCCTCACTATCCAACCCTCCTCTTCCCTCAAAAAACATATGGATACGGGTTCAGTTTTAAACGTGTGGGTCTTTTTGTGCTCTTATTTATTTGTTTGGTTACAAGGCTTTTAAAGCGGTACTTGTCACATCAGCAATAGCCAATATTCTTTCTTCCTGGAATCTCCTGCCAACAACTTGTAAAGCAACATGCGCACCATCATAGATCGCCGGATCATCTGGAATCAAGAATTAGCCACACACAATAAACAAGAAAAAGATAGAAACTCACAACTCTCATAACAAATCTTATCTTCATCGTTCAACGGTTTATATCCTTCATCCACCTTATCCAACTCTTTATCCACACTCGTAACCGGAAATACTACACTACTATAATCCAACAGGTTAACCCAAGTCGTATACCCATAATAAGCATAACAGTTTGGTCTCGCCGCCGGAAACGGCGCCGTGGGACAAATAACCGCATCGACCGGTCTCCCCGTCCCCGTCACAGCCTCAGTAGAATTCCAATAATCCAAATACTGCTTCTTGATTTCCCGCTGCGCGACGTTGTTTTCGGCGATTTGGGAGGCTGTGAATTGGGGGGTTGTTGAGGTGAAGAGGGGGGTCATTTGGGGGGCGATGGGTTCGCCGCTTAGGGCGAAGGCGGTGTTGCAGTCGTGGCCGCTGTCGTAGGCCCAGGTTTTGAAGAGGACGGTGTTTAGGGAGGAGTGGGGTGGTGGGGTCCATTCGATGACCTGTTTGTTTTTGGATGTTAGGGATGTTGTTTGGATTTGAGGTGGGGGAGTTCACCTCATGGCCTTGTTTTTTGACAGCGTCGATGGTTGTTTCGAGGGCTCGTCTGATAGGTGGTGTTACACCTACAACGCCATCATATCGAACTACACCGAAAACCAGTTTCTCCGGGAGTTTCTCTTGTTCTGCTCTCCAAGGTATCTCGACAACAAGTGGGTCATGGTTCCAAGGCTCCATTTTCAAAAGACTCTTCGTTACCAACCTCAACGCACCAATCGTGCTTCCCAAAGGTCCAACGACGCTCAAAATCGAATTCTGCCCATCCATGCTATTCGCCATGCCTTCATATGGTAACCTACCTGCACTAGGTCTCAATCCATAGAGTCCATTGAAAGCGGCAGGGATTCGTATGGATCCTCCAATATCCGTTCCAAAACCCACCACACTTCCCTTTGCTCCTATCAACGCGCCTTCACCCCCTGAACTGCCACCAGCACTCAAGTATCTATTCCTAGGATTTTCGGTATACCCAATGATATTATTGACCGTCTCGCCACACATGAGTGTATGCGGTACAGCCGTTTTCACGTATAGAATCGCCCCCAATTGTCTCAATTCGCGAACAAGTTCCGATTCGAATTCAGCGTGGTGGGGTTCGCGGGGTTTGCCTTGAAATGTTCCCAGCCAACCTATATAGCCCATTGATGTTTCCACATTCCGGACGTGAAATTGGTCTTTTAGAGAGATGGGGAGGCCATGCAGGGGACCGAGGGGTTTGGACGAGGCGTACTTGGAATCAAGGATTTCGGCATCATGGATCGCAGCCGTGAAGAATATTTCGTGCAGGCAATTCGTCTACGCATGGTGTTAGCACAGTCCAGCCCACTCCTGTCTCCTATCCCTCTATCTCGGAAAAGATGTATACATACCAATTGATGCGCAATAGCAGCCCGGTGACAGAAGGCCTTACAGACATCCACACAGCTCCATACACCCCCCGTCGTATTCTTGACAATCGTCTCGGCATCAGATTCCGTAATTTCAATCCCCTTCGAATCGAGGAACTGATGCGTATACGTTCCCGACACGTCCATGACTTCTTCAACAGGTGGGATGGAGGGAAGGAGCCATTCTTTGGGTATCTCAGCTAGAATTGCAGCTCGTTTCTTCGCGGCGAGTTCTTGCCAGGACATCATGAGTTATAGGGGTTCTGTGTATATTCAAGGACTTTGATATCAGAATTCAGCAAGGCGTCTTAGGAAAGATAAAAGGTTGGGGGAAACTCTGGGAAGATAGAGGTACAAATTATTGAATGGAGATAAGATGAGGGGACGACTAACAAGCAATGTCCATCGCCCGAGGCATCATGGATACTGATGATAAAGCATGGATATGGCCCGCGTTCGGCAGCATATTGAAGGTGGGGTGTTGACGGATAAACGCGTCGTTGAAAGCTTTATCGGAAGCTTGTACTGTGGCAGAGCTCCAGCCCACTTGCCTATCCGGGTAAGAGGCGCCGATGTCCGAAAATAGGGGTCAGACGCAGATTGAAATTGTGATTTTGCTCATCGGGTATTTTCACCTGCACTATCTCTCTATTCTGCTGGCCTGATCTCAATCATTGAGTTCTTTAATATACTATAACAAGCCAATGAGAACGCACCGATATCCGTGATTAGCTACCAACAGAAGATATTACAAACTTATTCAACTCCAGTTCCGATGATTGATCCTGTGAGATCAGGATTTCAAGCAGTAGTAATTCACGCTCAATGTCCTTATTATGGGTCCTCTGCTTTTGCACACCAGATGATGATCAGCGTCTTCATTGTGATCGTGAAGTTGGAAGAGACCTGATCGATCAAAGCACCGACATCTAAGAACGCAAAGGCTTCACCGAATCCCTGACAGCCTCACCAAGTCCGCTAAATCCTTCTTGTATGACCTTCCTCCCAGCAAGCTCAAGTGCGAATTCTAGCGCTACACGTGTGTGGATGGAGTCATTTATATTCGTTGGGTTTGCGGCGTATGCGAATAGGATACCTGCCATGAATGTATCGCCGGCGCCAATTGTGCTGTGGGTACGAAGCATTAGGCGAAAAAATTGTGGGTATGGGTATGGAAAGTTGGGTAAAAACGAGGATGGGAAGCTTGCGTGAGTAGATTATGAGGAGAATACGTACTCGACTACTTTGGAAGAGGGTGGTAGTGACCATTGTGATTTTATAAGGAGTTTTTTATCCGGTTCCTGGCGGGAAAAAGCAAGAGCTGCTGCGCCTTCAGCGCCCCAGGTGCAAAATTGAAGGGGGCGGGATTGGTCGTCCAGCTTTTGGAGAAAATTGGTTGGGTTGTTGTAGCCTTGGGCCTGCAACAAAAGGGGTCATTTAGTATTCACACCATTATTATCTTCGGTATTGAGAAGCTCACCCAAGCCCAGCTTTTGGAGTAGAAGACTACGTGAGCCACTTCTGCTAGTTGTTTGAGACCTTTTCGGCCTGGATTTTCGACTTCGACACTTATCATGGCTTCACTCCGGGTTTTGGCGATGTATCGCATGCATTTCGCGGTTACTTCTGGGATACGTCCCTGGCCTCATCAGTTCCGAAATTACGGAGGATGGTACAAAATTACCTCGAAATGCCACCACTCGTAGTTTCTATCGCTCCCTTCTGTGTCGTTACTGTCAAATCCCTGGGCCGCTTCGATGAACTCTTCCACGGTCATATCAGGCAGCGCGTTATGATTAACAATAGTTCTACTCCCACTCTCCTTGCTCCTAATAATGTAACTACTCGCGGCCTCATCCTGATCATATCTATAAACGCACTGATCAAGATTAACACCTTGCAGCGAGGCCTTGATCATCTTCGAGGCCGTTGATTTGGGATTGGGCAATACAGCCATCATACTCAGTTTCGCCGGAAGAAGATGATTCAGATCTGGACGTTTAGGGCCATTCGGATTGCTTTTTGAGATATTTCGGAGTTGGGCTAGGACTTCGAGGGTGTTTCCGCCGTTCCCTCCTCGTCGTTTCGACAGGTTTGTTGCGCGGAGTTTGTCATCTTCGGCTGGAAAATGGGGGACACTGGGGGACCTTAGTGCCTGTAAGCGAGCTTGATTAATATAGGGATATACTCGAGGATTGTGTCGATGTAACAAGCGCCGACGCAGATGATGTGAGGAGTGATAGAAGTCTCCATTTTGGTGGAGGGTTGGTGTTGACGCGAAGATAATAATAATGGGGACCCTCGTTCTGAGGAGTTCCGGCGCCATCACCTTCCGGTCTCAGAATTACGCATGCGATCTAGGTTGAATTTCTGATGCGACGCGTCCTTCCATCAACAACATCTTCTTCTCATCTCCATCATCAGATGTACAATGCGTGATTCCCCAACTCTTCAATCATGGCACTTGATCGGTTCAAGCTCTCAAAAGGTCAGCTCTCCGAATCGAAGCTATTCCACAGCATCTGGATAGATCGCAAAAAGTGTGGGTGTGTCAACATCGGTATGACGAGAACGCTGAATGGATACCGGTCTATTGTTTCGTGGAGCTCGAATTTACATTTGAGGACTTGTCTGTGTCCAATTTGGCTCCTGGAACATCGAAAACGTCGTTTTTCACGCACAAAGTTGTTGCAGTACGATTCACCACGGAATATGAGACAGCAGATGGTCCTGGCCCTGGATCTACAAGAGAGCAAGAGCTAGGAGGGGAAATCGACGGGTCCATTACACTTTCACACGACAATTTGAAATGGCGGAGACATGGAAAGAAGACAATCGACTTAAAACTCGACAATGAACAGGAAAGAATAGACGCTTTGGAAAAGTACTTTGGCATTACTTTGGCCGATGAAGACAAGGAAACTATCCGAGGAACATTTACGGAGCTGGGAGTGCAATAGTCCATCTGAAATCCACTTTCCCAACATCATATCACTCATACTGGAAATACCGGCCTGCGTTCCAGACAATGTTGTGCCCAACAAAAAATCATTCGGTTCTCAGACTGAAATACATGCAACGCCCGATATTCCTTCGCTACTCATAAATATACCCATCGAAACCAATATACCTAGTTAAACGCGTTCAAGATCAACGCGCAACCTACTTTCTCCCAAAGGTGACCTTGCCGTCTTGCTCCCGATCATCCGGACCCGGGTTCTTCTTCTCCTTTTGCTTAGAGCGGGCCTCGGTCTCGGCTTGGCTGGAGAAGTTTTCATGTTGGTCGATTTAATTGCCAAGGCTGGACGGTTGAGAGATTCGTGCGGCTTGGTAACCGCGCGTCGATCAACAGCAAGGTCTTGATTTCTAGCTCGTTGCAAAGCTGCTGCACCTTTGGCCAACGTTGGTGAGGTGCTATTGTTGGCTCTACGATGAGGCGGCAGGTAGCTCTTGGATCGGAAATCCCCATCTTGGAAGCTGCCATTTTATAGCGCTGGCGATTCTGTGTTCGACGTGCATTCGACATGTTCACTGGCGCCTGTTGACCTATAGCTCTCTTGATCTCGACTCACACTGAGATGTGTTCACGTGCCCTTTCAACAAGGAATCGCACTATCCTGTTTCAAGGGAGCAACGGCATTGACTAATGTACCGTGTTAGAACCTATGTGTGTTCGATGCAAGGTTCTGCCGCGTGTTGCTGCCGCATTCCACTGTTTGTTTGCAAACACCACTCAAGACAATCCCTTTATATACCCAGCTCTACATCTTTTTTCCAATTGACAAGGCTGCATATTTCTACACAACATCATCTACAACGACATTACCAAGAAGACACAACAAAGATGTCTGATCGCTCTACCTCACCCGTTGTTCGACGTGAAAAGACCGCCCAACGCCCCAGTGCGTACAGTGGTGGTCATTTTTTCGAAATTCACATTGGCGATGTTTATCAGGGACATTACATCGTTTTCGATAAGCTGGGTTACGGGAGTAAGTTCATTCTCTCTATACATCGATATCACCTGCAAAATACTGATAAGGGGAAGAGCAACGCTGGTAAGAAAAAAAAGAATAAGAAGGGAAAACGTGGTGGGAAGCGCTGAGTTTTCTTCTTTTCTTGATATCTATCTATATTAAGGATAGTTCTTGGTTGAACCGAATCCTGGATTGCTGAGTTTGTTGATTATAATACTAATAGAGGGAGGTTAACGCGATAAGGTTTGGCTTTTGAGAGGCGATGGGGAATAGGGATGTCTGATGGAACTTTTCATACTCAAGACTTCTATACGTAGGAGGGACAGGAAACATGGCAAGATAGAAAGTATTACTAAAGGGAAGGTATCTCAGGCGGCTAAGGATAGACAGATAATCGCTCTCATCCGTATAGGTGGAGACTTGAATAATAAGTAGTATTACCCTACTATAGAAAGGGTGCTCTGGAGAGTTAGATCTAGTATTCGTACAGATATAACGGAGATAATTATAGCGCGAGACGCTAGAAGTCTTGTATTCTTTGATTTTGGCAGGATTTCAGGAATAACAAGCGAGCCGGTATTTCTAGTAGCAAACGGAGTAAACGTACTGTTTGAGGATATATTTCTACAATTCTACTAACGTATATTACTAGATTTTGTAGCTAACTATGAATCCTACGTACTAGATACTTTTTTTTTTCTTAAACCTATTACCGTGATATTTATTCAGCTGCGGTGCTAGAAGTTCTATACTTAAATATACCCTTTTTGGTAGAGTTATTATAGGGTCCTCAGTTATAGTTCCGAGACTACACGCGTATATTATAAACCTCACCCCTTTTAATCCCCGGAAGAAAAGGGGTCTATCGGCTCGAACAAACAATATAATATAATATTGTATAGAGTAGCTCTTCGATACTGATTAGATCTTTCACGGTATGTAAAAGGCTTCTTTTGGGGATAAATGACTTATAAGTACGTAGTATATACTCTTCTATTCTTTTTTTAATTATGTAACGGGTTTCTTTAGACCGGATCTAGGAGTTACTAAGTAGAACTACAATTCGACTATAGACTTAATTTACGTAGAGACTATGGAGACGGTTAGAACACTCTAATAGTAGTAAAAATTATCTAAGAGTAGCTAAAAGGCGATAATTCCCGTTACCTGTACTAGTAAGTAAAAAATTATCGAAGTTATCAAATTAGTATAGGCGTAGTAATTTTGCTAACGAATATATTAGTATCGTCTTTAAGATTAATTATACTAATGTTTACTTCAGCTTCACATTGAATTGCTTGGACAAATTCTCGGCTATGTCAGGCAAATACAATACAATCTCCCCTATATATAACTGGCATCCTAGACTCTTAGAAATCTGCGATTATAATCACAATCAACACTCTTTATAAAACCAAACCTCAGCAACTACGATATCTAAATTCCTATTACCCTCCATCCCATAATGTCTCGACGCAAATAGAAGTCTAACTTCAAATAATAGATATCTATTACCGGAGTATTTGGATGATTGGGGTAAATAGTACCTAGAAACGATGATTATCTTCATCGCCATTTCCTCAATCTCTTAACCACTTTCGACTTTTGCCGTTCCTCATCTTTCGAGCTCTTTCTATTGGATTACACCAAGGCCATGAATATAACTCGGGCGCAAAGGGCATGGAAACTATACTCACTTCCTGTAACACGGTCGCGAAAATTGTAACCAAAAAATTCGTATCCGTCTATAATTCTTGCAGAGAAAGCTTTACGCTTACTTTTATCATAATTTCACGGCTATCGCTCAAAACCCCACAATACAGTGACATCACGACAGCTTGCCATGAAGCTGGCGTTGCGGTTATCGAATGATCAAAAATCTGCCGATGTTGCCTTTTATAGCCTCCTCCATGCTTGGGTAACTTGCCTATAAAAGGGAATTTTGCTATTCCGATGAAGGAGACAAGAAAGCGAGACCTAATGCCAAGGCTATCAGGTTCCCCTGCTTTTTCTATTCCATTCTTAGGCTGTCAGCCATGGACAACAAGTCTTTCTAACTCCTGCTTGTGAAAATTATCAAAACCTGTCTTATTTCCCTTTCACCTAGGAAATATGTGTGATGCTGATGCTATCTTGATGATTTAAACCATCATCACTGATTGTCTTTCTGTCCTCGTTCTCGATCAATAGCTGCCAAGGCCGATTTGCTCAGATGCAATCATGGGCGACGATGCCCAGAAGATAGCCTACTTCCACAGACCAACCACGCAACGTGAATAATAGGCAATCCTTTAGTGGTTGTTGGAGGGCTAGCAACAGCCCTCAAGATATCCTTGAAAATGCTCTCGCCTCGAGCAATCACTGCGTGCTTTAGATGCGCATCCTGGTCATAAACCCGCCTTTGATATGCTTTACAATGCGTGATCTACATACGCCAAACCCGCCATGACGAAAAATGGGGCCTCTTCCTCGTCCTCCATCTTCTCTTAGACTAGTTTTTCCTTTTGGTGGGCCTAGTTCCCAGGCAGCAAGGACCGACGAGTTTTAGTTTCCTGCCATTCCTACTGTAGTACTTCAGATATTGCATGATTCCAGACTCAGCCCGGAAAATACTCAGCCTCGCTGTTTCAATGCCAGCTAAAAGTGGTCGCAATACCTCTCATGGGCTGACATGTGTTCGTTTGTAGGCAGGTCTTCGATTTGCCATTGATCTCCGTAGGCTGTTCCGTCTTCTTGGACCAAAGCTGCTTTATCTTCCAGAGCCCGTCTCATTTTTTCAAGACTAGCCAGTCGTCCATGCGCATGTTCATGGAGGTATCGAGTCTCTGTGTCGTCTAGTACTTTCATGAAAGCATTGACGTCAACGACCTCATATGCCTTGAAGGCGCGTTGGAATAACATGGCGCTGCTTGCGATGTAACCGGAATAAGGTGTCTACTTTGCGCCCGGAAACAATTGATCAGGGTCATCCGTGTAACGCAAGAATTTGTCCAGCAGCAGTCGAGAAGCATGGATCCTTTGGTTTGGCCGCTGTCTTGGAGTCCCATCATGAAAACGCTGCAATTTGTCTCTGACTTTTTTGCGGCAATGTCCCAAATCTGCATCTATGCGACTCGGACGCCAAACATTGTCGTAATTTCCTGCCGGAGATTAGCCTGTATCTCTCCTGATAATGTCTAGATTAGACCTTATGTCTATATGAATTTGTACTTGCATAACCATGAGGTCATGAAGGGGTCTAAGCAATCGCGACACTGTTTTTTCGGCTCGCGTCGATATGAAAGAATCTTGGTCGAGAGGAAACCGAAATGTAATAGACAATTTGGTCAAATATTTGTGGTCCAGCAACGCAGCCCCGAGAACATTGAGGAGGACTCTGGAAGGCCAGATTTTATAGTCCTGATCCCATATATCAAGACGTATGGATTTCACGTTTCGAAGATTGGATCCAAGGTGGGGAAGGTTTTTATCGTCCAAAGAAGCCTTGTACAGTCTTGACAAGATACGCAATCTATCTTCGTCTAACTTAGCCTTAACCTACTTCTCGGAGGAGCCCTATATTAGATCGATCGATTCCTGATATAGTGTATGAAGGAGTACTCAAAAGATGTGGATAACTGAATGCATGAAGTCCTATCTATCGTACTCAATCCAGTTGCATATATACAGAGATCCCGTGGATACTGGCACTGCCAGGGCACGGATAAAAATAAGTATAATAATAAGTAAAATGAAGCCAACGTAATCCAAATAAAGAAGCTAAATAAAGCTACGTAAACCATATATACGTCATTATATAAGTAAGTGCTAAGACGGTATAATCCTTATATACCCTTTTAGCTACACGAGTGTACGAGAGAAGCTGAACTAATTATAGAGTATACCTAGTACGCTATTCCTAATCTAGCTAATATACTAATATATAAATAGTCTTAATCGATCCCGTTTATAGTATTTATAGTATTAACTAAGTTAAGTAATATAACGAAATTAGCGTGCTATTAGCGCGTGAATCCCTTTATAAGGCTATCTACCGGTATTAATTACGTACGTAAATACTTAATTAGGATCCTCCTAGAGAGCACTTCTTAGCGTAAAAAATAGTAGTATATATCTACGTGATAAAGCTTAGTAGATAGCTTAGGGGTCTCTAAAGTTAGAAGCCGTATAGTCTATATATTATTATACTTTATTATTAGATCTTCTCCTAACTTAAAGCTAATTACTATAAAGAAGCGCTACTACTAGATAACTTCTTTACCATAATATAAAGCCGCTAGTAGCTCGGCTTTAGTACTTGAAGTAGTAATAGTCTTCTACTTTATAGTACGCTAAGTAATAGGGCTATTTACTAGTATTAGGAGGAAGCCTTAGCGCGACTTTCGGCTATTTAGATTATCTATAAATAAAGCATTAGTAGAGACGTAAGATAGATAGCTATTTAGTATAGTTAAATCTAGCCCTAAGTAGTAAATACCGAGGTTTTTATAATCCCTAAGGTAGGATAAGTAGTAGTTTACCGTATATAAGTATATAGAAGATAGATTTTTCTGAAACTTAGCTAAATAGGAGGCTATAAATACGATATCTAGCCGTATAATATATACTATATAGCTAATATAGCTAACCTTCTCCTATATCTCCTTAATTTGGGCTTTAGACGCTTATCCCTCGTATAGGGCCAATTTGCCTAAGGGTAGTAGTATATATACTATATACGGAAGGAGAGATTTCTCGAATTTATTAATTATTTTATCGATATAGGAGTCCTAGAGTAGGGTAATAGTACGCTTTTAGCGATTACGTATAATACGTACGCCTAAAAAGAAGGCTAGTTCTCCTATAAAGCGAAGCTCGTATTTAGCTACTAGTTACGCCTTAAATACCTCGAAATAGTACTTATCCTCCTTCTTATAGAGGCAAATGATATTATCTATAAAGAAGAATACTATAATATAGTTATTATAGTATAAGTAGTTAACCCCTAGGATTAGGGATAGTCCTAGAGACTATAAAAACGACGAGATCTCGTTATACTAAAGGTATAGCGATCTCCTAAGCTGGTATAGGGCTTATAATAGTAGCTAAAGTTATCCTTTTTCGCCGAATCTAGGGGGTTAGTAAATATAGATTATCTTATCCAGGCGTATATTAAGGAATACGGTAATAGCATCCTATTAAGCTATTTTAAGGTCGAAATAAGCTATAATTACGAGTAAAAACTATATAACTTCTACTATAAGTATAGTAGTATAAGTATCGAGATTATTAAGTAGCTACTTATTACTACGTATATATAGCCTTACCTTCAGCCTTATTAAATAGCTATTACTATTAAACTTATAGTCGAAAACCTACCGTAAAGGGAGTGGTTTTGGCGAGATACCGTTTATATATAATACTACCCTAAATACCTTTTTATCCCTATAATGCTTGATCTCCAGGAGTATAGCTACTAGCTATTCTAGCTAAAATAGTAAGTCTTTAGCTTCCTTATACGTCTATAGTAGCCTTAGTAGAGAATCCCTATACCGTTTACTAGATGAAATAAGCGTTAATGTCACGGGAGACCCTAGTATATACTAAAAGGTAAGGTAGTAGATAGAACTAAGTCAACTAACGAGCTGGAGAGGGGGAGGAGCTCTCTCCTTATACTCTAACGAGGAGACCGTACTCTAATATACGGTCTCTAGTTCTACTCCTTTCGTAGTCTATTCTTCCTTCCTTTTAGCTACTAGGGTACTAGCCCCTAATATTAGCCCTATTCTTTCCCTTCGGCGACCGGCTAAAAACGCCTAGCTCCTACTAGTTTATTATAAGAAGCCCTAAAGCCGCGGACTTCCCTCCTCTCTCCGGTACCTTTCCGGCGGTCTTGCTTATATAGCCCGTACGTAACCCTTATTTAGGTAATAGTAGCTCCGCCCCGGGCCTAGGCCCTTATAAGTTACTCTTTATAGTACGTACGCCCGGGTATACCCCGTACGTCTACGTACTTACCCCGCTACTCGGTGCCCGTTTCCCGTTAAAGAGTCGACAACCTTACTAAAGCCGGGGTCCGACTATACTACTACCGCTATTACTCCTACCCGTACCTCTATCTCCGGTTGCTCGTCCTCTACCTCCTCGCCCGTCGCCGCCCGTCGCACCCCCGCCGCCCGTAAGAATACCACCGCCTACTACTAGAAGAAGAACGCCGCCCGCGCCGCCCTTACTTACCCCGCTACTATAGCCGACTAGTTGGTCGGGACCGTATATATACTAATCTTTTATAGTAACTATTTACTAATCCTTACTTCTAGGCTTAGCGCCGTATTTATTATACTACGTATACGTCTAATAGCCGAGACTACCGCTACTAGAAGCCCCTACCCGTAAGAGGTAACCGGCGAAACAAACTCGGACTCCGGCTAACTACCAATAGGATAATAGTAAGCGCTACCGGCCCTCGCTCGCCTATATATACTATACTCGGTACTAGGCTTAGTATACCCTAATATACGTTTCGTAGTCTATCTTATTTCTCCTACTAACCGAATAGGCCCTAGCTCGCCGGTCTAGCGTACGCTATATAGACCCGGTCGGGTTAAGACTAAAGGTATATCTCGTAGCCCATTCGTTAATATACGCTAACTATCTATAGCGAGTCCGCCTTATCTAGCTTAGTTACCGCCCTTAAAGCCTATAAGCTCCTCTAGTCCCTAGTAGACTAGGCCCTCGTCCCGCTATAAGCTATATAAGCTCCCCTTCTTAATACTCCTACTAACCGTATAAAATAGAACGGTTGCCGCTACTACTACTACTACCTTCGAGGTAGCGGTAATAAATTTTATAATAGCTAGTCCGGTACCCGGCTCTTAGGTATAGGGACCCCGGCGGTCTAACTATAACTAAGGGAGGAGAGAAGGGGGGGGGTTCCTTTTACGCTTTTTCTTTCTTTCTCTTTTCTCTTTTTTTTTATAGGTACGCGTAGCAGCGTTTAGCTATCGCCGCCTATACTAAAACCAGAGGGGTCTAGATAAACCCTAAAATAAATAAAAAAAATATTCTAAAATTAAACTCTAATCCTAACTCCTAGTAAATACCCGAAATATAACTTACCGTAATAGCCTCGTACGCCTACTCCTTCTTAGCCGCCCTCTACTAAATCCCTATAGGGGGCTATCGTTTTCTTATACGGGTCCGTAAACTAGTTCGAACTCGTCTATAGCTATAGTATCCTCTACGGCTTCTAGCGGCTCCTATATTATATTATAGTAACCGCGCTATTTTACTAGGGCCTTACGCCCTCGTCCCCGCCTAGCCTTCCTAGTATATAGGATCTTCTCTACTTCGAACTCCTCGTACGACTCTAGTAGTATAGGGCCTAGTTAGGAGTCGTTGATAACCTACCTAGGTAGTAGGTTATCTAGGTACTACCGTAAAAGGTCGGGGTAAAATATATTATATATCCTACTAGGGATACCCTTAAGCTATACGGATATCGGGCTAATAACTTTAGCTACTATATATTTAGTATATCGCGTATCTAGCTTCTTCTTTAGCCTCTCGCTACTATAGTTCCTTAGGTCTAGCTATACTTTATCGCCGACCTAGAACCTTCGGGTAGAGACCCGCCGTCTATTATAGGACTCCTCCTATTACTATTACGAAACCCCTATTAGCGATTAGTATAGCTCCGTAATCCTCCCTATCCTCCGAACGAATTCTTTAGCCCTCTATTTAGCGGGGATCGGGACGGATTCTATAGCTACCTCCTCTAACGGTATAGCCGTAGGGGCTTTAAAGCCGTATATCGTAAAAAATAGCGATATACCGATTCCTATATAGTATCGGCTATTTACTACCAACTGGGCTACGGGTAGCTACTAGGCCTAGTCGTTCTAGTTAAAGTTTATAAAGTACCGTAGGTACGCCTATACTTCCTAGTTAAGGCGCTCCGGGCCTCCGTCCGTTTAGGGGTAGTATACGCTACTTAACTACTACTCGACCCCTAATAGGCGATAGAAGTATCTCTAGAAGGCGCCCGTCTAGTTCCTTCCGCGGTTCGATATTATTACCCTAGGTAGCCTATAGTAGCGTACCTAGTATTTTAGGAATATCTCGGCGTAAGCCTCCGCGTTAGTAGTAGGTATCGCTTTAAAAACCATAGTCTTACTTAGCCTGTCCTTTATTATATAGAGGTTTATATTACCGTTAGACTCTAGGAGTTCTACTATAAAATCGATTAATAACTCCGAGAAAAATCTCTCGGGGACCGGGAGCGACTATAGGAGACCGTATTTAGCGCTACGCCAAACCTTATTACGGCTATAGCCGTTATAGTTCTATATAAACCTCCGTATATACGAGGCTATTAGTAGCTAGTAGAAGTCTCGGCCTATAACGGAGAGTATATTCTCCCTACCTAGGTAACTAGTTACTATAGAGTTATAGTTCTTCTAAATTAGCTTAGTCCTTAAATTATCTAGACTCCTTATATCGTCGTCCGACTCCTTTCGCTCTACGTCTATTATAAACGGGGCGCCGGGTACCTATAGCTTTCCCCGGTATCGTAATAGGCCTTAGGCATCGATCTTATAGTCCGCGATTTGAATCTTAATATAGACCCTAGTAGGAATAGCTCGCTCGCTAGACTATACCGCCTAGAACACCTATTAATAGTATATATCTTTAGTAACTACCCTATCCTAGAGCTCGTTAAGGGCGTCTTCCTAGAACGGGCCTTAACCTATACTAAAAACCCTATATCCCGTCGCTATAGGGGCGGCTAGCGTATACTTAGTTAGGCTAGCCTCTAGGATTAGCTATTAGACCCTCGAAGTATAATCGTAGTAATCTAGGTTATCCTAATCTTGTCTAGATAGCGCGTCTAGAACTATTACTTCTAACCCCGGGCGATATACTATAGAGAACCTATATCTTATTAGGGTCTCCGCGAACCGTATCTATCGCTCGGATAGCCTTTACTTTTTTATAAAGTATTCTAGGTTCCTATAATCCGTTATAATTATAAATAGACTATAGCTACGAAGCTCCGTATCCTAGTACTATAGATACTAGACTATAGCTAGTAACTCTTTATTATAGATATCGTAATTAATTTCGGCCTTATTTAGTTTTTCTAAATAGAAAGCGACTAGGTAGCGAACCCTACTAGTCTCCTAGCTTAGAACCCCGCCTAGCGCGAAGCTACTACTATCGGTCTCTAGAAACGTCGAAAGCGCGGGATCCTATTATCGTAGTACTAGAGTACTTATAAAATACTCCTTTAAATTATCGAAAGACGCCTAGGCCGCTTTATCCTAGGAGAACGTAGTATTTACCCCGGTTAGCGATATAAGTAGGGCGGCGCGTATAGAGTAGCCCTTAATAAATATTCGGTAATAGTTCGTGAATCCTAGGAACCTATATACCTCCCTCTAGTTACGCGGGACTACCTATTCTTAGATAGTTTAAACCTTCTCCGGGTCGGCCTAAAGGCCCCCCCTATCGGCGTAAATAATAAAATCTAGATACTTAATACTTTTCCTTATAAATTCGCTCTTCGCGGGGTCTAAGTATAGGCTAGCGTCCTAAAGTACCTAGAGAACGGTACGTACCTTCTCGAAATAGTCTTTACGGCTCCCTTAGGTATAGATTAGTATATCTTCTATATACGCCGAGGCGTATTCGTCGAGGAACTTCTAAAGTACTATATTAATATACCGTTAAAAACTAGACGGTACCCTAGCTAAACCAAACGGAGTTATAAGCTACTCGAATAGCCCGTACCTAGTCTAGAACGCTATCTTATACTCGTAACCCTAGGCTATCCTAAGCTTCTAAAATACGCTTACTACGTCTACCTTTAATAAGTAGGTATAGCCCGCGAGGTTCCGGAGGGTCTCCGAAATAAGTAGAAGAGGGTATCTATCCTCCTTAGTTACTATATTAAGTACTCTATAGTTATAGTAGAACCTTAGGCCCCCTACGGGTTTCCGGATAAAAAGTACCGGCGCCCCGCCGTCCAAGCTCGATAGCTAAATAAACCCCTTAGCTAGTAGCTCGTTTAATATTTTCTATAGGACTAGGAGCTCCTCCTTAGATATACCGTAGAGCGGCCCCTATAGTAAGGACTCTATTATCCCGTTAGGCTTCGTACGTAGCTCGATTCTATAGTCTACCCCTAGCTAGTAGGAGGCGAGTTTTTCCGCCTCTAGGCTTAAAAATAGCGGGATTATATCGTGAACCTCCGGGGGGAGTTACGCGCGGAGTTCCGCCTCCGTATTAGGCCTTTTCTCCGTTATAGCCTTCTCGAAGTCCTCTATTACTATAGTAGTAACTATTACCGAATAACCGTCTTCTACCTTTTTAATATAGAAGGTTACTAGCGTAACTACGAAGTTATCGGTCTCCGGCTATACCTATTCTATTAGCGTTAGCGTAGCGTCCCCGCCGGAGCTCTCCGATCGATAGGCTACTATACGAGAGTCGCCGTCTTCTACTACTTTAGGGGCGGATTCCGCTACCTACCTTACTACCTACCTATAGTATAGCCGGCCTTCGTTAGGCGCTATCCGGATATAGTTATATACCTTCTAGGGGTTCCCTAAAATAACCGGAAAGGCTAGTTTAGGGACGTAGTATACGTAGACTACCTACTTAAAGCCGGCTATCTTAAGTTTTAGGGCGACTACCCCCTAAATACTAGACCCGGCTATATTACCTATAGCGCCCTAGATCCGTCTCGTTGTTTTTCCTACCTTAGGGAGTCCGAGCCGTTTAGCTAGGTCTCCGTCTATTATAGCGTAGTACTAATAGCCTTCGTCTATTAAGGTAGATACGTAGGAAATACTATTAATTACTATATCTATAAGTATATTATTCCCGTCTATATTTACCCGGTAAGCGTCCTAGTCCTCTATTAGTACTTAATCTACTCCTTTCCTCTATCTTCGGAGGGGAGCTATCCTTTTCCCGGCGGGTTAGACTCGGTAACCTCTAGGACTAGGGCGGTCTCCATTATAGCCGGGACCGTTAAGGTATTTATCCCTACCCCCTTTTAGGAGGGTTACTTAGTAGGGTAGTATACGTAGTCGCTTATACGGTACCCGCTCCCTCCGTACCGGAAGTAGAGACCCTTCTCCTTACGGCCGTCTAGCTCTACCTTAGATACCTACTTCGCCCTTAGTATAGCGCTACTCCCCCCTTACGTAGGGGGGCGGGGCGTAGCCGCCTTAGCTCGGCCTACGACCCGTACTAGGGTTATAATAGTATCGCCGTCTACGGTACTACCGTATAAGGCTAAGCTTATAGCTACCGCGGTATAGGGGTCGCCGTCTAACTACTTCTACTTAGACCGCTAGGTTGAGAATCGCGTAGCGAACTAGCTAGTATATTTATAGTTCTATATAATACGTCTAATCTCCGCGGTAAATTAGGTATACCCTATCTCCCTCTATATAGTTACTAGAAGTATATTATCCTAGTTATAGAGGGTCTTCTATAGCTACTATATCTTGACCTTATCGCTCTACTAGGAGCTATTAGATACTAGTAGGAGTTCGTTAAAGATTAGCTAGTAATCCTACTATAGCTAGCTATCGTTATATTTTAGGCTTACTAGCTTTTCTAGGGCCGTCGTCTTTTCTATAGAGTCCGTAAAAATACGTTTAATCTCCGAGAGAAAGTCCTTAGGGTTCCGTTTACCGTCGGGGCCGCTAGCTACCTAAAATCCCCTTATACGAGCCCTTTTCTCGTAGGTTAGGTAGTCGTTAATAGTATCCTAGTAAAAAGGGGCGGGAAGTATTAGCTTCTATACGGCCCTCGTCCTATAGGAACTCTAGATTCGGAGAAAAAAATCTCTAAAAGTAGCCGTAGACCTATCCTATTATAGCGGTCGCTATTCTTAAGGTCTATAGGCTAGGTTATCCGTCGTAGAGTCTAATCCGCCTAGGCCGCGGTCCTAGATAGTCGAGACTAGGCTCTAGATAGATACGTCGTTACCCTTTAGCTCTACGTAGGCCTTATCCGCCTTAAGTAGACCAGCCTACGCCCTCTATAGCTAGGCCTCCTACTCCTCTAAGCGGGTGGCCTAAGCCTACTACTACGCTATTAACTACTAGATAATAGTACTATAGTTATACGGCGTAATATTACCGCTGTCGCCCTCCGTAGGGTCTATCGTAGTCTCCGTAGCTTCTAGAGCGCGTCGAGAGAAAAAAAAGATAAAAAGAGTTAACTTAATATCACGGGAGACCCTAGTATATACTAAAAGGTAAGGTAGTAGATAGAACTAAGTTAACTAACGAGCTGGAGAGGGGGAGGAGCTCTCTCCTTATACTCTAACGAGGAGACCGTACTCTAACGTACGGTCTCCGGTTCTACTCCTTTCGTAGTCTATTCTTCCTTCCTTTTAGCTACTAGGGTACCAGCCCCTAACAGTTATAAAGGTAGAGTTATACTTAGCTAAGTCCTTAAAAATAGTATAGAATGCGGAACCTATACTACTAGGCTTCTTTTTCCGATCTCCCCTAGTACGGCCTTTAAATACTTCGACTTTATTACTAGTTATCTCCTTTTTAGGGCGGTTACGTATATATATAAAGCTAGGCTTTAGGGCCTTTAAGGCCTAAGGCTTCTTCCCCTTCTCTACCCTTTTAACCGGCGCAATAGTGGTTAAAGTAGTATTTAAGGGGGTTATAGCTATTATTACGGTTAAACTAGATAGAATAGGTTTAGCCGGTAGTAGTACCGGGGGTCTTCTAGTACTCCGATTGGCTGGATTTGGCTCTAGAGTAAACTCTATTAGTAGGGTACTAACCTACTTCCTAGTATCCCTCTTATCTAATAATAAATTACTCTCGTCTAATGTTTCTATACTACTAATATCCCTATTATCTCTACTATCTCTACTACTAGTTAGCTTAACCGTTTATACTAGTTATATTTAAGTATTAACTAAGGTCTCTAACGTATAGATTCTAGAGATATTAATGTTATATTAGACGTCTAGGAGGGGCTTAATTACTAAATTAGTCTTAACGTACTATTTATATATAATTAAAGTATTAATCTATAAGGGATTATAGATAATATTATCTTCGTTAAATACTACGTCCCTAGTACGTAATATACTAGTTTATAAGGGTATCTGAACCCTATAGATATTAGTCCCTTTATAGCCAACTAAGTAGCTAATAAAAGCCTATAGATTCTCCCTATCTAAGCTAGTAATACGCTTATTAAGGACGTAGGCTTTCGATCTATAAGTAATAAGATAGAATAGAATAGGTTTAGTTTACTAGACTACTTAGTAGGGCGTAATCTAGCCGTTTTTAAGGAGAGGAGTACGGTTATATATAACTACTATAGCTATTACCCTTTCTAGCTAAATATCTCGTAGTTACCCTAATTATATACGTAACGTGCGTATCTTAAGGATAATCTAACGGCCGGTAATCTCCGCCGCACCGTTTTAGGACTATATACGAGGTATAGATACCTCTATAATAATACCTTTAGAGTATATAAAGTTATAAAAGGTATTACCGAATAACGTCTCTCTATTAGTATATAAAAACTATACTTCGAGATCCTACTAGGTTCTAATAAGATTAACTATATAGATGAAGTATTATATATACTCCTTCTTCTTCTTATATATAAAGTTAAAGACGTAGTTATAGAAGCCGTACGTAAAGTAGGAGAGGTATTTATAGCTATTATAGGCTATATATATAGGGATTAAGTTAAAGTTTAGCCTCTAAAAGGGGCGAGTAGAAGGGTACTCTTTAAAGTCGGATCGACTTACTATCTACTATACCTTAGTAACTATATAGACTTTATAATCTATCGTTTTAGGAGTTAAGGATATAGTTATATCGCCGTATACTATATTTAGTAGGTATTCAAGTATTTTAGGTCCTAGGTAACCTATCCTAAGGTACTATCTATCTACTATAGCGCTTATAGTAAGTATCTTCTATACGGCCATAGCCTTTTTCGACGGCTTTTCTATATAGTAGCTATTTAAGGCTAATTCTCTAGGATCCTTAGTATAAGGATAGTAAGTAGGAGGGCTATACTTAAGGTACTAATAGGAGCGTCGCTTTTGAGGTATATATAGCCGTTTAGTAATATTATTAGAGGGATATATATAGCCTCTATTTACCGTAATAAGGTGAAGCCCTTTTGCCTCGAGTTTGGCTATAGATAGGAGATTAGTCCTAAAGTAGGGATATAGGGCTACGTTAGTAATAGTAATAGTAGTAGTACTACTAGTTAGTAGTACTACCTTAAGGATGCAGTTACTATATACCTTAATAAGGTATTTTATAAGGCCGTACTATATATAGGATCCCTTAGGGGCGTCTCTTATTTTAGTAAACTAATTACGTAGAGGAGAGTTATATATATAGCGCTCGCTACTACCGTTAAGGATCTAGGTATTAGTAAAGTAATAAGGTTCTAGTTTATCTTCCGAAACGTTAAACGAAATAGCTTCGGTATAATAGGCTTGGTTTACCCCTAAGTATCCTCGTAGATTAGGGGTTTCCGCCTTAACCGTATTAGTTTCGTAATTTTATAAGGCATTTTGGCGTATATTTCGTATTAAGGTATATACGGACTATACTATATTAGACTATATATAGCTAATAGATCTAGTAGATTCCCTTAAAAGTAGTATATAGCTAACTCGAGCATTCTAAGCCGTTTAGCGAGGTATTTAAGGCATGCTATTCGGCTTAAAAGGGTTAGTCTAAGATCCTATAGTACTATATATAGTAAAGTATACGTTTTTCGTAGCCTTAGTATTAGAAGAAGCTTCTTTTTCCTTTTCCTCTACCCTTTTCTTATAATTACTAAGGCTTTTATCGACCATTACCTTTACCTTAGGATCTTTTAGTATATCCTTAACCTTCTTTTAGATCTTAGGACGTGGTATAAAGTTACTACGTATAATACCGGTAATATATATATAGTTCTATAGTTAGTAGTTATAATTAGGGGGATTATAGCCGTAGGGATACTTAGATTAGCCGGTTTAGCGTAGCTTTTTACCTTATATACCTTATCCCTTAAAGGAGGGCTCCTTAGAGGCTGACTTAGTAGTATTATATATATAGGAGGGGTTTTTTTAATAGGATTAAAGTAGTTTTTTACGTAAGTAATTCCTAAAGTTTATAACTAGATCTAGAACTAACTTAATAAAGTAGTTAGGGTTATCTAGGAGTGCCCTCCTACTATTAGTATATATAGAATCTAAGCGACTAATTAGGTTAAGGTATTTAATAAGTACTAGGTAGTCCTTATTATTAAAAATACCTTCTTTAACTATATTCTCGTAGAGATTAGTAATCTTATCGAGAAGTTTTATCTAATCTTTAGACTTAACTTCGCTATTTATTAGCTATTACTACTATATTTTTAAGTATAGTATTATAGCCTCGTCTATTAGTTAGTAGCGTACTTTAAGCTATTTAAGGCTCTCGTATACGGTCTTTAATAACGTAATAAGGCTACGATTAGTTTTCGAGATATAGCTACGGATCTAACTATATATAGTAGCTAATTCGGCTTATTCTAACTTATATTTAGTATATTCGACTTTATATTGGTCTATAAATATACGGTATAAGGCTATTTAGTCTAGATTAAGTTTACTAAGTACTATATTAGGTAGTATACTAGCCATCTCTATAGTTACCTTTTTAGGGGGTTATAGGGCTAGTAGGGGGTTTACCGTATCGGGATTATACTTATCCTAAATACTAAGATCCTTATAGTGGTTCTTAACTAATTAGATAAACTTAAGCTATTCTTTATTATTATATAAGGTAATATCTATATCCTTATTAGTTATTAGTAGCTTATTAGAGTAGGATTCCGACATTTTTTAGGGGGTTTTTTATAAAGTAGGGTAGATTCTAATAATATAATTGGGTGGTCGGAATAATAGGGCCGATTCTAATACTCTAATTAGCTGAATTGCCGTAGTTTTTCCGTATTTAGGGTATTCCGTTTATGGTAACGTATCCTAATTGGTTGGTTTATATATATATATTGGTTTAACAAGGTAATCGAGTAGATTAAAGTAAAGATAGATAGTTACGCGATATACGTAATATTAGTATTCCGGGCTTATAACTATATAAAGGAGTACTTAAAAGATATAGATAACTAAATATATAAAGTCCTATCTATCGTACTTAATCTAGTTATATATATATAGAGATCCCGTAGATACTGGTACTACCAGGGCACGGATAAAAATGAGTATAATAATGAGTAAAATGAAGCCAACGTAATCCAAATAAAGAAGCCAAATGAAGCCACGTAAACCATGTGTACGTCATTGTATAAGTAAGTGCCAAGACGGCATAATCCTTACATATAGTTATCGATTCGCTCGCATGACCTCAGGATAGCTCGGCTCCATGTTCATGCGGGTACCCATGTAGATGTCCAAAGTACCTAGGATATCGGGTTGCTGTTTGTTGTTGGCACGCGCTTTTTGTAGTCTCCTGAAAGTAGCCCAGTCGCGGTCGGTTGTACGGTTGTTGAGCTTGATATAGGGATAAGATCGTATATCGTCGGGCCGGATAGGAAAGGAGACTCTATCTAGTAGCATATATCCAAGAATTTGAAGTCAAAGTTCCGTAGGGAGGGATAGCAAACTTGACTGCACCTATTGAGGGTCAAGATTAGGTGGGATAACCTAAGGAGGCACAAGTACGGACCTAGGGACAAGCATTATAAGCTGATAGCCCTACAGTTGGGTTTACCAGAGTAGTCTGGGGATTCTCTATCCTATAAAGAAAACAGAAGAGTCAGTGCAGGCAGCCCGCAGCTGATGAGATAATTATAGTTGGTGGGTTTGTTGGCGAACAGACGAGATAACACGATGTCCAAATCGGAAGCGGGGAAAAGAAAAGGGACCGTGCGCAGCCTCGTTCAGCCTGATGGAAGTCCTCACTTTCAGACCTCTGTCACACAAGGCTACAATATTTATGCAGCAATGTCTAGGGTTGCTTGGGAATCCGATCATCGACACTATACTCATCTCGACTCTTTCACCACATTAGTTTCTTTTCATGATCTTAGCCGGCCAAAAAGAAGCCGTCGAAAATGGCTTTCCCTTCAATTTAGCCAGACAGGACAAGAATCAAGACTGTATTTATTGCTTTACTTACGAGATTTAGATTGCACGAGAAGAATCTCCACATACCCCTTATCCAACCTTATAACATTGGACAAGCGAGAATGAATAAGCGTAACTAGCACAGCATCGTCCAAGAAGGGGGCTGGTACGATCGGAGAAGAGCGATTAGCCATTTTCAGGAAGTATAAAAGTCTTCTTGAATGTAGATTGAAATGACTACAAAGCAAAGTCTATCTTTTTCTCATGATGTCGTGCCTTTTCCTCGCTGTTCAACCATTTACTCATAAGCACACCTAATTTGAACCCCCTTTTGAGGCTAAGAGATGCAAGGCTAGGTCTTTGACTTGCAATTTTTAAGCCCTGTAACAGGTTCAATACAATCGCAGTGATTTTGATCACCATCAGTATTAGCCTCTATCTATGTTTTCCATCCCTGTCGAAGTCTCCTACCAATACTTCAGATAAGCAACGACTTCAAAGGATGTCTCCTTTAGCAGATCAAATCAATCACGAGGGACATTACGCAAAATCCTCTGGCCGTGTACGTCAAGAACAACTTGACGAGATTTTTTCTGTTTATGTTTCTTTTCATATTCCTGTTTCGTCTCTTGGTTATGGTTTTAATAGGCATCTCAATCGGCTAGTGGCGGCCAATAACTCCCGTTTTAGTCCTTCGCATTGCTCTTCTCTAATACATTTTGCTATAAAAGACCTATTATAGAACTCAAGGTCGACCTGGAAACAATCTCGTCTAGTATTACTAGCAAACTTGAACAGCAGGCAACCGCAATAGTAGTAATAACTTCATCATCCGCATCACTTCCAGACTGATGTTGGTGGTAATGAGTTCCATCATCACTTTCATCATGAGGTCCTCATCTCCAGCTCCAGAATCCCGAATGCTCCTTCCAAGCTCCTTTCCCTGAAGTGAAGGCTAACAAAATCTATCTCCCCCTTCACGAATATACATGTTTTTGTCGCAAATTTGCTGTTCGAGAACCACACAATGACTTGTCCTTCTGGAAAACCACAGTTAAGAGTTTTATATACCTTCCTTTGCCTCATCTCCCAAGTTATGCACGTTACTTACCCTGATTCTACGGTTTCAAACTTGCGGTGATGATGCTGTCCGGGAGAAAGTCTCGACGAGGAAGATTATCATCACAGCACCTCCAAAAGCTCTTTCTCTGTCCACAAAACTTAAACCTTTCTATCTCCATATACAAACCATGACACGCTCAACCAAAGTAGCAAGTGATCCACTTCACGCCAAACACATACATCCTTCTCCATGTCTGGTTTATGTTTGCAGAGGTTCGTTACCGTGCTAAGAACTAGAGGAAGAGGTTATACATATCTTTTCACACCCGCCTAAAAGCCCCGAATAACATCTCAACGACATTGTAAATGAAAACCGCGTCTACCCATCCTGTTGACCGCTTCCTCAACCAAGGAAAAGCATAAGAACTTCACCAACAAGCAGTTTGAAAAACAACAAAACAGTGACCATCCTGTAACCCAAGGTTGGTACGTCCTCAAGTTCGTCGAACCTTGCTTTCGTGAGATACCGGTAAACAATCCTTTTCTCTGATCTCCAGATATGTGCAGGTGAAGATTGGCACTCTCCTCAAGCCGCAATGATGGCGAAAGTGGGCGAAGATGGAGTTCATAACTACCACTACATAGCATGCTCCCTTTCTATGCTACCTATCTTCATTCTTCCCAAGAAGAATATGAGCCATCTCCCGCCCCCAGAAATAAGCTGATCAATGAATCAATGCGCCATTTCCCGATTCTACCAACCGCGCAGACATGCCGTGGACGTCACCAAGTGAACTCTGTGTTGTGATCACGTCGCGCGGACAGCTTAGCAAGGGTGTTATGTACAAAAGACTCCTTCTGCAGGTTTTCAAAAAACAGCAACAAACCTCCTCAGATGGCACTCGTAGAGTCCACCAGCGGCGCCAGTGATGACGATAATTACCACTTAATACACCACACACACTACAAGGTCGGCGTTGTATCTGCCCGTTTGCGTTCGCCCAGTGTCATTGGTATTATTCTTATAGATCCTGCTTCAAAACGAAAGAAAAGGGGGGATGTTTACTCGTAACTTCTAGCTTCAATTATGAGTTTCGAGGAAGGTTTTGATGGTGAAAGACAGCATCACTTTCAGTATCTCGGTTCCAAGCTCTTAAGTATAATTTCAAAGCTCTTCCATTCCCTCACCACACCTCAAAACCACCTAACCACTGATTGCCTAACTTGACAAGACTCCTCAGACACGAATATCATCGCACCCTGCCCATCCACGCAGGACACAGATATTTCTGAAGCTTTGCGTTTGCAGCTACTATTCGAGATATGGGGATTGGGAGAATATATAGCCACCTACCTTCCAAATAGGCCCGTAAAATTAGATCCCTAAGTCATCACAGCGCCCCGGAAATGAGGTGCCTGTTATACCCACGCTATCCTTACTTTCCCTCCCTTTCGCTTCCGTTCTTTTCCGTCAGTGAGCTGGTATAAAGCACCTTCCAACCCGATTCTTCAACATTTTTCCGTGCAATTCGAAGTTCGATTTCCCTCGTCATTTCCTTCCACTCAAGAGATGGTCAATCAGAGCAAGAAGTTTCAAGATGTCGAATCGTCTATAACGGCAGCAGCTAGTAGTGGCTCCTATACGATCAACGACACTCACCATCACCACCATCACCACCACCATCCTCAAACCCTAAAAACATCCCACCCAAATTCCTCATCTCCACAAACCTACCCGTCCCCACAATCAACTCCCAAACAAACCAATCTTCTTCCATCGCTCAATCCACCACCAACAACGCAACCACAACCCTTGGTCGATCATCTCCTGGAAACCGTGTGTAAAAACCAGAATTGGCTTATCGAGAAAGAATATATACTACTCACCGCAATGAAAGTTTAGTTGTGATGACGTAGCTATAATAGCTACAGGAGATCTAAATCAGTGTCCCTACTGTATAATACGCACCTCAAGATCGAGATTGATAAAATCCCAGCGAACTTATGTTTCCAAATTGCTAGGAATGTGTAGATATCGATTCAAGATTAGTTGGGAACCGAGGGAATAAATTAGCATCGCCAATGTCTCGTAGAATGCGTGAAGGGGAAGTCTGGATTGCTCCGGGTATCTATCAGATGATATTGGGCGTCAGTTATCCAAAAACCGACAGATCAAGTTCCTACCACTTCCTCATCACGATTGATTTCAGTCCTGGACATCCATCACCCCTTCATCGCCTCCAGCAAGCTGCTTCTTCAACCCATCATTATTCACCCTCCCCGCCCTCTCCAATTCCTTCTCCTGCTCCTTCAGTCTCTCCCTCCCAAACGCGAGATCTTTCCCTTGCCTCCTTTTCTCATCCCTGACTCTTCGTTCCCTTTCCTCAAGCGCCTGTTCTCTCCGAACTCTGTCCCTCTTCCTTGCCTGCTCGGCCTCCTCTTCCTCCGCTGTCAGACCTTCGGACGGTGGTGATGGCAGTGACGAGATAAATGCTGAAATCATAGGATCCCTCGTCTTAGGCGGAAGGGATATATATTTCAAATCTGTCAAGAGCGGTCCTGGCAAAGCGTCTAAACTCGTCGAACGATTGAGTGAGACCAATGGTATCGATTTGAGCAACGCCGACAGATCCTTTTTCAAGGTCTCCACTGGAAGTAACAGGCGTTTCACATGTTCCCGATAAAGCTTCTCTTTCTCCTTGTCTGGTAATTTCATATCCTTAAGCTCCGACTCTTTTCTGTATTTGCGCTTGAATTCTGGCCAGTAGAGTTTCGTACTTGCATGTTCTGAAAGGAAGGCGAGATATGGTATCCGTGGATCTGATTTTGCAATCTTGGCCCTCTGCTCTTTGAGATATTGAATCCTTTCCCGTGCCCATTCATCAAAGCAACTTTGCCGCGATCGCATATTCGGGAGAGCGAGATATCGATCGTCCTCGATAATGGCGCCGTCCTCGATGATTTTGGTCCAGGGATTGTAGGGATTGATTCCGTAATCGTCCAATAATTCGCGGAATAGAGCTTTTGAATCTTCAATCGTGAGAGGAATTCCTTCAGCGCCTTCTTCGTACTCCTCTTCCTGCTCGAGTCCATATTCGCCCGGATCCAGTCCGTAGTCTTGCCCCATGGATGCCAGCTGATAAGCTATATCGTCCTCATTGAAATCCACGGGTCCATCTTGGCCTGACTCCTCCGTTCGTTGCCGTTTGGAAGCCCCTCCCTCGCCCTCTCCTTCAGAGTCTGTGACTTCTTCGTACTCGGAGGAGTCTTCTGCTGCTTCTTGCGTTTGAACTGGGATTATGGCTGGTCGTGCAGCGGCTCCTATATCTCCGGACTCTGCGACAACTTCGGGTCCTTCATCGATATCACTCGGTTCCACACGGTCTCTTTGCTCCTGCTTTTCTCGCTCTCGTCGATCAAATTCCACCACGCCTTTCATGACATTTTCAGGGAACTTCCACAAGCTCTCTTTGGTCTCTATATTGTGCACAAATCGGCGGCCCATCTTCGTCTTTACAAGGACCCATGGCTCGCATCCTGGGATCCTGTACTTGTGCTTTGGTCTGTCATTGTCTGGTTTGCGCCTGTCCTGGAAGTTATTGTTCCCGCCTCTTCCTCTCCCACCATAACTGCCTCGAGGATGCGAATTGAAGTTGTTTTGTGGTTGGAAAGGCGCGCTATGTTGCTGAGGAAAGTTTCCGTATCCACCTGGAGAGCCATTTTGATTCTGGAACTGATGATTCGAGAAGCCACCTGCGAATTGGCCAGCGCCGTAGCTTGGTATAGGAGCTGCTGGGGCGATTGGAGGTGACAGTTGTGGCTGTGGGCGCGTGTATGTGGATTGCTTCGTCTCTTTGTTGTAGTAGTAGGTATGTCCTGGATCTGTCAGTGAGAGCTCTTTTGATCCCGATGCTTGTAAGTTACCAGTGGGCGCTTTATGCTCAGTCCATCCGTCGGGAAGAGGAGTGGCCATTGTTACTATTGTAGTATACCTAATCTGGGAAGTTGTATAGAAAGTGAGATGGTGTCGCAATAGTAAAGAATATCTACCACGTCTTGGCACTGCCCTTGACGCGTTCGGCCTTGCCTGGAGGAGCATCAAAGCTCCCATCGACATCTACAACCACAACGAACATTCAATTCCAAGCCAGAACACCACCAATACCCAGACACTCATCTCCAATCCACACACCACACAGTCATGTCGAGACGATACGATTCACGGGTACTTCATCATCCAATATTCGTACCAAACAATAGCACTGACACCAGCCTAGACGACCATCTTCTCCCCCGAAGGCCGTCTCTACCAAGTCGAATACGCCCTCGAAGCCATCTCCCACGCCGGAACTGCCCTCGGAATCCTAGCCAAAGATGGCATCGTCCTCGCCGCTGAGCGAAAAGTCACAAGCAAGCTACTGGAGCAAGACACATCGGCAGAGAAGCTCTATATATTGAACGAGTACTTGCATTCCCCCGACTTATATCAGTCATTCCAATCAATGACCCATCTAATGCTCAATTTCATAGCAACATGATATGCGCTGTAGCAGGTATGACCGCCGATGCGAACATCCTCATAAACTACGCCCGTCAAGCCGCCCAACGTTACCTCCTCACCTACAACGAAGACATTCCTTGTGAGCTACTCGTCCGTCGGCTTTGCGATCTGAAACAAGGGTACACCCAGCACGGTGGTCTGCGACCTTTCGGTGTCTCCTTCATTTACGCCGGCTACGACCCTGAACGCCAGTTCCAGCTCTACCAGTCCAATCCTTCAGGTAACTACGGTGGATGGAAGGCGACGAGTGTTGGAGCGAACAACGCCAGCGCGCAATCATTGTTGAAGCAGGATTACAAGGAGGAATGTGATTTGAAGGAGGCTTGTGGGTTGGCTGTGAAGGTGTTGAGCAAGACGATGGATTCAACTAAGCTGAGTTCAGAGAAGAGTAGGCATACAGTACTTAGTTGAGATTGATAATTGCTGACTTTGAAATAGTTGAATTCGCGACTGTAGGCAAGACCAAATCTGGCGAGATCTACCACCACTTATGGGGCGCTGAGGAGATCGATGCTCTGTTGAAGGAGCACGGCCTAGGCAAGCCAGTGGATACCGAAAACGAGCAGTAGATGGGGATACCTGCTGGAGGACAGCAATCCGGGCACAGACTCGATGGCATCAAGATAAGCCAGTAGAGTTGTACAACAACCCAATTGATGGGGAGATTTATTTTGGAAGTTCAATGGAAAGGATCAATAGCATCTAGTCTGGCGCTACAGGCGCACGGCAACATCAGTAGAAGAAATGACAAGCATCTTCCGACATACTCTTACCTAAAATGGAGGCCTGCCTCGATGGTCTCGGTGCGTACTTTTTTATTGTTTTCTCCTCTCCGTTTGTTCTCTCTTGGCCAGACGAGACGGGACTGACTTACAGATTTCAGCCCCGACACGCGCCTGGAACCAAGCTTACCCACTCTCTCTCTCTCTTTTGCACGCCGAGAGATGCTATAAAACATCGTTCCCCCCTTCTCTCTCTCTCTCTCTCTCTTTCCTTTCTTCCCTGCAATACAACCAGCTCGAAGAGTTGACTCAGGTGCGCTCCCGTCGTGAAATCGGGAACGACGGTGTATCGATCGTTCTGCACCGACCTTTCTGAAAGTAGGTATTCGGGGTAAGAGGTTTTGATAGAGAGAATGTTGATGGGTTTTTTTTATATACTAAGAGGGAGGCTTTGGAAGAGAGAGGGGCCAAAGGGAAGGGAATGGGTATATAACCTTTGCTCACTACTCTTCTTCTTCTTCTTCTTCTTCTCCTTCTTCTTCCCCCTCCCAATCACCAGTGCTGATTGCAATGTAGTGGTGGGGCCTTTTCAATCGCTCCCACCATAGCACGGTTTACACTCGAATCATGAGCGAGACTGGTCACTACAGAAGTTCATGAATTCATGGTGGAGGTTGCTGGTATATGAGAAGGTGATGATGAGGATCTCCGTTACTTCAACTGGTAATTGATGAATAGAGAATATTTGGAGAAGGTGTCGAGGTAAGTATTTCAAGTCCTGGAGTCTTACCATTGTTGATTCGAGGCCAGGCCATCAGACAAGACAACCTAGCAAAGGCGGCTTCGACCATGCATTTGTTTGATTCTTGGATTGGTCGTGGACCAGGCGTTCTTATAATGGGAAAACAGATCTTGTGACTGTAGAGTCTCTGTGCACAGTTGATTGCACGTCCTGGAACCTTGGAAGGAATTGGGTGTATGACCCGTGCCACTCTTCTCTTCGGGGGTCTTTTTTCCAATAAAACACCACGACCACCATCAAGAGTTGAATTGTCGGTGTCGGTCTCATTGTCAATGTTGTCACAGCGCGGTTCCGTCAAACTGTCTTTCGTTTCTCTGGCATGTCGTCGATAGTGATGGTAGGTGGATATTTATATCTCCACCTGCTCCTTATTATCATTCCTTCTCCTCCCTCCCTACGATGTCTCTCTCCCAGACTCTAACTGCACAAGCTACTCGATAGTGAGTTTTCACAAACAGGTGTAGAGTAAGCAGCATGGGCCAAAAGTCTCTCATTTCTGTTTTTCCAAGAAGGACTACTCAAGTATCCCACTATCCAATGGTATCAAACCCAAGCCCAAACCAACAATAATGCTTTTATGCCTTTTTGCTGCTTTTCCGAACCCGTTCCTTCAGAATCGTAAGAGGCAGCCAATCGCAAACAAGAGGCGATGAAGAAATCTAGTCTTCCATGTAAGCACAAATGTCAAAACAATACAAGATCAGATTGGACTAGTGACCCCATCATCAACTTGATCCGCCCAACTCCTCTTATCCGTCGTGCTGAAGCCGAAACTCTGCTGTGTCTTGACTGTCGGCCGGCCTGCCGCGTCTTTGGGTATGTCCTTGGCGTTTTCCTTTGGTGTCTCCAACGTGTCTTCGCTGTTCTTTTCAGCCGTAGGCTTCTTAGGGAAGGACAGCTGAGCTGGCGGTTTGACGTTCGACTCTGTGGATTTGGCTGTCGAATTCGCTGGTAATTCAGGGAAGTCGGATGGCTTCGGCGGTGCTTGAACTTTCTGTGGTCGGTCTTGTGCTTGTCCGTTCTCTCGTCCTCCGCGTCCACCTCTATCACCTCGACCTCTGCCTCTTCCCCTGCCACGTCCTCGGTCGCCCCGTCCACCACGGTCAGACCCATGATAACCGTCTGCGCCATCGTCTGCAGGAGTCTCATGAGCATATCGACTCGATGCCAAACTTGGCGCGGCACCACCTGTGACACCTCCATACGCGCCTCTTCTCGACTTTCGACCCTCGTCCTTGAAATCCTCCTCATTCTTCTCCATATCCCATTCTCGTCCACCCATGACTTGTAGCTTTCTTTGCCTGTTCTTCTCACGCTCGCCCATCATCTGCGTTCTATTCTGTCTCTCCTCCTCCCGCTTTTGTGCCGCGACCGCCTCCCGCGCCTCGAAGACTTCTTGGTCCTTCTGCGAACGTTCATGGGCGAGCTGAAGTTCCCTATTCTTGAGAGACATGGCAGCAAGTTTCTCGTTCAATTCCGTCTCGGTGAGCTTGGCCTTTTTTGTGCCACCTGTTGCTGAGCGATCACCTCGGACCGCTGTTGGTTTCGGGGGCGCAATTTCTCCAGCTGGACCAGTGGGAAGGGAAGAATCTGTTTCGGCTGGTGTGGAATCGTTCGTGGCATTTTGTTCTGTGGTCGAGGCTGCTGGTGGGAGAGTTGAAGCTGCCGGTGATGGTGCATTGACATGCGGTGCTGTATGATTCTGTCCATGGTGTTGATTATTTCCACCCCTCCCTCTGCCTCGCCCTCCTGGATTCTTGGGACCTCGTGGTGGTTCTCGCGTGAATGTGGGCTCTGGGACCGAGGGCGCGGGGTCGGGTATTGGTTCTGAGTTCTCGAGAGGTGTGAAGTCGTCGTCGAAGAGATCATCCGGCGGCCGAGTCTGGGCGAATTCATCCGGGGAGGGATCATATGATGGGGTTTCTAGCATGGTATTTTCGTATTGTGGAGTAGGTTCATCCTGTACTGGTACTGCAGCGGGTGCTTGAATCTCGGCAGGCTCAGTTGGGACAGGCTTTGCCCATCTTGACGACTCCATTGTGGTAGTAATGATATGTGTGAGTGGTGATACAAGAATGTTACAGTTGGTATGGGTACTTGTACAGAAATAATGCTGGTGATACTGTGTTGTTGTTCCTCGAGAATCAATGTTACGAGTAGGAGGCTCTGTGCATTTATAGTGCCCCACCAGCCTCGCTTAGACCTAGACCCGGAATTCAACTTCCAGCCTTTTCACGTACCATTACAAAAGATCCCCAATCTGCAGTCGCTTTGACTACCACACGCATCTATTACCTACCAATCAAGAATGTAACAATCTTGAGCTGTTTCGAAGGTGGCGATGGGGCTGCACGTCTTTTTAAGATCTATAGTTCCCGACTAAAGATGTAAGATTCGCATAAGCTGGATAGAGTTGTCTTTCATGCGATCCCCTTCATATCGAAGCTTTTTCAAACAACTCAGGTTGGATATCGTCGAAGACAGCAAGACCGATATGTCCAGCTTATCCTCCCCTACCTTTTGACTCCGAGCACGTTTTGCGGTAGGAAACCCCTCGCTTCCGGGTAAAAACCGCTACCTTCCTATCCTTCTATAGCGGAGGCAGTTGCTTCGTAAGTGGAGAGGGAGAAAAAAGTAAACTTAACATTACGGGGAGACCCTGTAGCTATAAGTCCAAGGTAGTAGATAGATTAAACTAAGTTAACTGGAGCTATGAAATAGGGGTAGGGAGAAAGCTATCCTTGTAGTCCCGGAAACCGGGTATAGTCTACTAGAGTCTATTCACTCGTCATATGATATCTAAGGCTTGAACCCAATCCCATCCAAGGGCGCCAGCCCCTAACAGCTCGAAAGTCAGCCCGGATTCTAGGAGTTGATTGAGACATGGTATAGTTTTCAAGTTTCCACCCGAAAAAGCCTTGATGCTATCGTCTCCACGGATGCCTGGGACATACTTGAGCATAATGCAAGGGTTGCGCTACCTCGCTATTTTGTGCCATTGTCGTATTGCTACTTGCTGTTAAGAGAGCGCGAGTCACCGCTACCGCTACAATATTGTCTATTTTTAGCGGCGAGGTACTCTTTAGAATCGTCTCTAAAGCTTTGCGCATATGTTGTGGCCATATGTTGTGTCTTTCTCGGAAGTGCAATACTCCTAGCATTTTTGGCCCTCAATGGACAGACAGCCTTACTACCATTGTCTCGCTTCCAACTTGTCCCGGAATCTACTCCGTACTATATCGTACACAGTAAACCAACCCCACCTCCTCTTTGAATAATCCCAAAATCCTACCTAGGTAGGTAGACCGCCTAGTGACCTCTCAGACCCTCACCTAAAGAAAAAACTACTTGGATGTTCCTCGTTCGCACGGACCCGGCACATACCGAACGGCATTCTACCGAGTACGTATAACGTCTTTCTCGTTTAGGTAGCATAATCGGTGAGTATTGCGATACGAATTCTCGGGGAGAACTTCGCGGGCTAATCTTAGTAGATCTATTATACGTCCACCTACACCGTTCATTCCCAGCTAACACCTAAGACCACAGTACTTAAATGTGGAGGTCGCCTCGATCGTCTATGGCAATTGTCATAACCAATCATCCTTCGCAAAGAAAACAATCGTTTACCAGTCTTCCTCCAATTCGGCAACCAAGATGCAAATAATCCATCTTACAATCGCGGTCCTCCTCAGTTTCTCCTCGTCCAGCAGCGCGACGAAAATATACTGTACATATGCACCAGATGATTGCCAATATGGAAAAAAAGGGTGGATTCCGGTAAGCATTCGCGATCCCTACTACTAACTCTTACACTAATACATGTATATCAATAGTGCACAGGTGATTACTTGCAAAACTGCCCAGCTGGCTCATGTCCGGGAAAAAAGAACCACACATGCTGTTCTATAGGTCTAAACTCGAAAGATGTGGGGCCATTCGAGTACTGTCTCCCATCATGAGGGGCATGCGGAGATGTTGAGATGTTGAGATGTTGAGATGTCGAGATGTCGAGATGTCGAGATGTCGAGATGTCGAGATGTCGAGATGTCGAGATGTCGAGATGTCGAGATGTCGAGATGTCGAGATGTCGAGATGTCGAGATGTCGAGATGGTTTCGTGATGTTTCAGAGTAAAGGTTGGAGATGCATGTGGACTTATGTTGCTTTTTGGGCGATCTTTACAGGTATTGGGACGGCGACGGCGACGGCACCGTGATGGTTAATCCCGTTGGCGGTTGTTCTTATCTACTTCGTCTCCTTGAGCATAGAACATAGATGTGATTCCAGAGAGTATGTATGCTGTCAATGATTGCGTGTGGACAGTGAAGATGATGGAAAGGTGTTGTGAGGCACTCTATGGAAACCGACCTCCGTTCTACATATTTCCAAGTTCGATGGATTTTGAGGCTAGACCGAGGAGGGAAGACTGTAAGACGAATTGACTACCAAGCGTTAGTGGCGATAGCAATATGTTTGAAGGTATCGGGCTTTTGATGTGGATCGTGATAGGAGAGTCCTTCACCCCGTCCGTATCACGGCATTGTCGCCAGCGACGAGAGGTTGCCGTGGTAAGGATTTTCTCATTTCAGTAGGGGAGAACATCGTCCAAAATCGAGGGTTCGTATGCTCATTGATTCATATGTTATGACAAAGTACGGTAGTTGATGTAGGTACGAGGAAATGAGGTTCCCGGAAGCTGAAGTAGGGCGGTGGAGGGGTTCGTGAGGTGATTAGTCGAGACATGCATACTACCCAACATCCTATTACCATGCCTATCGTGTCATAAACAACACCACCGCTTACATAAATATATACCTAGAACACTGAAACACCATGGACACTGCCTATGAACACCTCCAAGAAGAGACCCTTGCTGCTGAAGAGGAAGCGAAGCCCGAGGACGACAAGACACCACAACCTAGCCTCAACGCCGAGTTCCAGGATGCGTACAAAGCTTTCTCCAGTAGTCCCTGGGGTTCGAGACTAGGAGGACTATGGGGTACCGTCAAGAAACAGGTATGAAATAGCTGCACCGCGAAGGAACCCACATGTATCCATACTCCCTGGTTGCATGTGCTCACACAACAACAGAGCGGGCATTACTATGAAGAAGCGCAAAAGGAGTATACTGTGGCCAGCACTACTGCCTCGAAAGGCATAAACGATCTTCTCACACGTACGCGCGGTATATCTCTTGCTCAAACAAATCTCGAACAATCATCTACATCCGAGGGGCCAGACAGAGCCGCAGACACCGCGGAGGCCTCGAGCTCCAAGGAACACGTACACCCCGATCGACCCGAGAGTCTCCCGCAAGATATTGTGAAAGAAGCGACTGGAATCGTAGCCAGGTTTCGAGCCGAGGCCGCGAACAGACTTAAGGACATCCAGAAAGCAGAAGATGCAGCAGACGAGGCTCTCCTTAAATTCGGCACGAATATCACAAACTTTTTGAAAGATGCTGTGTCCATCGCCCCTCCATCAGAGGAAGAGGTGGATAGTGGAAATTCAGAGGTTTTGTTTGCAAGCAAGGACGCTGAGGGGAAGCGAGTTATACACACCACACGATTCGATGCGCAATTACACGTCATACACTGCAGTCTGGACAGCTTTATGAAGGACCCTGCAAGCTCGGAATTCGAACCATGGGCAAAGGATTTCAATGTCGAAAAGCACACAGGCGATATTGCGAAGCACTTGGAGCAATACGATGAATTGAGGCGTGCTATGGAGAGATTGGTCCCAGAGAAGGTGGAATACACCTTGTTCTGGACTCGATACTATTTCCTGAGACACATTATTGAATCCGAGGAGAAGAGGCGGAAGGAACTGTTGAAAGGTCGGTTTTTTTCGCATTCGCATTCGCATTCGCAGGCGAACCAGGCTAACATGTCACAGGTGCAGCATCTAACAACGAAGAAGAAGTCGCATGGGATGAAGACTCGGATGAAGAAGAGGAGGACGAAGACGAATCTGAAGAGGAGGAATCCGAAGACGAAGACGAAGATGAGGATTCTGATGATGAAGAGTCTGCCACACCAAAGAACATCACAGGATCGACCACCACGCTCAAGAAGCCCGTGACACAGCCAGAAACCACCAAAGAGAAGGATGCCGACAATGCTACGCTGAAACCGGAACAACGAAGGTCACAAGATCTCAACTCGACAGCTGGTAGCGATGTCTCCTACGATATTGTCAGTGGGGCCTCCAGTCGTACACCAGGCAGCCCGAGGGAAGCTGTGAAAGAAGAGGAGAGTGACGAGGAGGACTGGGAGTAGCCTCCTGTGGCATGTGGTGAGCAGGCTTCACTGGCGTTCTGGCGTTGACAAATGATTGGTAAGCTCTATTCGACGTTGCAATTAAGGCGTATGTATGATGCGTCGCACTTTTGGATTCCCAGGTTCACAATACCATCTTATTTCCAACATTGTCGTCTCTAAACAAGCGATTCTGACAGCTGAGCTTGTTCATTTGATGTCTCATCTCCATGGGAATATGGAGATTTCTCGTCTCCCTCCGAATCAACGCCAACGCTCAAACTAAGCTGCAGCGACTGTAAGAGCCTTATGGTACTAGCTAGGCGATCTGGGAATATTGGGCGTGGATGACGGCCTCTTACTACCACAATAATAGCAAAGATTGTTGGCGTTCCCCAGCTTCTCATGATAGTGAGAAGATCTTGTATAGCAGACCGAGAGCACTTTCGTTGATTGATCAACGAAAAGGCTTACCGGAAGCGGCCTAGAGGGCAGGCGCCGTATTTCTGAGAGTCAATCGACCCCTAGGTGACTTTTGCAAGGCTTCTCGTCGCGCTGTGCCACGACTCTTCTCAAAATCGCAATCTTCTCAGGCTGTACAAAACCAGCTTAGTGGCCCCCATCTTCGAGAGATGAAGCCAGCTTTGGAATTAGTTTTGGCGAGATTGTCTGGTCCTCATAATGTAGATATGAAATCCAGCCTGCGGTTGAATGTCAGTCTGGCAAGGCGAGGAACGTAGAGCTCATGTTTCTGCCAAGTTTCAAGACTGTGAAACCGAAATGTTTCTCAATCCGAGTCCTTGATGCCTCACGTCGTCTTCCTATCAAACTCAGCTCGAATCGTTTCCCGCCTGCAGCCAAGACAAAGCCCGGTCCGGTAGGAGCTAAGGAATAGCGAGTTTCAAGATACGGTAAATGGGCCGCTGCGGTCATTGGTCGTAAAGTTGAGGCTGTGACTATGAAAGATGTGGGCTGGAAAGAAACATCCGTCTTCTATTATGGAAATGCTTGATCAGGAGAAGCAACAGAGACGAAGATTTTCTGACAAGGTAGATATGTCTCAAGCATTGCTCGGTGAAGCAGGCTTGTGTTCCAAGCGTACCAGAGAATGGTGAGGTATAAGAGGGTATGATATGAGCATACAAGTCGAGTCCTCCCTGTCCGCGCGTCGCTCAGATGCCATCCGAGTGGCCGAGCTAAATCTCCATTTGTTTCATTGGAGCAGTCGCCCATTGTGCCTTCGCTATAGGCAAGGATACTCAGGGCGTGTTTCTTGCAGGCAACGTTTTATGCCACGATCCAGGGCGAAGCTGGTTTGGCTTGGAGAAGTCGCTGATGTGCTACCTAATAATAAGAGGCTCAGCCAGCAGGAAGGAGTTGTGAGGTTGACTTTTCTCTCTTCGCTGAGCTGATGCGAAGGACTGTTGACGGCTGATGTCGACGCGTACTCGTACCAGCATAGCCCCACAGGTTGTCTTCCAAGGCTCGTTGCTTGTCCCGAGACCGAAATATAAACAACAAAGCACCTGCACACCACGTCGAAACAACGTTCCCATACGAAGGCCATCACTCCTACTTAGACTGCTCCCTCATGCAACTGCGCAAATAACCACGCAGGAAGATCCTGGCGACGAAATACCCATCATGTTGGACTCCAACCTTCCCAGTACGCAGCCTGACTCTCCATACGGACCATCCTCTAACATACAGCTATAGCCTACTACTTCAAACCCTCCGCTGATAAGAGCCGCCCTTACGAATCCACTCTACTATTCACTCAGTTCGACAGTGAACCGGAAGCCAAATATACCATCCTACAGCCAGATCCGGCAACCTCAATCGCAAAGAACTGTTATGCCACCGCCCTCTTCGACGCATACATATCCGAGATTCTTTTCGGAGAAGTGCTAGTGAAGCCGGAATGGACACAACCGACTCTTTCCCAGGAAGATATCCGAAAGAATGGCGGAGCCCCTCCACGGCCCCAGCCCGTGATACCAGCCAGCTTTGCGGTTCAATTATACAGCCCGGAACAGCAGATCGAAGTCACCGAAAAACCTGGATCATGGGGCAGCACACCGAGCTATTCGTTCTCGATGCCGCAGTACACCTTTCGAACACCAAGTAGCTCTGCCCTAGACCGAGCAGGTAACGATCCGGCTGCGGATCCTGCAACACCCCAAATCAACTTTGTGTGGAAAAGAGATGGCAAGAAGGATATGCACTGCTACCTGACTGGCAAGTCTACAGACAAGGGCAAGAAGAAGAAGGGCGGCAAGGAGCCAGACATTCAAATTGCTATTTTCTCGGGCATGAGGGATCTCACAATCTACGAGCCGAACTTGCACAGAGTGGAGATGGAGGACTACAAGGGACTAGAGGTAGTGCTGATACTGAGTGCCACGGTCATAAGAGACATCTACTGCGGACTGAAGAAGGACTGCTTCAACGTTGGTGAGGCTCCACGAAAGAACAGCAGTGGTGCTGGAATCCGGCGCAAACAGTCAACTGCTCTATTACTTTCTAATGGCAACCGACCGGCTCCCCCTCCTCGCCCACAAGATCAGTACCTAGCAAATGTCTCCGCCTCTGACGGGCTATCTCTTCAGAAAACAACTTCAGGCCCGCCCCCGCCAGATGCCCGTACGCAATGGGAGATTGAAGCAGAAACGGCACGCTTGCGGAAAGAAACTGAAGCAGAGAAACGACAAGTGGAGGCCCACCGTCGTGAGCTCATGAAGCGTGACGAGGAGGAGGCCAAGAGGGTCAAAAAGATGCTTGAAGCGGAAGATAAAGAACAGCGTCGGCGGCAAGTGGAAGTCGATCGAGAGACTGAGCGGCTGCGCCGGCAATACGGCGATCAATCGAACATTATGTCACCCCAAACCCCCAATCGTCAATCATTTCCAGGCCCTGCACAGCGTCCCCAACAACCTGCTAGGCCTATCCAGAACCAGCAACGGCCTCAAGCGAGACCTGCCGCGTCGGGACCGTACCTGCAGCCTCATGGTGGCGCGGTTCCTGCAGCGTCCCAGAGCTCATTCTTCCATGGGGGCAGCAGTGCGCCTCCCCCGATTTTTTCGCGGCCGCGACCGGCTGCTTCTCAAAGTGGACTTTTCCACGGCAGCGGAGCTTTGCAACCACTTTCTCCACATGCCAAACCAAAGAAGAGTTTCTTTGGCTTGCGAGCCATAAGTGAAATTGGCAACCAAAAGCTGTCGAGGCAGAGAAGCACCATGTTTTGAGCAGGTCATGGCGTCTAGCTTGACATATCGCTCCGAGTCACTTCTTGGCTGCCGTTCAGGGACTCCAATCTGGAAGAAGCAACACATGAACGTCCATGATTCGACACCATGCCGGCATGGACGCAAAATCAGACTGTTGTAGTACATCGATTTCGTTTTCAAAACGGAGATCTCCTTAACCAAGCATATTCGATTTGGTAAGGGACTTCAAAGGAATACAGCGCGCTACACTGGTGGCACCATACTTTGAGCACGTGGGGATCGCCTGTGTTACCAACACGATCGATAAAGGTGACCCGACAGAATGGTCAGCCACGAGCGAGTACCCGAAGCGATCCCAGAAGCGTGGGAGAATCAGACGATTTTAGCTGCGGGGAAAGCAGGGTCCCAGAGTGGAGCCCAAGTCCAGAGGCTCCTCTCGACATGGCAAGCCACGTGGCAAGCCAGGTTGGTCTTTTATTTCGAATCAGACATCAATTGATCTTGTTACTCTCCCCAGCACCCAATCAGAGGATTAAAATATGTCCTGATCAATACGGGCTCGCCTCAACTTCAAGAAGAAAAGCAAGAAAAAGAGCAAGCCTGAATTTTCGCCAAGGAGGTCGGCATTCTTCACGAGCGTGCATGGCCAAGCAGCTCAAACTTGCTCATTGAACGCCACCATGGAGAATCCCAGCATCAACAACAAATTCCCATCGCGGAATTATCGCTGATTAGGGGTTGGTCTAGATGTCTCTCAAGGCTGTCCCTGATCCTGGCATCGCACGTCGCTTCCAATTCCACCAACTCGACTCGTATTGGTGGTTCTGGGCCGCGAAACTTCCCGGCCAGTCAGAAGGATTTTGTCGAGGGAAGGTGCGATGCTACTGTGGGCGAAGGGGCTGCATATTAGGAAGGTGAAGACTGCATAAGAGAAGTTCTCGTCCGGTTGAGAGACTTATGTTTATCTGTAGACTTCTCAAAACCTGGAACCTATCAAACACATACCAATACATCTTATTTCAAAAGCAACAATCATGATATTCTCTTCACTTGCACTCCTCGCGCTTTCCTCCGTTGCCTCTGCGCATTTCCGCCTCTATGACCCATACTGGAGAGGTGATTCTTTCGCTTCCAACCGATCTCAATGGACCTACCCTTGTATACACGTTCCATCTTGTCATCATTTGACTTGACTGACACACCAACACAGGCGCAAACGTCGACCAATCCAACAGCTCCACCAATCGCACAGCTTGGCCACTGGACGGAGGATCCCTCCTAGCCTCCTTTTCTCATCCATGGGCCCACACATATGTTAACCTGGGCTTGGGCAATGCAGTCACTGCCTTCAATATTTCGCTTGTCCAAGGGTTTAATCAAACTGGGAACGGGACGTTTTGTTGGAGTAAAACTGGTCAGGATGTATTGAAGGGATTGAATCTTGCCGAGGGACAGAATGCTAGTATTCAGGTTATTCAGATTTCGCATAGTGGCGGGGCGCTTTATAATGTAAGTTGAAGCTTTTTATCCTAGAAGGGGATGGATTATGCTGATTGGACATTTTAGTGTGCCGATATTACGTTCTCTGGTACTGCCAAGTTGTTGGATGCCGGAGTGTGCAAGAATGGGACTGGGGTTGGGGGGGTTGCGCTTCAGAATGCTGGGACGGCGACGAGTGGGAATGGGAGTGCTGCGGCGTCTGGGGCTGCTACGGGGGATGCGGCGAGTTTGAGAATGAAGGGTGGTGTGGTTGTTGGTGGGCTGGTTGTTGCCGGGTTTTGGGCTTTGGTTTTGTAATGGAACTTGGTTCTTGGGGCAATCAAATGAGATCCGAGTCTTGATGAGACCGTGATCTCGAATACGCGGTACAACTAGTACTTAGTAACATGTCAGGAATCTGTCACATGACTACTTAGCGAATACGTATTATTATATAGAGAATACTCGCTAAGATTCTGTAGATCATCTTATTAATATAATACTCGTTCCGATCTAACTTCCAATCTACTCAGTCCTGACATAGTATCTATAGGACTTGAACGTGACCTCGAGTACGCGGCGACATCCGAGGCCGCCGACGCGATGCGCACCTTCACATCACGCCTTCAACTCACAAGCGAGCAACTTCTCTTGACATGCTCACCTTAATAACACCACCACGAATGGATACAACAACAGTAGCCAAATAACAGATACGAATCAACAGCACATCAACTCGTACCTCCATTAAACGGAATCCACCTACACAATATTCCATGATAGTATGACTCGCAATGGCTCGGGTCAATCAAATGATGCCTCATCCTCAGGAACGGCTCAAACTAACAATGGCAATATGAATGGGCCATCGAAAGGGAAGGTGAAAGAGAATGGAAAGGCCCCTGAGTCACCGTCGTCTCCAAGGGCGAGTCCGTTGAAGATGATGGTTGCTCTCACTGAGAAGACGAGGGTGATCGATGGTTTGGGACTTGGTGATGGAGCGAGGAGGGAGGGGTTCCAGAGATTGGTTAGACGGTAGGTCAGTCCTCTTGGGGAATAATTGGACGAGTGAGACGCGTGTTTTCGAGCTTCTTATGCCTACTTCGGCCGCAAGCAATAGAGGCTAATTGAGCTTCAGATTCATACTACAAATCCGCTATGGTTGCACCAACCAGTACTGTACGACTCCCACCTGCTTCACCTGTCACAAGCGGGTCCATCGATACCCCGTGCAAAGACCCTCAGTCCTCGCTGCACGATCAATAGCCTTTCAGCTCGCGACCGAAGACGATCCATTCTCGGCTCTCTGCCCTCATACACCCCTAGCGACACCAGATGACTTTGTACAATTCGGCACTCGAGGCCCAGAGCCAGCACATGTCTGTAAATCAACGTTGGATACAAAAGAGCAGGCGAGGGATGAGCCCGAGATCAGACAAAAGACGCGCCATGCTTCGGAGATCACGACTCTGGACCCACTGGAAGAAGCGGCACCCACACATCCGGAACAAGCTGCAGTATCTGAAGAGCTTCCTAGCGACAGAGGACTAGGCATTCCAGGGCCTATTTTCGATTACCAGGAGATACATCGCAACGGAGCTTATAAGAAGGACAAGAAGTCTTTGACTCAAAGATTGTTTGATACGAATAGTGTCAAGGCATTTGAGTGGAAGACGATCATTTCTCCAATGGATATACTGAAGACGCCGAGTGTGAATGGAGGGGTTGCGAAAGATCACGAAGTGAACGGGCATGTTACTGCGCACCAAAATCACGATGAGGTAGAATCGGGCGAGCATAGGAGAGACCAGGTCATCGAGATTCAACATGAGGGTTCTGTTCAGCCAACATTCTCTTCTGAGACTAGCCCAGTCAATGGGCACGTTATTTCACCAACTGACGCTCCGCAAACCAGCGAGGCCACCTCTACACAAGACCACTCTGATACCAGAGAATTAAAAGTTCCTGCAGCACAAGTCACAGCACAAGTCACTGTTGTGGAAGATTTGACGGGGTATTTGCTGAGTGGATTGAGGTCACTGGCTGCACATGCAAAAGTCCAATCTGGAGTCAGTAGCACAGGCAGCTACAATGACAGTTCTACTGCTGTAGACCATGCGGCTCGCCCGAAGGTCATAGAGCTCGTCAAACGGACCTTGATTTATCACTTCGCGGACCCGATTAGGTTGTCCAGGTTCGTCCAGCACAACAAGGCACTGGCCGCAGCCTCCGCTTTCCCTCCCCATCTAGTTGAGTATTTTGCAGAAGATGGGCATGTTGGTATGACAGTGAATTCTTTCACAAATTGGGTCCCTCTTGTCGGGCCGCTCCTTCTGGACAGTCTTTGGCAAAGTCTGGGAGCGTTGTTTGTTCCTCCTCCTGATATTGTCACGAAATGCGGGCACCCCTCCTCAAGGTCCGAGAAAGCTGGATACCTTCCTGATGCGGAGGCTTCGGGGATGATATACGTTGCCATTCTCGCTTTGGTTGGTTCTGGGTATATACTAAACGACAAGAGTCAGCACATGGTTTCTGACCTCCGTGCTTGGGGAAGAACCTTGGCAAACTCGCATCAATGGGGGAAACCTGATCCTTTAGCTGAGCCATGGCTTGATATCGCGGACTATATGGAATATGAACCGGCCGTGCGCTTGGCAAGGCGCATAGCTCATGTTGTTGCTGCTCGCCGTTCCTTTTGGCTCATTTCGCAAACAATGTGCGGTAAATCCTCGGATGGCAGAATCCCACTCATGAGCTCGATAATCACCCTTTTGAAGAATCAATTGTTGCTTGACCGGCTTACGAAGAAGGTGTCGGGACCCAGAAGCTCTGGGGTGCCATTCTATCTTTTGGAGTGGATGAGGACTGTCATCTTGAAGACTTGGGATGGAGAGGTCATTGTCAAGAGGTGGGAGGGCACCGGAGCCGCCCTCGATTTCATCGCTGATTTATGTATGTTCTCTTCGAAAATCTACTTGCTTGGTCATGGGAACTGATGAAATACATAGACCACGCTCGACACGAACTAGGCCTACCGGAAGCCAAATTTGTTACACCATTCATCTCGAATCATCTCACTGATGCCAAGGTGCCGGAATACATGGCGCTCCCAAGATCAGACAAGAACATTCTCAACATTCTTGACTTTTCATTTTTGTTTATGCCTCAGATACGGGTGTCATATTTTCGGGCGATCAATTTCGCCAGCATGTCTGAAGCTTATTCGTCGGCTGTCTTCACCGATCATCTCAAGGATAAGATGCTGAGACATGCTGGGGGAGAGGACTTTGGAAGAAATGTTGGTCGATGGGATCGGACGGCATTCCTGGACACTAATATGAAGGCCGCGCTCACGAAGTATCTGGTTCTGGATGTGAGGCGACAACACATTTTGGAAGATGCCCTAAATCAAGTCTGGGGTCTGGAAAAACGCGAACTACTTCGACCACTGAAAGTTCGCATGGGTATGGGTGAAGGTGGAGAAGAGGGCGTTGATCATGGTGGCGTCTCACAAGAGTTCTTCCGCTTGGTCTTTGAGAAAGCCTTTACTCCTGAGGCTGGCCTCTTCGTTACTACCGATCCTCAAGCCAACATGACTTGGTTCCAACCATTGACCCTGGAGCCATTGCAAACTTACGAACTTCTCGGTTTGCTTGTTGGACTGGCTGTGTATAATGGCATCACGGTGCCGATGACGTTTCCACAAGCTTTGTACCGAAAGTTGCTTGGCTTGCGAGATGAGCATCGCATTGATGATGGATGGCCTACTCTTCTCAAGTCGCTGCAGGAAATGGAGAATTGGAAGGAGGGGGATGTGAGTGATGTTTTTGTGAGGGAATTCGCATTTAGTTGCACAGCTAATGGGGAGAACTGGACTGCTGATATGCGCTCTCAACTCAAGTCCTCCGATGAGAACGCTACTCAGACCAAGGAACTTGCCAGGTCGGCGTTCGTTCTTGCGAAGGACGCGCCGGATTTACCCCTTGTTACCAATCAGACGCGAACGGCGTATCGAAAGGAGTATATTCGCTGGCTGGTTGATGTGTCCATTCAACCTCAATTCGATGCCTTTGCAAAGGGCTTTGAGACGGTTCTTTCAAAGAGATCACTCAGTCTGCTTTCTCCGGCGCTTTTCAAGAATTTGGTCGAGGGGCATCAGGCTTTTGATGTTAGGGGACTGTATAAGGCGGTTCGGTATGAGGATGGGTATAGTAGGGACAGTACTGTTATCCAGTGGTTTTGGAAGATTGTTTTTGAATGGGAGGAAGAGGGGAAGACTTCTGCGGGTGGACGAGGGGGGGATGGAGGGAGGGCGGGTAATGGCAGTGGAGAGGATAAGAAGAAGAGGTTGCTTGAGTTTGTTACGGCGTCTCAGAGGGTTCCTGTTCAGGGGTGGAGTGGACTTGCGTTTAGTATTGTGCGGAACGGGGGCGATACTGAGGTGAGTTTTCCCTTTTTCTCCTTTTCTTCCTCTCCACTCTTTCCCTCCCACATATGCTCGCATACACTTTCCTAAATGAGCACTCTCTTGGAAGCGCCCTCGTCATTCATTGTTGGTCGTCCTGTCTCGGTTGGAAAGGGTACTAACACCGTTTCCAGAGAATCCCGACCAGTATGACTTGTTTTGGCAAGTTGCTGTTGCCCGAGTACTCGTGCTTTGACAAGTTGAAGGGGAAATTGGAGATTGCCCTGGAGAATAGTCAGGGATTTGGATCGGCTTAGGAGTTTGTATTTTGTTGTCGTCAGAAAATCGGTCAGCGAGCGCGTCTACGAGTGGTTCTTTGTATGTTCACTTGTCTTGGCTTTTCTATTGTGGGTTTGGATTGGGAGGGTGCACTTTCTTCCGGTCAGCGGCATTTGTTTGGCGTTGGGATGGATGGGCTTTTGGCTGAGAGTGAGTGGCTGAGAGTGAATAGGTTGTGTATAGGTTTGAAGTGAATTGAATACTAATACTTTTCAGAGAAATTCGGGTGTCGAGTAAGTCTTTTGTTTGTTTTTGTTGTTTAGTCATTTCCTAGACTTTTTTTATTGGCGTCGTTTGTGGGGTTTATGGGATGGTGATTTATCTAGGTTATGTGTAGGGATTGAGGGGTGGGTTTTTTAGGTTGGAGGATTGCTACTTGGAAAGGGTTGTGGGAGAGGGTTGTGGGAATGGATGTTGATTGTAAAATGGGTTTGGGGAACTTGAAGAGATGGTGGTGGATTTTTTTGGTATCGAGATGTTGATCATGGTAGGGTTTAGTGATGATGATGATGATGATGATGATGATGATGATGATGATGATGATGATGATGATGATGATGATGATGATGATGATGATGATGGGTATTGTCTTTATACTTCCTACGAGTATAGATTTTGTTTCTTTTCTTTTGATGAATAGATAGGATCTGGACTATTGGGTATTGTGTGTTTGAATTTTGTACAAGGATGTGAGGGACGCGGTTGTGAGCTGGTGTGAGAGCATTCTGTTGTGTAGTAAGAAGGTAGGGAGAGGAGGAGGGAGGAAGCGGCATGTAGCGGGATGTTTTATACGGGATATGCTGGATGATATTGATATTGATTTAGCCTAATCCGACAAGCTTTTGGAGTATGGTATGGTATTTAAAGCTATCTATCGTCTTACTGTTCTCTTCTTCTCTAAGGACTATCAACAAGTGGAACAACAACTACGGTTGTGTTCTCTTGTCGCTGTGGCTATGGTATTATAGGCGCTGGTGGAGTTGAGTGTCTTTCGTGCGGGTTGGTGAGGATCGAAGGGGTGCTTTTGGTTTGTGAGGTATGTGATGATCGTTCCAAAGGTACGATCGATATGCTGATGATGATTCAGGAAGGTAAGATTTATGATGGGGATGATTACTATTTTACGACCACTGCTATTGAGTTCTGGTCGACTATTTGCTTTCGGCTGTTCGGAGCTTCGAGGCTATTGAATGCTAGTAAAGATCTCAATCTGGGTTGGAGAATTCTTGGATGGCATGGCACACCAGCATCATCCATATGTAAACCTGGGTACTCTTGTAGTAGCTTTACCCAGGGAGCTAGAGATATCTTATACCCATGTTCGACGGCTAAATTCGGTCTTAGAGCTACATCTTCTGACCTTTTTTTTGGGTATAGACGGCCGCTGATTCGGGATTAGGGGTATATCTAAAGGGTCCGCATCGATTAAACTTTTTCTTTCAACAAACCTACGATTGGAGAATCGATTCAGGAGTGTACGGCCGTGCCTTGCTGTCTTCTTCGTTATCCGTCGTTCAATGAGTAGTGAACTCTCAAAGATTTTGCTACGTCCGGGTTCAGTGGTGAGAGACTAGTAAGTGATGATGATATTCGTCTTTAACGGAGTATTAACAAACTAATACTATCTTGTACTAGGCACCTAAACGAACTAAATCAGTTTTCTATTACGAAAGAATATATCGGTGAATTCGCTAGCTGAGGTAGTATACAATCTTTGCCCAAAGCCGCTATGTCCTAGGGTACTTTCAATAGACTTTGCTAATAAGGATAGGGGACGAACTACTTATTTATACCGTTCTTTCCGGGCTAATATTGGCCTGAAAAGGTATAGTATCTTATAGCCTCAGCTAGGTGTAGCTTATACCTGTTGCGTACGAATCGAGGGAACAACAAAATACATGTACTTAGAGGGAAATAGAAGTTACCTAGTAGGGTAGGGAAGATTGATATAACCTCTGTAGCGATAATAGTATCTAGCGGCTAGTCTGGTTACCGTCTCGGTATAGAATAAGATGCTTGCCCAGGCTGGGATGAATAGTAGTTGCTGTGAGATAGTTAAATTGTATACGCTTTGATAGTACCGTATCTCATGTTTTATCTCTAAGCTTACCGTTGGGGAGCATGATGCTGTTGATATTACCAATGTAGAGAGCTTTTATAAATACTACATACCCGACCAAAGTCCGATAGCGCTTGAATCCAAGAAATATCAAGAAGGATTCTCGCCAGAAGTTTTACCACTTATAAATACGATTAGAGACTTTTGTTCTATGAAAAATATTTTTATTTCCTTACTCTTTATTAAAGATTCCGTCTCTCGGATACGATTCGGATATGAAGTACTTTACGAACCCTCCTGATGATAAGGGCTGTATTGGACAAAGAAAGATATATTGACGATGCGGGCTGGAGTGAAGTTGTTGATTGAATTCGGGAGATCTCCCTGATTGAAGCTCGGGCAGGTGGAGCTTCAACCACACGCCTGAAACAACAACGACCAATAACTACTAGCACGTCTACTCAACCGACTCAACCATCCTTTTCCTTTCCTTCCCCAAAGGAAGCAGTGTTTGCTGAGTCGGAAGAGTCCTATGTCCAGGCAAGTCCGAATGTATCCGACTCAATACCCGGATGCGCACCTCCTTGGGCTCCCTCTGGAGATACTCGATCTGATATTCGACGAGCTGGCATCACTATCTTCCAACAGACTCTGGCTCAAGAACACCTGGCTACGCATCACGGCGGTCTCTCCTCCATCTCTGTCACTCCTACTTGCCCATAGTAAGCTTTACGCTGAAGCTCTACGCCACTTCTATGAACATACCACCATTGTCCTCCACGTCAATGCCTTCGATGCAGCCCAGCGCTCTCCAGAGCATGCTCACTATAGCAGCCTCCTGCTACAGTGTCCACATATTATGCGTATGAGAAAGCTGGAGCTGCGGCCCTTGTTGAATGCTGGAGTCGAGTTTCTGGAGCCCGAGATTCAAGAAGCTTGTGTAGTTATCCTAGAGATGGCCAAAGAGTTGGAGTATATATATGTGGGATGGTCAGAGGTACCTAAGCACTTTCTCGGCGGCTGGCGACCATGGGCGTACAAGAGAAGAGCATTGATGCCACTCAGATTGCTTCGTGGGCGGTTTACGATGCAGGTGGTTGAGGTGACTACACCACCGCCACGATTCGCGGGAATGGAGAATGTTGGTCTTCTTAGAGCTTTTCAACGGATGGTTGGCAAGTTACATCCCGATGAGAACCTGCTTGACCTTGATGGTGACCCTCTTGAGGACACCTTCAAGATCATGAAATTACCGGCGCTCACGGAAAAGACGCTGGACTGGTGGCTGCGACACGATATTTTACCTGAGGACGAGATGATGGATATTTGCAGAGGCGATGTGCTCAAGAGTATGCGCAATTGATTCAGAGTTGGTATTTGATCCGGAAACATCGCCAGCCAACTCAAACCATAGCTCGTGACACCTCCATTCCGCTTCCAAAGTCAATGATGATCACTGGTCACGAAATCGATGTGGTGGCAGGGGCCAGATATAGGAATGTGGACGCCATAGAGGTCGTCACTCCGCCACTCTGCAAAAGAATCGTGGTGGACGAGCAGGCAGTGAACACGGGAATTTCTTATCCCAAATACAGACTTCGAGGCCTTGGTGAGTGTGGTCTTGGCATATGATGTCTGCAAGATTGCGAGCGTCGAGAAGGTCGACAAGGCCGCTATTGAAGACATAATCGAGGTAGAAGAAGATATCGCGGGCGATTCAAGTGTTGCAAAAGTGCTCTTCGCACCGCAAGCAGAGATAGTACATCTGCCGGGACAGCATCTAGTTTCTCCGTCAATGTAAGCATTACCAGCTTGGCCAAAATCTATCAGGACGACAATTAGACGACAACTCATGCTTACTCTTGAGTCGTTCAACCTACTGTCTTGAGAGCAGCACATCTCTACAAGTAAGGGACTGTACCAATCAGTTGCACCTCGAGCGCGTTGCATGTTCCCTGCTTCACATGACCGAGCGCAAAGGCCCGGCTTAGCGGTTACTGGGCGTAGCTTTGCCTTTTTATTGATTGATCTCATTCTAAAAATGATGAGAATTCTCTGAAGCTGGTATTCAGCGCCATCATGAAGGGTAGCGCGCAAAGCAACAAAATCGAGAGTATGCGCATCATGAACTCGTGGAGTCGTGGAGTAGCAGACATGAGTAAGAACAAGACGCGAGAGAGAGAACATGGAACAGCGAAACATAGAAATATAGGTACTAGCAGCTACTCTATTTCTGCACTGTCATTCTTTTTTCATCATACCAGGATGTTTGGCCGTCTTCGATGATGGATATCATCATTACTAGAGGTCAATAAGTTCCACGATACAAATCTTTAAACCTTGGGCCTTCAGCCGGCGAGGGCAGGTATCGATGATACTCACCCGATTTATTACTAATACTCGAGTAAGAATATCATCTATCTTGCCCGCATTATAAGTCCACTTCACAACTATTTTACAATCTTTAAATGACATTAGATTGCAGGATCTTAGCGAGTGTCCTTATAGGATAATACACTGCTGTTTGCTTAATAGTCATGTGACAACTTCCTAACAAAAGGCTTGATCATTGGTCACAATCGCTGTCACGCTCTCGAAAACTCTATCGTGCCAACAGACGAGCGACCTATTTGTCACCTCTAGGTTGACTATGAGTATCATGCGGGCATGTGACCCCAAAACTATGACGCCCGAGAAGGGTGACGGATGCTCATTGTCCGGGAAGACTTCCGATAGGCGTACCTGACCAGTTGCGGTGCCAAGGATCGTGAGTTCTTGCGGCCAATAATCTATCGGCGGTGTATTATACTTTCTTCTCCGGCTTCAGCCAAAGCAGTCACAATCTGATGAGCAAAATCGTGCCTTGGGTGGCGAGGTTGGCCACCTCAGGCAGCGGAGAGTTTTGGCACTGTTCAGCGATGAGATGCCTGAGGATGTTGAGGTTGTCAGGAGTTCAAGAGAAGGCGGAAAGTGGGTGGAGTAAGTAGTAAGGGGCGCGTAGGGCGCGCGCATGGGGCGTCTTGTGCTCGTTGTGCTACTATGCAGTTTGACTTTGTGCTCACCGGAAATAGACTTTCCATGGACCATAACTCTGTTCCGGCACTTTTTCGTGGCAGAGGATTACTACTCCATGTCAACGAATTAATGTTAAAATGCGTCATTGCGATGCTACCCAATCACCCATCTGTCCGAAACAGCGAACTGGAATGCGAAGTTGCGGTATTAATTCATCGGGATTGCGCCGATCAGACAAGGCGAGCAGCAAGGCGTAGCAATATGGATCTGGTTCGTTGAGAGCGGTTGTTGGAGCAGCGCATAGAAAGAACATGAGATGTGGAAAAGGCTGATGCCAGCGATAATGTGTACACAGTACAGCACAGAAGGCGGCCAACGAGTAAGGCTGGGCCTTGGTACCCTCGATGCCGCAGAGTGCAGAGGGCTGCTCGTGATGATTGCACTTCCCCTCACATCCGTTGCAATATCTTTTGGCCCTCTCTGCAAGGGAATAAAACGCTTGCCTCATTTCCAGCCTCACGACAATATCCCATAGCCCAAACATACAGCCTGGTCTGGACGCTCGGACTCTTACCGTGCAGGTGCCCATTGTGAGCTGAGAAGTCTCTAGTGCCCCAATCTATGAAGCGTGCCTACATTACCCGAAGTTCGCCTCTACCAACGATGAAGCGTGCCTACATCACCCGATCTTCGCCTCTACCAACGACGAAGCAACCCGGACGCTTCAGCCCGTACAGTTTTCGCCCGAGGCTCGAGGCCAATCACAGTTTCAATCCGATCGTCGTAACTGGGGTAATCGAAGAGAAACGGCTTGCGAGGTGCCTGATCCTCTTCCGAGCATGGCAGACGGTACGACTACTAAAGGGCCAGAACGCCCCGTCATAATGTTTGACCTCATCCAAACCATTAGCTGAGGATTTCGTTCAACTGCAGATCCTTAAACAACAACAACAACAAGGCAACTTCCACTCCTCCTCACTGACAACTTCACTCTTCAATATGGTTGCCACAAACGCCGTCAACAAGACGTCCCTGCACCCAACGGGGATCCAGTAAGTCGTTCCAGCCTCTGGTCAATGTTGACGTCGACACCGCGTTATCCAGGTCACTGACTTTTCACTTCTCCAGACCCCAGCGGGAACACACGGAGATTGAAGAAGAGCTCCACGAGCGAGCTCACATCGATTATGACCGCGTCGCCATCGTGAGTGCTCGGCACGTTCCATTTCCCAGATATTGAGCACTAACTCTTCCAATCCAGATTGCCAATCCTTCCGTAGCTGCTCTTTACGAAGACGCCCTTGTCTTCGAGACTGGTTCTGCTATCACAGCCTCCGGCGCGTTGTCCGCGTACTCTGGCGCGAAGACAGGCCGTTCTCCATCGGACAAGCGAGTCGTGCAAGAGCCCAGCTCCGAGAAGGACGTCTGGTGGGGACCGGTCAACAAGCCAATGACCCAAGATGTAGGTCATTCTTCTCCCGCCATCTGATTTGTCTTCCATCTCTCCGCAACGGCGTCCTCACTTCACGACATGTGCGGTGCCAATGATTGTCAGAGTGACGCAAGCGCAAACCTTTTGGTGGATCTGATGGCTTCGGCAATGCACCCCGCAATTGACCTTGTCTAATCGGGCTGGAATCGGCAAAACATCACGTGGCCCCTGCATCCAATCAAAACGATCAAGTTACTAACACTATCCTAGGTCTGGAGGATCAACCGAGAACGCGCCATCGACTACCTCAACACACGAAACCGCATTTACGTCGTCGATGGTTTTGCAGGCTGGGATAAACGCTACCAGATCAAAGTCCGTGTCGTGTGCGCTCGCGCTTACCACGCACTATTCATGCGTAACATGCTGATCCGCCCTACCCCTGAGGAGCTTGAACATTTCCATCCAGACTACGTGATTTACAATGGCGGTGCTTTCCCAGCCAACAGATACACGACCGGTATGACCTCCGCTACGTCCGTTGCTATCAACTTCGCCGAGAAGGAGATGGTTATCCTTGGTACCGAGTACGCCGGTGAGATGAAGAAGGGTATCTTCACCGTGCTCTTCTACGAGATGCCAGTGAAGCACAACGTATTGACGCTTCACTCTTCCGCCAATCAAGGCCAGGATGGAGATGTAACTGTCTTCTTCGGTCTCTCTGGAACTGGCAAGACCACTCTTTCTGCTGACCCTAAACGTGCGCTCATCGGAGATGACGAGCACTGCTGGAGTGACACCGGTGTCTTCAACATTGAGGGCGGTTGCTACGCTAAGACAATCGGCCTTTCTGCAGAGAAGGAACCAGATATCTTCGGCGCCATCAAGTTCGGATCCATTCTCGAGAACGTCGTCTTTGACCCAGTCTCAAGAATGGTGGACTATGATGATTCGTCTCTCACTGAAAACACTCGCTGCGCTTATCCAATCGAATACATTGAGAACACTAAGATCCCATGTATCTCCGACAACCACCCTAGCAACATCGTTCTGCTAACCTGCGACGCCCGCGGTGTTCTTCCACCTATCTCGAAGCTCAATACTGAGCAGACCATGTTCCATTTCATTTCGGGCTACACCTCGAAGATGGCTGGTACCGAGCAGGGCGTAACAGAACCACAGGCCACCTTCTCTTCATGCTTCGCTCAGCCATTCTTGGCTTTGCACCCTATGCGTTATGCAACCATGTTGGCGGAAAAGATTGCACACCACAAGACCAACGCCTGGTTGCTCAACACCGGTTGGGTCGGAGCTGGAGCCACCACTGGTGGTAAGCGTTGTCCACTGAAGTACACTCGCGCTATCCTCGATGCCATTCACTCTGGTGAACTGGCAAACGTTGAGTTCGAGGTCTACGAAACATTCAATCTCTCGGTACCCAAGACTTGCCCCAACGTTCCTGACGAGTTGCTCAACCCAGCCAAATCATGGACTGGCACGGCCGACTTCAAGGACGAGGTCAGCAAGCTTGGTACTTTATTCAACGAGAACTTCAAGAAGTACGCGGATCAAGCTACTCCTGAGGTTCTCGCCGCGGGTCCCCAGATCTCGCCCGAGTACGCAGCGAAGTCTGCGGCAGCTGCACCGGAATCGCCTATCAAGCAGGATGATAAATTCGTCTATTAATAAGTCTTTGTCATCGAGGCGTTTAAATGGATGGGACTGGGAGGAGTTTTGGAGGGTTGGCCCTTTTCTTCTGTAATTGATACTAGACTGCCTTTTTCTTTGGTCTGACTTGTATTATGGTGTTTGTCTGTTCGTAGTGTATATCAAATCAGCACGATAGATGGAAGTAAAATTGAGCTATCTTATTGAGATTATCCCGGCTTGCTTACTAGTACTCTCTTTGGCTCTGTCACGTGACCGGCCTGCCAGGCTCGAAGTCTCCGCGTCGGAGCTGTACCCTGTGAACACCAACCGCGTATCCTGCAGTGTTGTCGCGTCGAACATCTTTCCTTGACAACGCCCCCGAAAGCCATGGAGAGAAGGAAGCATCCTTGGCGACGGAAACTCTGACCTGTAGACCCATTCTCAAGATCACTCGGTGGTCGGGAAGTACTAGTAGCAATGGAAGCTGATTATGACGAGGTGAGCAGCAGCACCACTCTGACCTGGAGGCATTCATATCATTATGGTGGTCACAATTGCCAGACGTCCCCCTCCGCCCACTGATTTCTCTGATCCCTTCTGTTATGTGCAGGTTCGGCTCATTCCCCATCCTGGACCAGGTCCTCATGCGCAAGCCACCGCGGCCACCACAATCGCTTTCGATCCACAACAGGAGCTACTATGGACTGGGAATCAGTATGTGAGTATCGCTCTTGCGGCTCACACACTCGGCATATTGATTCATGGGATGAGTAGGGACGGGTCATGTCATTCTACGGACCTGAACTCCAGAAATACACGTCGTACAAAGGCCACGCATCCGAATCGGTCCATCAAATCCTCTTCACAGATAAAGGAGTCCTCTCTGTTGCTTCCCATAGCGTACATTTTGCGTTGAGAAGGGGACCAGCACAATGGCACCTTGCGTAGGTGGCACTACAGCACGTTGGAAAACAAACCTAGTCTGCTAAGACTACGTTATAGGGACAACAACTTCAAGGACCTGCATTGCATGAGTTTCACGTCTAAAAGTGCCAACGAAGTGCTCGTGGCAGGACAGCAAGATACCATGTTCAAAATTGATTTGGAAAAGGGAACCATTGTTGAGACGGTGCGAGAAAGAACATCAAGAACACAGAGCCATGCTGATCACTCCAGGTACCTTCGGGCGGCCATTACACGAAGATGAAGCCTGGTCTTTCATACATCTGTGCCGCGACCAACACAGGAGCCCTTCATTTTATTGATTCGAATACCCTCAAAGTCGTCAAGATATGGCAGGCGCACAACGGCTGGATAAGCGACATGGACGTGAAGACAGATTTTATCATCACCTGCGGGTATTCTCCTCGTGGCAATTTTGGTCCTCTTTTGGACGGACTTGCCAATGTCTTCAATTTGAAAACCTTGACTCCTCTCCCACCTATTCCTTTTCAGGCTGGGGCTGCATTTGTTTGCATACATCCGCGGATGTCGACGACCTGTGTGATTGCATCTGCTCAAGGCCAATTCCAGGTCGTTGACATTGATAACCCCAATGCGCTCGCTTTGATCAAGCAAGCACAGATTTATGACAATACTGTTTTGACGCAATTGGAAATGGCTCCTTCTGGACAAGCATTAGCATTCACCACAAGCCTTTGCCAAATTCATCTTTTTGGCACACCAAATAAGATACAATTCAATGAATTTGGTATCAATGAGCCCACCATTTTTGCCGATCATCCTGCTCCTTTTCCGCACTTGGATTGGTCCGCGGAAACGTAGGTCCTCATCCATCATTTGCAACAGTGAGAAGCTAATGAATCAACTCCCAGGCCTCTGAACAAGATTGGTTTGCCATACTATCGGGATGTGCTCCTCTCAGCTTGGCCAAGTAGTATTATCCATGAAGTTGGTGCGCCTCCGCCGAAAATCGATCCCGCCATAATATCAAACTTGAAGCGCTCTGACATGGGAGGTTACGCAAACAATCCCAGGACAGCACATCGAAATCAAATTCAGCAGACGCGCATTTCTGGCAAGCAAATGCAAAAGATTGCAGCTCCCAAATTTTTGAGTGAGAAGGCCAAAGAGGAGGCGAGAGTTGGAAATGAGGCCGGAAGGAGAGTCTCCGATGCCATGGAGCATATGAAGAACATGGCCCTGGATGCAGCCACGAGGAAAGAGGTCCTGCCAATATATGGCAACGTTGAGATTAAATACTCGAGATTTGGTGTCGATGATTTCGATTTTAAGTTAGTGACAGGGCTCAAAGACGCACTTACTGAAATGCTGATGTGCGGCAGATATTACAACAAGACCAACTTTTCTGGGCTTGAGACACACATCGTCAACTCATATGCCAACCCTCTTCTGCAGCTTTTCCGCTTCACAACAATGATTCGGAATCTCGCGCTACAACATACAGCCACTTCTTGTGTTGACGAGAATTGTTTGCTTTGCGAATTAGGTTATCTCGTTGATATGCTGGAAAAGGCGTCTGGTCAGAACTGCCAGGCAACAAACTTTTTGAAGACTTTTAGCGGCCAACGTGCTGCACGATCGCTCAACCTTCTCGAGGAATACGCCTCAAATGCCCCTCTGACTTCTATGATCCAGGCTACCAATCGCTTTCTTCTAGACAGATTCTACTCGGACTACCAGAAAATTCTACCCCCACCCCACAATGAGCAGATGGAACGTGCCCTGAGGACGAGAATAAAAGCGACCATTAGATGTGTAAATTGCCGACACGAACAGACTCGGGACGATGATGTCTATACCCATGAGCTCGTGTACCCGCCCAAGCATGCTGGCCGACTCCCTCCACGCGGAGCACCAATTCAATTGTTCTCACACATTCTGAAAGCAAGCGTGGAGAGACAGGAGTCGACCAGAGGTTGGTGTACACCGTGCCGGGGCTATCGCCCTATGACTCAACGGAGGGCCGTATTGAACAGCCCTTCAGTACTGATGATAAATGCTAATGTTCAAAACTCCGAATCCAAACAACTCTGGTCTACACCTAACTGGCTGCCGCAAGAGATTGGGGTTATCGTCGGCCATGATGAGCAGTTTTATTGTTATGAAGGTCAAGATATGGAGTTTCATCAGGCACGGAACAGGTACGGCATGCAGGTTTACGAGCTCATAGGAGTGGTTGCCGATATCAACAGCGGTGAGAATCAAAAGCCTCATCTGGTCTCCATGATCAATGGTGAGTTTTTTCCATCGTGTTGAGTGAGCTACTATCAGCTGACACATAACAGTTGCACCCTCGTCTCCTGATCGAAATGCCACAGACCAGTGGCATCTATTCAATGATTTTCTAGTCACTCCAATCACCAAGGAAGAGGCTTTACGATTTGATCCTGCCTGGAAACTGCCTAGCGTCATCACCTATCAGCTCAAAGAAATGAACCACGCAGTTGATGATTCTTGGACGAACAATCTTGATACCTCGATTCTGCATCCAAGGTAAGTGAATTGATGAGTATAAGGAGAAGAGATACTAACTCGCCCACGTAGCCAAGCTGATAATCCTGAGGGTTTTCGGCGTCAAGCTGAGCATCCTGAGGAGTTCCGGTTTCTCACCGGCCCCGATGAAGCTCCACGGCCTGGCACGCCATACGGCATCGATGCTGAATTTGTGGCCCTGCAACGCGAAGAAATCGAGATAAAAGCCGATGGTACCCGAGAAACAGTCCGACCAAGTCGTCTTGGTCTTGCTCGTGTCAGCGTTCTCCGCGGTAGAGGTCACGATGCCGAGCTCCCATTCATCGATGATTACATCGCCATCACGGAGCCTGTCGTCGATCATCTGACGCAGCATTCGGGCATCTCGCCAGGTGATCTAGATAGGACTACTTCGCGACACGACCTGATCAACCTTAAGGTAGCATACAAAAAGCTGTGGCTTCTACTGAATCTGGGCTGCATCTTTGTCGGCCACGGCCTCATCAAAGATTTTCGCACGATCAATATTCATGTCCCGAAATCACAGGTCGTCGACACGGTTGAGCTCTTCCACATTCCCGCCCTCAAGCGCAAACTCAGCCTTCGTTTCTTGGCTTGGTTGCTGTTGAAGGAAGATATTCAGACAGACATGCATGACTCTATTGAAGATGCGCGGACGGCAGTCAAACTTTGGAGAAAATGGGAAGAATTCACCGAGGCTGGTGTTCTGGAAGAGACACTGGAATGGGTTTATAGGCGAGGTAGAGAAATGGGATTCAAGGTTCCTTCTGCTAGGGGCACTGCAACGGAGTCTGACAATCTTGGGGTCGGGACGCCGGGGAGGGTCACACCAGCTGGAAGGGCGACGCCTGAACTCGGTATGAGAGGGAGTGATGGCGGGATGGTTATGGGACTTGATGGGACTAGTGATACGCCGACGCCTGGACGGAAAGGGTTTGGAATCGGGAGGATGGGATTTGGGAGTCCGATGAGGTAGTGTGGTAGCTATTCAGCCCTGGGCTTGGGGTTTGGGGCTTTGGAGGAGGAGGAAGGACTATCTTTTGTGTATTCATTTGGGATGAGAGAGAGAGAGGGTAGATAGCGGAAGCAAAGAATCAGCTCGTTTCAATTTGTCCCTTTCCAATGAAGATTTGTGGTGAGATGTTTCTGGTGGATTGACATTTACATTCTGCTGGATATTGATGGACGTGGATTGTAGATTAGATTCCTGGTTCTGGATATGGGTTTATCATCCCAGCAAGTCCTTGAGAAGACCAATGTAATCCATACCAGAGTAAATCAAGGGTGATCAAGACGCTGCCAAGAATCATAACAGCGGGTCTGAAGCGCGTCTCTCGGCAGGAGGTCTATTCTTGGCGCGGAGCTTCAGATCTCCGACAATGATGACTATACCAAGTGCAATACCTCCACAAACACCTATCAATGGAAGAGAGGCAGTCCTTGGATTCCATTCTCTTCCGTCAACAAATGAGACTGGGTATGCCTCGAAGTATTGGTATAGTAATCTATAAACGAACGGCGAGGAGCCGGTTATAGAAAAACGAATTGGCTCCGTTGGTAGGATTGGAGAGGATTGGGTGAATGGTCTTTGGGTATGTTTCTTCTTATATTTCATGGAATGATGGGGTCTTTTGAGTGTGGGATTGATGGGTGGATTCTTCAACTTCTTACCGCCTATCTTTTCTTATTAATTCGAATTTTTGATGCTTTTTGGGATAGTACCGCCGGAATATGTGTCTCTGGCAACCATTTCAACACCATAATCGAGACAAAGGACGGACGAAATGAAAGCCCTGGAAGAGTGGGAAGTTTGCGGCCATATTTTTCGGAAAGTGGACCAAAAGCTGCTGGTCCGAATGCATATCCCTGTGATCGATCAATCGGAGGACCGCGATGAGTTGCATCCAACATACCAGTATGAATAGGCTTGTTCCCAGGACGGCGACCTCTTTACTAATGCCGGATTCCGTCGACACAGCTTTGGTTGTGCCACTGAATATCGAGCTCTGGATGGATGTTGAAGACGATATGAGGATCCACAATATGGTCATGAACGTTTTCTACGCTTTCGATCGGTTATGCGGATTCCTTGTTCTTATCAGCTTAAGTCTTCCTAGCGAGACTACTGGCGTACAATGCATCGTCCGGGCCATTCCACCCGATCACGTCCCAATCAATTGGCGTGGACGTACTTGATAGGATCTATTCCGAATCCATCGATTCGAATCCATTCTCATCTTGCAAAGAGTCGCGAATTGGTCCTAGTTTCCACTTGTCATTCAGATGGAGCTTTGAGAAAAGGTCAAGTCATTGATCCCAGGGCAGCATCTTCATTTCACTTCCCACGACCAAGGCTGCCACATGTTAAAGGAGACAAGCCTAGTTCCAACTACAGACTCGCCGATTCGGGAATCACCTACAATCACTGGATACTCATTGTTTCAGGTGTTAGGTCATGGACATTCCTTCGGCTTTCACGCCTCGCGGCTGTGTACCATACCCGCCGTCCCCCGAAATTCTGCTCGTCTTGTCTATCTTTGTTATTATTTGGGCTCTGGAGCGAGGATATATACTGTGTTGCACAGCTCATCGCTGCATGATACCGGAACTACTGTAGTGCATGCAGGTAAGACAAGGCTTTCTATTCACCTGATGCAGCCTTCAGGTCTATGTGCCAAACGATGTCTTTCTCTCCGGTGTATAGAGCGAAGCTGACGTATAGGACATGCCGGTTTCGCAGAATGATCGACATTCGCACATCACAGTGCCGAAAGGTTCATTTCTTGCCATACGCGCCTGTGGACTATTCTCTGGGCGAGGGCTTTCTTCTCACGGACTACCCCCGAAATTCTTGAAGACTCTTTGTTTGCTAATCATGCCACCACCAAGCTTCGTTATCTCCTTATCCCTTGATAAAGACTTAGATTACGTTCTCACTTCTGATTGATAGTCAATATTGATCAAGTTCTAACAAGCCCGGCTTCAAGAACTGATGTAGATTTATCGATATCACTCTGAAGAGAAGGGGTTTCCAACCCAATGATACCTTCGGTTTGGCTATCAGAAAGGCACTGTAATTTTCATCATCATTCAAGACCGACCAGAGTAGCTGTGAAAAGCAAACGTCGCATGAAAGGATGACCCCACTCCCTACAGTCCTCGTAGCGGAATTCTTCTTCGTCAAGCGTGGCACAGACCTCAAATTTTGTCTTCGTCGCCAATTCAACCTCGTCCCAAAGGCTTCGAAAAGATGTTGGACTATGCCAGTACGGTTCAGCCTGCATGAGATCTTGAAGGGGAAAGTTTCCCGGTACAACGCTTCCAAGCTGTCGACCAAGAATTGTCGATCCCTTCTTTCTTTTCAAGAATCCCACAATACGGTTACACAGCGATAGTTGGTCTTCCCATCCAAAGAGATGCAAAAATGAAGACGCCCAAACGACATTTATCTTGCCAGCTAAACTCTCAAAGGTGTCTGGTGAGTGTTGGAACATATCCCCAAACAAGAACGTTGCGTGAAACTTCTCCCTGTCACGAAAGAGCTCGTAACCAAAGTTGACAAAAATCGGCTCCAGATCTACCCCATACAACTGTGCGGGAGGAACTCCATCGTCCACAAGCTTGCGCAGCTCCTGTCCAAAACAGCAACCAACGTCGAGCAAGGTTTCGCCCTTTCTCAGTCTTTGAAGAATTTCGCCATATCGGGGACTTTGACTAAGGCTCAATGTGAGAAATCGGAAATGACCGATACATGGGTAAGGCCGAATTTGGAAAGCCTTGTCACGCTGCGAGCGTTAGATGATGAGTTTCAATCACGGACAGAGCTACCAACGAGCGCCAATACGTGGGCGTCGACTTCGTCAGGGTCAACTCCGCTGTAACTGACGAGTAGCTCTCGAGCTTCGGGTTTGATAGACAGTGGCAATTCATTGCGATACACTGATGTCTCATCGCTCGGCGCAGCCTTATCGAACTTTCCGTCACCGATGATGGTCTGCGTTGGAGCCATTACGGGTGGGTGGGCGTGGGCGAGGTCGAGAAAAGATGTATTGAATGGCTTGAACAATAGGTTAATGGACCATTTGTGAGTGAGTGAGTGTTTCCCAAAATTGACAGACGAGCAGATCTGGCCGCGGTTTCGAAGCCTCTACAGTTCGTTATCGATGCAGGCTCTTGGTGTGGTTACACGACAGGAATCGACTCCGACTCAGCTATCAACCAATTCTCATTGCATGAGCAGCAAGACTGATGCTTCAAGTACTAGCTGCAAGCTACATCACCGATCGACGCTACATTCTCTAGATCTCATCTCTGCTTCCGAATACCTGTTTTCTTCGGAGTCGGCGAGAGATGAACTGATCTCTTCTTCGCCCCTTTTAGCAACCTCATCGGACCATGAGTTTACCACTCATGCAGGAGGGCCGCCTCGTTCATTCGAGATCAAGATCCAGCTCCAACCTCAAGTGCTACCGACTGATATAATGATTTTCATTAGTCGCTGACTTTGCCATCTCTATCCACAGCATGCAGATCTAAGACATTCGAGAAGTTCATCGAGTCCACATGACCACGAATGAAAAAGCTCTGCCCTTCTACCAAAAATGAAATCAGGACACACTGCCTGAATGGCATCGTGATCCAATTGTATGTCCTCCGAAGCGAGCGTTGGACGCCGTCCACACCCTTATAGTTTATCGTTCGGCATCGACGAGAGACAATGCAAGAGATGGGGATACTACCTAGTCACAAGGACGTAACTAACCACTCACCTTTGGAGCACAAGCCGTGTTTCCGTTTCCCAAAATACATCTTTTCATAATCTTTGCAACCTCTCTGGCTGTACTCGCACATGCGGTGCCAACCCACACATATCTAGACACAGAAACCTACCTCGCGATCGACAAGTCCTCAACGCGTTGGCGTTCGCGGTAGACGAACGACCAGTCGGGTCCCTCGATCAAATTTTCGCCCTAGATGTATGTCTTTGGGTGGACGTCGAAGCCGGCATTTAATTATAGTATTGTGGTGAACACTTCTGCGCCTTGGACTAGATATCGGAATTTCTTATTCCGATCAGCCAGCTCAAGCCATCCTCGTCAGACGAATAAGTTACTGCGTGTTATCTTGGTTGTTCTAATCGATTATATTCCGGTTAACAGTTTGAATATTGTGGATCGAAGCAGTTATCCGAAAAGGGTTTTGAGGATGTATACATTATTGGTCCTGAGGAAGCAGTTCCCTTTCACCGCCTTGGATTATCAATTCGACACCATTAGCGAACTATGTCTCGAAAGTTGCATTTGTTAGTAAGGAACCCCCCGCAATATTTATATGCGAATGCTGTAACTAGTCGGAAAAAGTTAAGCCGTAAGCTAGTGCGGTACAGCCACATCCCATGGGGATCACCTTTTTTACCAAATTGGGTTAAGTCACACCAACCTCAATGCCATCGTGGACCAATTATTCGTGCTCCGAAGCGGCGAGAATTGGACGCCAAGCAATCCCTCACGATCGATCGTAGGTAAGGCGTTCAATGAGAAATGATCTTCAACACCACCTTAGCTTCCAGCAAAACCCGGAAGTCATGGATATAAAAGCAAGGGGCTGGAGATACAACCCATCGTAGCACAGCACAGAGATAGCTCGTCCCAGCTCTCAACTCCAAAACACTAACCGCGCTTACTTTGCACTTCAAACACTATGCATCTACTCTACATCCTAGCCATCCCTCTGACTGCTGTACTCGCACACGCACTACCGTCCCAAAAGCAGCAGCAGCAGCAGCAGCACCACCTCTCCGCAGAAACCTACCTCGCAATCGACAAAGTCCTAAACGCATTCTCCTTCGCCGTAGACGCCCGCCCCGTCGATCCAACCGCCTTTTCCCAAATCTTCGCCCCAAACGCCTGGATGAACCTCCAACAAGAAAGTTCCCCCCAAATCGGCATCGAAAGCATAACAGCCGCTTTCGTAGACCTCCTCCCAAAATACAGAACCCAGCATTCCTTTGGCACCAAATCCATCGTTTTGAATGCCGACGGTACGGCGAGTTGTGAAACCGTGTTTGTGGGCACGTTTTGGGGCACGGCGGATAAGGCGTTTGATTATTTACAGAATTATCCGAGGTATTTTGATCGGCTTGCTTTGAATGACGAGGGGGAATGGAGGATTACGAATAAGACGTTGCAGTACATGGTATGTTTACCCCCTGAAATTTCGATTCCCGTGTTTTGATGACCGTTGTGCTGATTTTGACTTTTTCTTTTGCTATTAGACGCCGTCGTTGGGGAATTTGACGATTACTTAGTGACGGTGGGGGATATGCTGTGGAATTTTTGGTTGGTGTAATGGTAGGGATTTGGAGTCGTTGAATGTAGGGAAAGACTTTATATGTGGATAGCTTGTAAATACGGTAATCATCAATGAAACAGAAGTGTGCATACGTTCATCTTTTTCGTACGCGTATGTCACGGCCTGTTAAACGCATGCATATGCCATCCCGATCATACTTGCGTCGCACAAAGAAACCCAAGCTACTGATGCTGCTGCATGGACAGTGTGATGCAAGGACGGGATATCTAGGGAGGGGAAAAGATGTCAAAGATGCGCCTTTGAGTATTGAGTTTCGACTGGATGGTATGAAGGTTCCAAGACGAGTGACGAATATCAATCACATGAACCTTTTCGGCAAAAGAAACCGTGATCATCTTATCTTGATAGAATCATCTCTTTTTTTTTCCAATTCGACCTGCAAAATTTCGGCATTTTGATTATGGTCGGTATGGCAACTCAAGCTATTAGAAGGGTGCCTTTCTGCTTCTTGACAGGCATACCGCGACGTTACCTTACTTCGCAAGCAGCGGCGATAAGACCATGGATACCAGTGGCGGCTCGTCGTCAACGGCCGGTTATTCATGATCCACCAAGTGATAGCAAAGGCGTCACGGGCATCCTTTCCAATTGGGTGAGAGATGTCCAACTCGATGACGTTCCTCAAGAGTTGATTGAAAGGACCAAATACATTCTTCTGGATGGTATAGGTGAGAACAATCATGACTCGGGACATAATATTCAGTTTGGAAGATACTGACTATTCTTTTCCACGCAAGGTTGCGCGCTGGTGGGAGCTAATTTGCCTTGGTCTCGGGTCTTGACTGAGTCGGTACTTGCTATGGAGGGAGAAGGCAAGTGTACTGTTATCGGCTGGGGATTCGAAAACGTACATATCCATCTGCGATATTCGTGGGCCTTGGCGCTGACTGGTAATAGCGAGTATCACCGCTGAGTGCTGCGCTTTTGAATGGGTAAGTTAGTTCCTGAGGGAGAAGACACATTCAACGGTCATTGAGCGTGAAGAACAGCACTTATATCCAAGGCTTCGAGCTAGACGATTTGCACAAAGACGCGCCGTGGCATGCCTGCTCGGTCATCATCCCAGCACTCTTCGCAGCGATTGAACATGACTCCGGCACGTCCTCAGCAAAGCACTCTGGCAAATCATTCCTACTTTCCACCATCGTAGGTTTCGAACTCGGCGGTCGAATTGGCAGAGCACTGCACGGAACAGATATGCTTTCGAGAGGATGGCATAGCGTAAGTTCCATCCGCGCTCCCAGGAATGAACTGACAACCTGCAAAGGGAGCTGTATTCGGGCCTCCCGCAGCAGCAGCTGCCGTTTCAAAACAGCTCGGTCTTTCTCCACGCCAGATTGAAGATTCCTTTGGCACAGCATGTACGCAGAGCTCTGGTCTGATGTCAGCCCAGTTCGAGGCCATGGCGAAACCAATGCAGCACGGATTGGCCAGCCGAAACGGCCTTTTTGCAGCTCTACTATCCAAGGATAATTACACAGGCATTGACAAAGTGTTTGAACGTCATTATGGAGGATATCTGGATATGTTCAGCCAAGGTACCAAGTTGACACCGCAGAATAAACCGTATGAGATGACCCAGAAGCTGGGCGAAGATTGGTCGAGTCTGTGCAATATCAGTATTAAACCTTATGCGAGTATGGCTGGGACTCATGGGCCGACGGATTGTATCGTGAATCTCCAGGAAAAGTACACTCAGCACTTTCAGGATCCGAGCAAGATCAAAAAGATCAATATCGTTCAGCACAAGGCTTGGTCAGTACTCTTGATTCCCTCCAATCTCCATGCGAGGCTCGCGTTGACTTGTTTTCTAGGTACGGCCATGGTGGACAAGACATTACTCGACCAATCACAGTTCTTGGCGGACAAATGTCAACAAAGTACTGCGTGGCGGCTCAACTCCTCGATCGTGCCGTCTTACCAGCACAATTCACGACGGCGAATCTCAACCGCGACGGGATCTGGCAACTCATCGAAAAGGTTGAATGTGAATGCGACCCAAGCTTCGACCAATCCAAACGATGGGCCACACGAGTATCTATCCACTTTCATGACGGCACTTGTCTCAAAGAAGAATCCGAGGGCCCAAGAACAACCCACAGCCCTTTGAGTAATCTGGAGATTGTAGAGAAGTACAGAAGACTGGCGGATACTTGTGTTGATCCAGCGAGGAGGGCGAGGATCGAAGGACTGGTCTTGAATATCGAGAGTTTGGAAGATGTGCGGGATTTGACTCGAGCGTTGGAGGGGAGGACAAGATGTTCTGTGACTTGATGTTGCTTTGTTCATGGCGGACGAGAGATATAAAATCGCCTTCGTTGCGATACGGAGAGCAGGCGAAGTCGTTGGTCCACCATAACTCTCAGTCCCATCAATGCCACTCCTACCCTGGTTTCCATCCCCATCTCTCGCCACGTCCTTGAAATACCTGCTGATATTATAGAACTGGCGGTTGGTTACGCACTAGTTCGCCAACGAGATCGGATCCGACCATCAAAAGACCGTAAAATAACCTTCATATTCCAAGCTTCAATCAGGAAGTGAAGAAAGCTGTTTGCTGACCAGACTTCAAGAACCAAGGCCACCGTCGATAATAGTGGGCAGGGAATCAGCTACAACAAGAACGCGTTCTCGATGGCATAACATCGAGAGCAAGTATACATACAGCCTTGGACTTATCCATAATGATCTCCGACACTGGGATGGAGATGACCGCCCTGGATATAAGGTTGGATATAGGGCTGGATATAGGGCTGGATATAGGGCTGGATATAGGGTGGATATAGGGCTGGATATAGGGCTGGATATAGGGCTGGATATAGGGCTGGATATAGGGCTGGATATAGGGTGGATATAGGCTGGATATAAGGTTGGATACAAGGTTGGATATAAGGTCGGATATAGGGTTGGATATAAGGTTGTGCAGAAACATGTTGCAGGAAAGAAACGAGAAACGAAGATTGCATTTTGAAACTCTAAATAGGACTACCCGCCGCCCGCGCGTGTATACCCAGCCACCCAACCACAGGCCTCCCCTTTTAATCAACTTCCTGAAGTACGGAGGTTCGAAGGCTTGAAAGTTATTATATCCACTTATAAGGCGGGTCTAGAGATTAGACTATTCAGATTAATCATAAGATTACCGACCTAGAGGCTGCCGCTTCATATCAGGGAGTAGCCCCTAGATTTTACTGGGCTATCTTTGTAGCCCTCCGAGAGTATAGTTATTATTATACATATTACAACGTCTAATCCCCATAGTTAGGCGACCCCGCCTGTTACTAGAGGGACCAGATCCCTAGTGATTTGAGGCTTGGAATAGTAGAGCTTGATCACTTTCAATCGTTCCTACCTCCGTACTAGATAACTATAACTCAATATATACCAAGTAGGATGTAACTTCTTCTCTGTCCAACTCTTCTATTCTTATTTGTAATTAGGGATGTTAATAGTACGTCTAGATCTACCTTCCAGGAAGCTAGATACTAAGCCATCTATAGACCTAGGATTCTACCGCGACGTGGTATATCGTCCGCGCCGAGGGAAACCCGGCGTCCCGGTCATCGGTGCGGCTCGCTCCGTCTATTCGAGATCTCCTGAAGCCGAGGAACTTGGGCGATACGATTATTGCGAAGATGGCACAGACCTGATGGGAAGCGATTAGCAAAGCATCTATACTCTTCAATCTTTTGGAACGCCCTTCACACACTACTAGAGAAAATATTCCAGGGAAACTATCTAGCAATAAGGCGTTGGTCGCCATCAGTGTAACTGAAGCAGTCGCCGTCCAATTTAGAAATGATTAATCCTCGTTTGCGTGATCCCGGAATTATTGATCTTTTCCACCGAATATGAGACATCGCAACTCAAGGCTGGAAAGACGAGTTGCTTGCGACGGCTTCATTTGGTATTGAGTATGCGTTTCATTTTTGCTTCTTCATACGACTTGTTCATTTTATATATCAAGCCTTCTTTCGCTTGACCTCTCCCTTTGCTTGTTCAGTCTCAACATTCTCGACCACACTCGTTTACCACACACTCATTACATTTCGAATACATTAATACTAGCAATGAAGACGACCTCAGTCAAGCTCGTGGCATCCGCCATCGGAGCCAACGCTATCCCTCAAGGCCTCACTCAGATTCCGAAATTCCCCACACAGCAAGGTCCCGGCTGTGCAGCACTCCCAGCAGAAGTCAAGATGGGCCCAGGTGTCGAGATGAGGAAGCAAGATATTCCAACCGGCTGCTCAGCATTCGAAGTCCTCATCGGTGAGATCGCCCAAAACAAAGCCATAACCAACCCAAAAATCTGACAATTCGCAGCCCGAGGAACCAGTGAACGCAACCAATACGAAGGCGGAAAATTCGGTGTCGTCGTCGGCGACCCTCTCATTGGAAACTTGACTGCTAAATTTCCCACGGCACGAGGTTACCCAGTCCAAGTACAATACCTTCCCTTCCACCTCCCATACATTTCCCGCTCTCCTAACAAGTCAACCCCAGTACCCAGCCGACTACAACATAGTCCCCGGCGTCCGAGCCGGCACAGCCGACGTCCTCGCCCGCCTCGAATCCCAATCAAAAGCCTGTCCAGACCAAAAATTCGCCCTAGTAGGCTACTCCCAAGGCGCAGGTCTAATGCACAACGCCATCCCCAAGATCCCCGAAGAAACCCAGCAGAAAGTGCTCGCCCTGATCATGTACGGAGACCCGGAATTGCGGAACGGGGAGAAGGCGAAGAAATTCCCGCCGGCGTTGGAGAAACTGTTGCTGGAGAATTGTGCTGAGGGCGATATGGTTTGTGATAAGGGGAGTTGCTTTGCGCCGCATTTGCAGTATATTCGACAGGCCTGGGTGGATCGGTCTGTAGAGTTTTTGATTGCGGCGTTTAAGGGGACGCCGATGCCTGCTAAGATTAGTGGCGTTGGGTTTAATTAGAGCGTGCGGTTGATTTTTTGGAAAAACATCGTAACCAATTTTGATATTCGATGTTGGAACTCAATAGTATCTATGATTTGAGACACTTGGAAGGACATTCGGTGGCGATAAATGCTTAACGGCTTGATGATGGTAACGTGGCTAGAAACTCTAACGATATTCATTTCAATCTGAACGTGTGATTTCGAAACTGAAGACTAGGCAGTCCTTGAGAGAGGTCCTCTCGACGGTATCGTGGAGATGCGGAACCTAAATCCATTTGGCAAAGGCTGTCCAGGCAGGAGAGGTCATCGCGAGAGGGTCGAAGAAGAGAATGGTGAAGTCTGTGGGCTGCACGCGTGGAAAGGCCCATTATATAAGTATATAGGGCTCTCAGATTAGCTCCTACATATCAGACTCCTAGACGATGAATATCCCAACTGGCATGGAAGGAAATGATGAAATTGTGTAAAGCGGATCGAGTCGATGGACAAACTGCCAGTGGAGTTTGAATTCCGCGGCCCAAAAAATGCAGCCACGTGATCTTCATTGGTGTCCATCAATTAGTAAAAGCTTCATGGACGCTGATTCTGACAATGATTTGGGGAATCAATACAGCAAAGTATCTTTCCTCGTTGGTTGGGATAAGAGCAGAAGATCACCTGACCGATTAAGGAGCACCCTACCGATAGTTAGCGGTAGATCTCAACGATTTCTTCGAACAAACAACAACAACTTGCATCAAACTTGAATTCTCCTCAAGTCTTCATCTATCTTTCCCCGAAACCCTCAGAACCTACTAAATTGCGACAGAAGAGTATCATGGGTCATGCTTCGCGTCTGATAAGCGTTACTACGCGACCAAATTCGTACCAAAGCTCATTTCCATTCACTTGACAGCTACCCGTGGGTCGGCGAAAGAAAATATGATGCATCCTGATCAAAGGCTGACATCCATCATCCAGCCTTGAGAGCCATTCTTGCCATCGGATTGCGCGTTCTCAGAGCGCGCTCGTACAAGGACCGGAATGGCCGCATAGATGTCTCGCTGTTTGGCGAGATCAAACCTGTTAATGCTAAAGGATTTACGTCTTCCATTGAAGAACCACGCGTGCTTGTCTTGCCATTGTTTAACAAATGGCTGAGTGGCACAAACTATTGTTTCTGGCAGGTCTTGGCATCGGTACAAAAGAGATGGATACTATCTTCCCACCCATTACTTCGCCAGAACTCATATCATCCGCCAGTACGCACAGCACAAATGGCACTCTTTCCACCGGGCGGCTCACACCAGGAGCGCGAATTCAATGAAGAGCTAAAGATCTTTGGTAAATTTCTCGGCAACGAAGGGCTCGTGCAAAGCAGCGATGCGCAAAAGATACTCCAAGAAGAGCTGAAGATGACCCCGCTGTTCTCCATGAGCATAAAGCAAGCTGCTTTGAAGCAAGGCATCGTTGACTTCGGTCAATATGCAGTTCTGGGCCACGTAATTCCCATGACATTCGATGGGTCGATCAACAATTTGGCCACTAAACTCTCTGGTGTTTCACTTGATGAGCCACAGAGTGAATCAAACAACACAATTGATCCCGTTCTGCTCAATACCAATACTCCGTGGTCCGCATTTATCTGTGGTTCCCAAGGTAGTGGCAAGAGCCATACGATGTCTTGTATTCTTGAGAACTGCTTGCTGCCGGATGCTCAAATTGGAAAGCTTGCTTATCCTTTGGCTGGTCTAGTATTCCACTACGACAGCATGGATAGCAGTCATTGCGAGGCCGCACATTTGTGCTCGCAAGGTATCCAGGTCAAAGTTCTGGTCTCACCGAGCAATTACCAAACGCTGAAAACCAAATATGGCACTCTTCCTGGCGCTGAAAAACATTTGAAAGTTCAGCAGCTTTGGCTTCATGGCTCGCACCTCAACACCGAGCGTATCAAGCGACTCATGGCTTTTGGGGACGATAGTGAACAACCACCACTTTATTTGCAGGCAAGTCGTTTGCCACCTTTGTCTTGAAATCATTTTAACGATCGTTCTCGCTAGACCTTGCTGATGATTCTGCGGAGCATGGCTCTACAAACTGGAGGGGCTTCAACCTTCGATTATGACTTGTTCAAAAGGCGCCTGGAAGCAGAAATGTTCACCGACAGACAAAGCGGACCACTTAAGCTTCGTCTAGATATTCTTGAAAGCTTCATGGAGAAGGGCACAAAAAAGGCTCAAGGTTCGACTTTGCTAGAAGGCCAACCTGGGACACTTACTATCGTGGACTTGACGGATCCTACCATTGACACCAACACTGCCTGTGTTCTCTTTGATATCGCCTTGGCAATTTTCTTGGAAAAGACTACCACATGCGGTAAAATCGTGGGTTTAGACGAGGCGCACAACGTAAGACACCCTGGAATGTGGTGCTCACTCTTGCTGATGTTCTTTCCAAACAGTACCTTCATAACGGCGCCGCATCTGAGAACTTCACGAACAGCCTTCTCAAAGCCGTGCGAGAACAGCGTCACCGTGCCACTCGGGTCGTTGTTGCTACACAAGAGCCAACCGTTTCTCCAAAGTTTATCAACCTATGCTCCATGACATTTGTCCATGGCTTCAATTCTCCAGAATGGCTGGACACCCTGCGAAAGCATATAGCAGGTGCAGCATCCGTAGCAGAGGAATTCCAAAAGAGTGGCCAGAGATTTCTCGACCATATCGTTAAGCTCAACACAGGCGAATCGTTTTTGTTCTCTCGATTGGCCCTTCTCGACGTTGAAAATGGAAAGCCGGTCAAGTTAGGCGCCAAGGTCAGAAAATTTAGGACGCGACAACGTCTCACGCATGATGGTGGACGAAGCCAGAATGCTACCGAGCAGGCGGGATTAGGCTGTCTGTCGGCCGCGGGATGCGGTGAACGGGATGAATGATTGGCTATGCTAGATGCAAAACCAAACTAGATTTGGGTTGCCCGTAGATGTCGCGACTGTCCAGTCTCTCGAGAAACAATAGAGGTTGCGAGCCAAAAATCGTGGGTTTTGTTAATTTCATCTCTCATTGCTGACTATTATGATGCTAGACCATTCACTCGTCTTGAGCTCCTCTGAGAGTGGCTCACTCCTTAACTCCGGTTGCATACCAGGATCGCGACCTCTAGTCTTTCTTTCGAGGTATAGAAACAATTTTTGTTCAAGTCTGGCCAGAATATTCGTTCCAAATCCGAGATCGGTTGTTCAGTTTGCGGTTGTCCGGGCCAGGCACTGTACTTCTCACGAAAACGCGACGCTAACCTCAATCGACACGGCCACTTACATCTCACATAGCTCAAACATACTCCGAGACGCGCGAGATCGTAAAGCGCGTACTGTTGGGGATGACTTTCTAAATTTCTAGATTAAATCTCGCGAACTGGTATCCTTCTGGAATTTGAATCAAGTTGATTCGTTTACTATGCAATAAGCATTCGACGACACAGACAGCTTAAACAATGTACAGGCCACATCTTTTGCACATTATTCAGAGGTCCAGCTTTCGTTCGTTCTTCAAGCTTTAGCCACATTCATTTTTCACCATGAGGCCCTCTGCCATTTTGCTGTTCGCAAGTGCCGTAGCAGCCTTGCCACAGGCCAAGGGCACTGGCGGTGCGGGAACAGGAGCCGTGAACCCTCTGAAAGGTGGCAATGGAGCCAACAAGCCAGGAACCGGCGATCAGGTTGCGAACGAATTGACGGAAGGCGCATGCAAAGATATTATCTTCATCATGGCGCGGGCGTCTACCGAACCCGTAAGCATGTCCAACTTCATCGCGGTTCCACACTAACTCCATTAGGGTAACATGGGCGGCTCAATGGGACCCCAGATCTGCAAAGGCCTTAAAACAGCATACCCAGATCGTGTTGCGTGTCAAGGTGTTGGCGGACCATATAGCGCAGGTATAATGGATAATGTACAACCCAAAGGCACGACGGCAGCAGCAATTGGTGAAGGGACGAAGATGTTCAAAATGGCCGACAGTAAATGTCCCAGCTCCAAGATCGTGTTTGGAGGATATAGGTCAGTCTCCCCTCTTTCCCTCTCCATCGCCCATCTAACAACATGCCAGCCAAGGCACAGCCGTTATGCACAATGTCGTCGGCGCCCTCCCCGCCGCAATAAAACAGAAAATACCCGCCGGCGTCCTCTTCGGCGATACCCGGAACAAACAGGATCATGGACAAGTACCCAATTACCCCAAAGACCAGGTCATGATTTTCTGCGACGCGGAAGATGGCGTTTGTGGAGGTGCATTGAAGGTCACGAATGCGCATATGGTGTATGTTAGGAATGGGGATGGGCCTAAGGCTATTGCTTTCTTGAAGGGCAAGTTGGATCCAGTTTTGAAAGCACCGGCGGCTGCTGCTGCTTCTCGGGCCTGAGATGGTTTGAGTGGTATGATGCGATGACAATCAATAGAGTTTTTGATTGAAGTAAGCCGACTTTCGGGGTTCCTGGTTTTCATTTGGCGTATGCGTCGATTGCTGTACTAATTTGCAGGCACGCCACATGCCCAGGTCAAGCACTCTGCTTACTGATTCAACTTACACGCAGCCGGTACAAGAAGAGATCCGATATCATAACCAAACTAAAAAAGGATGTTACGAATTCTTCCAGTGATGCAACCTCGATACTTCTTATTTCTGGGAAACCCTCGAACGGTTGAATCTCATCGGTTTTCGCATCTTTCCGATGTCTCCCAACGTCACTTTGGCAGTTCAATGAGTGCGGCTGCTAGCAAGTAAGATCCCGTTCAAGGAGTGTGAAAAAAGTTACAAGTCTAACATTATCCCAGCCGGGTACAGTTCTCAATTTTCTCAATACAACCACCCCCCTCCCCTTTCTCCCCATCCCCCATATCCCACTATTGACTCATTCCTTCTTTCGAAACCGATCGTTTATACCCAAAATCCTCAATATGATATCCAAACTCCTTATCTTGTATGCAAGCATCTCCCACAAATTGACGGTAGAAGGCACGCTGGGAATATAGATTCCGTCCTGCTCGTCCCGTAGGATCACAATCAAGAGTCACCTAGGAAGCGATTCTAGCTCTGCTCTATCCAAGGGCCAGGCTGATAAGATCTGATGAGGACTGCCCAGACAGTAGCCATCGCTGCGCCAGATGTGGTTGCCTATGTGTGAAGAAGGGCGATTATCGAAGGGATCGCAGTTCAAACAGCATTTTCGAAGATATGGACGATGAGTAAAACCTTGGGGGTTAGGATGTGCCCGGAGTGAGAGGGCTTGCTGTGTTGATCTGCTGAGAGAGTGATTGCTTCGAGTATTTGAATCTTTTTGTGTCTCGGCAGTTGCGGGTGCTGTCCCGGTACGATGAGAAGGCTTCTGACGACTTTCTTGGTTCAACGAAACCTGAGGGCGTGAACTTGGATTTGTGGATGTACTCTGCCCCGTGCGGCGACGAGCTTGACTATGGCCCTGGTTATTCAGTGGTCGTAAAGTCTCAGTGTTAGCATTCTGTGAGTTAGTGCGGGAAGCGGAACTTGTTGCTGCTCTAGTTTGAGATGTTTGACGTGTTCTTCGGGTACCTAAAGGACAAGCAGAAGTACTACCCCAGCGCGAAGCAGCATTAGTCTGTGCCAATGGCAAAGATTGTGAGGTATTTCTACTACCTCGTGCCCGAGCAGCAGCAGCGTTAGCCATCAAATCCCGGTTTGAAGTTGGAGGGCAATTGCTGCCTCCATAGCGGTTTGGAAAATTGTTCATACTGTAAGTTGAGCTAACTTAAATCCATCAAAATTATTGAATGTACGAAGAAGATAAAAATCAGAAGCTGATGGCTTTATAGTCCTTATCAACGATCACGCGTGTGAGTCTGCAAGCTACGAGCAGCTGTACGTGTCAGCTTTCTTGACACGTTGAATGTCAAATTTCGAGCCACCGTTCTGGTAGAAAACTCATGGTCTTCTATGAAATACGAGTCATAGAACGCAAGTTAATAGCGTACGGTATCACATCAATGACCTGATTAATTCCTCAGCTCTGGGGCGTTCAATGCAGGCGCGTCAACAGTCCGCGGCGACGACGAGTACGACTAGGGCGACTCAGCGGGAAGAAAACTATCTATTGGTAGATAAGTACGTGTATTCTCCCATCTACCTTATAGCCTAGTATACTAGGCAGAAAGCGAGGAGTAGGTTAAAATCTTTATAATTATCCTAATTGGGAAGTAGATATAGTAAGCTCTAAAATCATTCTCTCCTTATAATCTCTGTATATATACCGAACGCTAGCTATAACTCGGGATTTACCCGTCCGTCTTCTCGCGTATTTCCGATTAACGGGAGGACGAGTCTCTTCAGGCGGGAGAGCTCGCCGGCGGGAGAAGATAAGTCTATAGACTACTTGATCTCTCGCCTCGGCGGTGAATGCTGGGCAGACGATTAATACGCCTGGTCTAGTATATGAACACAAACGCAATCCTGCATTATACACGCAAAAACGGGCATTGCATTCCCACGCTGATCGTAAACCCTCTGTAGTAATCTTGATCTCAAATTCCTCTTAAGAACTAATATCTATAAACCAGCCTAGCCGACTTCCTCGACTCCGAGCTTCTCCGCCTATTACCTATTGTCAAACTCTTGTATCATCCGATCGAGGCAATCCAAGTCTATCTCTCACCCGATTCCAAGTATGAAAACTCAAACGCTCCACCTCGTCGAAATTATCAAACAAAGCCTACTGCGCAGTTCTCTCAGCCTCAATCGCAGGACTAGAATGAATATAAGCCATCTCCTCCTCCAACGCACGATAACCTCATCGAAGCAGATGCCGCGGCAAACTCTCAAGTTCAGCTACTACGCTCAAGGGATATCTCAACCTCATCTCCTCAGATATATGAAAAAATGGATATCTCAAAAGATATAGATAGTTGAATACATGAGGAGTACCTACAAGTGCTCAATCCAGTTTAGTATACGCAAAGATCCAAGGAAATGAGTGTAATCTATGTGCGACATGCATACCGTGTATGTGCCATGCCAATCCATGCATATATGCCAAGACGGTACAATGCATACATCAGACGTATCGGGAAAGACGACATCATACAACCAAAGATGTGGTCCAGTGTGGATTAGGTGAGGATCGCTTGTGCACTTGCCGTGAGTGCGAGATGGGCAACAAGTCACAATACGGTGGATTCCTCTCTGGTCATTCATTCTAGTGCTCTGTGCACGGCATTGAGCAGGGCCCGCATGATTTGGTCTTATCGCTAAAGTTCTGATATGAGCTCGACGAGCTACAGGTCGTCGAATTGTCGCTTGTCGCAAAGCTTGAGGTGCGGCACGTGCGGTGGCAGTAGAGGCTCGAGCAGTAGTAGATGATGCTTGTTGGCCTGATTGGGGCTGAGAAGACCCATTGGTTCTTCTCGGAGCTGGAGGGCACCCGTCGCGTTGGGAAGTTCCTGATCGATCGTCCATACTGCGGAAAGGTCAAAATAGTATACTTAGTGGTTCCAAAAATTGTTGTCAAAGCTAAAAATAGGCAGTCTATAGTATTAGGGAAATGAAAGAGCCTGGATCCGTCTTGATATACCCCCCTAGACGTGGATGATAAAGCGGAAATGACGAAATTGGTGGCAAGATGACTTGCCACCTCGTTACTTCACTCTGTTACTAAAAGCGTATTATCGATCTAGCTGGCCGCACGTGTCTTGAGAGCGTATGGCATTGGAATTTCGAGTTGCCAGCGTTTTATATACATGGATATATTCTTCTTTGATACTCCCTTAGTATATCCAAGCCAATAATTGTAGCTCATAGTCGCCAGCGGAGCAGGAATTAGCTATACGTAGTATACACCATATCCTATAGTAGGTATATCGCTTGATTGTTGGTAGGAGACGAATAGGGGGAGCTAGAAATTTCAAATACCAGTCAAGTCAATGACATGGCTAAAACGGTAAGTCTATAGAGAATCGCGATATATTATTTTTCTTATCGAGGTCTCGCTTGGAGAACGAGCGTAACAAGATCTCCCTAGAAGAAGTTTTCCCTATACACGTCGCTTATTAAGCTCTGAGCTCACAGAATCAATACGTAAGAGCGTATTATCTTCCTAGTCTTCCAAATACGATATTGGCCAGCCTAGAAGAATCGGTAGACGATATTACCGTGAGAAGGAAAGTATCCAACCGGTATTATTCCTCGATAGCTCCTAAGAACTCCAAATATCCTTTGTCCAACTCCCTTACAGTTATCCATTTATAGAAAAGAAAGGTTGCGAGTATAATATTACTGCTATAAACATAGATACGAAAAATAGTAAAAAATAAGTACTTACTTATAACCTACCATCTACAAATCTCATCCTAGTACTTATTAGAATATAACTTTACTAACCCCAAACCCTTAAGCTACTAAATAGTCTAAACTTATCCGAGATATAAGATCCCTATATCTAAGTAGATCCCTCAACTTACTTATACTACTAATTCTACGGTCTAACCTAGATATAAACAATATCTCCCTTAAAGCGAGTAGTATCCCTAAATACCAATCGTCTAAACTTCGGCTCTAACCCGTCTGCTACCCTCGAATAACATATTGAATATTGAGAATACGCGCGATGGCATTCGGCTGGCAGCAAGTCCAATTATCTCTGGATAATGCGGACACATCCGGAATAATGTCGGGTGTCGAAAAAGATTCAAGCAAACATAGCGAGGGAAATGGAGCTGCTGGTTATAGTAAAGTGGCGGAGAATCACACGAAGATCCACATAGTGAAATTGAGAAACATGGGTATCAAATGATGGAGGCTCTTGGAAGAGAAAATCGTGACACCATGGAAGAAACCCTTGACAGGTGTGGAGATGCCGAGGTAGGGTCGATAATTGAAGGATTTTGAATTTGACATTAGTGTTGTGTACTTTGTTCTTGTGTTCCTTTGTATTCCCTCGACCCCTGCTGTGAAGTCCAATCAGATAATCACCTATGCGCCTTCACAACCAGTCCTAAATGCAAGCCGACCCGCGTCTAAATGCGACATTCCCAAACGCCGAAGATAGAGCTGGGTATCATCTCAAACCGTATAAGACCCCGATGACAAAAATGAAATGCTTGACAGTGAGACTCCGCGATGCTTGTAAATATGATGCGCTACTTTTTGATTTCGGAGATGCTGCCACCGATGGCGCAAACTCAGAGTCCGTCGAAAAGGCGATCGAAGAAGTGGATGAGGTGGTATTTGTTTCGTTGGATCCGGTTACTCCGTCGAGTCCGGTAGCGGTAGCGGTAGCGTAGGGTATCGTTGTTCCATTACCATCGACGACGATGCCGTTGGATTGCGCGCTTAGAGTGTGTCCGTCTATTGTCATGGCTGAGCCGGCGACACTCAAAGTCTGGTTTCCGACAACCACGACAGTCTGTCCGGACGGATCCGTGGTGGCAGCTACCTGATATTCGATTGCTTGGGCTGTACCAGCGGCAATAGTAGGTGCGGTCGCATATGATACAGTCTGTGTTCCATCCACAATTATGCCAGTACTATCGACCTTGACATTGTGACTTCCTACCACGATACTAGAGCCAACATAGACGGGTGAGCCTGCAATTATCACGTATGTCGATCCAGAACTGTTCGTGTGTAGTTGAGGGTCGACAAAAGTTGGTGGTATTTGTGCACTGGGTGTCGATCCAGAACTGTTCGTGTGTAGTTGAGGGTCGACAAAAGTTGGTGGTATTTGTGCACTGGGAAGGAGCGCAGACACTGGCATGGTCTTGTCCCCGTCAACGAACCCATTGCTGACGATGGTAATTATTTTGACCGTGGTGATTGTGATTGCAGTTGCTGGTTGAGGCTCGGGAGGTTGAGGCTCGGGAGGTTCAGGCTCGGGAGGTTCAGGCTTTGTGTATCCTATGACGCTCGCGATGATGTCTCCGATGTTGGCGTACGATGTAGCTGATGTAGGACCAGGTGGAACACTGTCATTGCCCGCAGGTTCCGTCGCTGGTAGATTTTCCTTGGGTGAATCTTGGCCCCTGCTTGGATCTTGATCTTGTAGAGCGGGCGGTGTAGTTTGCGGCGCGTTTGTGTAAGAAGGCATCGCGACAGGAGTTGCATTATCTGGTTTTGAGGTCACCGTGGGTGCCGCGGGTGCTTCTAATGTGAGAAATTCAACAGAATTAAGCGCAAGAGGAGGGTCGTTCACCCCAAAATCACTGATTACACAGGTACTCCATTCGGGTCGCATTGTCAAAACTGCGTCAGGCATCCAGACAGAGGGGGCGTAAAGGTCATCAAAGATGGTCATACGTGGTCCGCTCCAGTCATAGCCTTGCATCCTGAAGAAAGCGGCGCTTGAGACGTAGCCATTCAAGTCTGCTAAGTTATATGGCACTGCCGAACGCCCAAGATGCCATCCTACCGCAGAAGACAGACTCTCTGGTGGCAGAGCAATGATTGTATTTGAGACGCCCTCTCCAATCTTCTTGTAGCAGCCCCAGTCATAAGCAGAAAGAGACTGAAATGAAAGATATACACTAGGTGATGTGAAGGTGGTTCCTAGCGCTTGGATGGTCTGGATGCCGGTCACGGTGGGTGGGACAGTAGTTCCGTTGGAGCGGCATGAGTTGGCCCCCGTCGTGGTGACTGGCCAGTAGATCACCTTCACATGGTCGCCTTTGATCATGCACATTGGCTTGGCCGTGCAGACTGTACTACACGCTGGGGTGACTGGAGGATTGACGACGTCATATGGAGGTGTGTATAATGAGGTGAATTTGTTGAAGGCAGCATTCTCCTTCGAGAAAGATGATTGCACTGCTTTGCAGTCGTCCGGTTCAATACGACAGCTTGGAGAAGGGCCAGGGTATGTACTACTCGCTGTTGAGGTGTAGTTTATGAATGTTGTAGTATTATAGTAGACGTAGGAGGAAAGCGGCGTCGTGCCATGCGCGTGTGTGATATTTTGGCAATCTACCGTATAGGTGTCCCAGAACGCAGATGTGTATTCGTATGAAGTGGTAAACGTGGGAAAGACGGCGGTGGATCTGTCCATCATGAACGTTGATGTGGCTTGATTATAGCTCTGGGTGGCAGCATTGCATGCGAAGGCGTAGGCAGTGCCAGTGCCATTGGTATTGATGTCCACAGTTGTTGCGATGGTGCTGCTAGCATTATACGTCCAGGTCACAAGAGTGACAGTTCCAGACATGGATTTGCCTGGGTACGATTTATCAGTGCCTTCCATTGCAGAAGTAGAAGCTCAAGACCAAGCATACCTCGTACCAAGTCCGCCATGCAAACAAAGGCGAGTAGCCCGGTGATGACCACGTCTCTGGTCGAGGGCGGAGCCATGGTGACGAGAGAAGCAGCTTGACAGCCGCAGTGTGTTGATTGAAGCGTATCCAAGCAGATTTTAGTATCCCAGACGTGGCCCGCCGTCAAGAGCCTCGAGGGTAATTTCTGGTGGTGGAATTGTTGGTGCTGGGCATCGAAGATTGGAGGATGAAGAGGATTTCAACATGGCCACCAGTTCGTCGCGGGACCTAAGAGTAGTGAGAAGCTCTAGAAGGAGTGTGTATGCATGATGATGCGTCCAATATTAGAAGATCTAGTGGCGTTAGACTCGCAGCGTGTCAATGGCGCTGGTGGACCGATAGAGTTAGTTCCAGCTCCCAAAGGTGCCAGTGAGTGAGGTCCCCCTTTGGGCCCCTTTGGGCCCCTTTGGACGCTGGAACTAACGACGCCAAAGTGCAACTTTGACATCAAAGGACTTCCGGCCCGTGTAGATCATCCACCTCCACTGTTTGTGCATAATTGTTTGTCCCACAGTCCATCCGCTTTGGTGCCAGGACTTCCCTCCTCAGACAGCGTAGGGAAGCCCATTTCGATACAGGACAGGGAACAAGGCCGCATAAGGATTGAGGGACTGGAGGACGAGGGCAAGGAAGCAAGATTCCAGGCGGCAGAGCGCAGAAGTAAAGAGCACCAGGACAGCGATGCAGGGAGATGTTGGACCGCGGAGCTTCACCACCAGCGAGCTCAGGACTGTCGGTGCAATGCCTCGTAGGCATGAATGAGGATGTCTGTTGCAGCAGGAGGTTGATGATGTGCGATGATTGTGCGAGGTGTGGCAAGAGCATGAGAGGCTGAGGCTGACCGTTGCCGCCCTGTCCGAAATCGCCCATTCCGTTCTCACATCGGATGGATCCTCACCGAACCCAATATCAACAACGACAAACTCTACAGGATGAAGAGTTTGTTCCCTTGTGGATTGACGGCCGTGTCGTGCTGCTTTGAATTTGGGCCATGGCGACCTGAACCCTCTCAAGCCTCGACTCCTTGCTCACAAACGTCTCCTGGATCTAGAGTGTCAATGGATGGGGTATAAAAAAGGCTGGGAAAAGGACACAGCTTTTTCACTGAGAATGTGATGCGGAGACGCCTGAATCACTGTCCGATGTTCGATTAACTCTGATGGAAAGACACCTCCAATCAAGTAGAAAATATCAACACTCATCGCTAGCACCAGCAACGCTCGCCCTCAAGACGAGTCTGAAGATTGGGCTGCCAAATTGCATCCTGGGACGACACCAATAGCCATTGGCGACTTTCTGGTCCAGATCGTGGCCTTTTGTTTTGCCTTCAAAGAATCCTTCAGTCTCTGCACCCTTTGCAGCTTCTGGTATAGTCCCAACTTGACGCTGCACAGATATGCGTACATAGCACTATCCACTGGACACTTCTTCATCACCTTCATCTTCTTTTCCGCCAATTTCTCCAAGTCCTTGGCCTCTCTCTCAGGACGTGTACGAGCTCTTTCGTTCTCTTGGAGTCGGAATCCATGGAACACGATCCAGCCAAGCAGCTCTTCTCTGGTATAGCCTCCTTGCTCTGATTGTGCTAGCCATTTTGGATGCTTGCTCTCGTCCATCTGCGGGATGTCCAGGATGACTGGATATTTGCCATAACCTTCGAAGGTTTCAAAATCTACCCTTCTCTTCAGGATCCTGATTACCTCGTTGATATGGACGTGAATGTGGTCCATCAGCTTCTGCTTTCGCTCGACTGCCGCCTTCTCTTGGACCTTCTCTGATTTGGGGAAAATGACAAGGGTGAGGTCGGCGATGACACGCTCCTCTGCTTCTTCCAGTGAGACACCCGAGTGTGTATGGATCTCGATTTTGTCCTGGCTTACCATTTCGGTATATCTGGCCGCCTGGAGTCGCACAAATGCCTCATCCCAAAACAGCTCGTCCTCTCTCTCCATCACGTATGAGTTCCATGCGACGTAGTACCGGGCTTTGGTATCAAAAAAGCTCAACGCGTCTTCAAATATGTCCTCCACATTCAGCCGAGAAGTTCCAATATGGGGATTAGCGGGAACCCACTCGTCTGTGAATTGTGGCCAGGCTGCCCGCTGGGCGAGATGGTCATGGCGAGTCCTCTTTTTCTTGCCCTTGGTGGTATCATCAACGCTATCCTTGTTCTTAATTTCCTTTCTGGGTCTGGACTTTTTCTTCTTCTGGGATGCTTTCGGTTCTTCTTCACTCTCTTCCTTGAGCCCAGGGCTGACTCCAAGTTGAATGCGATCTCTTGAATAGTATCGTGCTGACGTAGCATATATCCAGTACTCGTCCCTTGTTGGGAATGGTCGTCCATATGGTCCTGCTGGCAGATTAAAGAATTCAAGCATGCGATATACATCATTGGTCAAGAACACCAGTGGAGTCTTTGGTGCATCTGGGCCGAATGGTCTGTCTGGTCCTGGGGATCGAACATACAATCCGCTGTTCATGAATATGAAACCGGCAGGACGAAGGCCGTACGCAAGGATGTTGTGGAAAGTCGCATGAGCGATTTTGAATTGTCGCCATTCGAGTTGCGATGGCGCATCCACAAGCTGAATGTCAACTTGAACCCAGTACTTCTTGCTGCTTCCAAGGCCTACCTCAAGCTCCTTGACAGTCATCTTTGCCACATCCTGGTCGGCTTCGGCTGTGTTCGTTCCTTGCCTCGCTGTGTCTTGCATATCCACTCCACTATCCTCTTTCTCGGCATCCTTTCCCTTCCTTTGGGACTTCGCCTTCTCCGGCCACACAGGCTCGGGAATGGAACCAAGACTCATGATCGTTGCTGGGACCAAAACTGCGAAAAATCCCGTTTGGCTTTTGTTGCACATGGATCGGTCGACGCCGAGATGTTGCGCAATGTCTAGTCGCAAATCGTACATTGTGCGCTTGTTGGCGAGATCGTCCTTGGGTCCGCACACGAAGATGTCGATGTCCCCATGGTCCTCCTTCTCTGGATGGGTAAATGGCACGATGACCTTGTCGAAGATGACGCTGAGCTTCTTGACCACTTCATCTCGGATTGCGGTGTAGATTGGAGTCGGGAGACGTGGACAATAACGCGCCGGATATCGCTGATTTGTGTGTGGATTCACGTATAGTTCGGCGAAGGCGTGGCCGCCCATGATCTGGAAGTCGACGTGCTTGTGAGTTTGTTGGTTGGTGAAGGATGAAAAGGTGCTGGAAACTTGACCGCACTGGAGGCGCCCACGACTCGATGGAAGTTGTGATGAGATTAGCTTGTGTGTGATACTAATGAATTAAAAGAGAGTGGGACATGATTGAAGATATGATTTGGTCATCAGGTTAGCAAGTCCTGAGCTCTGAACGTCAAGAGAAGATGGGTCGTGGTCATATACTGTAGTGAGTGGAATTCAATTGCATTTCTAGGCAGCTGGTATGACCCGGCCTATTACCAAACACTTCACTGAAAACATCATGTAGAGGGGTATAATATTCAATAGCCTAGAAATCTTGCCAGCAAGATGCGACATGCCTACGGCCTGACCTCATGGGGTGGGTATTGTAGCTATTCAACGTAGAAGACTTCTTGAACCGTAATATTGGATGTTTGGAGGGTATATCTATCCTCCAATTCAAACTTGTACTACTTATTACTAGAACTTTTAATACACAATTATCTCTTTCTCTTAGAAATAGTAGCCGTCTTCTCCTCCCTAATTTTACTCTTTTCTCTAACTCTTTTACGGATCCCTGAAGACTCTTTATCTACTCTGTATTAGGTATATTTTATAAATTAGATATAAGAAGAGATAGCTATTCCTTTAACCCTCTCTATCCCTTTTACCTACGACTCCTCCATCTCTTTTCCCTAATCCTTTACCGCGAATCGTTCTTGTATTTATTGAATCGGAGATATATATAATATCTTTATAAAATAATTTATCTACTAAATTATTCACTTTTTTCTCTCTTCTCCTTACGCTAAGAGTAGTAAGTACTATTTCAGGTAAAGATATCCAATATACCCCGAACCCAAATAGTAAATCTATTCCTACAAGATTTAGACGTAGTTTCCATTCCCAATATCGAAAACAAACTCATAACTAAAAGAACCCAGAACCCGCTAAAAATCGCACCATCGCCTATTTTTATAGATATTTCGTTTCAAAATCGGGGTTATAGTTGGGTAACTATAAATTCCTTTTCTAGTAATAACTATATCGAATTTTTTGGGGCTTTTAAGAGTAGTTGTAGTTTGAATAACGAGATGGATTTATATTGTTAGTGTTATATGTAGCGTAATAAAGTATTATTAGGACGTCGTAGTTTACTATTTCTATATAAGTAGTCTTAGATATAGTAGTTATTTTTTTATTATAATTATAGATAGGTTGCTACGCGAGTAAGTAAGTCTAGTACTAGAAGGTCTAGGGCTAGGAGATATAGTGGATACTATAGGTATACTTAGTAAATATATTGAGGCGTTAGAATCAAGTAGAGGGAAGTGAAGAAAGTAGAGATACTTTAATAATCTTCTACATTTTTCTTGACCGAAGTAAGGGGAAATGAAAAGGAAATGTCGATAACGTACTTCTATCATAACAGCGTTTCTCCTAGTCCCGGCCCTAGCTACTCTTCTATATACCTCGACCTGCAGAACCCCGAACAGGGAATTGGATGATAGAAAACATGAGCTCTAGCTCTCGATAATTGGTATCCACTCTACGCCTCCAATAGTTTATCCTACATAAAACGCCAGTCACATATGACAAAGATGCCCCACGCACACTACATGCATAACCCGCCCCGCTCAAGAACCAAAAGTGAGTATCATCAAAACCCCAAAGAGATCAAAGAAAGCCAAACACCGTCACCAACCCAACCAAAACCACCAAGGCAGTGCTCACCATCTTCGCATCTGGCGCGGCACTATGCTTCGCCTTGAAGTTTGGCATAATCAATTCGGGCGCATAAGGCACAGCAGGCGTCTCACTCTTCACCGTGCCATTCCAGCAGTAATCCTTGAAACACTTTGTACAAATACTTGGCACCTTCGTCTTCGTTCTCTCCAAACTCCGACTCAAAACCGCACACCCAACACAAGCAGGCCAATTGGCATCCAACGTCGCATTCCCCATAGTGGCAACGAGGTACCCATTCCGTACCATCGCGTTTCGTGTGCTAGTGTTGTATTCGGCTTCAAAGGTGGAAATGTTTGAGTTGAAGATGTAGGGTGCGTTTGGGAGGTATACGAGGATGGGGCCAGGGCCTGTCATATTTTTACTATCGCAGCCGAAGAAAGTGGGCCGTTTATTCAGGCCTAGGTTGACCATTGTGTTTTGATCTGGGATGGCGGGGAATGCTGTTCCATTTTGGATGGTAGGATTCATGGAGCGGGCGTACGTCGCTACTATTGCTGTGCCATTTGGCCAATTGGCTCCGACTCCAAGCGTATCTGCCGAGGAATCAACAGCGAAGATGACGTCCACGTTGCGCTCTGGCTGGATGAGGGGGTGGAGTGGGATATTCTGGAGATCGGAACCTCCATCGACGAGGGTGAGTGAGCGGCTTCTCGCGCCGAGATTCTTCTGCGTGTTCCAGCCTAGAAAAGGGTTAGGTGACCAATCAGCGATGTCCTCTTGATCTTGACCCAGTCTTTTTAGGATTCCGGCGAGGGCGGTTTTGACGAGGGTGGGGATGCCCGAGACGCTACCGATATTTATGAGGAATTGGTTGAAAAGGGATGAGCTAGTTCCCATGATGTAACCGGCATTATCGAAGCCAGCGATGCACTTTTCGTTGTTTCCAAGGACGCCGCCAGAGAAATTGGACCCGACGTAGGCGAGCGGAGCGAATCCGTAGAGCATAGGGTCGTGCGAACCCATTTCCCAGGGATTGAACTCGAAGACCGTGGCGTTCAGGGAGATGAGGATCTCGCCGGGAGCTCTTCCATCTGCTACGATGATGGGCATAGGTACGTTTCCATCAGTAAATGCGGGTGTCTGTGAAATCGACGACCATGTATACGCTGTTTTTCTGGTCAGAAATTCCTTCCTTTCTGCGTGCCATGACCTATCATACCAGGACCACCAGCGGGCGCGTTGATCAATTGATACGATAGCGCTCGACCCCAGTAATCGGTAATCGTCGTGTTAAATCCCCTATTCTCCTTGCTTTGCACGCCCGACCAGAGGTCTGTAAAGTATCTTACAGTGTCCAGAATGCCGTTTTGAGGCCCTTGCCAGTCAGTATTTTTCAAGAGCATCTCACCAGAGACACATACCTTGTAGAAGGTTTCGCGAAAACTGCCATAAACCTCCCGTCGCACTCTTATCTGCTGGGGTGGAGAGAAGATCCTGTACTGACGTGAAGTTGTTCACATAAATGCTGCCAACCAACCAACTACCACCAGATAATCCAGCGAGATATGTTGTCGACTGAAGCAATCCACCAATATGACCCTGCGACGTCGAGTTCGCTGTCCTGGAGTCAAAGGCTGCCAAAGCACCGGCACCGTTCAACAAAGCTCGGTATCCCCCTCCTGACATGGCAACGCCAATATTGGGTATATTGGACACATTTGATTTGTGTCTATCGATGTATGCATTTGTGTCCAGCCCGGCGATGCCCAAACGTGCCAGGAAGTCCCTCATTGGCGCAACTGTGTTCGTCCTCCTCTTCTGAAGCCATAGAGTCTCTTGCTTGGAGAGCGCTCCAGCTATCCGGATGGCCGGTTGCACGCTGGGGCAGTTTACGTCGCTTGGTGTGTACCCATTGGGCGCATTCGCGAGAGCTCTTTTTACCAGAGCTGCCTCGAATCCAGCGTCGAGCTCGATCTGATTCCTGGCCGATGCCTCGAGAGGGTTTCCTGTCTTCGGTGTCAGTATTGCCCAAGTCGCGCGAAAAAGGAGCTGGACCGGTGGTATTCACCATGTGTGACAGCCAACAATGCGCTGGCCGTCAAAAGAATATGGATTAGCATAGCCGCTGTAAGAATACCAAAAGCTGCAGAATGACAAGATGGTTAAAGAAACAATAAGCGAGTGAAGAAGAAGGGCACGGCGGTCCTCATGTTATGATGTGCCCGAAGATGCTTTGGTGTGTCATATGTAGAGTACCTGGTGTGTTATGACCAGTCTGATATCAGCAACTGGAGTCCCCTGCCAATTGTTTTTGAGCTTAGCCCTGCGGCCAGCCTTGGAAGCGCGCACAGGATATGAAACTAGGTGAGATTCGATTCAGTTTACACGCTGCGGCTCAGCGGCTGTACGAGTAAAGAGGCGTTGTTCGAGATGTCGCTTGCGTCGGGGTGTCCATCCTAGAACTATGGTTCGGGGTGTCCGTCCTAGAGCTATGGTTCGAAAGGGATCGTGACACCAGGTAGAAGCCCACTGAGCTGGCCACGAAGAAGACGTCGGCATCTTGGCCCCAAGCTCTTCTCTACTGTGTATGAAGATGGGCATCGTCTTTGGAGAGTTCATGTGCAGTAGTGTGTCCAAAATAGATACCCATGCGAAACTCCTGTGGCGCGTAAACAGCGGAACGCGGGAACGGGTAGGGCGAGGTGCCTTTCGGATCTACAAGTATCGACATCCCTCACATTCAGAGCACCAGTCCCAGCATCTTCAACTTCACATCATACCATTCCCCTGCCCACAGTACCATTTGTAATCAACTCAAACACCCCTCAGCGCCAACATGTACAAAACAGGACTGCTAGCCAAATGACAGATCTCAACCCCGCTCCACCAGCCCGCCCACACATGAAATTGAAGAATTGCTGCCAAATCTCGCTTTCACTAGCCATCCTACACGATCTATTAATTCCGTCGGCGAAGAATTTTCGGATCGGGGGGCTGTTGCACCAGCAAACTGTGGGGAAGACGGTAAGCTGAAGAATATGGCATTTTGGAGGTAGGTTTTGGGAAACGGTTCTGGGAGGCGAAGTTTCGATGAGAATCCGAATGTGAGGATCTGAAAGTGGGTGGGGAGTCTGAAGGTCCGACGTTCGAATGTAGGTAGCACGTTCGAAGTTGAGATTTCGGCAGGATATCTTTCTCGAGACGAGTTTGGAAGGTATTTATTACCATCGTCAATGACGCCGCAGTTGCCCTTGCTATATGAGTCTCCTTCTGTTTGCATGCCGCATTGGGGTTTTGGGGATGTATTTATTTAACGCGACTGAAATGGCGAAGATGAAGGAGATTGGGAGTGTGAATTTCATGGTGATGGTGTTCTGAGACACGGGTTGGTTTGAGCAGTGGATTTTGGAGGGGTAAGATAACATGGGTTTGGGGCTTTGCTGTGTTGGAAGCGATGGTGGATGAGCTATTTGGATTCTGTACGTGACGTAGAGTACATTCTTATGTATCTACGCTTGAGTATGGAGATTTCCGGATCCTATTGCACTGACATCTGCGGTGGCTTCGGGTGGGTATGTCGGTGCCAAGTACCAAGGTACATTCTGGAGTCTGGAATGAAGCTTACAACTTCACCTGCACGCTCAAATCTCCAACGGCAGATCCAGATAATGCTGAGCACTTCACGCTTTTCCGAACCAACAGGATAACGAGCACTCTTGCAGGATCTCGGCCGCATCAAATGAGAAATCAGTAAAATGGGGAGCAAATGAAGCCTATGCACTTCGAAACTGCTTCAGAGCACTCTGTCCCGCTCGACGTGGTGGTGCGATGTTGAGTCCCATCTCTTTCTTTCCATCAAAGCCAGCTCTCCTTCCCAACTCTTGCCCCCTTACCTTCCTGCCATAACTATACTCGCCATGACTCGTGAATCTTTCTACACCACCCCATCCTACTTTCCAAGAACATAGATCACGATAGCCTCACGCGCTATCCCATCTCTTTTATCCCACCTAGAATGTAGATGCTAACCAGCGACAATCAGTATCGTCTTAGTGCCGTTTCCAATTGGTGTATTACGACCTTTCGTCCTTGCATGAAACACAGAAGATAGCTTGACCCCAGTGATGGCCATAAGAGTGTACCGCTTACGTCTTTGATGTCGAATATCATGAGGTATCTATTCATTAGCTGGTCAGTTGCTAAAAGGGGATTCTCCGTGAGACCAGAAAATCGACCCACGGTGACATTTTTGAACAGTACTACAAGTTGCCAAATCGCATATACGTAGCGCTAGCATACGTCTACTCATATCCACGTACGATAAATTTCCCACAGAATGGCGAGTCGTCTTGGTAACCCCCCAATTTCACCCACCCTCCCAACGATGCCAAAACCACCCGAATCTCTCGAAAAGAAAACCTAATCGGAACAATTGGAGACCCAACCACCACCCCAATCGACGCGCTGGGCTGTCAAAACACAGCCGTGGCTTTCGACTTTACATGGTTTTTGCTGAACCACATCGAGATGATTAGCTACAGTCTATGGAGTTTGGAGAGGGAGAGGGAAAGACGCGAGGCTTTTGGGATTGCTAAGTACCTTACGGCAAGGATAATGGATAGTTCCTTTTTCATTGTGTTTGCCCCTAACATAGCAAGCGCCTGTTTCGCCTTCCAAGCTGCAGCGAGTCTAATCAATTTGTTAGGTGGAGGAGCATAAGTTTGCTCTGGGAGGTGGGACTCACGATTCTTGGGTACTTTCCAAGTTGTTGGGCAGCGGCGCCGGCAGCGAAGAAGAGGGCGGCGATGGTTGAGAATTTCATGGTTGTGATGGTGGTTTGATGGGTGCTAGTTTTTGTGGATGGAGCAACCGTGTTGTTTTTGAGTGAATTCAGACGAGTTAAAAAAAGAAACGTTAATATGGTAGAGTCGGTGGTAATTCCGTTGCCGAGATATTTTTGGTGTAGAACATGGATTAGAGAAGGGGACTTCGTATTCGTACCATATAGTAGACTGGTCGATCGCCAGATGAACGTCAGTGGACCCAGGTCAATCTACACAGTATGTGCTTAGGGACTATCCTTACAGGAAAGCGAGCGCTACTGTAGCTGGGAAATTCAAAAGCCTTCGTTATATCCATCTCCCGATCCTTGGCTATCAACGCTTCATCTTGGCTCTCTCATTTTTGCGCAATCCTCTTCTGTTCTGCCCGGTACGTACCTGTGTTATCGACATTGTAGGCGACCTGGCTCCTATTCGCAGAGAAGATGTTCGAGACAGAGTAAAGCAGCAGCAGAATAACAACGGTCAAGAAGGCAACAGCATCTTCAGCCTCAAAATCGGCGCCATAAGCCCGAACAAAATCGACACCCTTTTGCATCGCGTCCTCGTGCGCTTTGTCTACGCGTCCTCGTGCGCCTTGTCTGCGACTAGGTCGTAAGGCACTCGGAGTGCCAGTGGCGGAGGGCCGGCTGTTGCTTTGTGTTTGATATTGGAGCGAACTTGGAGGTGGAGGTGGAGATGTTGGACAAGGGATGGGTATCCGTCGCTTGGCAAAAGGACCCTTATCCGGAAATTGGATTATCGGCGCTCGGATCTTGCGGGAGTGCTTGGGGAATGCCTGTGGCTTGTACAAGAGACGGGTCACGGGTCGCCGCTGTGGGGATTTACTTCTCGACCAACTTCAAGTTGAGTTCTACATTTCTCGAGGCTGGATGTCGACTGGCAAGCTGGAGCTCCATGATGCTACAAATAGCATCGTTTGCCGATGAATCACGTGTGGTGCGATGGAGGTTGAGACGGCTCCTACTACTCTCTTCACACCCCATCAATTTTCATCCATCAGATTGACATCTGCCATCATGTCCTCCGATACCTTCCCGTGGCACCTCGGTGTCTTTGATGCTCACTGTCATCCGACCGACACCATGCCAAACATCGACATGATTCCGCATATGAAAGCCAAAATTCTCACGATAATGGCAACGCGTGCTCAGGATCAAGAGTTGATCGCGTCCGTGGCAGACCAACTCCAGTTGAAGGACAAGTCATCGGTTTCTGGGAAGTTGAGGGAGAACGAGCGCGTCATTCCATGCTTTGGTTGGCATCCTTGGTTCTCTCATCAACTTTTCGATGATTTGATGTTTGAATCGAGAGATACACTGGATGAGGATGAGAAGATCAGGCATTATACAGCTGTTCTATCTTCGACGCCAAAGCCCGAGGATCGAGGCTTCCTATTAGGACTACCAGAGCCAGTTCCTATCTCCCAACTGTTGTCACAAACGCGGGACTATCTCAGGAAATACCCACTGGCTCTGATAGGAGAAATTGGGCTGGACAAGTCCTTTCGCATTCCCAACAATCTGACAACCGATCACGAGGAAGAGAGGGACGAGACTCTCACGCCTGGTGGTCGTGAAGGACGACGTCTCTCGCCATTCCGGGTTGCGATGGACCATCAAAAGAAAGTCCTCAAGGCACAACTACAGCTAGCCGGAGAATTGCAGCGAGCTGTCTCGGTCCATGGCGTTCAAGCTCATGGTCAAGTCTTTGACGTGCTCAAAGAGACCTGGAAAGGTCACGAGAGAAAGGTGCTGAGCAAGAGAGAGCGGAAAATACAGCAAGCAGCATCTGCCATGGATGCTGGCGAGAACGAAGGGGAAGATGATGAAGGCCCCAAGCCGTATGCTCCTAGAGTCTGTTTGCATTCCTATTCGGGTCCGCCTGATCCGATCAAGCAGTACCTCCAACCAAGCAATCCTGCTGAGATCTTCTTCTCGTTTTCCACCGCCATCAATTTCTCCACGGCTGCCGCTTCGAAAACCGAAGAGGTCATCAAAGTCTTGCCAGCAGACCGGATTCTTGTGGAAAGTGATCTTCACATTGCCGGAGATCGTATGGATCAGCATTTGGAAGATATTGTCCGCAAAATCTGTCAGTTGAAAGATTGGACCTTGGAAGATGGCGTAGAACAGCTGGGAAAGAATTGGCGGTGTTTTATCTTTGGCGAGAAGACTTGTCACAACGATTACAACGATTGAGCTTGGCGATTGTTACTCCAGAACGGCGAAATGCGACCACCACCGAAATTTGTCCAACCACCAAGTCGGAATAGCCTTTGCAGTTGCCTCGAATCTGCTGCGAAGTAATGGAGCTTTCCCAATCACACCTGGACTGGATGCCCTGCCTTTTATCTGCCCCATAAAAAACACAATGCCGTTGTCCCGCACCGGTCTTTGTTCGCCGCTCTTTCACTTTGTCAAACCTCTCATCATATCATACAGATACTCATCGAAGCCGCACACTGTATAAGCACATTGTGTGTTCATAATGTTCACCTCACATCGACATGTTGAACCCTGCACTCATCATTATGAGTGTGCTCTGGCTGTATCCTCGGTTTAATTTCGCTTGCTCATCCTTAACTCCTACGATATTTGTTTATAAAACAGGATGAGCCTCAACTTTCACTCTCAAAATACCTTCATTAACAGACTACTCCCTGTAGGTAGTCCGGCCAGAATTCGATTCAACGGTTCTCATGAAGCCGTCTCCGACATTGAGTATTTGGTTGGCAAACACTGCTTCGGGTTTGACCTCGGCGCTGGGGCTAGCGTTATCGACGCGATATTGCTGCTTATCAATTGCTTTCGTGAAAGACATTACCTCCTGCATCTTCATGCTCACGAGCTGTTGAGCAATTATGAGAGCCCTTTGTTCTCTGAAGTGGCGCGCAGAAATGGGTTAAACATGACACGTAACAGGCCCGACACTACGGATCAGTCCATTCCCCCTCTACGACATATTCCGTACCTACTTGACTCCTTTTATTCTAATCCTCCGACTCAGCCTCGATATAGAATTGGAGTTGCGACGAGGTGTTGGAACAATGACAGCGATATATCGAGTCATATTGCAGACGTGGCCGTAGATTATTTTACCGGAGATGATGCAGATAAGGATGAGTATCATACGATTTGGATCATAAATGACAATGGACTAAACCTTCATGGTAGCGTCGACACCTGGTCTGCCCTCGTATGTTGTGACGGGAATGATGTACAGACATTACTACAAAACAAATTCTACCACAGAGAGACTTCCTTTGAGAAGGCCGAGTGCACAACGGCATCAAATCAACGAAGCATCAAACACATTCAAGGGCGGTCGCACAACAGCGTACTGTCCCCATATGCCGCAACGCAGACCGACCCATCTCGTGGGATCCAACCAAAGTGGCCAGAACCAAGTATAAATCTCGAGAGAGGATACAATATACATTCAGCAACGCCCGAGCGTATTCCTGGAGCACCACCATTCGAGACCAGCCTTCCAATACTTGAACTTGCTAATTGCACCATGGAGGAACTGCTAACTTACTACCCTGAACATGTTCTGCACTGGCCCGGACTCGCCATTCTGTACAATCACTACCGATTTCGTCTGACAAACTCTATCTTCGAAGATACCTTCCAATATGTAAAAACTGTGAGAGGCGACCATATCGATATTTCGAAACGAAGTTTTCGACGGGCGACTAAGCGCACTGGGATGCAAATCTTGAACGGCTACGACGCTGGCAGCTTTGATGGCCACATGCAACCACTGAGTGAAGCCGTTCAAGCATCGGGACAATCTCTGGAAGCTTTTCTCGAATCGATACTCTGGACGACACCTAAGGGTATTGCCCTGCAGCCAGTCGTTCCACTATCCGATGTGGGCTCTACTGTCTTAACTCATCCCGTTGGGCAGTTCTCTTCTCGTGTCGTCGCTGCAATGCAAAATCAAACTTCACCCCATCCACCGAACAAACATGGCATAACGTCGCTTCCCATCATCAAACGGTGCCTCCACGGGTCTCCCGAAGTGGATGAAACAATGAGGGAAACCATTTCATTGAACTACTACCCCGTCCATCTCCCTGAAAAGTTCGTAATCCAACACTACTACGCACAACTCATCCACGAACCCCTACTTTATGTTCTCATAAAGTACAGCGGAAACGCGATCGCGCATATGGTTCCAGCAGAAGTATGCCCAGATCAGACTCATGCAGGGTTCAAAACATTTGCGGCGAAGCTAAGGAAGAGACAGCAGATGGCTCTTGGTCAAAGAGGAGAGCGGAGAGAGATTTTGTGGAAGGGGATGACCAAGATAGTTTATGGTGAAGCATACGGCAAGCTGAAGAAGGAGTACCAAGAGGAGAGGATATGCGGTGGCTATGGCGGCGTCAGGGCTCCTGCAAAAAGAAAAGATTATGAGGAAGAAGAAGAAAATGAGAATGAGGATGAGGATGAGACGAGTAGGCCGGCACCAAGTGGGAAAAGGAGGAGGACGAAGAAGGGGAAATTTGGTGGTCAACAGGGCATGAATGTGATGAACGCATATGCTACATCAAGACCGTCGACATATGGTGGGACTCACCTTCCAACGCCGTCTTTCCTTTCAACACTGGCCACCCCTTCGATGCAGCGAACTCAAATTCCTTGGGCCGCAGGCATTACCCAGCAGGAATTGGGGTTTCACGCACCAACTACTTTCCAGAATAACCCTCCGAGCAGGACATTTACCGCCGCTAGACTCAATACTGGACTCGAATCTGTCTACGATCGACCAGCCGCTCAGTACTACGATCAGCAAATTGGGTCCAGCGGACAGCAACCCACATTTCAGGGACCGAATTACAACACCTTTGACTTTAGTGCTGGTGATGATCCACAATACCATTCAACGAGCGATTTATTTGGGCACAGCCAGTATGACAACCCACAACCTTCGAATGGTGTGGGAGAAAACGATATGGGATTCAACTCCTTCCCTAGAAATCACGATGCCGCCCCACAATTCATCCATCCTAGCATCAAAGGCAACATTGTCGAAGAAGAACATTTTGGCGAAGATGCAATCGTTCTTCCTGAGATAACACTGGAAGATTGGGACCAGATGATCAATTTCGAGAATTACGGCCACCAGCATACGCCAACCACTGTTTCTATTACCCCTATCGCTCTCAATGACTTGGCCAATTCTGCTGTACAGTTCCCGCCTCCCTATCCCAATCCAAATATCCATCACGCCACAGAGCCTCAATACCCCACTATCCCCATCCCCACACCACCTCATCTCAGCAACACCGAAATCTCTCAAGTATCCCCCCAGCCTCCTCCTCCAAATCAATATCGAGAACCCTCATTCCAATCCGCTCCTCACAAATCTCCCCCCTATCAGCAAGAACAAGAGAGATATGAATCAATTCCTCCCCCGTCAATAGACGACAATGAAATCTATGGGGGAGAGACAACCCCCACGAAATTCGAAGACTTAATTGACGAATTTTATGCTACCAATGCTGATGTCGACATCCATGTCGATATAAACATCGAACTGGAACCTCCAAGCAAGGCAACCTCCGATAAAGAACATCACGGTAGCAACGACGCAATCAACGCAGGAAATATCGGGAAATGGTTCAATGCTACACAGCACCCAGACGAGACTATATCCAACAACGAAACAATCCCCCAAACAAATCTCGATAACCCAATGGAGCGCGAAGGGAAGAAAAGGAACGCATCAATTACGAGTACCGATTCGTTAGCGAGTTTATTCGGGGAAGAAACGGGTCGTTGAGAGGTGGGGAAGTGGTGGGTAGATGGGTATCGTTTTTCTTATCGCGGGTTTTAAAGTATAATTTCATGTATTCCTTAAGTATAATGTCGCGTTGATAGAATTAGTCAGTTCGACCGTTTTATATATTTTGTTTTTCCCCTTCCTACTCTAAGTTTTTTGTAGAAAAGAAAGTTTGGAAAATTAGATTTTTAATGTGGTTGTAGGTACTAGATATTTCTTTCCTACTAGTACATACATAGCGAAAAATTAAATTCCAAGAATTATTTATAAAGATATAACCTCTCCATTCCCATAACCCAAGCCGACGATTTTCAAGAAGCGAAATTCTAGGAATAAATATCCCTCTAAAAATCGGTAAAAATCAATTCCCAAGAGCTAGTTTTATAGAGATATGAATTTCGAAAGAGGGAATTCTATTACGAAAAATTTCCATCTACTATGTAGGAGCGGGGATTTAAGATATCTATTTTCTGTGGAAAAGGGGAAAGATTGTACTTGATACTTGTGGTGCATACCTTTGAGTTGAAACGATGCGTAGATGGATTCTATATGATATGTTTGGGCTGTTAGTCGCTATTATGTTTTACGTGCAGCTATACATGTAATAACCCGATTGATCTCGATAGGTATTGCTGTTCACCAAATCCCAAACAAAGTGCCTCTTCTTCTTTGAAACATGCCAACTTTGTTAATGTTTGAGGCAGATAGTTTGTCTGTTTGGAAAGACTTTGCTATTGAAGCCCGACATTTCGGTCAGAGTTGGGTAGCCGAAGCTCGACCGTGAGTGCTGATAGCGACGACCATTTAGTCAAAGAGGCTTGCAACAAAGCCAACACGATGGCGTTCAGATCACGCAAAGGTCGCTCCTGATGACCCATTTCTCGCCTTGAACGACTTCTCGACCTTCGTGCAGCATGCAGTCCTTGCCATGCTTGTGCAGCAGAGCCATACCTACTTCGAGTCCGATGGAGATGGGCTCTGGAGTCGCCACGTTTTTCCCCTTCTTGGGCGGGTCAGGATAAAAGACAGTTTCGCCGCCGATACAGCCTGTAGCGGGAGAGGTCAAATACAACAGAAGCGTCCATGTTGTCTTTGCCTTGATAGTGGTCTCTCCCGGAATGACCACGTTGTTGAAGTCGTCATCTATTCTTATGAGCTGCTGTTCTTGTTGATCTCTTTCTTGGTGGGCGGTGGCGATGAGATGACTCACAGTGCTGGTCGAAGAATTGGCCCTTCGTGTAGCGATAGATTCGAATGTTAGGATTCAGACCAACCACAATTCCGCCCCATAGATTCGATCGATCTTCATGAGTAGCACCAGCTGCCTCACCCGTGACTAGCTCTTTCAAAGCCGTTTGACTCCATAACCGTTCGGCGAAGGCAGCATCATCCACTTGATAACGGTCGTTGACCCTTACAGCATCGCCTCTTTTTGGCTTTCCGGGCGTCGTTGTCAAGGGAAGAGAGGAGAGAAAGGCCACATAATTTTTGCACAAAGTCGATGTCCAGAGATTGGGGATGGTGATGATCTGGTCCGGAACAAAGTGTTCGAGAGTAAGATCAAGAGGTGAGAGGAGAGGTTGCAAGGCTGGCCAGTTGGGTAGAGGCAGTCGTTCCGTGGTTGAGGCAGCGAGGATAACCTTCTTCTTGCCTTTTGGAGCCATGATGCTCCAGTTGGCTGGGGCTGGCTCTGCAGCTGGGAGGATAGTGGGTGGTGATGGTTACACCGCTCCCTCGTGTGAACCCTGGGCCTGGGGTGTGTTTGCGGGTCTTGCCCAGGAAAAGACTGTTGTTGAATCTTTTCCGACCCAGAGAAGACCTGGCTGTCTACTGGCTCCAGAGAAGACCCGACTGTCTACTGTCCCCAGAGAAGACCCGGCTGTCTGCTGTCCCCAGAGAAGACTCTACTGTAGGTAGTCCATTCACCATTGAACGACGGGTCGCAGTCATTGTTGATCTTCCTCCCCTTGCTCACCAAGTACACCGACTCCCTATCCATGTCGCCTGTATGAGGCGACGAGGCACGCTACGACAAGGCGACGCGGCGACGAGGCGACGAGGCACAAGGATCGCCTGTATGAGGCGACAAGGCACACGACACCGCCACTGACGCTGGCCTGATTGTCCATCAACTGCAGTGCGGTGAAGCAAATTTCATCGGCTAAAATGCAGATTGCCAAGATTTCAGATGTCCACTGGACTGGCTTTCCGAGCGCAGACCAGAGTCAAGACGCTGACTCCGGCAGCTTCTTCGACGACCACCTGCAATTCCCACTGGGCCCCTTCGATACCGACCAGGGCCCCTTCGACACCGACCAGATCACCGCCTCCCCCAGCAGCCCGCTCCATTGCCCTTCCGACGTCCACTTCAATTGCTCCTGCAATCCCTTTGAGCTGTTGCCCGTTGACGCCAATCATGGAGTCCTAGAAGCTCTGCCCTCCAGCAATCCCCTTCAACATGCGCCCGACAGTAATATCGCAGAGCGCATTCGCGACACAGACACCACCGCAACAATGGACCCAGATACAGTCGAGAAGGTCAAGTCCGAGTCTGAGCAGGTCGAAGACAAGTCTGAGCAGGTCGAAGACAAGCCCGAGTCTGAGCAGGTCAAAGACAAGTCCGAGTCTGAGCAGTTCAAAGACAAGTCCCAGTCTGAGCAGTTCAAAGACAAGTCCCAGTCTGTGCAGGTCGAAGACAAGTCCGAGTCTGCGCAGGTCGAAGGCAAGTCGGACCTTGTTCGCACCGACGAGGCAGTTGTCGCCGGTCCAACACTGCAGGCAACACTGCAGGAACTTCCACAACCCAACAATGAGACGGCCGAACATCTGAGGAAAGAGCAAGGACAGACAGAAGCTCCTGCTGCCAAAGATGACGAGAAAAACGAGAGTGCGCCGAGTCCGCACACCCATAATGAGCCCATGACCGATGCCCAAATCATTACACAAAACGAGTCTCTACCCACGACCACAGCAGACGCTGCACCCATTGCGGACCTCACGCAGCTTCCTATTGACCCTCAAATTGGTGGGGACGGCACTCTGGGAGGTGTAGCCCTTCATTCGCAGCATCTGCCCACTACCGGCCCCTTCAACTTGGGCACAAACACGTCCCTGATTGCTCAAACACAATCGTTCCACGGCTTCAACACGCAGCTCACCATGGATATGAACTTCGGCCTCCTTCCAGGCGTTGACCTCTTGTCGAATCCTCACACAGCCTTCGAAGGAACAGCAGTCGACTTCATGGATTCCTACGAACCGCCCGTGCAGCCACCGGCTCCCGCCACGGGTTTTGCAAAGCTTGAGTTTCTGGACGGCCATTTCTACATGACTACCTACGCTGTGGAGTTGGGACGAGACATGCGAGCTTTCCGTGTCGCTCAAACCAATACAGCACACAAGCAGATATTCGAAGAGAACATGGCAAAATCACGTAAGAAGAGGAGCCCAAGTGTTCCAGGAACGCCAGCACGTCAAATGAAGATCGACGCCGGCGCAAGTGTCGCCCGTAGCTTCGTCAGCGAACAAGGAGGTATTGTTGGTGAAGACGACGGGCACATCAGCCTGAACAAGAAGCGGCGGAAGAAGGGCCAAAAATCCCGCTCGACTGGAACCTCGTCCAGCCAAAGTCATCTCTCGCGCAAGAACTCCACGACCCATCTCGAGAACCAATACGCATTCGCCAATCAGAACCAGCATTTCGCTACAGTCGATCCTAACATGACCGCACCTTTAGATCCAATGGTTCATATGCCCGATCCTGCCTACACGCCATTGATTCCTATCCATCCACCCATAACCGAGGAAGAACCACACCCAACAGGGAAGGGAATCTCACGCAAGCACGTTCGTATAGCGTACAATTTCGAAAAGGGCTACTTTGAGATGGATGTGTACGGAAGGAATGGCGCGTTCCATGATGGGAACCATTGTGGGAAGGGCGATAGTGTTGCACTTCACGATGGAAGTCAGATCCAAATTGGAGGGGTGCTCATGAAGTTTGTGCTTCCGACCGTACCAATGAGTGATGAGGAGGTGGACGAGGACTTGGGAAGTGTCAGCGGCAGGATGAGCTTCTGTTTCGAAGACACTCGCGGTGCAAGCATTGTTGCTGACGATGATGAAAGCGTCGTGGAAGACTTTCACTCCGAGGAAGCCGATCCTTATGCATACTATGATGAGTACAATTGGGACGTTGACATCGATGACGAAGAAGAGGACGACGATGACGAGGTCGACTATGAGTCTCCTCAAACCACGCGTCAAAAAGTCAAGGCCAAAGCCAAGGCACAGAAATATTCTGGCAAACCTTCTGGAGTTGTCAAGCCTGAAAAGTCTGGAACGAAGCTGAAGATCAAGTTCAGTAGCAAACAGAAGGCCAGAGCCGAAGCTGAAGCGAAGGAGCGTGAAAAAGAACGTGAACGCGAACGAGCGCGTGATGCACGCCGCGAGGAGCGTCGTGCACAGAAAGCTAAAAAGGAAGCAAAGAAAGCCAAGCGTGAAGCTCGTGAGGCTAAAGAGGCCGCGAAAGCAGCAAAGGCTAAATTAGCAAAAGAGACAGCAGCGAAGCAGGCAGAGAAGCGTCCCACCAAGGATCCCACCAAGCAGCCATCCAAGCAGCCATCACACCAGCCAGCATCGACAGAAGCCGAGGCTGAAAATTCCCCAGGTGCTGTCAATGCCACTGGTGTTGAACTCGCAGAGCCCAGCAAGGAGCTGTCGAAGACCCCGGTCGGCGAAGAAAACAAGCCTGCCAAGGAGCCTCCAGCTGTCAGAATCAACCGTGATGCACCTTTGCAAAACGGAGAGGAAGTGACGGTGCCCGGTCTACCAGCCGGCTTGATCATCCCAGCGAGGAAGAAAGGACCCGGCAGACCTCCAAAAGATGGCGTTATGTCGAAACGAGAGCGAGCGTTGCTCATCAAGCAAAACAAGGAACGAGAGAAGGCCATTAAGCTTGGTCTAGATCCGTCGCAAATTCCACCCCCCGAGATGAAGCCACCGAAGCCACGCCCTCGTAAGAATTCTCAAGGAGAGGATATCGAGGGCGATGATGGAGACGACGACAAGAAGTCGACCAGAATGCCCAGGGCCCCACGCTCCCCCTCGCCAGAAATGAAGATTGAAGACTACACAGAGGAACAGCTCCAGCGACCTCAGCCCAATTACGTCTATCTCATATACGAAGCCATCAATGCCTGTCCGAATGGGGTCATGAACCTACAACAAATCTACAGTGCTATCGAGCGCAAGTATCCGTACTTCAAATTCCGCACTACCAGTAATGGATGGCAGAGCAGTGTCCGTCACAATCTTGGACAGCACGAGGTATATTGAGTGGATGTGTAGGCAACTGCGATGAACTAACCTTTGATAGGCATTCAGAAAGGTCGAGAAAGAAGGCAAAGGTTGGCTATGGGGTATCAAAGATGGAGTGCCTATCGAGCGAGAACGCAAGAAGAAGACTCCTCCTCCACAAGCCCCGCCAAATGGATACAACCAAGCCTATCCACCATCGTACCCACAGTATCAGTACCCACAGCACGCTACTCCACATGGAGCTCCACCTTCTGGTGCTCCTCCAAATTTCCCACAGGGCCCTCCACCCCAAGGCTATGCAAATCAACGCCCTCCAAATGCCGCGAAGCCGCCACCGTCACTCATCCAAGCCAACAATGCACCTAGAGCTCCTCAGCCTCAGTCATACTCTTCGCCGTATGCTAAGGATAACAACACGCCAGGTGGTCCTTCACATGGTCCAATGCAGCCGCCACGACCTGGTCCATACCAAGCACACCCTCCTCAAGGTCATCCTTCTCAAGGACATCCTCAAGGACACCCTCCCCAAGGACCTTACTCTGCGCCGCCGCATTATCAATCTGGTTATCGCCCTAATCAGCCTAATACACATGGCGTGCCGCCGACACCTGTTCCTTCAGGACAAGCTAACAACCAAATGCAGCCACACCACCCAGGATATCCTCATCATACTGGACAGCCTCAACATGTCTCTTCGCCAGCTCCAAGGCCGGCTCGAATGCCATCGCAGGACGTCATAGACACTTTCAGGAAAGTTTTTATTGCTACTATCGCGACCAAAGAAGGAATGGGTAGCGAGAAAGCAACAGTTGTTGTCAACAATGCTATCAAGCGGGTTCTCGAACCCGAGGCAATGAAAAGCACTCCCGCTTTTCCCGAGGAAGATATGGTGACCACCCATTTCTCGGACATCGTTCGTCAGACTCAAGGCCCGCCCAGACAAGCAACTCCCAGCCAAAATGCGCCGATGCATCAAGCTCCGCCTCATACCACGTCTCTCGTAGCCAACGCGGCCGCAACTGCTGCGATGGCTGCTAAAGCTCTACCGACTGCAGGACCAACGGGCAATCCTTCACCTGCTGGCGTGGCAATGGGTCCCAAGAGCTATACTCCGCCTACAGGGTCAACGACAGCATATCGGCCACCCCAGCCACACCCGACAAACACCATACAGCCTCAAAATCGTAGCTTGACTCCTGCAGGTCCACCGATTGCACAAAGTGGTCCTCCTTCACATGGCCAAGAACAGCGCCCACGGCCAGCAGAAGCTAGTTTGATGGGAATGCTCGTAGGTAAGCCTGCCACTGGAAACCCATCTGTAACTGGAGCTCAGACCCCTGCCACTGCACCCACAAATGGTCCGACAAGCAGTCCAGTCGCAGGCCCGCAGTCCGGCGCTGCTCCGGGCTTAGCGCCTCGACCCAACGCTCCGATGACTGCTCCAAAGGTCTCACCTCCCGCAATCGCAGCCATAGGTGCTGCTACAAGACCATCGCCACCCATGACAGCACCGTCGATGGTATCTGCCTCAACCTCGAAGTCTCCATTGCCTTTTTCTTCTCAGGCGCCAATGGCAAACATGGGACAATTGAGTCAATTATCAGAGAGACTTAATGACATTGTTGCGCGCGCTAATGGCACTGTGACACCTACTCGACCAGCTGTGGAGCCTTTGACACCGCCTCCTGGTACTGCTCCTGCCTTGAACGCACCACCAGCTCCGCAGACTGGGAAGAAGAGAGGACCGAGTCCGCAGGCCGAGGCACCAGAGACTAAGAAGACGAAGGTGGATGCTAGTAGTTGAATGGAATGTTGATATGAAGTTATGATTGGGGGAAGCAAGGCCTTGTGCATTTTCTGCATGGAGCTGATTTCTGATGGCGTTGTAATTCCGGATGTTGGGGCTGGGTCTGATACTGTTAGCCGATATAGGAATTGTAACGTAGCGCTTGTGGAGTCACTCGAGATGCTACGCAATGTTGGGATTTTCTTTGGACGACGGAAACATGAGCGCATATATCCATTTTTCTCTTTTTTTCTTTTTTTTCTTCATCTCTAGATGTGAATACAAAAGCCTTTTTGATCTTTTCTCCTCTCCTCTCCTCTCCTCTTCTCTCCTCTTTTCTAGGTTGTGTTGCCATATATTACGTACTACTGGATATACATTTTCTCAGGAATACGCAGACTTTATAGTTGCTAAAGGTGTTATTCGCATAGGATTTGGAGTTGGAGAGACGCGTTAAAATAGGGTTTTCTTTTTACTTCAATTTTCACATAAGGTTTAGACAAGGTTTAGACAAGGTTTAGTATATCTCCTAAACTAGACCTTCTTTCCGAGCTTGGGTTCGATTTTTTTTTTTTTTTTTTTTTCGACGAGTGATAAGGGAGTTGAAACCCTTGTCTGTATTTGTACCTTGTGAATTGCCTTGAGCGACTGAGCGACTGAGCGACTGCGATGGGTTATGAGGAATGGATTTATAAGTTGTGCTTTTGAGGCGAAAAGGCGTGTCTGGTAACTCTGGTTTATGAGATATGGGTTAGCTTGGGTTACTAGGGAGATAGGAGAGGAAGGGAGGGAGGATTTTTTTTTGTTGATTTTTTTTTCTTGGTTTTTTGATAGATGGAGGGATTCTAGGAGAACTGGATAGGAGGGAGAGAGAGGTGAGAGGTGAGAGGAAGGGATTTTAGTTTTTAAGGGAAGAGGAAGGGATAGAAAGACTTTTTTTTTAGGTTTAAGTTTTTTTTTTTCTTCTTGTTAGAGGTATAGGTATAGTTATATTTTAAGAAATAGGTTTTTTTCTGTTTCTAGAATAATACTAATAGTAAGAATAGGGTTATAGTATAGGATAGGAGACTAGGGTAGAATATCCGAATGTAGACCATATTTTAATTTTTTGTTTTAATGTATTCTTTTTTATTCTTAAATTTTATAGGATAGAGTATCTACTACTAGTAGAAGGGTATGTAGAAGGGACGGACATATAGGTAGAAAAATAATTATTATTTAATACCTACTTGATATAGATAATGAGGTATGCTTATAAAACGGGAATATTACTACGGCTTTGATCTTGGTATTAGTAGTGAATTGGTATAGGTATCTTACGCTTTCGATGATTGGATGTATTTTACCAAGGACCCTTGCAAAATCGATGAAAAAAGCGCTTTTCTCATTCTAAAGATGTTGGATGCAACTAAGAAAAGACAATGCTCTATACTCCCGAATTTATGTCATGCCCGTGAGGAAATCATATCCATATGCACCACTCCCTCACCAAATCAAAGCAACTCCACCATAACCCCAGCCAACCACTCTACACACTTCTCAACCTTCTCACCCAAATCGTCAAACTCAATATCGTCCCCCAGGATCCCCTCTAACAAGTCCTCAAATCTCTTAATTCTCATTCCAACTTCATTACCATTCCACTTCCTACTTCTCTCCCACTCATCGGCCCACTCACTGCTAATAATTCCAACTGGGTCCTCCTGTCTCGTCAACATTCCCTTCAACGCCGCCTCTCCACCCTCTTTCAAGAAAACTTCGAGATAATCGCCATTAATGGCGTACCCGGTTTTCCGTTTCTCCTCCCCCCCAACCCAGTCCGGATCAATGACAATACGTTCATCGCCCGTACTGGTCCATTTTCCGCCTTGCGCTACGCGCAGATCTTCCTCTCCATCCCATTTCACGAGGTTTTCCAGGAATTTGAGAAGCACACGCGTTTCGTTGTCAATGATCGTAAACTGATAAACAGTTCCATCGGTACAGGAACCAAGAATATTTGCTTCCAGTACGCCGGGGTCGGCGATGGCGCGCCATGGTGGACGAATGGCGCTTGATTTGGCGAAATGGGTTACGCATTGTGGAAGGGTGAGTTCGAACAGGGTTTGGCTGGCTGTTTGGTAGGTCTGTGTTTCTGTGTGGAGGAGAGCAAAGACGGATCCTGAACGGTCGGAGGCCAGGACGATGTTTGGGGTTTCTGAAGAGTTGAGTGAGGCCGAGATTGGTGAGGAGGAGATGCGGGAGGGTCGAGTTGATGGGAGTGGAACATGAAGAGGCAGGTGGGTTAGTGCTTCGCGTGCGAGACTGTCGCTGGAAAATAAGCGAAGATTATAGTGCAGCAGTGTTGGGTCTTTTGCAGATGGTTTCGATTCGAGTACATATGTCTGTATTGAATCAGCGGCTGTTGTGACACGGATGAAGGGTGATGAGGTGGTGAGGTTGATAGCGTGTGACACCAAGTTGGCGCTAGCGAGTGTGTTCAGACGTAGACCACTGTTATGGTTAGTACTTTCCAATAACAAAGTGTGAGCTCACTGTACCGTCCTGGAACATTGATCAACTCGTAAACCGTGATGATCTTGTTGCCGCTCATCACAATCTTGGTATCACAGATTGCCAACGCTCGAATCGGATAATCGAAGTCCCTTTGGATTGGCATATCAACCTCAATGGTGTGGTTTTGCTTTCGAGTGGGTCGAAGGAAAATCAGACGACCGGTTTGGTTGCCGTCTTCATGAGTGCGCTTGGTTCCAGCAAGCAGGAAATGATGATAACCCGAATAAGCTGGCCTTTCCGAGTCTCTCCTGTACCTGAATTCCACCATTGTCAAAGGCTTTTCCCCAGGAAGAAGTTCTATTAATGTGCTCTTGTCCATTGGCTGCAGTTCTCCGACTCCCGCAGGACTGTCTTCCTTGTCTAATGGCATGAACTGGAAGGCTCCACGGTTTGTGCGTAGACCCAAATAGGGTGCCGTCGGTCCTGGGTATGTGGTCGAGCGAGCTTTGAGTTCATATTTGACGCTCCCTATGATCAAGGCTTCCAGGCGTGGAGAGTATAAGAGCAGCTGTGGAGTACCAGATGGCTCCACCAGCACACCCTTTGAATCGGGAGAGTTGATGTCTCTGTTGAGCGAGATTCTTCGAGGAACGACGCGCAAGCTGTTGTCTAAGACCGCGATTCTCAAGGTGCTGCCATCTATACAAGCAATTTCCGTCGAGGTGACACCAGATTGTCTGAGCTTTCTGATCGCAGATAGCTTTGGCCGGACCAGGTCTGGGTTCGTTGTATCTGAAAGGAAGATGCTAGAGACAACAAGAGCTTTTGTAGAAGACACGAAATCGAGGCGGCATGTATCATGGCCGCATAGGGCAAAGGCGCTAGATATGTCAAGTGGAGATAGAGTCACAGGCCCGGTTCCAAGATTGATTATCTTGGTGTTTTCCCAGGCAGTTTAATATTAGCAAAGGTGGATACGATGACATGGGATACTCACAAGGAATTCTGTCCACACTATGACCGCTCATCTCAAATTCCACAGTGAACAGGTCACCGCTTCGCAAACCACATGCAATGAGCTGTCGCTGTGCCCTTGAACGGTTTATACTTGTAGATAAAACAAGAATGCTTTGGGCGATAGGTGTTATTTGAGTGCTTCCATTCTGATCGATCGAGGTTCTACCAGACGGACGCAAACCAGTCGCAAAGTCTATGGAGAACATGTGAAGCATTCCATCTCTGAGAGCTGTGACTGCATATAATCTAGTCTGGTCTCTGAAGAGGGCGAGAGAAGTCAAATCATCATCCAAAGCAAGAGGCGCGCTCACTCGAACGACCGCGCGGGCGCCCAAAGTTGTAGGCAAAACAAACAAGTCCAGATAGACTCGATTTCCGCTGCGAACTGCGAGTAACAGGCCAGAACTTTCCTCGTCGAACTCGGCGGCGACAATTCGTGAGCCTTGTGGAAAATCAGGAACCTTGAGGGGACTGGGCGGGCTCTGCTCAGCCAATGAAGAGACGAGAAGAGCATTTTCTGTGACCTGAATGACGAAATTGTTTGGTGTAATAGCGACCAACAGAGTAGCGCTGCCCGGATCCAAATTCAGCTCGCATGTTTCCAGTCCATGTTGAGTATCCAAACTCCACGCTGTCGTGGCATCTGGATAAGTCAAGAAAAAGTGAAGGTAGCCGTTAAACGGATCCGAGAATGACCACAGGCCATATGATCCGGTAAGACCGTCGTACTGTCTCAGATCGACTTCAATGAAGATCTTGGCCTCAAGACCCTTGAAGAGTTCGGAGATGGCGCCATAGGGTTGTCGACCAGACGTAGCGAAGATGTTCGGGCGTTTCGAAAGATCTCTTCCGTTATGTCCAGAGGGCGATGCGATTTGAAAATCCATGATTGGAGCCCAATCCGGGAATATGCGCTCCACTCTCAGTGCCATGGCCTCGTCTCTGGACTTGGACTAGATTCACAGTCAATTCTAGTTTTTCACTCAGCTTAGCCAATACTCACACTGCCACCATCGCCAAACTAGTCAGAAAGTCAGCAAAGAACACTGTACATGACTGTAGACTACTCACAGATACTACCTGACCATTGCACATGTTGCCAGCCGCAACAAGAAAGTCTGGATGTTTGAGATGGAGCAGAAAACTAGAGACGGCTGTTGAGACGGTGCAATCGAATTGCCCAGCGTTGCTCAGCAAACCTGTACCGTAGTTGTTTCCACGCGTGTAATTTCTAATAACCCCATCTTCTCTGATGAGATATAAGGAATCGTTCCCTTTATTCTTCCATGAAGCAAGGCGAGCGCATCGAGTCCACGAAGTGTAAGCTGGCCTTCGCGAGGAACTAGCCCAGTGTTTTGGATCCTGTTCCCAGGACTTCTGGGGGACGTTCATCACGTCTGGTTTGCCGGTCAGGACGTTTCGGCAGATCCTCACATCGCTTCCATGGACCAGGAGGAAACTCGGAGAATTCGCCATCGGAATCATCAGATTGCAGTGTTCAGATGCTGTCTCAGTTGGTAAACGAAACTCACTAGTCGCAGAGGATTTTGTCTCACTTTTGGGCAATCTAATGCTTTGGACAACTGGAGTGATACCTTTTAAACCTTGATTCTGTGTCCATGCCCAGCAGCTGAGTTTACTGACACCGGCGACAATGACCACGATGATCAGAACAATGAGATGTGCATTCCCATGGCCGGGGTGAAGAAAACCAATAGCGAGGATGTTCCCTTCCACGCGAAGTTGTCGCTCGGATGATATCGGATTCCACTGTTCTGGATTGGCCGCATACTCAGTCTGAAGTCTCGCTCTGTTGTTAATATCGTAGACCAAGATAGTGTTGCTGCTTGCGGAGACGACCAGAGCGCGAGCGAGTGGATCCACACAAATCGTTCGCCCTGGAGTTTTCTTCGGACTTTTGTAAATGGGAAGAGGAAATGAAGATTGGCGGAAGTGGAGACCATCAGGATGACTGGCGTCGAAAATGACAAAACGAAGCTCAGCCGATTCCAATGCAAGGACCAGCACTTGTGGAGGCAATATCATGGATTTGTTGGAAGTCACAGCACGTACTGAGGACGCCGGTGGTCTTTCGTTTGGCGAGCCATCTGGATATTCCATCTTGATAGCTGGATCATCAGTCATCGCCGTCAGTTCCAATTCTTCTCCTAAAATGGCAGCAGCTCTAATCTGTGAAGGAAAGTTTTTGATGGAGGTGAGACGGCGAAGTTCACCATTGGGCAGAATCTCTTTGATCCGAACTTCATTTTCTCCAATAAACAGAAGTTCGTGTTGGTCGGCACTTCGTATTCTTGCAGAGAGGATCCATTTTGTCATGGAGCTCTTGAACAAGGTTCGCGAGAGTAGACCGACTCCAGGAGCAGGTTTCCGTCGGCCGCGATGCGGCAAGTTCCCAGCCTGGGCATCATCAGGCATATTCAAAATCTGATCGATGGTAATTCTGCCGGTCCTTGACACGGGCGTTACGTGATGGCCATTTGGTCCGTGGGACATGTTGTCGTCTGTCGCCCAAAGGCAGCACTCCTCTTGCTCGTTTGAACACTCAGACCTCCACGGTAGTTCCACTGAGGCGAGGATGTTTGTAGACGCCAAAAACGGGCAGATTATTAGCAAGATGGAAGGATTGAAAGACGAGCTTGGTATGGTGAGGTTGTAATAGCCATGGATAGGGATCTGTCATACATGTTCCCCAATTCGGCGACGGCGTCAAGGGTCGGTCCGGAGCTGGGTGGCATTTGATGGTTGGACAGAGAGGATGGATTCGAGATGTCGGTGAGAGTCGTCTGTAGCCTGGGTGGTCAGCGTCAATGGGTCAGGTGGACTTTGTGGAAGGAGATGCGCCGAGCGATATTGGTGCTTGAGAAGAACTGGCGTCTACGCGTACCGATCGAGTCTAGCAGCTGCACGTCGCCGAAAGGGCGTCGTCTTTGGTGGCAGTGCCGAGACTTGACGCGCTGAGGTTCGTCTTTGGTGGCAGTGCCAAGACTTGACGCGCTGAGGTTCGTGATGGCCGAGCATTTGTTGTCTCAGGCTCTCCCGTCTCTGGCCTCTGCAGACGTCTCTCACTCTCTCTGCGGACGTCTCTCACTCTCTCTGCAGACGTGAGGTGCGCCAGGATCATACCCCGACCAGTCCTAGCCAGGACCTGTGTACTAGTAGTATGTATCATAAGATACGCGCCGAGATGTCCATCACATGTTATCGATTAGACATCGTATTCTATTGTCTACAGTCGACCTCTGTATACCCGTCTATCAAGAGTATATCGGTCCATGAATGGAGTATACCCGTCTATGAATTCAATATCTAGAACTAGGCAAGGTAGCATATGGATAGCGACGGCACCTTCCTACTACCTTGGCTGAGACACGTCCACTCCATCAACAACAACAGACCCAACCTCAGACAATGGACCCCAAAAAATCATGGACGAGAAACCCGAACACTACCAAGAACCCCCAAGGGAAGACTCGCCCATTCAGCAGGACCACAAAAAGCTGAAGACCATCCAAAGAGCATGCAACGACAACGACCTCGAATCCGTCATCCACCTAGCCACGACCGAAGATGGCCTCGTCAGTGATGACTTGCGCCAGAGAGCGTGGCCAATCCTGTTAGGATCCTCATCCCCCGATACCAACGCCGAGAAGGAGACTCCATGGAAAGACCTGCCTGCTCATCGAGATGAGGACCAGGTTCAGCTTGATGTGGACAGATCATTTTGCTTCTACCCAGAACACGACTCCGACAAACAGCTCGACATACGCAAGAAGCAGCTCTCCAATATCATAGTCGAAGTCCTACGCCGCCACCCATATCTCAGCTACTTCCAAGGCTTCCATGATATCGTTCAAGTCTTCCTCCTCGTTCTGGGGCCAGAGCTGTCCGTCCCCGCCGTCCGACGCCTCACCATCCTCCGAATACGCGATTTCATGCTCCCAAAGATAACCGGCTCGATATCGCAACTCAACCTCATCCCATCCATCATACACGCTGCAGATCCCGCTCTGTACAAGCACCTCCCTGAGCACACGTACTTCGCCATCTCAGCCATCATCACGCTGTACGCCCACGATATACAGAAATACAGCGACATCGCACGACTCTACGATTTCCTGTTGGCACGAGAGGCTGTCACGAGCCTTTACCTCTTTGCGGCAATAGTCTTATCGCGCAAAGATGAGCTTCTAGAGCTCGACCCAGAGGAAGAGAAGGACATGATTCATTATACACTATCGAAGCTGCCGGTCAAGTTGGACTTGGAACCATTGATTGCGTCCGCTCTCAAGTTATTCGAGGCACATCCGCCGGAGAAACTGCCTAAGATGGCGTGGAGTTACATTTCGAAGAATAGTGTACTCAAGACTACGCGCGATTCCGAGGCACTTGCAAGACAGACTTTTGAGGATGGGAAAATTTGGTTTGATGCTCACGCTGAGCAGATTCGCAAACAACAGGCACGAGATGAATTGCTCAACAGTATCCAGAAGGGCGTGAACAAGCACAAACGGCCGGCTGCCGTGCTGGGAGTGACCGTGGCTGTTGGTGTTCTGGCCTGGTGGCTTGCAAAGAGACGGTGAGAGAAATTGGCATAAGAAAGCTTCCATCTCTAGAGCTCGGAAACGGCAATTGAGACTTGGGACTTCTGAGACGAAGTTCATGGGTATGGGGACGCAATGGCACGATTATGTTCGACAGAATTGATACCATAGATCTTATCTAGATCATCACAAAAGCGATTGACAATTTTACATAACCGCGCAATCCAGTTCGAGTATCAACCTTTTTCTCGATGGGTTGTATTGAAAATCGTTCGCTTGTTTGCTTGTTTACTTGCTATTGTACTCCTGAGTCACCCTTCCTCCTCTCTTCTTTGGCGATAATCTCTCTTTATTAACTTCGCTGCTTGTCTTTATGTTCTTACTCTCCTATGATATTCTCCTCGATGGAACGGGATGGAATGGGATGGGTATACTGTTATTGGATTTTGTTTTTGATTATGGGGTGATGATGGTTGGGGTGTTTGGGGGTGGGGGGGTTGTTTGGAGGAGGGGCATTTAGGAAGGGAGGGATGGAGAAGGAGGGAAGGAGGGAAGGAGGGAAGGAGGGAAGGAGGGAAGGAGGGAAGGAGGGAAGGAGGGAAGGAGGGAAGGAGGGAGGGGAGGGAGGGGAGGGAGGGGAGGGAGGGGAGGGAGGGGAGGGAGGTGAGGGAGGGGAGGGAGGTGAGGGAGGTTATAGGTATCCTAAGGAGGTAAAATAGAATTTTAGAGATGAAATAGGATGGAAAGAATTAGAAAGAAAAGGAAAGGGTTTATTTTGCTAATTTAATTAGGGATAGGTTGAGTAGAGTAGAGTAGGGATAGGGATAGGGATATAGGGTATTAGGGGATATAGTAGGATATTATAATAGAGACAAGGGGAGATAGGTAGGAAAAGAGGCGAGAGAGTTTTTATTATCAGTATTCTTTAGAAGAATAAGTAGTTTCGGGCTAGTAGGCTTAGGAAAAGAGGGATTGGGTTTAGATACTTTTGGTATAGAAGAGGGAAAGAGAGAGAGAGATTTTAGAAGGTATAGATAAGGTTAAGGCTATAAGTATAGTATAGAATATTCCTATCTTCTAGTAAGCGAGTTCGTTGGGTTGAATACGAAGAGTAACTATTTAGGGATAACATAAAGAGGAACCTTTGATTTCTTAGATGTCCGGGGTTTTATATTGGGTAGTTAGTAGGAGGAAAGTAAATCCGAGATAGTTTCTTATAGAGAGGATAGAAGCGAGTACGATAATAAGGAAGCTAAATCCTAAGCTACTTTTTAATATACTCTTGGATTATCGTTATTAGTAAGGGGTTAATAAGTTCTGGGTTTTGCTAGGGATTGTTGTGATTTTGGGAATTGGAAGTGAAAATACGGGATGGACGTTGAATGGTAGACGAGAGGGAACGAAACCATGTTTTGTGTATTCTGTTTTGGATTGTTGATGGCAGTAATGCTGGTGCTGAGTAATGGTCGTCTACCGTTACTAATTTCTAGATTCGTTTGGCAAGTTGATAAGTATAAAGAAATTTAGGGAGGACTTGAAACTTGGCTTTTTTTTCCTGGTTGTGATAGGGATACAGCGTGAATTATACTAGAGGTAGCGAATAGGTATTTCGTATTTGATTCGATAAAGGTATCATGTATGATCTGTTATACTACATCTGAACTTACGAATCAAAATAGGGTGTATACATTAAGGATGGGATGTCGTCGTTGAAAATTTCATTGTAAAGTAGACTAATCAATACATACTTATTTGTTACAAGACTATTCAATATATACTACGATGATACGAGGGAGATACTAAGTATCACAATTACTTGAATCGCAAGTGTGCTACATAATCATCATCTCTCACTCATCGGCAGGAGTAGGAACAGCTGTCACTTTTTCAACAGGCTTAATGTTCACCTCACTCTCTCCGTCCCCCTTGAACGTAATGTTAGGGTACGTCCAACTAAAGCCACTAGCCCACTGCATCATCCTCTTATACTTGGTGCCACACGACGAGCCAGAGATCTCGTGGGGAGACGGTATCTCACCCCTTTTTTCGGCCTGGGCGAAAGATTTAATCATGAAATCTCTGCCGTGGATACCTGCTTTCAATGCCTTGAGACATGATCAGTCACAAGTTTTGTTTTTCTCTCTGCTAAATTCGAGGAAATGGGATTTCTCTTACGACATCAACAAAGTCTTCGGGAACAATTTCTCTGCCACACCCTTCGCATGCCCCTTTTGGTGAGTCGACGAAGGTGCCGTAGATGTTTGGTTTGGAGAAGTCGACACCAGGCTGATTGGAACGGTAGGCTTTTTCACGCGCACAGATGGGCCGGTAGTGGACGCCCTCTGGGATGGATGCTGGATCGAGTGTGTATTTGATCGTTGCATCAGCATCAGCTGGTGGGAGGGCTGGTGCAGCTCTGGTGAGACCGAGAGTCGAGAGGAGGAGGAGGAAGGTGTCGTTGGGTTTCTAGAAGAATGGCATGATAAGTAAGATGGATATTGGCCAATCTATCGAGGCCAGAGATGGTGGATGTGACTGAGGTTGCGGTGGGTGTAGTTTATGATATATGTATCATGGAGAAGTCGTCTGTAGTATTCGTAACTCGCAAATAATTCCTCATTATTGGACCCGCATCTTCCAACTTTCTGGCCTTTGGAAATTGAGGCGGAGCATGGTGTTGTTTGTGGTCAGCACTATTCGTACTACACATTAGGATTAACGTACTACACCCGAGATTAATGTACTACACATGCCGATAACGTGATATCCAGCCAATCAGATAGCTTGAAATTAGCCGAAAGGGGGGTCTCAATCCACGGTAGCCAGGGCTGCATCTCTACTAAAGCTTATGCTTTGGTGGAGATTACACCAAAGCACAAGCTTTAGTAGAGATACAGCCCTGAGAGAAGTTAGGAGAGATAAATGATATCATAGTATTACATTTAGCAGCGACCAAATGGTCGCTACACGCTCAATAACATGCGCTAACCGCATTTAAATAATGTATAGACTTAAACTCTACGGCAATCGTATAATTAACCATAATTGACCACTTTGGTTAAAAAAAAGGTATTTTTACGTATTTTTGGCATATAGTGGTAATAGGGTAGTCTTTTAAGTAAGAAGTACCGACCTCCCCTACGGTCGGGGCTGTTTTTAGGGGGTAAACCCCCCATTTTCTGGGCGGGAATAGGGCCTAGATACATATATAGGCACGGTAGTATATGGCAAGACATGCCTCAAATCCAATATACACCAAAACACCAATATTTACATTGTGCGATGTGTGTATACACGACATTGATTTCAAGCTATCTGATTGGCTAGATGTCACGTTATCGGCATGTGTAGTACGTTAATCTCGGGTGTAGTATAATAATCCAAATGTGTAGTACGAATAGTGCTGACCTTGTTTGTTTCGATCCGGATCAATTCGATGGACGAATCTTCAAGTTGCCCGCAGAAAGACTAGGATAAGCATCCGCCGAAGTGCCCATATTGGACAGCTGAATGTCCAAACCTCTTCTGTATATTCGTGTTGCTGATGGACTGCTCCCCGAGCAAAATTAATGAAAATACGCTCATGACGGGCGAACGCAAACCATGAAATACGGGAAGAACCGCGATGAGCGTATAGATCGAATCGGTCATTTTTCCCTGCTCTCAAAAGGTGAGAATTTAACTTCAAAAGTCGATCCTCAATTGAAATTCATATAGGCATCGTCATACGCCATTATTGATTTTGGTGGTTTCAGCTTTTAGTCGTGTCTAACCTCTCAATTTTGCCTTACCCGGGAACATGAGGTTGAGACTTGACAATCTGTATCACGGCTGCAAGTCCGACGATGAGCACATGGCATTATTACTAAAGCGAGGTCTAAGCAGACAGTCTACGAATCCGAGAAGTGGTCTGTTTCATGTTAGTCCTTTCGTAGCCAATGTCAAGTGAACAGCTGCGAACTCACCATTGTGACATCTGACGATTCGCCGTTTTGCATTGCTGGATGATCAAATCATCTTAGTCGACGTGTTATCAGTGAGTGGTGCACTTGACTGATTGTTCCTTGGAACTTGGCTGGTCAGTAAAGCATTTTCAACCAAAAAAACGACGAAGAATCCGCCGTTGAGTCCATGGAGCTTATTAAGTGTGGAGAATTTCACCTTTATCTTCCGCGGAAGATGGCTATAAACCATATGCCAGTCAAAGTCAATGACTTAATGATCTCCATCTTTGCAAAAATCCCTCAGGTAGAGACAGATTCGAGCAAATATATAAGAGTGGCTACACTATTGCAGGGACTTTCCGGTGTTTCGATGAACTTCCGACTTTTCCATTGCTGTCAGTCACTGGCGACCACACCATTCATTCCAAGCTCATCCAGTTCTTTGGAGTCTAAATCACGATCAAAAGTACTACAACTTCGGCACGGACATTTCCATCATGTCTTCCAAGGAACAGATGCAAGACGAGAATATATGGGAAATACCAGTCAAAATCGTTCACGCAACGAACTCACTAGACCTTGCAACCAAGGACCTCATTGCTCTCTACATACGGTTGGCGCGCAAAGCGACAACATGTCCTGATCTTGCCCCTGGTCTGACCATCATCGACTGCTCAGCTTTGGTGTCGGTGAAGAGAAAAGAGCCAGCACTCTATACCATGTGGGTCACCAGAATCTCAACACCGGGGGTCTTCGGCCACAGCTGTGCAGGAGCCATGTCAGGAGGCAATTTGGAGCCAATCCGAAACTTTTGATGACGGTCTTTCACGACGATGGCGGTCATATGTCGACTTACGGAGACAAAACCAATAAGGCGGAGCCGGGAACGTACATGATTGTGTTAAAGAGAGTCGATATCGAGAAGATGCAGTTTGTCCCTGTCAGTCCCAGCGCTATTGAGAGGCAAGGGATTAAAAACCATGTTGTTGACCAGTCGCAGGAGGTCGCTGAAGCTTGAGGTTGTGGTTGGAGAAAGAGGCGGGAAGGGGCTCGGAGCGGGTCGGCATTAACGGATTTGGCAGGTCTTTCGTGTACTTAATCAATTTTACTACCTCACGACTCGGGGAGTCGGGCTTGTATCTGAATTTTGTCAACCAAGTTCATTTGCCCACACAGTTGAACATATTCTATTATATTTTGTCAGGATTTCTTAACCCAGCCCGAACTCGCAATGTCTCGATTTCGCTCATCAGTCCGGGGCCAAGGAGCTTCTGCTTTTGTACAGTGAAGTGCAACATGATGGTGGATACAAGATCGATTGCGAGGTCGAATGGGACATTTCTGCAATTCCCAACTTTTTCGCTTGATAATCTGACCACGGGCTGCTATAGAAAATCACCACCAGCATAGGTGCTGCGCAATATCAACGTCTCCTTTCTCAAAGAATGCCAATGGAGGGTCACAGGGATCCTACTACGCGGTTCAAAATGGAGGGAGACATGGCTATATGGACTCAGAAGAGAAGAACATGGGAAGCCTTAGTGGCATGTGTCTGAAGTTCGCATTGATATTTGGGTTGGCGGTAGTATCCTTTCTCTCCGGCCTGTCTGCAGGAACAAGAAGAAGAGATGCTCAAGAAAGGCAAAATGCTTTCATGCCTATAAGTAGGGTACTTCTTAACACACTAATCAAGCCATTACTAATGCTTCTCTAGTGCCCTTCGTAAAAGGTCCTATATACTTTTCTGAGAACAAGACCTGGTTAGACCCCGGCATAGTTTCCAATACGCTCTGGACAGCAGAGAGGGAAACAACGAGGAAGGATAGATCTGTCAGAATCGATGACCCAACAAAACATGGTATACCACAAGGAAGTTGTGGCAAAGCTGGCGATCAGTTCTACTCAGTCAGCGTCTTTCACCAATTGCACTGTTTGGTACATCAAGTCCCGCAGAATTCAGCGTTGCCCAGGGCACCAGCTGATGATGACGAGTAGGCAATGCCTCGAGCCATAATTTACAATACCACATCTTCAGCCGGCACCGAAACTGGAGAAGCGGAAGGGTGGTCTCATCTTGGGCATTGCTTCAGCTACGTGCGAGATGCAATACGCTGCCACGCAGACTCCGCTCTGGAATGGCCCGACATCGTAATTCTGCCAGCCGGAAGCAAGCTTCACCAGCCAAGGTCACCAATCCTTGGTTGCAAACGTTTCGATGTACTGGAGAGATTCGTGGAGACTAACAAATGGGTTAGTCCTGACAGCTCATGAGCTATTTTCGAGAGAATCGAACGAGAATTTCCCCGTTATTATTACGCGCTTCACCAATATGGCCATTGCATGTTGCGAAGATCGGCGATGTGAACCCTCGGGGATGGAAGTGATCTACTGTGACTCTATCCAGGGTGGAGAGATGAACAGAGCCAAGATCATGATTTGCCCATGGAAAGTATTAATTATAGGCACCAACAACACATCCTGCGAGATTCCAGGTATGAGTAAGCTGAATATATCGCAAGAACAAGAAACAACAAACGACCCGAAAGCAAGACGCTGAAAAAGATGGTCATTATTCGTCAATCGCCACCACAGCCCAACAAATTAGGTAAGCATCAGGTAGGAAAATGGTCGTAGCCAGACTTGGTATTTTGAGATCACCAAATCATCAGTTGAACACCGTAAACGTCTCCCAGCACCTCATCATTAGATCTTTTGTCCATTCTCGTCGTGGCGACAAAGTCATTGCCAGCACCGGCAGAGTATCTAATCCGCGATTAATTACCAAAACTCGCGCGGTAGAAACGGGAAATCATACGACAAGGATTCCAGCATCCCAGTTCCAACACGCTTCAGAAATGTCTTCACTTTCTTCTTCTTGCTCTGACTGGAAACCGCGGTATCCGATGCGTGTTCCGATATCGTCGTTGATGTTGTTATTGACCGCTTGCAAGAGGGTCTGTTTGATGTTTGTGATGAAGCTTGCCGCCGAGGTTGTGCGGTATTGACCAATGTTTGGTCCGAGTCGAAGCTATTTCTGGGGAGTGTGTACGATTCTCTCATGTCGGGAGTGATGGGATTGAAATGAGAAGGCGAGATAGCAACGTCAAGTGGTTGGTTTGAATAGCTTATATCGTTGGTGCGGTTGTTGTTTTGCGGCATCGAAAGCTGTAAACGTTTCTATTTAATTGCAAAGGCAGAATCAGGCTGAAAGACGGTGAGCTTTTAGCATCAATTCAGGCCTAATGGAGGTGGACAAAAGGCGTGTGGTGAGACAGTGTGGCACAAAATGCAACGGACATCCAGGACAGCAGAAAAGCAGTCCTTCTCGTGTCTTATATGCTGCATAGTCCGCAAGAAACCCCAGGCTAGCAAAGGAAGAGAAGTTGGGAATGTATTCGCTTTTACGCCCGCGCAGTGTAACATAGCCTCTTGGCAAGATGAAAAGTAACTCCTATAGGTAGTCATTAGGCTCTGATGAGTTTAGAGCCTACCTAGAAGAGTTAGACTCCGTCTTTAGCGCAGTTTAAGTTACACTGCGTGGGCGCATGCGTCGCGGAGTCTTAACCTAGAGACGATCTTGTCTAGAAGACAGGTCAAGAGAACAGGGCATGTCTCTTTTGCGGAGGTGATGTGCGAACGCGAGCGGAACGCGAGGGAAGTACGCGACCACGTCGAATCACACGAAGAGGGAGTATGCATATCATATATGATAAAGCCAAGGATGTCCTGCAATCACGATTGTAATCACGATTGTGATCACGATTGTCCAGAGCTGTCTTTTCCGTTCTGAGACGGGCGAAAGAAACAGCGAGTTCGTTGTGCAAGCGTGTGGAACAGTTCGACATGAGGGGCGAAGTAAGCCTCGTACAAATAGTCAAGTGAGAGGGACAAGACGATGAGAGAGTAGAAGGATTTCCCACGGATAACTTTGGACATTACTACAGTATACAGGTCTTGGGTGTTGTTGTCGGATAAGAAGATACTATGTACTGCTAGAGATAAGAAGCAGAGGACCGAGTTTATTTATATAAGATGTGTGATTTGTACCCGCCCCGCGAACCCCAAGCTTTTAAGGAGGTAGATAGTAGATACATAGTAGGTAGATCTACCCACCCGTCGCCTTCCGAGGGTCTGTCTATCTTGGTAACGGGTAATATCAATGGAAGACTCAGCAGCCAGATTAATACGCCGTGCGCCTTATTCTACTATACCCCACGCCTGAACTCAAAGTCGCCCGCTGCAGTTTCCAAGAAAAACCAGTGGTAGAACGCCTGAAAAGATGAGTGCAGCGCTCGAAGAAGCGGATACGCTTTCAAAAGCATAGCCGTACCTCCTTCAATCATTGCACAGACCGCTTCCTGGGGAACCGCGGCGAGCGACTACGGGCGGGAGGCACGGTACAAGGTGTTTCCTTGACCGCGACATCGCTTTCCTTTTGCCAAGTTGATTGCATTGATACGACATGCTATTCTTCGACTATGATGAACCGGCTGCAGACCGTATCTTGAAATGCTGTCAATCAATTGGCGCCAACACATAACTCAGCTGGGCCGGGGCGCATGCTGATTGATGAGCTTGATAGTAGACGTACTACCTTAGTGTGCTGGATACATGGATGTGAAGACCACACAATGGGTATGGTGTTACCTACATTTAGTCCTTTCCGTTGGAAGACAATCAATTTTTTAATTATGTTAATAACCTACCGCTATTACCTAGGTACTTCTAGTAGACTTTACAAGTCAACATCGATTGATTATAGGAGAACCATATATCGTTGCATTGACTTTGCAGCTGGAAAAGTTCGTGCCGGAGGACTCGGATGTGTGTCGTCGATCGCTATGTATAAGTAGTTACCGTCAATCCTGAGTTTCTCCATCCTATACTTCACACGAAATACTTCTCAAGTTAAATAGAAAAGACATCCCATGGTAATAGGAGATACAAACTAAAGGCTCGTAGAATCCTATACAATAGACCGTAGTTGTCCATAGTTATCGATATCTTAGTACGACAACTTGGGTATCAAATAATAAGAAATGGAAAGAATTGTAGACGAAATTATAATTTCCAGCCTTACTTTAGTTAGAAGAGAGAAATATGGTAGATAATAAGAGACTAACGATTAGCCTTTATTTTATATAATACTATAGTACTTAAATCTAGAGTCCTTACTCCTCATTTCTTTTTCAAGTTATTATTAAATATCGACCTAGTAATATACGCCAGAAACATTGATCTCGATGTTAATCTCGATATTGATTTCGATATTAATCTCGATATTGATCTTGTGGATTCATGTGGATACTCACTTGGCTACAGGGATAGGAAGTCTCTGCAATATACACACACACTCCTTCAAAATGTAGAGAAGACAAGACACATAGAATTAGCTACCAATACGAGATTAATTCCTCTTCATTACGTGCATGCACAGTCCATAAGGCACAGCCTTATCAACAGATCTCGATGTTAATCTCGATGTTGATTTTGATATTGATCTCGATGTTGATTTCGATATTGATTTCGATATTGATCTCGATGTTGATTTCGATATTGATCTCGATATTGATTTCGATATTGATCTCGATATTGATCTCGATGTTGATCACGATGTTAATCTCGATGTTGAGTTGAGAGAATCTATTTTATATGCAAATACAAATGTCAAGTAAGGTAGCTAGACATCTCGGCCGCATTGACCCACAAGAGAAGAGGCAACGGACTGTATTGAGAAGATAAATGCGTTTACCAAGGAATCTAACGTAGTCGACCCAATAAGTCATAGCAACATACAAACAAAATTCGATAAACATTATTCGTATCTATTATTCTTACCAATTATTAATCATACCTTTCCAAAGAGATTGCGCCATCGTTTAAGACGCGGTAGCGTAACTGATAAACATTTTGTCAAAAGATGTCAACTCCCACTTCTTAGTCTCCGTGTTGTAAGTGACATTAGTTGAGGTTTGAGTGCCCTCGGAAATAGCACCACTTTCGACATTGCCACCAGCGATAGGTCGACTCAGATGGTTCGCGCCAGCGGCGACGGTGAAGTTGGCCAGTGGGATTTCATACGGGTTCCTGGTTGCCACGGTTGGACATCCAAAGTAAGAGGCCTTGACTTCTTTGGTGGTGATTTGAAGTTCAAAGTAGCCGCGGTAGTATCCTTCATTCCATTGCAGCTCAACGTTATCATTGACAAGCTTCTGGGCCTGGGCATTGGCGCCTGAAATGGTTGATTCTCGAAATCCAGAAGAAGTGACGGAGGTTCCGGCAAACTCAGCGCCGATCGAGTTAGCGCCTGTCTTGGAATCGTATTGTTCCTCATCGAGCCAAACCAGATCGCTGACCCAATTGGAGTGACTATCGCCAGCGAGAAAGATGTTGTTGTTGATCTCATTGTCGTAGAGATGTTTTAGTGTTCGGTTTCGATTGGCCATATAGCCATCCCATTGGTCTCCATTGTAGGGGTTTTCGAAAGTCCCAAAGGATGAGGTAATATTGATTCGAGAGAAAATTATCTGATTTCCAACAATTCTCCATGTGGCACCACGGGCAGAAGACTGGGACAGTGTGCGATAGAACCACTGTGATGTGCTGTTAGCGCAGACTGCACGATCGGGACAAGTGCATGCACATTTTCCTGGCGTGATCCCATCAAAGAGCGACCAGCATCGTTCGAGATGTCATAGATGTAGTCGTTGTTGTAGTCTAAGGTCGTGATACTGCGATCATAGTTTCTTGTGTCGAGCATGACAAGGTCGAGTAGCTTTCCCATAGAGAATGTTCTCCAGATTCGCAAGTTGTCATCCAATTCGACTTGACTGCGAAACAAGGTTAATACCATCTCTAAGACGAAAGTGTTTTCTTGCAGCTCATGACTGACCGAATTGGCATCTGGATTTGTGTTAGCCATGCAAATTCACACCTTCGTGCTGTGAAAACTACTTACCCATTCAAAGTAGGCTCGCACGGCGTTCATCTTACGCTGGTCCACGCTAACGCCACCATACTTAAGGAAGGAAGATTCAGTATTATTCATGTTACTGAACCCATCTCTGTATCCATTGTTCGCCACCTCTGTGCCAACGTTAGCCCCCGATCGTTGCCCAAATAAGGTTGAGAAAATCTACCATGATCGTCCCACGTAGCAATCCACGCAAATTGCTGGTGCGAGAGAAGAAGATCCAGATCAGTGCGATACTGGGCAATTCTAGTCCTGTAATCATACAAGGTAACGAGTTCACGGGGTGGATTGGTGGCCCGTGGATCTTGCCCCAGCTTTCCTTTGGTCGATTCGTAAATGTAGTCGCCGAGATGAATCACGTAGTCGACATTGTCCTTACGCGCCGCGTTCCCGTATGCGTTGAAGTATCCATTTTCTACGAAGTTGGTCAGGATCAGTTCCCGCTGTTCTGTATCTTCTCGAGTTGAGACCTACGATACTGGCTGCACGAGTACACAGCAACTCCAATCTTGCTAACATCATCATCAGCGGCGGGTGAAGTTTTAGTACGACCAATAGGGCTTTTATTTCTTGAGCCACAGACATTGAACTGGTAGTAGTACAAAGTGAATGGCTTCAAGATTTTTGCCTCGACCTGCGTGTATTTAGCGGCTACTCGTGTCCCAATGTAGTACTACCTACTTTGACGGTGAAATCGATATCTGATGTGGTGTATGCGATGCCGCTGTCGACTGTGCTAGTCACATTCTTATCCGTGCCAACACGGTATTGTACACAGATCCGTCGCGAGGAGGCCTTCACATAGTGTTCCGTCTCGTGGCTGTACAAAGCAGCGGTGCCCTCCACGGTCACATTGGATTTATCGTTGGCCATTTGCGGAGAGATGCGCGTCCATAGAATAACCGAATTAGGATAAGGGTCGCCAGACGCGACGCCATGAGTAAAGTTCAATTGATTAGCATCGTAGTAAGAGCTTCGCCTTGCTTCTGGAACAGTTCGCTTCGCGACCTTGGGAACATCGATTCCCAGACCAGGATGAAGAATGGAAGGAGAACGATAATTCAGGTTTCCGTCCCAGGATCCTTCCACGATAGGCCATGCAGCGGCGATTGCGAGGAGGTAGGAAGAGAGCATGATTGATTTTATTAAGGTGAGTGAAGCCTACATGATTCCGTATCTGGTCAACGTTTATTTATATATATTTGACTTGTTTGCCCATTTAGAGAGCTGTACACCACCATGCACAACCAGCATGCCGCTTTCAGGCGTTCACACAGACAGACTCCCGTCCCTCGGTCAGGGCTAATCCAATAGATGAGAGCAATTCATCAGCCTGTTCTCACTCTTGGCGGAAGAAGACCCACGGATTCGTTCGACGGGTAGATCTTCGGCTTAGCTGCAGTTAAGGCTTCTTGGCGAGACCTTTCCACCTGCCGCAGATGGGTAAAGGCGGGTTTTGATGAGTCCGAGATGGATTCATGTAGTCATAGTCATTGTGAGGTGTAAGAGTTGTGCCTGGGAAGGGCATCGAAAATTGGAGTTTTGGTGAGATCGGGTTCGGCTCAATCTTTCGTCCGAGTATTCTAAGTTGCAATACCACATCCATGCTAGGGCCCAAAGCTTTCAGGTTCTTTTCAGCCTTGATGGATGACAAAACCAGTATCTTCCATGGCAAAACATCCCTACCATATCCCCTCAAACGTTTAAATGATAGAACCTCGTCGCACCATCATACTCCATCGAAACCTCCTCTTCCATATCAGCAAGATCAACAAGCACCTGCCGCCCAACACTCAACTCAAACGCCCCATGCATCGCAGCCGGAGCCATAACAGCACACAGATACCTCTTCCGCCCTACATTCCTCTCCCCCTTGACCTCCACATTTCGAATATCAACGACATGTGTTTCCACTGCCCAATCGGGACATAAGATCAGTGCCAATGAATCCTTGATTTTGTCATGGATGGAGTTGTACAGTACGATCATTCCGGGCTTGATGCGGAGATCGAAGGGGAGATGGGAATTGTCCTTGGCGACAATGGGCGCGGTCAGTGGCTTGGTAGGTTTCTTTTTTGGATTGTCGATGTGTTGACGCCAGACTTTTTCAAAGAAGGCTTGTGCTTGTAATTCGTTTACACCAGGGGTTTTCAAGCAGCGTTGAACGAATTCGGGTTGGGGTATGCGGATGAGTTGAGCACCTGATTCGAAGGGTGCTAAGATTTTTGGATTGATAGCCGGTGTGCCAGACTATAATGTGGTCAATGGAAGGTCCAACACTAACTTTTGCTGCAAGCGCGACTTACATTTTTCGAGATCCACTCTTGTGCGTCCTCGTTCGACCATGTAATCGGCCTCTCTTTATCAAACTTCAAAACATTAGAATGAGGAACAGCCACCCTCAGCATCTCCGCATATCGAAGCGTATTCTTGCTCTGTTGCCCGTCCAGGAAACTCGGGTTTACGCAGGTAATCACAGATGTCTTACTGGCACGTCGGATATCAGGATCAAAAACGTGCTTGAGAGCCTTCGTCAGGTTCGCTTGTCGGAACGGAATGTACAATTTTCCAGAAGAAGGTGTATCGGCTTGAGCCCGGCCCCGAATGCAGTCCGTCAGAACCGAAAGACTCTTATTGATCTCGCGAGCTTCTTTCATCCGGTCGCTTTTGTGATCGACTACATCTCGAGCACCTTCTGAACCAGCAAGGTCGACGAGATAGAGAAGGCCAGCTGGTGCCGAAGGGATGGAGGGGTTGGCAATCGAGATGCGGCATATTGCATGAGATCTCGAGGACGTGTCGTTCTTCTCTGTCGACGCTATAGCGCGGAACGTGTTTGCTTGGTCAATGAGTTGGACAAAGTCTTCCGCGGTGTTGATTTGTGTTTCGCTCGCTCCGACAAACATTACCTCATTGAACGTGTCCTCAAAGATGGAGACTGGCTTGCGATCATTAATTAAATCTATTACTATGATTAGCATGTACTTGGAAGAGGGAAACAAAACATACCATAAGTCAAGTTGCCCACCAACTCAATCATCGAGACGCTGATTGTCCTTGTCCCGTCTAGAGTCCCGCTCATCAACTCCCTAGCGACATTCTTCTCAATCCCATTAACAGTGAATGTCTTGCCAGATCCAGTCTGCCCATAAGCGAACAATGTCCCAATCCCACCACCCCACGCAAGATGCAGCAAAGGCTTTACAAGACCATCGTAAATGACATCGGTACTGACATTCGGTCCATAGACCTTGTCCAATCGATACGAAGACGACTACGAGAGAAGGAGTAAGCTTTTTTGCCGCATATGGAGCCCTAAGAGGTTCAGCAACTCACATCAAGTATCTGACCTCTCGCAGTCATTTTCAATTCATGCAAATCAACCACGTTTCCCGCTCCCAACCTGGGCAATACCGCGTAAGCATCGTTCGCCTTGACCTCTTCTGACGACAATGGCTTTATTCGAACACCGATGACGGTATCGGGATTTGTAACGATGTCTTTCTTCTTGGCATCATATGGTGTTGGCTTGAACTTAGCAACGAGTTCCTTGAAAATATCGGGTGCATTCTCTGGGAGTGCAGAAATAGTCATTTTGCTGGAGGAGCAGGCGTGTACAGCACAGGAAATCGTTCCAATCAAGATGGTAAAGTGAGACAGACGTGGGATGACTGAGTTTAATCGGCAGAGATCTTTCTTTATCCAATTGAGATGTTGATGTAAGATAGAACTGGGATGAAAGTCCTGAGTGGAATAATGGACAGAAAAGCTTGGGTTATATATGGATGTGAGCAAGAGGGATACAATCCTGTTTCTAGGAATGTCAGACCTTCTAGGCAGAAGCATTTCACAAAGCGGGTGGCTTTGTTGTTTATTGTTTGTGGAAAGGTGGAACTGTATTGATTGACCTGACAACCTTCAAATCAGGCTGCCACATGGAGGCATATTCTAGCGAGCATTCCTCATCACGTGGGAACTGATGCAAGCAGAATGAGTATCACGAAGAAATGGTGGTGACTGTGAGTATCACGGAGAAATGGTGGTGACTGTGGTATCATGAATGGTGATTGTGTGTAATTGGTTGGTGCATATCAGGTCACATCTAAGGACACAGGTACTTAACATTGGTACCGTGCTCCATAATCCGCAGCGACTCAAAAATACGCGCAGGGTCGGCTGGCACTCAGCCTGACCTGCAAGCAACGCTGCTTCAACCCTTGCAGATGCGGCATGTGAGGATAGGTTCGTGGTCTTTTCAAAACAAATGGCGGGAACAAAGATGCAGTCGAGGAGGGAGAGGATGTGACAACTGAGGAGGACTATGGTTCCGATGAATGTGATGGATACTGTGATTCCTAGGCGATGCCAGAGGACGGAGGGAAAATGTGGTCTTGACTCTTGAATTAGGCGCCCTAAGGATAGCCCCTGTGGATTTAGCGGCCCCTCCCGATGACGGAGGCCTCCAATCGAGTATTCAGAACACACCACAGCTACATCTTGACCAGTCTTTCCCTACATACACTACCCCCCGCCTGTATCCCTCTTCCAAACCCCCCCGCTTCAAACACCACAATGTCCAACAAGCGGGTAAAAGCAATAGACGACTACGACGATGACGGCTTCGGCGATGAATACGACGATGGCTACGATGAACACGACGATGGCTACGGCGAAGAAGAAAAAGACACTGGACAAGGTAGGAAGAGTTCAAGAATCATATCACAGGAAACTCTACTAACTAATGGACAGGCTTGAGCGCCGAAGACGAAGGTTCGCAACTATCGCCCCACCAGGACCTTAACGACGGTGACTAATACTGGACTTAGAGAGAATGGTACTCGGCACAGTACAGGTCAAGCAGCAGCTGGGAGACGAGTTTCCAGCATTGGACATGGAGATTCAAGATGCGTTGTGGCATTATTTCTTCGACGTAGGAAAGTCCGTCACGTACATCAAGAGTAGGCCCAGATTATGGACAGCGCGAGACGTGGACTTACACTGACGGTCATTGCAGATCTACGGAAACCGGTCGAGAAGAAGGTTAAGTCAAAGCCTGTATCAAAGTTCGACCAAGTGGCAAGCGCTGCCGCGAAGAAGGACATTGTTCCAATAGCAGGTAAGATACGTCTCTATTCTGCTCTGGGCATAACACACCACAATCACATATATCTGCTGCACTGGCCCTCTGTATCAGACTACCTCAGCTTCCGTGGCCCGGTCTAACGAAGGATGTCCTCAGACAATTTTGGCCTCTATCCAACCCCAGTTTCGCAGACCTGTTTCTCTTCCGCCGCAGAGTTCTTTCAAGATGTACCATGGGGACAAGTACCTATCTCCCGCCTTGCAACTCTCTCTCATAGGCCCATGTATCCTGGCGGCGGTCTTTTGGGTGGATCATCCAAACTTGCCAAACTGGCTGCGTTGCGAAAGCAGAAAGAACAGAAAAACCAAGCCGCCTCGCTGGACACCGATGCAGGCAGATCCATTGCAATACTGGATCGTCTGAGTGTCAAAAAAGAGAACGACAAAGACATCAGCACCGCGCTTCACAACACTTCGCTCGACAAGCCGAAGCCGACATTTCCAATTCGACAGAAACGAGCTGCCAGTCCTATTCGTGAACCCGAGCCAAAGCAAGAGGAGACACCGCCACCTCCATCTGTGCCCAAGTCCGAGCTACTAGCCCTTCCTTCTGTATTCGCACAGACCATCTTTGGCCAGGAAACACCTTGTGCAGGTGGGGCGTCGTTAGACACATCGCATCCATCGCAACGAGGCGAGCGACGAACCAGTGACGCGTTCACGCTGCCATTCATGAACAATCCAGAGTTTATGAAACACAGTCCATTTTCAGGGCCAAGTCCAGATGATATTGTTCTTCGCGCCCAGAGCAAAGGTCCTGCACATGCATGAATACATGCACTCATACTGATCTCCAACAGGAATTAAGTCGAGTAATAATGGAAAGGCAACCAACGGGATCGCAAAGGATGTCGCTGCTTTGAGTGTTAACGATACGCCAAAGACGAAATCGAAAAACCTCAATGTTGCGGACGAATTCAAAAAAGCCAAGATGAAGAACTCGGCCAGTTTTGTGGTCGTTGGTATGTGATCTTTCAGATTGTCTTCTTAAACATCCACTTACTTGGAATAGGTCACGTTGATCACGGTAAAAGCACATTGATGGGAAGACTGCTCTACGATCTTGGAGTAGTAGACGAAAAACAAGTTGAGAAGCTTCGTCGCGAGGCCAAGAAGATTGGGAAGTCGTCCTTTGCATTGGCTTGGGTGATGGATGCAACATCGGATGAGCGGGAACGTGGTATCACTGTCGATGTAGCGACAAATCATTTTGAAACCTCAAAGACACGATTCACCATCCTCGACGCCCCAGGTCATCAAGATTTTATACCCAACATGATAGCCGGAGCAAGCCAAGCAGATTTCGCTGTCCTTGTGATTGATGCCAGCCCCAACAGTTTCGAGTCTGGTCTTCGTGGCCAGACCAAAGAACATGCCTTGCTTGTGCGGAGTATGGGCGTTCAGCGCTTAATAGTTGCAGTCAACAAAATGGATGCCTGCGAATGGTCAGAAGATCGCTTCACAGAAATTAAGCAACAAATGACCGCCTTCCTTACTTCTGCCAATTTTTCAACAAACACACTCACCTTTGTTCCTTGTGCCGGTCTCACAGGAGAGAACATTAATGCCAAACCCACAACACCCAATGCGGCGTGGTACTCGGGCACCACTCTTGTCGAAGAACTCGATGCCTCGGAACCTTCGAAACGGAATCTTGAAAAACCATTACGAATGACTATCTCTGAGATCTTCCGATCGAGTACCCAAACCACAGTCTCCGTATCTGGAAAACTCGATTCTGGAAGCTTGCAAGTAGGTGACGTGATCACGGTCATGCCCTCGGGCGAGACGGCGACCATAAAAACGCTCGAAGCCGATGGTGCCGCGTCATCGGAATGGGCGGTAGCGGGTCAAATTGCTGTACTCAACCTCATCGATATCGATCCCGTTCATCTCAAGCTGGGAGATATCATCTCCCACCCTTCAAATCCGATTTCCAATGTCAAAGAATTTACCGCAAAGATATTGGCGTTTGAGCATGTGTTGCCAATGTTTGTGGACGTGCATCGGGGACCGTTGCATGTAGGCGGCAAGGTCACACAATTGGTCGCTGTGTTGGACAAGGTGAGTGGAAAAGAGTTGGGCAAGAAGAAAGTCAGAGTCGTACAGCCTGGCTCTGTGGCAAGAGTTGTTGTTGAATTGGAGAGTGGGCTACCTGTCGAAGCTGGTGGAAAGGTTATTCTGCGAAGTGAGGGGTTGACTGTGGCTGCTGGGCTTGTTGAGTAAGGTTGTCTGTCTGCTTATGGATTCACGGGCAAATACAGTAACAGTCAATACGATGATGGTTTCGAAACGAGCCATGAGTGATTGGTGAAATTTGGGAGGGCTTGCGTCGTGATTTCTCTTCAGGCATTAGTGGACTTGTAATTGCGGACAGTGGCAACAACCATTTCATATTCACATGGTACAGTCAGTCCAACTCACGAGATGGGTATCAACGTTCCGCCACCACCAGAAAGACGCGGCCAGGCAAGATCAAGAGCATTCATGTTCCAACCCAACGGCGCACAGATTCCCAACCAGAATCCGTTACCACATTCCTAACCCTTCCGCATCACTGATCTCTGTTCATGTTCCTGCCTACCACCTCCTCCCATAAACCGGGTCCTCCACCCTCCCCTTCTTCTCCGGCAATCCCCTCCTACTCTCCGTTCCTGCACCAACATGATTCTTCCTAGGACTAGTATTCAAAACCCCAACCTTCTCGCCCAATCCCTCCATATCAACAGGATGATCATGTTCGGCATCACGTCTGAAAAGCGCCATGATATCTTTCATAGTCAACTTGCCAATCGCCTTGCCACCTTCAATGGCAGCATTAGCGAGTTTGCGTTTCGCTTCTTGCAGATCGAGGATGCGTTCTTCGACCGTGTCGGCGATTGTGAGGCGGTAGACAACGACGTCGACGGTTTGGTTGAGACGGTGGACGCGGTCGATGGCTTGCTCTTCTACAAACTGTAGACTTTATCAGTGTTGTTTCTAGCTGTGGATGAGATGAGGAACAGGACTTACAGGATTCCAAAACGGCTCGAGAATGACGACGCGACTTGCAGCGGTGAGATTAAGGCCAAGTGAGCCACACTTCAGCGAACAGAGTAGGACCCGACACTTCTTATCGTTTCTCAAACGTTCCAAACTTGCCTCACGGTGATCATTCTTCATACTGCCATCATAGCGCGTGAAGCTGTAACCGCCAGATTTGAGGAATGGCTCAACCAGATCAAGCATAGACGTGAATTGAGAAAAGACGATGACTTTGTGGTCTGGTGTGTCTTTCTTGAGGATGTCCATGAGAAAGCGGATCTTCGTCGACTTGGCCATGTCGGGTCGATCTGGTACGATATCGGAGTCATCACTTGACGACTCATCTTCGCTGTCTGTTTCTTCTTCAGAACCAACCTCGGAATCGGAGGGCGAGTCCTGCTCTTCGTCATCGCTGTCGAGTGGAATGGCATTCCGAGTTTTCTTCAGCTTTCGAGCACGACTGGGCTCCTCCTCTTCGTCGTCGTCGGTGGAAGATCCAGCAGAACCGTCGCCAGAAAGCCATTCGCCTGGGCCCTCTGCATTCTCGTCGTCAGTGCCTCCTGCTTTGCCGAGGTGAGTGGTTTCTCGCTCCTCCTCCGGCACAACCCAGTCACCCTCTTCCTCCTCATCGTCACTATCCACGATGACTTTACGTTGGCGGGCGGGGTTTGGTTGCGGCTGCGACTTCTTCTTGGATTTCTCCGTTCTCGACTTCTTGTGCTTACGATACTTCTTTTCCTTTTTCGGCTGAATGGAAGAAAAGTCAGCTTCGCAGTCACCGCAGCGTACAGCAGAAGTGGCAATCTCGGACTGGCTGAGAACTTGTTGACAAACGTCGCATTTTTGTGACTCCACAGACAAGCCTCCCAGCAGATTCGCGATGTCGTCCATGTCGTCTTTTGGCGCCTGCGAGCCAGGTGCTGACTTTGTCGCGCCGGTCGTAAGAGCATCTTTGTCTTTCTTGACATTGCTTCCAATCAGCTGTGGATGATTGCAAGCTTGTCGCAAACGAAGCAGCAGAACCAAAGCACCAATGTAGTCATTCTTAGCGCCTCCCATCATCTCGTCCAATCGGCTCTGGGCGCGATCTGCGAGACGGTCGTAGAAGACTCGTTCTTGGTCGTTAAACTGTGCAGTAATGACTTCGACCTTACGATCTACGATTCGGAAACCGTTGCCCTTCTCGCCCTCTTTGACCTTGCCTCCAGGGTTCAGTGCGCCCTCCTTTTTGAGCACATCTTTCGTGCGTCTCTTCATGCATGATTTGAGGAAAATCTGCAATCGACGCATGGCAAGACCGCCACGTCCATTCTTCATGGGTTGCGTGATCTGTTCTTTCCATGGCCCAATGTCACAGTACGGACGGATCTTCAGAAACTGGATCAAACTCTGCAATTCGTCCAAATTGTTTTGCATTGGTGTACCAGTGAGACACCATCGATAGTGACTACGTAGCGCATAGCAAGCTTTTGTTGATTTGGCATTGCGGTTCTTAATGCTATGAGCTTCATCAAGAATAACGCGATACCAGTGCACGCCGAAACAACCAGTCTTGATACCATTGTCGTCGTCGGAGCTGTTCGCATGTTCGGAAGCGATGATCTGGTAGGTGGTAATGACAACATCGTACTTCTTCAGCTCATCAAAACGTTTCGTTCGAGACGGGCCGTGATGCACAAGGACCTTCATACGATGCGACGATGTGACGCGGGTCTTGATCTCTGCCTCCCATTGTTTGATCAGTGCAAGCGGAGCTACAACGAGAGTTGTCTTGGAGCAATTTCCGGGGATCGTGTTCTTCTTGTCCTTCTCGCGTTCTTCTTTGGACGGTATCGGATTTGTGAGCATGAGTGCCAGAGTTTGAATCGTCTTGCCCAGTCCCATGTCGTCTGCCAGAATGCCGCCCTTGGGCAAAACTCCATTCTTCTTCTTTTGTGAGACCTCGCGATCGTTCATCCAGGCGACGCCTTCGACTTGATGTGGGAGCAGTTTGACCGCCAATCCTTCAAGAGAACCATCTTCTTCGTCCTCATCTGCCTCTTCCTCTTTGGGATCCTCCTCTTTTACATCCAGCGATTGCAGTCTGTCAGACAAGCTCCTCATGGCGTCTGGTACCTTTTCTTGCGTCTTCTTTTGTCTCCTCGTCCTAGGCAGGCGCGGCTTGTCTTCCTCATCGTCAAACGCGCCCTCCAACAGTGCCTTGATATCTTCATTGGCCTTCGAGGAGTCGACATATCGATATGGATCTGGCTCTCCAAATCGGGTTCCTTGCAAAGCGGCATCTGGGTTGAATTCCTCGTCGTCTTGTGCGAAATTAACGGGTTTTGTGGGAGGGTATTTAGGTGCACTGCTGATAGCACCGAAGGAAGAGAAGGTGGGCGCAGGAGGTGCGTAGGTGGATTTCGGCTGAAAAGCAGAGGGTCGAGATATTTCATAGACATCTGGAACGTTGCCAGACTTGTACTGAGGCTGCAAGTACGGATCTGAAGGTAGTAGTCGAGATGCTCCTGTTGGTTGTGTAGCAAAAGCATCGATGGAAGGAGGTATCCTGAGAGAGCCTTGACTGGCTGAGCCAGATGGATTCCGTGAAGTCGGCTGGCCGTCGCGGTGGTGTTCAGCTCTGGGTACGCCTTTCTTGGGTATATTGAAAAGAACGGATTCTGCTTTATTCAGTGCTCGGTGAAGGGGATTCCTGAGAGGACTAGTCTTTCCAAATTCAGGAGAAGAAGCAGTCAAGTCGTGAATCTGACGAGGAACAGGCTGTTGTGGTCTCGCCGTTTCTTGTAGTGGCTCTCGTGGGCTGGCTGAAGGTTGGCCTTCTGGCCGTGCATGTATGGGGGCTTCTCTTTCACGGACCATGTTGTCGTAGTTCTATGTATATGATGAAAGGTTCTAGCAGAAGTGAGGCTACCTGGTTGGGCTGGACGCGGCGAATTATGCGGGAAAACGCGTAGCGGAGAGTTTGTGTCATGGCAACGGATGTTTGTTTCTTATTATGGAAACACACTTAAATCATAACTCCACATCATACAAATAAAATCATTATATCGCTAGTTTTTTGTAGGCTCTGCAGAGGCACCAGAGAATGATGTAAGTATGCACATTGCGGATCTGCATCGTGGATCCGAGGCTGAACATCACATGACTTGGCCAATGATATGTAAGTCTTTCAGGCACAATTGCAGCGCCTGATTTATGAGATAACTTCCAATTATTATCTCAATTATTAGATGGGCATAGCTTGACTCGATCTTCAAAGATCCCTGTCAGCCCAACATCAAGAAAGTCCTCAAGCTGGAACCACCACGGAGGCGTAGCACAGCCAAGTCCGAGGCTGCGGAAAGGCCCGCCATGTCATCATTGGACATGAAAAGAGTGAACGGCGTTGCATTTCTCCACAAGCCTATCATCTCTAGCCAAAATACCAAATCTGTATAGCATATTAGCCCTCAAAATCGCCATCTACCGGAAGCAAAGGTGAGCTATTTGTACGCCATCCGGCAATTCCGAGGTAGATTACCTCCTCTTATCGCCTCCCATGCCCGAAAAGAACGAAGCAGTACTTTCTCCCTTTCCAACCAGCAACGCAAGACAAATTCCTGACGAGAATAGTAGCCAGGCATTCCAGCGCTTGACATTGTCCACGACTTCGTCTACGATCGAGCCTACAAACCCTATCGCGATCATCGGCAGAAGAAGAAAGAGTCTTCATCCTCGCCTGACGACGAAATGAGTGAAGAGGGCAAAGGTTCTACTTTTGATGGAGTGGTGAAGAATCGACCTAATATGCCACCAGGCGATGGATATCTTCCGGGTGATTCGCCGTATGCGCCGACCAATGATGAAAGCGGCGGCGGCGGTGGGCGGGGCGCCGATACGGAACGATATGAACCTTCGAGTTATGGGAGACAAGCTGCCAATGATGGGTATGCAAGAGATGGGTATTCGGACCAGTATGAGGAATTGGGTGATTGGGGCAAGGGCGCGGTGAAAGGGAAGGGGTATTCGAAGGGATATAAGCAGCCAAAATCTATTGGATACGGGGGACAATATGATAGGAAGAACAAGTCGTATGAAAATTTGACTGAGAGCGAGTATCAGGAAAGGAGAAGGGTGGAAAGGTATCGACCTCAACCTAGGTATCGCGAAGACTCGAGGGAACGCGATCGCTCTTCGCCGGGGTACAGTAGGAGGGATAGGAGTGCGAGTCCGAGTGAGAGTGATGGTATTGGTATTGGTACGCATGATGGCCATTGGGACGGCGATGACAATACACCTGCTAAGAAATGGGGCGCGACGATTGCAGGCGCGGCGATTGGTGGCTTCACGGGTCACAAAGCAAAGAAAGAGGGGTTCATTGGGACTGCGATTGGGGCTATTGTGGGTGGTCTTGTTGCGAGAGAGGCAGAGAAGGAGATTTATAAGAGGAAGAGTCTTAACAAGAGTCGGAGGAGAGAGGAGGCAGAGTCTTATAGAAGTAACAGTAGGTGATACAAAAGCGGATGGTTGATCTCTTCTTTCTTACCTGGGTCGGCCTTTGTTCCATCATTTTGCGAAATGCTACGATATGCACTTGGTGGCGATCATAGTGATTCAGATGGCGTCCAGTTTTTAGGATGCTGGATTGTACGTTGATCTTTCCAATGATGATTATACATTTTTCTTATCGATATCGCATGGTTCGCACTCTGTTGGTAGCTGAATTATATTTCTGATCGAGATTGTGAAGTATTTATCTTGATTCTTATATACCTACGAACTCTCATCTGCCTGGGCCTATAAAGCTCCAGAAGGCATGTCGGAAGTTCTTCCCAGTCGATACCTTTGTGGAGGGAATAGATTTTACGATATATGTAACTTACAGCTTCATTGGACTCATTCAACCCCATCCGATGTGGTCTAGTGGCTAGGATTACCCGCTCTCACTGGTGAGCATGCTCCGGGTAGGCCCGGGTTCAATTCCCGGCATCGGAACACAATACCCATGCCCAAAGTTCTTTTTGCGGTTTTCGGTTGATACATATCAACCGAAATCTTTTTTACAAGTGTACTTAGGCATGCTCAAAGTAATTTTATATCTCGAACGCTGGACAAACTTCTATTTCCCGGTAGAGTTTCTCCAGTTATGGAATCGCTTAGGATGAAATTTTGAATTGTTAGTATCGCCGTGAAATGTTGACATCTCCTGAAAGGCGTTGAACCAACAATCGACTGAAATGAGGCCGATAGATGAAAGGAGGTATATCGCTTTTCACTCTTTTGGTCGTGCCTCGTGAGACGTGGAAATGATCAAAAATGAAATCTTTCATATCTTGGATTCTCTCAGCTTAGTACTATCCATCCTCCTCCCCTCATCATCCTGCTCTGCAACCCTCAAATCCGGAAACTCAGCCGGCATGATCCGTTTAGGAGATGCACCCTCAACAAGCGCATACTTTGCGAAATCCGTAACGCCCGTCTTCCTCAGGAAATCCTCATCCAATTCCTGACATCCATTCACCTCATCAACAGGCGCCCTAAGCATAGCCAGTAAAGCATCGGAGAAGATCGTCGCCTTCCTCAACTCCCTTCGATCCGTCTGCGGATTCTGCGTCGCGGCACTGTCGATGGCTGCGGCGGGCCAGATACTAGTTATAGCCACGTCGGTCTTTCCTTCTCGTTCCCAATCCATTGCCAGACCCTTTGTCAAAACGGACATTCCCACTTTCCCCATCGCATACGCCGTCTTGCCTCTGAAGAATCGAGAGTAGATTGGTGGTGAGACGACGATGATCCGAGCTTTCCAGCCTTGTTTCGAGAAATGGGGGAGCGAGGCTTGGATTGTGCCGTAGAATCCTTCGACGTTTACGCGTTGCAGGAGCTGGAATCGCTTCATTGGGGTTTTTTCGATGGAGGACCACCATATTGCGCCGCTGTTGTAGATCAGGACGTCGAGTCTGCCGTATATTCTCACAGTCTCATTGACCATGTTCTGAACGCTTTCAAAAATTCTTGTGTCCACTGGTACGGCTGTAGCTTCTCCTCCTGCATCTTTGATTTCGCGAGCAACAGTACTGATCGTCGAGGCTTGAGAATTGGGGTCTGGAGGGAAAGGAGTGCATTGGGAGGGATCGGAGGTGGTTTTGGCGGATACGACAACTAGCTGATTGTTAGCTATGAATGTTCTCTCGAGCTTTGGTGTTACATACCCGCATAGCCATTCCTATACAGCTTGTTAGGGACGTGGGAGGCTATGTGTTCAAGGAACCGACGTACTTTGCGAGGTCAATGGCGACTTGACGTCCTATCCCTCTGCTTGCGCCAACAATGAGCGCAACCTGTTTGTCGGTCATCATGTAAACGTCGCGGTTCAATCGTGGCTCAAGCTTGAAGTAATAGCATTGCCCAAGTCGCGGTGCTGCTCGCCATCGATGGCTCTATTTGACTTGATCACTCGCCCGAATGGTTAGTGCTCCAAGTAATCATGACTTCGCGACTTCACGAGACCTCGGACTGTGTCTTACAATGTGGGGAATGTTGTTAGTCGGAGTCGGGATAAGATTAGTGATCGCAGGAAACAGATTTCCAGGACCGGACCTCGGTGAGAATGTGGAGGTGAAGCTTGTGGTTCCGAACCTAACGACAACATCGGGTCGTTCAAAATGTCCCAAGATTCATCACGCCTCCTTACACAATCACTGCTCTTGTCCCGGCGGATCTACGAACACGATGGCTGGCAAAATTGTGCGTTGCCCCTAGTATATACATATGGATTGATTTGGAAGAATATATCGATATCTCACAGGGTTAAGGATATCGATATTGTTTCAACTGGTTTACAAGACCGATACATATCTCAAGATTGAGCTAATAATACTGCGCTAACTTATGCCTCCATGTTAGGATTGCTATCTAGACTGTGTATGTATCCTGGCAGTCATCTAGATGTAATCTTACCTGCTAACATGTCTAAGGTGTCACCATATTCCTATTTCGCATTCCTATACCTGTTGAAGAATCGAGAACTACTCAAACAACATAATGTAGAAGTGGAGTAAGACAGGAACCAAGTCCTCCCAACGTCAAAGCTAACATCCTCAGGATATTTCCAGTATTTCTGTAGGTTGACACCATCTCAACTCCTTGCAGTAAGTTCGAACTGACAAGTTCAGCGGTGGTATTATGGTTGGTAGTGGTGAGAGACTTTGCCGCCTCAAAAAGAGAATACCATACTGAATTTCCGGTAAGGAAACGAGCCGCCTTGGAAGAATGCAAATAAAGCCAGTTACTCAGCCTTCGACAACAAGCGAGCTCAGAGATATTTTGGTGTCAGGTTCGAAACTCCCCCTTTCTTCCCGATTCTCTCGCTTCTGGTATGATGGTCCTCCTGCATCCTTGCCCAGCTGAAGCTGACCAAATAGCCTCAACGATGCATGACATTCATGAAGGATAACTACCCAGCTGAGAAGTATGAAATCGTCTTTGGCGAGCTGTGGAAGGCTATGTGGGAGGACCACTGGGACCTTTCAAAGCCCGATAAAATGGCTGAATGTTTATCCCGTCATCTTTCGAATGCAGACGTGAAGAAGATTATGGAGGGCGCGAACACGCCAGAGAGCAAGAAGAAATTGAACGATACTACAAAGAAGGCCCTAGACACGGGTGGTGAGTATTTCACAATCCGTTTGGTCGAAAGAGGTAGTAACTGAGATCACAAAGCCTTTGGTTGCCCGTGGTTCCAAGTGACCAACAAAGAAGGAGTAGCAGAGCCGTTCTTTGGTAGCGACAGGTCAGTTGTAGTCCCTTCTGGCTGTATAGGCAAGCGCTAATGCTCCAACAGATTTCATTACATGTGGCAACATTTGGGTGTGCCATGGCAAGACCTTGCCATTCGGGAGAAATCGAATTTGTAGACGCGGTAAAGTGTGCTGCAGTTTTCACATTGCATATGCCCCGTTTCAAACTTGCCGACGTGATTGGAATCGCGGCATCAGCGAGGAACCTTGACTAGCCCTCCAAGCGAACAGATGAGCGCGGTAACCATGATGGTAAAGGAAGATAGTATTTGTGACGGCTTGGATGGTGGAGGTGACGCTTGCATAAGCTTTGACGATGATGTTGGTGTTGTAGCCCTACGGATACAAATGGCATGCGAAGCCTCCTGACTTCACCGTGTCGGTTGCCCATCAGATTGACTTATCCACACCCATTGACCGACGAGTTGCCGTGCGTGAATTCTGGGAGTCGGTGGATGATTTAGCGCTAGGGATAGGGCTGCATCAAACCAGCCTTTGTTGTCGCACGTGTTGGGGTCAAGAGGTCACATGGTCGACCTGCCTTAGCACTTGAAGTATTCTTAGACCACGAATAATGGAGCGCGGGGTGAATCCCACCGTCGACACTCCATAGACCGTGATTCGGGGCGCACGAAGAGGACAAGCGAAGAAGTGGATGGTGGTTGGCGTTTAGGCAGTTGAGGAACGCTCATCCCGTCTCCTCAGTCCTGGATTATCGCGAATCCGGAAGAGACCCTGACCAGATGCTGCCACTCTCCCCAGGTATTGGGGACCGTGAGGGTATAATGAGACTAGCCCATGCCCGCTAGGTTGGGCCCCCATCCTCCCAGGAGTCTCGGACGGTACGGCTAATTCCCTGCCATCTCGTCAAGAAAGTAGCGAGGAACCTGCGCATTTGTGACAAGCTATCTGTGTTGGACTCGTGCGTGAAATGTCGTCGTAGAGTTGAGTCTCGAACATGAATGTTGTTTGGGACGATCAGAGATGGGACATGATGAGAGTTGTGTTCGGGAAGCGCCGAATTGGCAGATCTGCACCATGGAGCAAGGGCAAGCGAAGTGAAAAGCTTGTCCAAGCCCAACTGGGACGCGTTCTTCACGGACTTCCTCAAGTCCCTTCGCTTCTGTTGTCACACCACGGACGGCCTCTCGAGAGCGGATAAAATGATCAAGTTCTGGGCCTGGAGTTCCCCGACTCTGGCTCGCCGGTTATTGAGGCTTGTGGTCGAGAAGGTTTTCACAACACCAAATCATCGATTCTTTCGCCTAAGCTGCAGGTTGTCATTACATTTTGGGTAACTGTCTGCACCTCGACTCCATTAGAACTGCTGCGCTTTGACCTGATCGGGCCTTAGATTCTGTAGCGGCCGGCGGGAAGGATCACTAGCGGTCGCCTTATGCTCTGCCCCACGACTCTCCCCCACGACCAAAGGCAAATGGTGGAGAGTGGAAAGGGTCTCGACTGTGTTGTTGTTCTTCGGGAAATGTGAACTTGCTTGTTGTCGTCTTGATTGCTGTCAGGACTAGTAGGGATAATCCAATACGCGGACAATTGGGAATAGGACAAGCAGATATATGGTCCTGTCTCACGATACCCAAGAGCATTACCGCAAATAGGCTTGACCGATCGACATAGAAGTCATGGAGTTCTTTGCAAAATTGGCAAGGTATAGGCAAAACGGTTGTATTGCTGCCAAGAGGTCCCAGGGGGTCCCACGAGGAGTCGTGATGGCATTGAATCTGTGGGAATGTTGGCATCTCTCCTGCACCAGAGCAAGTCACTATGAGACAGATCAAAAATCATCGACGCCACGACTGAAGTCCAGCACCCCTTTTCCTGGGTCAATCGTGAAGCCTCGTCCAAGAAGCATGAAGGAGAAACAAAGTACGACACGGTGAATAGGAGAGCACCAAGATCTGACATGCAAGTACGACCGTAAAATCACGCTCTACTGTGCAATTCATCTATTCCTGGATATGCTGTGTGCATATCGGTATGAGCACCAAACATTAGCCATAGTCAGTCCCTTGCTCTCAATTGTTGAGCCTCTAAAAGTGCTCCAGATACGCAACAGCCAATGGGAAGCCATAGGAGCACTTTCGGGTTGACAGGTGAGACTGCGGCCCGGGGTACTCCCATACACTCTAATCCCTAATCTCTACCGGTTCATGGCAGTCAATGTGAAAAAGCGTCAGGCATCAAGGGTAGCTAGATCATGTCTGTGAAGGAGTTTTGCTTATGGAGCGACTTTGATTCGTTCTTGCCCATGAGGCTCGGCATCTCAGATTCAGATGAGGTCAAGAAATTCAGAGGGCCCCTAACACCTCCACAGAACAGCCAGGGTAAGATCAAGCGAACACAACGACTAATGTCGGCACAAAGTCCATGAAACGATTGTGCCATCTCAATCACGACCACCCACGCTTGGCCCTACCTAATTAACCCCCACCAGGTGCAGAGGCGGCTCGGATTGAACTAGCATGATCAACGCATGGTCGATATGGTCAGTCACAAGGGCACAGAGACATGGTAAGGCGTAGCATAGCTCCAACCTCGAGTCCGTCGCTGCAACGGTCAAAAATCGTGAAGCCCTTCGAGATGAACGAATGATAATTGCAGACTAGAGTTGTCTAGACCTAGTTTACCGCCGCTACTGGAATAGCTTTCTCCAAGTTTTGCTAACTGTTGGCCTCGCTGTCGTGGAAGCGAAGAAAGAACAACTTTGGCTTACCTAGCACTGTTTTACCAAACCAAGACCTCCTTTGTGACTTCGAAAAAGGACAAGGGAATGCCATGAACATTGGAACTGATGGCGACGCTTTTTCTTAAACGGCCAAGGAGTCTGCACATCAAACATACGCTCGCTATGCACTTACGCTCTCTGTCGCGGGTAAGGAGTATGGCAGGGAAAAGAACCAATGGTTCGGCCTCTGATTGTCATTCTTCTGCGAATCTGTAGTGATTGTCGATGGTCAACAACCCTGGCCGTCAATTCAAGAGTCGGTCGAATCCCGTACCAATCTCCATGTCCTCGATTCTCCAACAACAAAGGTGTGAATCAACCATGTGCCGTGCATGAAAAGCTCATTGCCAGTTCAGTCGATGGTCAGCCCTACAACAAGCCACAAAATCGCTTGGCTACCGTACATGCTTTTCTCGACGCATGGGGAGGGGCAGGGGCAGGGGAGGACCGTCAAAAACAAAGTGAAGTTTTGACTGGAACCGCGAAAGATCCCTCCCCGCCAAACCGATCGGACGGTAAGCGAACAGCACCCACGGAGCGGCCGACACGACGACACATTTGCGACAGTCGTCTTGCTTGAGCGAAAAGAAGTCGGTCGTTGAAACGGAATGGCCAAGATAAAGCATTCTTCCAAACGATTCCCCACACAGCGGCTCCCCAGGAAGAGATGACTTTGCGTTGAACGAATTGGTGGGCTTACGAGGGAGTTGCCGGAGTCACGAATCTCACAGTCATTGGCGGACGAGATCCAATGTGCCAAGTTGCGGGCACGCTTTGACTGACCGGCAGCGGCCACCAGTGGTGTACTACAGTCCTGGTGGGGAAGTGGACGTGGATTCACTCCAACACGAAATGCAATACCCTACCGTTCGCAAGATGCGAGATAAGACATGTCAGATAGCATCATCGATGGATATTGACGTAGGGGATATGAATGTTGATTAACAGAGACGGTGTAGAGATCAGTATATTGCTGAGGCAATCAATGGTCACAAGCCACACGAGTCTTGGACTGAGCCACTTTGCAGGATATTTTGGGCATACACAGCCACACAGCCACATTTCCCAGTTGGCGGCGGCAGATCGTGGACTGGCGAATGGGTGACAGGGAGGGAGCCCGGTAATGTGGGCACTGGCAGCGTTTTCCATGGAGGGATTGGGCGGACAGAGGCAGCCGAAGTTGGCGCATCCAACAGTGTGGCATGAACAGCCTTGACCCTTCTGGCCCACGCCCACTCTCAAAGCGGTATCGAGCCTCTGACCAGGCTAGGACGAGCCTCTGCCAGGTTAGGACGAGCCTCTGGCCAGGTTAGGACGAGCCTCTGACCAGGTTAGGACGAGCCTCTGGCCAGGCTAGGAGCGAGCCTCTGGCCAGGCTAGGAGCGAGCCTCTGGCCAGGCTGGGAGCGAGCCTGATTCGGGAGTAGAATAGTCGACGCCTCTTCTGCACCACCACCACCACCACATCCCCTGCTCCCTGCCAGCATCCTGCACGTCCAAGGGCCTTTGACCGACTTGGCCGAACGAGCCAGCCCTATCTCCATTCTCAAGCTCGGGGAGAGCGAGAGAGGCGGAGGCCAGATATCATCCATGCCTGTCACCACTAGTACCGTACCTCCCTACACACTGTGGCTCGTGCTGCATGGATGCGCCTCTGCTGCCACCATGATCTTGCTGGCCCCCATTGCCCATAGCTAGTAGTAATTCTTTATACATAGTCGAGTTCGCCCCCCGACGAATCGCTCCTGATGCACACCAGATCAGCACTGTCTACTGTCGCACTGTTTCCTGACCGACGCCTCAGCACTCTGTTGTCTGCCTCAGTGCCTCCAGATCCGAGAATCAACCACCGCGGCACGATCGAGTTCCTGGACGATCGTTTCCTTACCCGTCTCCCTAGCTATCTAGATCCGGTCGTGCCTCCAGATCCTAACCCACCTGTTCGTCGTCACAAGCTATCGCGACTTTCCACTGTCTTTCCTCTCACAAGTCACAACCCATCCGGGACTCTTGTTCCAGCCATCATTTCAGTGAGAGTCGACAGCTTACGTACGTTACCCCTTCCCTTGTCTTTCGACCACAATAACATGGGGTGTTGCCATCCTGGCCCTGCTTGTTTCCATTACAATCCCCCGATCCGCTTATCTCCTTCACTGTCTCGAGACTAATTTTTTTCGCAGTTTTCTGCCTTCTCAGTTGCTCAGTCATCGGGCTCTCCTCGGCACCCTGACCGGACAAATACGCCAATCAGCATGACATCCTTTGCATTTCCACCCATAATGGCAGCCCAACACTTTGATCCTTACACAGCTCAAGACCACATGTACTCGGACTTTCCAACAACAACCCAATCTTATCCAACATCAGGAGCCTATGTCGACACCTTTGAAAATACTCTCTTGTCGACAATCGACACCTACGCAGCTATGAACACCTTCGCGGAAATGCCCAATCTATACACATTCAGTCACCCTCATCAAAGCTACAGCCCTATCACGGCGGAGAATGAGCAAATGCTTCCCCCAAAATTCTCCGCCTCCTCAGAATCCGAAGCGTCAGCACATAGCACAGTCTCATCAGCTATAGGATCGCCTCATCCACACTCACAATTCCAGCATCCCGAGCCATGGAATGCTACAAGTCAAGGCTTAGATCTTGCCCAAGACATGTCTACTCACGAGATTTTCGCCCAAGATCCATACTTCACGTCGAGTTTGGAACAGGACTCTATCCTGGCGACGGAGAAGATGCCTGGCTTCGTTGGTGAGTCTACAACGCCATTACCTCATGCTGTTTCATTTCCTTATTCTTCTTCTGCAACCGCTTCAAATCCTTCGTCCTCTCCCTCTCATTTCCATGAAAATCGCTCAGGGCGACTTCCCAGTCCCTCAATTCTCAGACCGCAGACGGGTTCGCCATCCTCAACTGGTCATTACTTTCCTTCACCACGATTGAACGACAGTTTCAGATCACCAGGCATGCCCGCTTCTGCACGGCATGGGGACTATCCTGGATCGCGAAGAAATTCACTTCTTTCGAATCAAATTTACCCTCCACCAACAACGCCTCGGATGGATTCCGTGAACGCGAAGGTGGGAGCATCTCCCGAGTCAATTCCGCCGCCCTTTCCCAAGAGTCGTTCTGCTCGCTCTTTCAGTTCGCCGTTACGCTCTTCCTCTTGTCGGTTTCCTGCCTGCGATTCCTCTTTCTTCGAGATACCATTCACTAACATACTCATTTAGATCCATTAAGCTTGAGCCCATTCAGCGCATCTTTATCATTTCAGTACCCCGATCCTACCGCCGCGCTATCCCCACAACTTTTCGAACAGCAGCCACCTTCTCCAGCTCCATCTCAAGCCTCAGCACGAAGCCATACCGGCAAGGTCAAGCCATCACCGGCTCAATCACCATATCTCGGTACCGTCCAATACCACCCATACGCATATCCAACTGCCCGTCGACCATCTACATCCTCCGTCCACTCTCGACACTCCCATTCCAGCCGACGCAGTGACAGTTTTGAGATCTCCCAGGAAGACCAAGACAAAGGTATCTGCCCAATGCCCGACTGTGGCCGATCATTCAAGGACCTGAAAGCGCATATGCTTACACATCAAACGGAGCGGCCCGAGAAGTGTCCCATTCAGACTTGCGAGTACCATGTGAAAGGTTTTGCGCGCAAGTACGACAAAAACCGGCACACTTTGACGCATTACAAGGGAACCATGGTTTGTGGTTTCTGCCCAGGCTCGGGATCTGCAGCAGAGAAGAGCTTCAACCGCGCCGATGTTTTCAAGCGACATCTTACTTCGGTCCACGGAGTCGAGCAAACTCCACCAAATGCACGGAGGAAAAGCCCGATTGCTGGCAAGAAGGGCTTCAGCAGCGCAGCACAGAATACCTCTGCTGGTACCTGCTCAACCTGCTCTGTCACTTTTGCCAATGCCCAAGAATTCTACGAGCATCTCGACGACTGTGTGCTGCGAGTGGTTCAGCAAATCGACCCGGCCGAAGGCATCAACCAGAAGAACCTTGCTTCCATCTCGGATGATGCCGCTGTCAAGGAAACACTCGAGGCGCATGGACTTTCAGGCACCGATGAGTGTGGCACGAGCTCCTATGACGACGTCGAGGAAGAGGAAGAGGAAGAGTACGGCGACAACGATGACGCGGCAGATAGCACATATGGATCGCGGAACCCCCGACCCGGAAAGGGAATGGTCAGGGGCAGCAAAAAGAACAGTGGCGCAGCAGCCCCCGGTGGCGGTGCGTCCACCTCCACACTCCCCAATACCGCCGGTCGCATCACGAAAATCTCTGGCGGTCGACGAGTCGGTCTCACTTTTTCCAAGGGCGGTGTGGACCATGCTCGTCCAACGTCTGGCCACGGACGCAAGAAGAGGAAGAATTATCCTTCGTCGTGGGGATGCCATGCCGAGAAGATGAAGATGAAGAAGAGAGTCCTCTGCGTCTACGATGGGGAGAGAAGACTGTGGAAGGACGACATGATGTTGGACTCGCAGTTCGAGGTGCGCATGCGTTTGCCTGGCGGTGATGGCAAGGCCTACGTTACCGATTTGGATGTGCAGATGCTCAAAAGGGCAGAGGCGTTGCACGGCGCCACAAGTGATGAGCGAGGTCCCTGGATCCCGGACAACATTTTCAACCCGGACGTCGATGAGCTGCGGCTCTGAGCGATTTTCATGCTCGCCCCTGCAATTTCCTTGCACAAACTAGAAACACCACTAATTGCTTTATCGTCGCATCGGGCCGCGAATTGCGACATTGCCGCTCCTGTACTTTTAGCATGTTTTTTTTTCTCGGTTTTTTCTTTGGAGGATACGAGGATGATGAATACCCTCGACGCTCTTGATAGCGATTGTCTCTCTTCTTTTTGCATTTTTTCTTGCTCCATTTGCGGCGGCGGCTGGCTTGGCATTTTACGACGGAAACTTATGTCACGGCCTTGATGATTCACCATAATCATATTGGATGGATGGAGAATTTCGCGCGATGGGAGAAAGAAACCTCTTGTTGTGCAGGACACGAAGTAGGACAGATTCTCAGATACCACCACCACCATCACCGAAAAAAGTTATTTGCTTGTTGTTTGTTTGTGCCGTCTTGTCTTTTGGATTGAGAGTTCCCGGCGGGTGGTTGTTGGAGGATGTCGGCTGGCGATTTAATAGTAGTCGATTGCAAATCCAAAGGCACACAATGCCGAAATCAATCTCCATCTTACCTTAAGAGTCCATACTCCTATCCACCGAAATGGTCATCACAATAACAATAACAACAAAAATCAACCATCCCAAATTACCCCTCCCCCTCCCCCCAACCACCCTACCAACCCACCCACACCCAAAAACAAAACCCCCCCTCAAACCCAGAAAAAAAAAATCAACACACTGGCTATGCCAATCTCAGTCATAGATCAATTATCTGTCTCCTGCGAGAATCGAACTCGCGGCCTTCGGATTACACGTTCTGTGAACGTTCATATTTTGGAAATATGAGACCGACGTGATAACCGACTACCTGTTTTTGGTGTTAGTTTTGAGTGGGTGGGGGGGTGGTGGGATGGCTTACACCAAGGGGACTGTTTTTGTGGTTTGGGATTTGGGGGTTGGATTAGGATTGGTGGGTGGGGTTGGGTTGGGGGTTGGGGTTGGTTTGAGAGGGGTTGTTGTGATGGAATTGGGAGGTTTGTTGGGATTTTGAATTTTGGTGGGGATTTTGGATTGGTGTTGTTTTTGTTTTTGTTTTTGAAGGAAGGATGATTTGTGTTTTTGGTGTTTTGAAGGGATAAATGTTTCCTTTGAATACGTACTGAGAGACGAAGAGGGAGTCGATGAACGGTGATGATGCGAGTAATTTGGGAGGCCAGTGTCTGTTGCTCGTACTATTTACATCACCTCGAGATTCAAGACGAGGCTACAGCTAAATCTATCTCTGCGCAAATAGAGTAGGGAATCTGGATGGTGAGAATCCGAGCAAGCGGGAAAGCCAGTCGGCCCAGGCTTTCACGTCAAATCGAGTCAAGTCTCACGAACGAGGTAGAGACCAAATCTCAATCTGTAAAATATATACACAAACAGCCTCCAACAATATCCTCCAATCTTCGCCACCTCCAACAACATTCTCAAATCTTCGCCACCTCCTCCCTCCACCCCAAACCCATCTCTCCGTCCTTGAGCATCCCCATCCCAGCCCCCTCACAAATCCAAATAACAACATCCCTAACAGCCCTCACCTCCTCCACAGACACACCGTTATTCACCGCCCCCCTCAAATGCCCCTTCAACTGCGGATTCACATCCTGCGGCACCAGCCCCGCCACAAGTATCAAACTCGTCTCCGCCGGAGTCAATATACTCGTGTTACTCAGTACGTAACCGTAGAAGAGACGGGCGACGAGACCGAGGTCCTCTGTGCCTGAGCGGTCCATCTGGGACATTACCCTTTTGGAGATTTTGCCGTAGACGGTGTTGAAGAAGGTTTGGCCGCGGTGGAGGATGGTGGACATTTGGATGTCGTGGATTTCCGAGGGGCGGGAGGAGGGGGAGTAGGTCATTGGGTCGTCGAGTAGGGAAGGGGGTGTTACTGCTTTAAGGGAGAAAAGGGCATTAATCGTCTGTAGAACTCATCAGCAATGATAACCTCATCCATCTACACTCCTAGGCAGGGGTTTGAAGAGAAGGTTGTAAACCTCTTACCTTTGGTAAACCACAGATAGCACTACTTTTAACCAATCCCTCTCTCATCCTCCTCGCGATCCTCAATTGCTCTTCATGGCTCCTTCCTATCCCACTTTCGCCTCCTCCCTTTCCATCTCGTCCCCCATCCTTTCTTCCATGAATATCTGTATCCTCCCCCAAAGCGCCCCTCAAAACCTTGGGAATCTCATCCGGCCGGTTCAAACAGGAAAGCGTGACACTAGAAACAATATACCAACAATCCCTCGGTACCTTTGGATGCCCTCTTATTCTCTGTAGCAACGCTGGTGTTATAATCGCTGGAAGGTTGATCGGTGGCATTGTTGTGACGGGACAGGCGCGGCTCGGGATGCGGGAGGGTAACTTGATCGGAGATGATCGGTGGTATCTCCAGAGGAGTGACGCAATTGGGAAATTTATAGAATCAAGGGATCGCGGCTTTAAGAATGTGGTATGCAGGTGGTTTCCAATTCTGTAAGGTAGGTAGTATTTCCATATTTCATAGCAGCTCTGTCAAAACCTTTTGCAAGCAGGCCGAGGGTATCGTTTCCATCATTCGTACATATCATCCTTCCATCCGAGAAGTCCCACTTTATGCCATCCTAATCGTATCTTACAATCAAATACTACCGCGTTTTCGAGAGCCTTGTCCGAAATTCAACAACCTCTTGATCCATGACACATGTAACAAAACGTCCAACCCCCTTTCATCATATCTTCCGATAACTTTTGTTTCTACTTGTCCTGCAAATCTCATATCTTCTGTGATCCCTTGTTCACGACGATAGGAGGGAAGCAAGCCTCAGCCAACACCCTATCAATCGCTCCACTCCTATCATCCCTCAAATACTCAAAGAGCTCCTTATCTTTCACCATAAGAGTCCCAGCCATAATCGTGCCATTCAAAGAAACCTTCCAATCCTTCTCTTCGCCAGTTGTAGATCGAGGCAGATTCCCTTCTGCAGTGAGGACAGGACTTGAGTCTTTTTGACGGGGAACTAGCATCATCGTAGAGGTCGTCATAGCTAGGTTGTGGCTGTAGGGTTTCCCACTTGCCATATTCGAAACACCTTGGCCGTCAGTCGCTCGGCTGGCTTGTAACCTGAGTTCATTATAGATTTCGCAAAGCTGTTTGTCGTTTGGCTCCACTGCGAAACCGATGCCGAACCATGCTATTGGAAGCTCTGGGACTTTACCCTGGATCGTCTGTTTTGCAATTATGTTTGAGAGGTTCTCCCATCCTGTCGTATCCATTCCCTCTTGCATACTAGCATTCGGTAAGAACTGGATGTGACGATGCGGTTGCGAGGCACCGCTCTCTGGCCCGCAGTTGAAGAATGCAAACAGCTTGTCTGTCCCTGAATCTTTCGAGTTCTCCTCCCATTCTCGTAATACGGCATATGTGGCAAGAAGGTCGTCAACGTCGAGCCATGCAAACTGTTCCTTCTTTTCCTTGGTCGCAAGAATGAAGTGATGCGAAATGATTGGGAACTTGTTCAAGACGAGAAAATGCGATGGGTTCTCGATGGGAAGATGGGTAACGAATAGAGCAGGTTCTGGATCAACGAACGGGTTCTTTTTCGGTTTGCTATCGGAAGGTTTTTCCTCGATTTGAGGAGTTGGTTTCTTTGCGAGCGACGGGCAGAATCGTAGCTGGAACTATGCACCTATTAGTACCCAAGTGGCATTAGTATGCCAAAGGCCAGTGTCTTCAGCCTCTGCGCGTTCTAGCGGTGAGTGAAGGAGTAAGGGAATGGTGAATGATATGTCCTTAGCCGTCCTGAAGGCAATGCGATGCCTGATCCTGGGTCGCATCTGCTACTGAGCTTTCTGCAGGCTGGCACAATTATTCCATCACCGCTAGATGCGATGATTCTCTCACCGCTAGATGCGATGTTGAGGCATATCAAAGCACGAGGAATCCTTCGTACCGGTAAGTTTCCTTTCGTGTGGATGATGGCAAGCTCTGATGGCGCGAATGCAACATCTGCCGATGCTTTCGCAGCCCGATACTTTGCGGCAACCAGTTCTGGGAGCGCTGCTGGTAGATGTTTGCAGATACTGCGAGATCTATGTAAGTTCTGATCCATGATGCTTGCTTGTGCGATAATTATATGCGCTGCGAAGATTTACAAGTAGAAGTAGTGGATGGAGTGCAGTCGTCGAAGGGACTGGCACGACTGGAAACTAAAACTCTACAATAACGACGATCAATTGGATGGTCGACAGCAAAGGAATCCCAATCAGCAGCACAAGGAGTTTGAATGATCGGACAAAGAGAAGGATTGATACAATCTAGTACACAGCGTTTGACAACCACGACTCTCGCAAAGCCTTCAATCTCCATTTCCACTACCACCATCGCCATCGCCACGATATTGGCTCCCACCACCTTTGGCAAACGAAAGGGGTCGCAGGAAATTGCCAACCGAGCCTCATTGCAGCCCTGCCCTTTTCTCATCTCAACATCTGTTGCTGCGACCGACTCCCTGCTTGCTCCAACCCGGACATTTCTCGAAAAGAACTACCAAAATATTATTGAATACAACGACTGAGCCTTGCACCATACCATAAGCTCCGGATAGCGACTGTTGGACCTTCCCAGAGGTCTGCGCCATCTAAGCATCAATTGCGCGTGAGCGCCGTACTTACCTTCTATAACCGGAACGCCATACAATACAATTTTGGACCGACCGTAAGCGCCACGCCGAGGGAACAAAGGAAAGATTCAAGCTTCGACCTAAAAGATAGTAATGACAGACTTTGAGAAACGACTCCAAATCAACAACCAATGCAACCCGGTCGTGTACAAGGCTGCTCGTGAGGAAGGATTGTCAAGAAAATATTTTTTAAAAAAAAAAAGGCTTTACCAAGAAAGGGATGGAGAAGACCGATTGCCAAGAAATGACTGGTTTGGTGTGCAAAAGCAGAAAGAGTAGGGGAAGAGAATGAAAATGGTTGGTTGCTGCCATTCAATGTCATGACACAGAGTTGGGAACTGCCATGAATGGCGTGTCCGAACGTGACTGTGGGTTTGGAAATCCATGATATGAGCTCATTAAGAGGGAGGCTTGAGAGTTGGATCGGTAACTCTTGGGACCGTCTGACATCGGATACAACAACATCTGCAAAGTGGTTTGAGAATCGTTTGTAGAGGGCATGTCCTGAGCCGAGTGCGAGCGAAGCGTGTATGGCAAATTTGAGCTTTGAGTGGAACGGCTCATCTCAAAGACCGGATCCGTCGAACCGGTGAGACTCATCTGCATCGAGGCTGAGTTATTTTCGCGGTTGGGCGCCTCTTCACGAGCTTTATCCGCTGCGACTAGATCGACGAATCGCTTTTTGGCGGCCGACGGTCCAAAATGATACGAGCCGCCGTTGTTGACGATATCCTGGACCACCGACTTCCAGGGAATGTACAGGTAGTCCACTGGCTGGAGATTCTTGAGCTTGCGGAACTTGCCTTGACCTATGCGCTGGTTGACGAAATAAACTAGAAGCTTGAGCTATGGAAAGCATCAGTCAATCTCAATATCATGATTGTACCTGGTCAACTTACATCCTTGGGTTTCCATTCTGGCTTACGAACCCTCTGGTTCTTTGGCTTGACAGCAGCCCTATATCTTCCTCGGAGCGTAGACACGGCGCCATCGATTCTGTAGTATTCCTTGATCTCTTTGTACGACATATTCCGACGCTTTCCTTCGACGATGAGCTTGTCCTGCTCTGCCCGTGCGGTCGTTACGGGTCTCGTCCCTTCTGGAAAACACCGAAACTTGTGAAAGGGCGAATCGGCATCGTCATGGGACGGTCTATCGACATCCGGGCTGACGGACCAAGCGGGCCTGAAATCGCCAAGTGGAAAAGTAGTGGTGTTGAATTGACATTGACTAGTCAAGTCTGGCACGTGATTGGGATTCGCCTTGGGGTCTTCACATCCTTGCGTCATGTTTGATGGCTGGGATGATATTTCGTAGTTGCTGTATTGCGAGTATGCCTCAGGAAAACCATGGGGTACTATCTCGTCCATGCTGTCACGCCGAATGTGAGGTTCGGCTTGATAAAACCTCCATGGACATGCCTCTGGAGAGGTTGGCTCTTGCGGACTCGGGGCGGTGGAATCCAACGAACTCATCGCATAGTCTGAAATCGTCAGGTTACTGCCATCCAAACTTGGATTGACGATGTCGCCGCACCACGATGCTTCTCCACTCCACTGGAATGAGTTGTGTGGCGTCTCTGGTGCAAAAGGGTCGGGAATCGATTGCATCTCGCCACCATTACTGTCGCCCATCATGAGTTCGCTCAGCTCGTCCTGGAACTGTAGTGTTTCCAGTGATTGCGTCGATTGATATGAGCCGCGCATGGTCTCTGAATAGTAGGACGTTGACTGGCCTGGCTGTTGCTTGCCTCGATGAAGGAAATGCGAAAAAAATGGCGAGGAAGTAAAGTATTGCCCTTGCTGCCAGCCCTGAATCGGTTGCGCAGTCGACGACGACCAGGTAGCAGCCATGGTGGTAACGTTGTCAAGCGTTTGTCCAACGATGGGAATGTATCGTCGGTACTGTCTGTGGTTGTGGCTCGGTAGGTTGTTGATCCTGTAGGGATCACCCAAGTATTGAAGGTCCGTCGATTGTTTGCAACAGAGGCAGAAGATGGTGAGACTGCTTGGTGGTGGTTGTGCTTAACTGAAGTCTTCGGTTGGGGATGGCGGTCGGCTACATCAGCCTTATGCATGCAGCTTTGAAGCTGGAGATTGTAAAGAGCTGGTCTTCAACAATTGCCAAATCCGGTGACTGAACGGGCGGGCGTACACTAAACAGCGAAGCAACAGTCTAGCAGTGCCCCCAAGCAATAGGATAAGGGTGACACAGCGCTAATCTTCCCCCGATAGATGGCCTCCAGCTGTCTTGACGCGAGATGGAGTGAGGAGCAGGACAGAGGACTGCCTAGTTGCAGGACAGCGGTAGATTTGCAATTGATCTCATCGCAGATGCGTGATGTGATGGCGAGTAGATCTGACAAGAGCAAGCAGCTAGATTTGGCACAAACAATCAAAGGCAGTCTAATGATCAACGATGGACAAGTGGTTTGCCTCTGGTTGAAAAGAGGGAATGAGGCAGCTTGACCGGGGCCTGAAGGCGAAGAAACTGTCCAGGTTCTGGAAGTTATAGATGAGTCCATCCATACTTCGGCATGGACAATCCTGACTCAACACCTGGCTAACTTCTCATCTGCTCCCCTCCTCTTGCCGTCTCCCGTTTGATCCTTTCCAAGCCTTCTCCGCCTATCCGATTTAGACGCGGATTTTGGCCCAGGCATAGGAATCGCAGCCATGTTTGGACAAAGAGGCGGCGTTCCCGGCGGCAAGAAGAAACGGAGATTATACCCTCATCACCAAGGCTGATACAGAGCCGCACGGTCATAGCTTCTTTCCTTATGACGAAGCGTTTGTACACGAGCGTCGGTGTTCGACAGAGGTCCAGAAAAAGACTTTGTGTCCAAGCTGAAATCCAGGATGCAATCCCAGAAGGCTTGGACTGATGCTCATCAATGAAGCAGCTGAGTAGACCCTTCAGTCTCCTGATTCTGATGTAGAGCGATACAACCAGCGGGGCTTTGTACAACGTTGGCGTAATGGTGCAACCAAGGGAGCAGTCCGACAGTTTGGTATAACCCAACACAAGTCACGTTGTTCGCCAACATATTGTCCAATAGCTATGGAATCAGATGAAATGGAAATTGTCTGGATGCAATACCATTGGAACAAACGGCTAGATGCGGGAACGAGCCTTTCCCACGTTGAACCCGGGGGATCATGTCCACGCCACGCAAAGTCGTTTGTTTGCTACGAGACACGTCCATCCTGCTCGACCAGCACATCAAGAGGCTGGCTGGCGCGAGAAGATAGCTCTCAGGTCTAAAGCTTTGATAGCTTCTCTCCAGGGCGGCTGGCTGGCGCAAGAAGATAGCTCTCTGGTCTAAAGCGTTGATAGCTTCTCTCCAGGGCGGCTGGCTGGCGCAAGAAGATAGCTCTCTGGTCTAAAGCGTTGATAGCTTCTCTCCAGGGCAGCAGGGGTAATTGCTTGAAGATGAATCCAATGCCATCATCTATCACCGCAATATCTTCGTCTCACTCAACAGTTCGCGGCTTCAACGATGGCAGTAGTCCACACCAGGCGCAGAGTTGCCACAAATGACAGGTCACTTTCTATTCCATGTCTCAAATCTGACAAGAGCACCAACACGCCATCTTTGTTCAATCAGGTAGGGAGTAACGACACAGATCCAGCCACGATGGGGTTGTTGAGTGGGCCAAACTGGCTGTCAATTGTTACACAATGCACAGGCCAACGGAAGCTTTCGCTCTCGCCTATGGTGTGGAACTGTCGATGAATTCAATTCCAGCAGCTATTAGTAGAGTGATTGATCGTTTTCAGCGCATTGGGCAACGACGGTCACTAAAAACCACTTGAAAGCTCGCGGATTCTTTGTCACGGATCCTCTTCAGACAATTGCAACAATCGACAAGGGGCACTGTGACCAGCTCCTTTGAAGTCGCGCATTGCCAAAAAAATATCGCTGTCGTCATGCACGCTGAGAGGATTCAGAACGTTTATATATATACATACTATCCATACACGCTCAAGGCTGCGTGAGGCTCTGACCTTGCTTCCGACGCCACACGACAGCCTCCTTTCCGGAGCAACAGACCACATGCTGGCCAGGCAACCCGCACGATCGGCTGGGGGAAATATATTTCCGAACCTTCTTTGGCGAGTTCCAAACACCAGGAACAGATCCGACATCGCTGTCGATTTTTGACGTCGGTTTTGGGATGGATCGAGCTGTACATGGTGGTGTAACAGAATTTCTTTTGAAATCCACCTCCAGTCGCACTTCTGCAGCCTTCCGCTGTCAAGCATCCATACGGCAAGATGTTTGGGCCGGACCATCGAGAAAATGGACTTTGTCCTGAATGCGTCGATATGTGCCGTTCACTGGATCATCTTTGTAAACCTGGAGTGTAGACTGAGACTTGCCACATATTGATTCTGCCAACTCCAATCACCGTCGATGAGGAATACATTGCCCTCGTTCTCAGACACGGAGGCATCATATAAGAATACTCTTTTGCATGCGTGAGAAGACGGGAAGCACCGCGATGCATTTCTCCGTCCCACTCGTACTCGACGATCCATACAGACTTGATATCACATATTCAGTTCGATCCATCCATGTTCATTCATGGAGACCTGCGTCTACTCCGCCCACCCGTTCAGCGGAAGGAGACACGAGCAAGGCTGCCTGCAAGCTGCCTTCGAATTCAACCCCATCCCTACGACTGCGACCGGACTGTACAGACATCTCGTATCCGGGGCTCAATACCAACCGATGTCTCAACTTCTTAGCCTATAGGATCCACAGTTGCAACGGCCAGAGCGAGATTGTGTCATGATCGGATGCTTCCAGAATACCTCCGACTATTGATCAATCCGCATCGCTACCAAGAATAATTGGAGTTGACCGGATAGCTATCAGGTGCTTGCAACATCTCCTCGTTACGGGTCTTATCTTGGACTTGCTTCTCACACGGGTGGTCTGATAGGTAGGAGCCCCTCAATTTCTCGTTGTATTACATTCCTCGGTCTCTGTTTTGCCGGCCGAGGAACAGAGTCCACATCAATTCCCCAACTGTTTCCCACGCAAGCGGAACACATTACCCACCGAAAAATGAACAGCAATACGATTCCAAGAGATATGCCAATTCAATAATTCTTGCTTTGCTGTATCTTGTTATGCATGGTTAGCCCTGTTAGAATCTACAACCCACACCCGGCTCCCTCTAGACATCAAACCGGCACCGGGTCCCAGTCAAAATATCAGCACTGCCTCGAATCAGAGGCTGCAGTGTTCAGCCAGGCAAAAATAGAACATTCCTAAGCTGCAGCAAAGAATCCAGTCCCATCGCAACGTTCTCGAGAGGCCGTCTTTTCACCCCCTCACTCTTACTCATCATGCATATTTTCGAATTCTCCTCACGACTACCGACCGGTGATGCAAAAACTGGTCAGGCAGGCGACATACCATGAAAGAATGGTGATTATTGGTCATCGGCATGAGTTTTCTGGTGCTGAATTGATGTGGGCAGCAATCGACGATCATGCGTATAATCTCCTTGTATACAGTCACTTGCATGGAGTGGCCGAGAGGCGCCAACAAGTCACGAGGCTGTAACGACGCCTTTTCGGCCCCATGATAGAACAATCTCGGTCTCGGTATATCTCATTTGACCAATGAAAGAGCAGAGGATGGCATATGTTGGACGAAAGGGATGAGTGTCAGGCTGGAATGGATGGGTTGGTTTTGTGGGGTTTGCTAATTCAAATTCCCACCTCCTTGGGTCACTACCCGCTTACTGTGCGTGTCGGCTTGTATGTTGTATATTCTCCTTTTGTATGGTATGGGGATGGGTGGATTGTGTATAAAAGGAGGCTAGATCCTGAGGGAATGGAAAATTTTCTCTATACCAACTTTAGCTTCAGCATCGACAACGATAGGAGAACTTACCAGCGATATCCCGGGTCCATCTCTCTCTTCAGGTTTCTTTTGGATATATTCTTTCGATACAAATACATCTCTCGTACGTCTCTTCTTCACCTATTCACCAAACTACACGCTCATACATAATCCTCTCAGTATCAGCAACCGACATCTCTTCACGTCCTACTAGTCCTCAAAATCTCCTCCCAATACCACCACCACACCCCTCATCACTCATCCAACCCAACCATCCTCATCCCCACAACCTCACCAAAAAAACAAAAAAACCAAGACTCCAACCTTCAAAACCACCACCAACCTCAAAACCCAAAAACCTCCTCTTCCCCCACACACGAATTGCCTCGTACCACCCCAACCCCCCAAATCAACCCCCACCCCAAAAATGTGCTCATACGAAGACATAACCTACCTCTGCACACACAGGAAACTCCGCCTCTGGAACCACTGCCACACTGCACGCAACAGCCCAAACCACCAATGCTCTAACCCCTACACCGTTGCGCGGGAGGTTAACTTGCCCAAAGAGAATTGTCCTGATTGTGTTGCTGCTGGGAAGCCGAGGATTGTTTTGTGAGTGGGGAGATTGAGGGGGGATGGTTGGGTTATGATGTTGGTTAGATGGATGGATGGATGGATGGATAGATGGATGGATGGATGGTAGGACGGTTTGGGCATGGGATATGATTAGGTTAGGTTTAGAGTATGGAGTTATGGTTCAGGTTGAGTGTAGATGTCTAGGTTTGGGTGGGTATCGTTAAGAGCATGTAGTTATGATTTCCACACTGTTATGTATGTATATCTACCCTATAATCAAGATTAGCTTGAGCTGGTTCCGGGGATAAATAGTATGGGGCATTCTTGAGGTACCTAAATGGCGTGTCCAGATCAGCTTGAGAATGGGTCAATACACCAAAGGCACAGTGAGCGAGCACTGAATTATCTAGGTCTCATTAAAGATTATAATCATTCCGTTCTTATGGACATGAACTGTGCAGACTTATCCTGCAGATCTTGTTCCAAGCTCTTCGGCCCTGTTTTGCAGAAAACACTCCACCACAGCCACTCCACACATCCAGAGATGGCCCATGCTACCCTCCTTATCAGTATCCTTGAACATAGCATGGGAGTGGAGAAGGAACTTACCAGATTGTAATACCCAGGTAGAGCGAAATACGGGCTCTTCCCATGTCTGTTCGGATCTTTCCCAGCGGATCACTATAACTCGTCAATCCACCAGCCGTCACCAGTAGACAAACACCCGCAGCAATATCAAGTACCCCCCTCCATCGTGGCCCAGCTCTGCAACCGAGCATCATCTCATGTTGCTGTGACGATGTCCTGATAATCGGTGATGGAAACTTCCAGCGCTCGAATATAATCATCGATGCATCTATCATGTTGTAGGTGAGTGAAAATACGAGCTGTCTTGGTATTAGCTTGTAATCCAATCCACAAAACGCACTGGAGAGGAAATTTGAGCTTCACGAACCGCGATGAGGAAAGTACGGTATTGAGGCCTGTCGTTGCTCATGTCGATTGCAGCGAAAATGATTGTTGTTATTCCAAGTGGTGTGTTCAAGGCTCGAACGATTAGCGCCACTGTCTTCGAGGTAATGATTTCGAGAGCGGACATCGTCGCGAGCCGCGCGTTATTCATGGTAACGGGGCTGTTTTCATTAGGTATTATTCTGTTATCGTTGAAGTGAAGCTTCTGAGTTTTTGCTGGACGAGACGAAGGCTTCTCTCATGATGGATATATGGATGTACGGATGAGAAGTTGATGTTGCTATTATTGTGATTAGGCGAACATGGTGAAGGGGTGAGGGTGCCAAGGTCGTGCTTTTCTTGTCTCAGGGCGGTCACAAAGAATCATGATGAGTGATTTTTTGAAGGTAACTGTTGATGGAAGGATGCAAAAAGATGCCCGCGCTCTAATACTTGTAGTCCTCGGATCCGTCTAGCATGGATAATTTGCGGCCTCGAACATGACGAGAAGATGGTGCGGCTCCTTGCACTACTGGTAGATTGGAGTAGTGAGACTTTGTTATGGCGAGCCTGGTCGACTGCCTGTCGGAGTCACTCTGGTGGATGGGTACTACTACTTGCAGGATCCTTTGGGATTGAACAGGGATATATCCTCTCTGATGGCAGCGACAAGCATGCTTCAAATTGTATCCAATTTTAGATAGTACAGCGCGTGCTGGCACAGCTTCCAGCATCGTAGCTGGTGGAAATTAGCCTTCATATTACTGTATTGGCATTGGACTGTGCGATTGGAGGTTGAAGCCGGGTTGATGAGAAGATGGAGGTGGAAGCCGGGCTGATGAGAAGATCGAGGTTGAAGCCGGGTTGATGAGAAGATCGAGGTTGAAGCCGGGTTGATGAGAAGATCGAGGTTGAAGCCGGGTTGATGAGAAGATGGAAGTGGAGAGCGAGCAGCTGAGGAGAGGCGTGTAGATTCGCACAGCTCCCACTTCTTACTATATACAGTAAGAAATGGGGTAGAATTCATCTACTACCCTAGTTATACACCACGCACAGGCCGGCTACACACGGTACTAGCTGAGGTTATTTTAAATCTACCCCAGCGCCAGGAATGAGAGAATACCCTGAGCGCTACACTTTATTCGCCTTGGCGATGGATATATATACCCGATAGGTTAGCAGTTGGGGCGTCGGGCCATTCTTCCACAAGTCCAACTCTTCACTTTGTTCCATTATTCTCCAAGTCCAACCCGTCCTTCACCTTAACCTTAAACATGAAGCTTCTCCTTATTCCTATCAGTCTAGGACTCTTCTCCCAGTTAGTTTTGATCCTTGTGTACGCCCGATATAAATTAAGAGGTTTATAGGTTAGCATTAGCGTGTCGATGCACAGTTTCATCATATCAGGAAGAGCAAGCTGCTCCCATCACAAATAAAGCGTGTGCGGCTTGCGGCGGAAAGTTTGTCTTCTTCAACCTTAAAGTTTTCGAGGTTTGTATAAAGAGAGCTATTATAATAGAGATTCCTAACAGTAACAGTGTAATGTTCCGAGCAACCATCTGTGCTTCAAACAAAAGTGTCAGCTCTTTTCTGGCGTCCCTCAGATTGGAGAAACATGTTGAGCGTTTCCGAGCAGGATTTTGAAGAAGGAAGGAATGATCGTAAAGCAAGGAGGAATGATTTTGAATCTCACCCGCGCGACATCTTCTTTGTGTGTCTTGGTCTCTTGTCTCTCCATCGGGCAGTGTAATGATCAAGCAAAGCGATGGAATGGTTGGATCATAGGACGGGGCTAGGCAGGTAGTCGTAGTGAAATTTTACTTGATAGGTTAGCAATTCGATGGGATCTTGCTGCATTTGTGTTTACTAAGGAAGAGTGGAAGTGTGTAATTCATCTGCGTTACAGATTTCTGATTGGTCACTATCTTGTAAGCCTAGCATGAACCAAGCAGGTACGCCGAGTTGCTCTTTCTGATATTCTTTCGAAGCAGCCATGGCCAGACAAGACCAGGGAAGATGTTCATCCTTGAAGTTCTTATGCTGGCGATGCTGGCGGTGCTGGCGATACTGGCGGTACTGGCGGTACTGGCGGTACTGGCGGTACTGGCGGTACTGGCGGTACTGGCGGTACTGGCGGTACTGGCGGTACTGGCGATGCATGGGAATAACCGGATTGGCCGACCACCATACCGTCCCGGAACGCCAACGCTAATATGGATGGTGCATATGGGCTCGTGTATGAGTATAGATGGAAATATCGTTGCGTGCTGGCCTTTCTCGACGTTCGTTATACACACAGCCGCCCTTGACCATCAGATCAACCTGGCCGTCCCAGAGACAACACCTGGGTCAAATTGTATTCGGCACGCGATGTCATAAAGTCCACAATATGGCGGAAGCAATATCGAGTCCGAGGCCCAAGGAGTGCCATCCCTGAATTATCGTGGGCGATCAAATTTAGATCGGGTACGGTCGTGGAGCTATCGGTAGTAGCAGTTCCACTACACAATCCTCGAAAGCAAACAACACGCAGAGGCATTTGACACACGCAGAGGCATTTGACATACGCAGAGGCATTTGACATACGCAGAGGCATTTGACATACGCAGAGCCATTTGACACACGCAATGTGCCCATCCCGCTTTTTCTCGTGATCGTGGTCGAGATCCAGAGACTTTCTTTACTCTCCACGCCCAGCGTTATCGATTGGCAATTGCGGGTGGAGGGATTCACAACGAGGACCTTCAAGCCGTTGAAACCTCGACTTCCAGAACTTTTCAAACTCAAGCTTCCTATCAACACCCACCACGCCTATACATACCTCCACTCCTTTGACCTAGCGAGCCTTCTTTTATTGCATTGCTCTTCTCGCACTATCTTCACCATTGGCGCAATCGGCTTTCTGTGCTGTGCATGAGCGTCTCTCACCGCTGAGATGGCTACCGTCACCGAGAAGGTCTCTGAGGCCCTTGTTGGGGCCGTTACAGAGCCCGAGCTATCTGAACAGAACCGCCTGGAGTTCCTCAAGCATGCCATCAAGGACGAGGCGACGGGAGAGTACTACATGACGGAGCTCGAGTTCGTGGAAGCTATTGCGCCTGCCGCCGAGGACTATGTACGTATCCACTACTACCTACCTTCGGAATCGCAAGAACTGTGCTCACCACACATCCCGTAGCACAAAATCAAGCGAGAACAGTATGCCATTCTATTCCAGGTCGCCGACCGCCGGAAAACTGGCAGGGTCACAATGGCAGATTGGAGCAACTTTGAGAACCTGCTCGCCAAACCCGACTCCGAGTACGAAATCGCATTTCGTCTGTTCGATGTCAGGGGCGAAGGCAGTGTCAAATTCGAAGACTTTGAGAAGATCTTTCAACAAAACCGCAGCGAGAATAGCTTGCCCTTCGCGTGGGGTGGGGAATGGGCACAGCTTTACATTGGTGGCAGGAAGAAGCGTCACGATATGACATACCCACAATTCTCTCAGATGCTTCGAGGCTTACAGGGCGAGCGCGTCCGGCAAGCGTTCCAGCATTTCGACAAAGATGGCGATGGATATATCGAACCGGAACAGTTCCAGCGCATAATCATGGAGACGGCTGGTCACAAGCTCTCTGACCATCTCCTCTCGAACCTTCACACACTGTGCAATATCTCTGCCGGCAGCAAAATCTCATACGCCAATGTTCGCGCCTTCCAGAACATGATACGTGAAATGGACTTGGTTGAAGTAATCGTTCGCAACGCTGCCAGCAAAAGCGCTGATGGCAAGATCACACGCACCGATTTCTTGAACGAAGCGGCACGCACCACTCGCTTTTCGCTTTTCACTCCAATGGAGGCCGATGTACTCTTCCATTTTGCCAGCATGGATGAGCCTTCTGGTCGTCTCGGCCTGGCAGATTTTGCAAAAGTGGTGGATTCCTCATGGCACCCATCTCAGTCACTCTCCCTCAGTGGAGATGTTGGAGCAAAGACATTTGCAAAAAGCTCAACTATGTTCCACGACATTCTCGAGTCTGTCCACCACTTTGGCCTGGGCAGTATTGCCGGCGCTTTTGGTGCTTTCATGGTTTACCCGATTGATTTGGTCAAGACGCGAATGCAAAATCAACGTAGCGGTGTAGGACAACAGCTTTACAAGAATTCTCTAGACTGCTTCCAGAAGACGCTGAAGAACGAAGGGTTTCGGGGGCTGTACTCGGGTGTGCTGCCTCAGATGGTGGGTGTTGCGCCAGAGAAGGCCATCAAGCTCACGGTAAACGATATTGTACGCGGCAAGTTCATGGATCCAAAGACACACGAGATCTGGTGGGGCCACGAGCTGCTAGCCGGTGGTGCAGCCGGTGGCTGTCAAGTAGTGAGTAGTGACGGAACGGGCAAAGATGGCAGCACTGATTCCAAAGATAGATGTTCACGAACCCTCTCGAGATTGTCAAGATTCGTCTACAAATCCAGGGCGAAGCAGCCAAGACCAGCGATGTACCGAAGCGGTCTGCCATGTGGATCATGAAGAATCTTGGTCTCATGGGTCTCTACAAGGGCGCCAGTGCCTGCCTGATGCGCGATATCCCCTTCTCGGCCATCTACTTCCCAGCCTACAACCATCTCAAGCGTGATCTGTTCGGCGAATCACGCACAAAGAAACTCGGAGTGGTCCAGATGTTGTTGGCTGGTGCAATTGCTGGCATGCCAGCGGCCTACCTCACCACGCCCTGTGATGTCATCAAGACTCGTCTTCAAGTAGAAGCGAAGCAAGGACAACAGGCATACACGGGTCTTCGCCACGCAGCTAAGACCATCTACAGTCAAGAAGGGTTCAAGGCATTCTTCAAGGGTGGACCTGCTCGAATCCTTCGATCGTCTCCTCAGTTTGGATTCACGCTGGCCGGATACGAAGTGCTTCAGAATGCATTCCCACTCAGCTCACATGAAGGCGCTGCAGGTGATTTGGAAGCAGGGATCGGTCTCCAAACAGCAAAGGCACCATTGCCATATCTCCGAAGTCGCAACGCGCTCAAGATCATTCTCGATTTAGATGAGAACTTTGGCAGACCAAAGATCCCAGGCGCCGGGCAGAAGTGGCCGGTGCCCGGTTTGGCAAAATTGTAGAAGAGCAGGTGCTCGTTTGAGCGGTCGGGTTTCGAATGATTTGATTGTGCTCGGAAAAGAATTGGGAGCACAAGCATGTTCCTGGGCCGGCAGAATGGCCCAGACAGACGGGAGCGACGGCGTTGGGGATTGATTCTTGTATGTAGCGAAGGAGTGACAATGGGAGAGGATGGGGGTGGACGCAGGTGGACGCAGGTGGACGCAGGTGTACCTATTTGGGGGCAAGACGTCGGGCGATGATCACAGTAGTCGACCACGACGGATTGATTCAACGTCGGATGTGATTTGCGGGTGAGGCTCTGACCGTTGAGTCGAGGATTGCATGGCACTAGAGGCTAAACGAATGAGAGGGAGTAGCTCAGGAAGGCTGTGCTTTGAGCATCCCCAGTGAGGTGTGATCCCCAGTGAGGTGTGATCCCCCAGTGGCCCCCAGTGTGTGTCGACCCTGAGACTCTCACCTCCCAAACAATGGTCGTCCCCATCGCACGCACCCGACTCGATCGCCATGGCAGCCAAATGACTCCCCCTCCCCCCCCCCCAATTCCCAAGGCCCAGCCAAGCTGTTTCAAGGTTTCTCCACACGACTGATAGCCGTCGACACACGAGCCACGGGCCACGAGCCTCGAGCCTCTTTTTCGCCGCACTAGACCCCAGCCTTCCTCTCCCATCCTACTCCCGTCCCGGCTACCCCTCTACTGCAGCGCTCAGCACTGTGTAGGGCCCCAGACGGTGCCGACCTGACCTGCCCGTCCAGACTGGGGTCGCCCATCAGTCGAGGGCCTCCGCATCGCCGTCTGTCCGTCTGTCGAGGCCTCCGCATCCGCATCGCCGCTGTCGAGGCCTACGCATCGCCGTCTGTCGAGGCCTACGCCGTCTGTCGAGGGCCTCCGCCATCTATCGTAGCCTCCGCCATCTATCGTAGCCTCCGCATCGCCATCTAAATCCCCATCTATCGAGACCTCCGCCATCTATCGAGGCCTCCGCCATCTATCGAGGCCTCCGCGTCGTCGTCGTCGTCGCGCATCCTTTGCGCGCTCTGATGATAGCGCACAGTGTTATTGTGCCACGGATCAAGTGTGCCACGGATCAGTTGCTGGCTGGTGAGATCGGCAGTGAGGCTCTTTCGCACGACCTGGTACGTGATGCTTCTGCCTCTTGCTTGCTACCTCCGTCCCTACCCAACTACCTACTGTACTCCCGCTCCCCTTGTTCTTCCTTCTATCCACGCACTCATCACTTCGCACTCACAACACTGTAACTCCTCCCTTCACTCTCTCAACACCGTCAACTCATCACTTCACTCTCTCAACCCCGTCAACCCTCTGCTTGCTTTTGGCAGCTGCTTGCGTCCTCATCCACCACGCACACACACACGCACGCGCACACGCATGCTTAACCTCCACACCACGCTGCTCGTGCTCATGAAACTTCCCGTAATCCCGTTCCTATCGTTTCAAACAAACTCTGCGGGGGGCTGTCTACCCAGTTTTCCTCCCTTTCAATCTATCTCCATCCCCTAGCGTCGTGTCCTGTTCTAATCCTGTCCCCATCGAATTGCAATATGTGATCTGAGCTTGAGCCGTGTCCTATTTTCCGCCGCAATATGGCTTTCGCGACGAGCCAGACCCCAGTGGCTAATCACAGCCCATAGAATCGCTGGAAACGTTCCTCCGGGCTCTATCTACCAGGTCGTACGCAGTAGAGCCCCGCATTCATATCCAACGATCGCCCGGATCCTAGCAACTTCCTACTGTTTGTAACTACTTCACGGGGTCCTCCATCAAAAAGGCATGCCCTTTACAGTTCCGCGCCACGAGGAAGAAGGAGATCAAAAAACACCAGACGAAGATCACTTCGCGACCGGGGACAGACTCAAAAAGGTCAAGATAGCTCTGTCACCAGAGCGTTCGCCCGATCGACTGGCTCAGCTTGTAGTCAGTTCCTCTTCTGCTCGCTTCTCGAAAAGGACTAAACGAAAAAAGCCTTTGTCGAGTGCAAGCGACTCCTATCTGTTATCGTGCATGGCTCCAAACCGACCAGACATTGCCAAAGACGCTGGCACGAAGACGCTGCTCATAGACTCGCCCTCGGCGTCAGGTGACGAAAGTATGCCGGACGCGAGCGATATCGAAGAAGAAGACCTCGACACCAGGCTGGCTAGGGAAATAGCCGAGAAGGAATTGGATCATCAAGAGAAAGAGAGGTTGGCTACACAGCGGAGAATCGAGTTTGAAAGGCGAACATCGTTGGATGAGGCGCGCGATGAGCGGGAAAGGCTGGTGCGAGAAGAGAGGAGATTAGAAGAGGAGGCCAGGGTCGAGCAAAGAAAGAGAGGAGAAGAGGAAGGAGGACGGAGTAGAATAGAGCGTGAAGGAAGCGAGAGAGCAGAGCAAGAGAAGCTTGAACTCGAAAGGACGGCACAATTGGCTCAAATGGCCTTGGCTCAGGCTGAGGAGCAGAATGGCTCACCAACAGGCGACACCGTCAAACCAGCAATGTTGAACGGAGGTTTGTATATCACGGTACCAAATCGCACTAAAGACACGTTCCATCCACCTCTAAACATCAACGGCTTGCAAACACCTCAAGAGCCACGGCGGATGTCGCTATCAAATCACCAAACTTCGCCGCAAAGCGCACATGCTCAGCAGGACCAATCTGAAGACCGAAGGCTCCCGGCATTGCAAAGTCCTGGCACTACGGACGGGCCCGGTTCACCACAAAGTGGCAAGCTTCCTGGATTCGCCAATATTGCTCAAATTGCCGAAAAGGCCAATGGTGAGATATCGCGGCAGCGGCAGCAGTCGTTCTCCAACGTGAGCGCGCTCTCACCTTACGCGATGCGTTCACCACATGCGTATCACTTTACCCATCCCTCTCCAGCTCCCAGCGAAACGTCGCCACGAGGCATGGGCATAACCTCACCACATGCATTTTATCCATCAAATAGGAGGCCGTCTCTAGTTGGAGAATATCCAAACGGAATGCCATCTGCTTCAAGTACGGATAACAGCTACACGAGTGCCAGTACGGATGGCTACAGCCCAAGCACCAATCCCACCCCACAAAGCGATGCCTCACATCGTCTAAGCATTGACGTGACCATGGCAGAAGGCAGACCGATACTGCCTCCACCCGTACCTAGCGTGCAACATCTTGCTATCTCGACCGTCCCGCCTCATGGACAACCTGGTGTCTTTACTTGCGATTTCCCTGGCTGTACGGCTCAAGCCTTCCAAACGCAGTATCTTCTCAAGTAAGTCCTACCCTGTCTTTGTTCACAATCACCACTAACAGAACAACCAGCTCCCACGCAAACGTCCACTCCTCAAACCGCCCTCATTTCTGTCCCGTCGCTTCGTGTCCCCGCGGCCCAGGCGGTAAAGGCTTCAAACGCAAAAACGAAATGATTCGACATGGATTGGTTCATGATTCCCCTGGATATGTGTGTCCCTTTTGTCCCGATCGGGAACACAAGTATCCTCGACCGGACAACTTGCAGAGACATGTTCGGGTGCATCATGTTGAGATTAGTAAGGAGGATCCGCAGTTGAGATCTGTGCTTGCACAGAGGCCTGAGGGTGGGAATAGGGGGAGGAGGAGGAGGTTGGGAAGTTGATTATTCGGGACAAAGGAGCTGTGGTGATATTTTTTGGGATTGTTGATCTCCCTGGCGGTTCATGCCGGCAACCGGGGGAGCGTGTATAAATTGACTTCACGAGGGAATGAGGAGGAGGTATCGGCGCGTATTCATGAGTGATGAGGCGCCCATACGTTCGTATATTCGGAGGCGCGACCAAGTGCTGGAGCTCCATGGTCAAAGGCGTCTTTATTTTGTATTAGCACTGGTCTTGGTCTGGATCCATGTCGGTGTTGGTATTGGTATTGGTGTTGGTGTTGGTGGGCTTCTGGTCTGACTCGATTTGTTTTGAAACTTTACTCGGCGCATCATGGAAACAAGAGATGGACTCTCGCTAAGATACCCAGGGACTTTTTTCTTTATCGGCACGAACCGGGCCGCTGTTCTCACATTTGGTGTTTTCTATAGCTAGATACCGCTTCATCTTTTTTTGTTTCTCCCTTTCAACGTCCTCATAACACGAGGCTGAGTGCGTTTCTCGGGCTCCTTCTTTACAATCTTCGTTTTTTATCTTTGTTGTTCTTTTGGTTCTGTGTTGTTTTTGTTCCATGTCTTTTTTCTGCCTGTAAGACTTTTTCTTCCTTCCTTTCTTTCTTCCTGGGTTTTTGGGGTTAGAGAAGATCTGGGAAGATATGATACACATGGCAGGTTGATACTTGAATCATTCCCACATTAAATTCCTTTTCAGTTTAGCTTCCTCGCCAAATCGCCCTGTGTAAATAAGGTAGCCTTGCCACGAGGGAAATGATATACTTGTTTTTGTCTTTTTTTTTTTTGAAGTGGCCTTTTTGGGGGTTGGGGGTGGGTTTTTGTTGTTTTTGTTTATCCGACGGAAATCGATGAGGGATATTGATGGGGGGTTTGGGATGTTGGGGCTTTGGTTTATTATGTATTTATTAGGCCTTGTTTTCTTTTCTTTTCTTTTCTTGTCTTTTCTTTTCTTGTCTTTTCTTTTCTTTTCTTTTCTGCGATGGGAGATTGGGGTTTTATTTGGGATGGGAGAATGGAGGAGGAGGGAGGGAGGGAGGGAAATAGATGGGTAACGTAATCGAGAAATCAATACATGGAGTCGAGGTTAGGAGGAATAACGGCACGGAAATCGATATTGGTGCTGCTCTCTGTATTTATGGATCTTGGGATAGATGATAGATGGAATATATTTGTGGTGGGTATGTGTAGTGACTATTTAGATATGGATAGAAGATTGGTAGTAAAGGGTTTTGTTTTTGCTGTAGTTGATGATTATTGTATTCTTTTTTTGGGGGTTTTTTTTTGGTGCGATGGAATAGCGGGGTTTGGTGGGGTGTTACTACTGTATCTGAGAGTATATATTAGAGGGGTTTGAATTGATATTGAGACGGTGATTTATAATATCGTTTGTTCGTTGAAGGATTCCTGTGGTGTGGGTAGGGAAAGGGATAGATATGTTTTGAGTAAGAATGGAGCTTGAGTGAAGGCGGGGGAGGTAGTGAATTTAGCGGGTTGGGCTGCTGGTGTTGGATTAGTGATGACTTTGTTGATGACCTTTTCTTGTTTCGTGTATGTTTTGATATGGAGGGTGTGTTTTCTCATTTTGTGTTTGAGTGTGTGAATGTTAGGCACAGAATATAATATTTGTTTGTGAATTCATGTCTGTTCGTGAGTCTGTACAGTGTTAAAGCAGAGAGTGTTTCTTGCGATTTTCAATGCGGTTTCTCGATATGGGTCTTGATGTCATATTAGGAAGAGTGAGAGATGGAAGCTGTGGCATCATGATATTAATGCCAGTATCATTGCGGATTGTGGCATGTGGGTTTACTTTCGAAGTCCGAAGATTTCGCCAGATGGTGATCGGGTTCTTAGACGCCTTTGATCGAAATGCTCATATCCATACACAATGTGTAGGCTTTGCATTCCTACTATACAAGAAACCCGCCAATCGAGTTCGTTAGTAGAAGGCTTTCCCCATGATTTGTGGCCTGCTGTTCGCCAGCATGAATTAGCCGCGAACTTGTAGATGCTTTGTTTGTTCAGATTTCTGATTGTATCAAACGGTCGAAGCCTATTCATGTCAGTACTGATGTTTACAGTGAACGATCAAATAGGCGAACCTCTGGGACCACCGAACATCTTTCCCCGAGCGTCCAATCTAAAGGTAACCGAGTCCAAAGCGTTTTCTTTCCGTATCAGCATCGAAACATGCGTTTGCCGGATGAGAACGCCAGGAATCTCCGTCAGATACGATGCAACCACGCTCCCAAACTTGGCGAATGGCCGTATGAACGGCGAGACTTGGTGCATCGCTAATCTGGGACCTGGTTTCCTGAGACTTGCCACACATGCGACCATGTTCCTTCGAAGAATGATATCCTCAACATTTGCCTTAACTATGCGTGTCTTCCACGGTGCCCAATAGTATGAACCCTCCACCCTCAACTTCATATCATGCCCTCCCTTGGGACCAGGAATGGCAGTGATGCGTCTGCAAAGGCCCAATGTCGAGGAGATTGGAATAAGGGCGGCACCAAAAGTGAAGACGACGACAATACCGTTGAGGAGTAGTGTCGTCCACGGCAAAACTGACGGTGACCATTCACGCAAGAAAATTGTGTTTAGGCCAGTGATCAAGAAAATGGTGCCTGCCACCCAACCCATTATAGTGTATCGACGCTGCGGAGGAGCTTGATATAGTACGAGTCCTGACTTTGGTAACCGTGAAGCAATAGCGAACGGAGTGACCAGGGCGGCATTCCGAGTCAATTGTTCGAGGGTGGCGCCTTGTCGCGATCGCACTCGTGCATCATTCACATCGGATGAGGCATTGCGCAGTTGTTTCGATGCGAAGCTACGAGGGGAAGGTGGATTCGGTCTCCTCGAAGAAGTTCGACTTGGGAGTGAAGAAGTGATGGTACGTTTCTGCTGGGTGGTGGATCGAACGATGCATCTGCTACAGATGGGGAGTCTGAATAGAGTGAGAGGGGGGAGAACCCAAGCTCCTTTGAAGGCAGCTATTGTATACATCTATGTACTGTCAATGAGTAGACTTCATGTAAGATGCTACATGGCGAACCTGTGATCCGAGTCCGAAGAAAGCTGGTGGTGGTTTGGGCAAAGATGCCGTTCTCAGAAAAGACTCCCGACCACGCCGTCCCAACAACAAGCTCGAGCTCATCGCCAACACAAACCACAACTCCTAACTACGTCTCCCACCATTCATTATGGCCTCAATTGCTTCGACGTGTAGAGCTTCGGCGCGCACAGCGGCGCGCCAACTGAGAAGCCATGCAAATAATCGATGTAGGGCGAATAACTTCGGACAATGCGACGTAAGCTCACAGCCATATAGCATTCCGGACTTCCTCCCAAGCTCTCGCCGCGCATAGTTTCACAATGCCAGCATTATCGCCGACCATGACCGAAGGAAACATTGCCTCGTGGAAAATCAAGGAAGGTGGGTCGAGATGGAGATACTGACTATACATGAGGAATGCAATTGCTGATCACATTGGACCAGGCGATTCATTTGTTGCTGGCGATGTGTTACTCGAAGTAGAAACGGATAAGGCCACCATGGATGTGGAAGCACAGGACGATGGGAAGCTGGCCAAAATAATAGTACGATTCCCTTATTTCACCATAACCCAACATCTTCTTACAACTGAGATAGGTCGAGGATGGATCCAAAGGCGTAACAGTCGGCTCAAGAATAGGCGTGCTTGCAGATGAAGAGGATGACCTCTCAACCCTCGAGATCCCGCCAGAAGAGAGTGCCCCCAAGGCTGAGAAGAAAGCTGCTCCACCGCCAAAGGAAAAAGCGAAATCGTCCTCACCCGCTCCCTCCAAACCAGAATCCCACTCTACTTCCGCACCTGACAAATCCACTTCCTCGAAATCCTCACCTCCAAACAAGAAATATCCTCTCTACCCCTCCGTAGAGGTTCTCCTTCACACTCACAACGTCAACGCCAATTCTATAAACGCAACCGGTCCAAATGGGCGACTGCTAAAGGGAGATGTCCTTGCCTTCCTCAAAGAGATTCCAGCATCCTCTCCACAGAAATTGGAAGAAAGAATAGCAAAACTATCGCACCTCGACCTATCAAACATCACACCGGCGGCACCAAAATCCTCACCCAAGGAAATTGCTGCAAAGGAAGAACCAAAGGTTGAGAAGGCAGTGGAAGCTCCTGTTGAGCTGAGCGTACCTGTCAGTCTGGCAAGTGTTTTGCAAGTACAGAAGCGTATGTCTGCAACCTTGGGAATCACCTTGCCTTTGTCAACTTTTATTGCCCGCGCGGTAGCTCTAGCAAATGAGGATCTACCTTCCAGTCCGAGGAAAGCACCTACAGCAGACGAGCTTTTTGACCATATCGTTGGTGTCAGCAAGATCTCCAAATCATCGCCTAGAACCAAGGACGGGTCTTTCAAGCCTCAAGTTATTGCTCTACCAGACCCATCGGCTGGACTCAGTTTTGCAAAGAAGGCAGGGAAGAAAAGTGATCCGTTTGATGCCATAGTCGGTCTCAGTGGAAAACAGAAGTCAGCGGTGAGGTCGAAATCAAAGGTGCCGGAATCACTGGGCACGGAAAATGTATTCAGTCTTAGTGTGGTCAAGGGAACGGAAGAGGAGAGGAGGGCAAAGGTGTTCTTGGAGAGGGTCAAGTCTCTGGTAGAGGTTGATCCAGGACGATTGGTTTTGTAAATGGTTGGACATGGCGGAATGACTTCGAGTGAGGGCGATGGAGTAGAGATGGAGGCAGCATGGAGCGGAAGGAGGTTGAAGGATCCTCTTCCTTATTTCACTACATCATACTCCCTTGGGCTTGTTGAATTGTTGAATTGTGGAATTGTTCAATGTATAGATTTCAATCTTCGCTTGGTATGGAATTAGATGACGACCCTAGGATAGGGAGGCTGCATCTCAACGCAACTCGGCTCTTGCCGAAGATGAATTATCCGGTCTTCAGACTAAACGCAGGAATAATCAACAACAAGGCACTGTTATCAAGCAGCAATCAGGTCTATAAAAGTGAAGTTGCGGCTCATGCGAACGACATGATGTGCCTGAGGCAGGAATGCTTGGCAGTAGACCTCACGGACAACTCACCTCCTGCAAACAGCAAAACCAACTTCGAATTCGGTAGCAACGAGCACAACGACGAGAAGACAACTGCTAGCCCACGATTATCGCAATTACTCAGAACGATGGCCGGACTTATGGCGAGGTTGGATAGTTGAATTGTGCGGCCTTCGCCGTCTTGTGACGGAGGTTGTGACAGAAAAGAAAAGGCGAGTCGTCAAGCATCCCAATCACCATCAAGCCGATATGCAGAATGGATATAGGCAAGGTGCGTGTTATCAAGTCCAAACGTTATGGTCGGCGGTGCCAGTGCTCGTGGGAGTAGGCGATCCCTCACGTGCCCGGCCTTGTCCAGAATCTTGGGGAACTTATTAGCCCTCGGGGGCTCGACAGCGGGGACATAAACGCGTGGGAGGCCTCCTTCCCAGATCTGCAGGAACGCGACGTGCGCCAGATGGTGGAGACGGAGGGCATTTTGACTTGGAAATGCCATGTGGAATTGCCTTGGCTGGGATTGAGAAGGCGGGGGACGACGCGGAAAATGTTGGGGAGCGCGATGGGGACATCTGAATGCATCTATTTTGAATATCACAATAGCCATGGCCGAGTGTTGGATTCCATTGTTGTATTTCGCGGTTATGTCTTGGTTTGCCGCTTGAATTCGTGCTTCCATTTAGCGTCGTTCTTGGCGAGTGCACCTCTCGCGCTCGTTTCAAGCTTTTCGTCAACAACATCGACAAAGACGGGCAAATCTCAGAATACGATCATTAACACGGACATCAGTCTTCTATCCAGCGCTTTCTGCCAACAGCAATCCGCGTCGTTGAGCTGACGCGCCTCGTGATACCTTGACCTCCGACTTTGCCCACTACCTTACCAACCTGAGGCGCAACACCCATCCCCTTGGACCACCACCTCCAGATTCCTCATCAACAGCACAGTCTATGCGACTATCACGAAGTAAATACTGATCGCCGTCTTTCTCATTCAACGCTCCGCACTTTTCGCAACCCACAACAGCCATTGCCGAAGACTGCTAAACCGGACTTGGAGTCCCGGAAACCCATAACACCAGTGACGCATTGTTTCCCTCGACATGCCGCCGCAATCAGGCCCGAAGCGGAAACTAGAAGATTTCGATCCAAATGCTAGCGATCCAAACGACTCAGACTTCGAGGAGCAAGCAGTCAGATCTTCAACGCACAGGCGAAAACCGACCTCGCAAAAGAAGGCAAATCGAGGCATCTCCAGAGGCCATCGACGAGACAAGAAGCGTCGGAGAGCAAACAGTGACGACAGCGATATTGTTGACGACGACGAGGACATCAGCGAAGATATTTTTACGGAAAGTGAAGAGGAGGAGGAAGAACCAGAACGCAATCCGCGCACCGGTCGGGCTGTGAGAAGCGCAGTGAAGAAAGAAGTAAAGTACGAAGAGAGTGACATTGACGAGATTGAAGAGACGGCAGACGAAGAAGACGAACTCGTCCTCTCTCCACAGAAAAACCGCGCTTCACGTCGGGCCCAACAACCCACTGAAGCCACAACGCTCATTGTTAAGCTAGACTTCACCAAGTGGTCTTCGCTCAAGGATTTCAGCGTCCCACAAACTCGTCGCTCCACACGAAGCCGCACAGCCAACCCACCTCCTGTCACAATGCGCGCAACCCGTAAGAGCAGTCGGCTCTCTCAAGAGCCTGAGCCATACATGGAGTTGACCAGCTCTGGAAAGCATGCAAACATCCGTCATCCGGGTACATCAAGCCCCGAGCAAGTCGAGATTGGCGGTCGTCGCACTCGAGGCGGCAAAGGACCTCGTGGTGCCGACACTGGCAAACAACCTCGAAAGGGAATGGTTAGCGATATCATGGAAGCATCGCAGGATACAGAACGCGCAAGCGAAGAAGAGCCAGAGGCGACGGGCTCTGATGGCGTCGCGGATGCTGAAGTTGAGAATGAAGGAATGCCCGAAGAAGTTCTCGAAAGCGTCGAGCGGTTGCCAGAAGAGGATGAAGAGGAAGAGGGGACAGCTGCCGAGGAGGCACCAGTTGAAGAGGTAGTTGAAGAAGCGCGGCAACGTGAGCCATCGGATGAATCTGATGGCCCAGTACGACGCAGCGCGCGCAACCTCCGGGTAAGCATCGTGGAATGCTTTTTTTTTAATACTGTTACTAACACTGCAAGCAGTCCCAGATTAAAGAAGTTCCAGAATCGTCTCAACAAAAGCGCAAGCGCGGCATCGATGAGAGCAGTGACTACGCCCCGGACGAGGAAGCCGTGGTTGAGGAAGAAAACATGTCAGAATCAGATGAAATCATTGAGCGTAAGCGCCAGAAGACTTCATCATCTGACTCACAAGGTCGCAGGACCCGTAACTCTCAGAGACAGCGAAGACGCAGTTCTGCATCTGCTGACCTGGACGAGGACGAGCTGGCAGAAGAGGTTCATGAACTCAAACGCGCTGGACGAGAAACACGCCAGACGCGCCATTCCCAAAATCGTGGACACGCTCGTGCGCCACAAGGAATTACCTACGACGATACACGAACCCGTCGACAAACGAAGCAGGTCGATTACACTATCCACCAACTCAACGATATATACGCACAAGACGACGACGCTGCACAAAATCTTGCAGAAACCGCGCCGAAGAAGAAGAAGGGTGGTGCATGGCGACCACTTTTCTCGACCGCAGGCCCATTCGGCGGGTTTGGTGGTCCCAAAGCCGCCTTTGGTGGGCCTGATGGTGAAGGTGCTGTTGGTGGCGTCGATTCTGACAGCAGTGACGATGAAGGCGCTCGACGACCACAGCAAGGAGGCGGAATTGGAGGAGCCGTAGGCATGACACCGACCACGGCAAAAGCCCCAGGTTTTCCGACCCCAGCAGTTCATGAACAAGGAGGTCAACAGAGTGGTGGTGGGCCGGCGAATTTCGGAAAGGTCACAAAAGAGAAGAAAGCTCTTGCTGATGCGGACCCTCTGGGCGTCGATGAGAACGTCAATTTCGACGCTGTTGGTGGTTTGGAAGATCACATCACGAAATTGAAGGAGATGGTTGTCATTCCTCTGCTGTACCCTGAAATCTTCACACGCTTCTCAGTCACCCCTCCTCGAGGTGTTCTCTTCCACGGACCGCCCGGTACTGGTAAGACGCTGCTTGCCCGCGCTCTTGCAAACAGTGTCAGCGTTAGTGGGAAGAAGGTTACATTTTTCATTCGAAAGGGTGCAGATGCTCTCAGCAAGTGGGTTGGTGAAGCAGAGAGACAGCTTCGACTCCTGTTCGAGGAAGCCCAGAAGTGTCAGCCTTCCATCATCTTCTTTGATGAGATCGATGGTCTTGCTCCAGTCAGATCCAGCAAGCAAGAGCAGATTCATGCATCCATTGTGGCAACACTTCTTGCCCTCATGGATGGTATGGACGGCCGTGGGCAGGTTATTGTGATCGGTGCAACCAATCGTCCTGACAATGTCGATCCAGCGCTGCGTCGACCTGGTCGCTTCGATCGTGAATTCTATTTCCCACTGCCCGATATGAAGGCTCGCCGTGCCATCATCGACATCAATACCAAAGGATGGGAGCCACCGTTAGCAGCTCCTTTCAAGGACCAACTGGCCGATCTCACCAAAGGATATGGCGGTGCTGATTTGCGTGCACTTTGCACTGAAGCGGCTCTCAACGCTGTGCAAGGAACTTTCCCTCAAATCTATTCTTCCGACAAGAAGCTCCAGATCGACACGAACAAGATCAAGGTTCTTGCGAAGGATTTCATGCTTTCTGTCAACAAGATTGTTCCTTCTTCAGAGCGATCTAGTACTGGAAAGGTTGAGCCGTTGTCTGGCAGCATCGAGCCATTACTGCGGAAGCCTCTGAACCAGATCCACCAGATCCTTGAGGAAGTCTTCCCTCGAAGAGCCAAGTTGACAGCACTTGAGGAAGCTCAATTCGATGATCGTGATGACAACCAAGGCTTCGAGCGTGAGACGATGCAGCGCGAATTCGACCGTGCCCGTGTTTTCCGCCCTCGATTGCTGATCCGCGGTATTCGTGGCATGGGCCAGCATCACATCTCATCTGCGCTGCTCCACAAGTTCGAAGGCGTGTTTGTTCAGAGCTTTGACATGGCTACCTTGATGGAAGAGTCTTCACGGTCGCCCGAAGCGGCAGTCATTCAACTTTTCAAGGAGGTCCGGCGCCACACTCCTAGTGTCGTGTTTCTTCCTAACGTCGACGTCTGGTATGAGACAGTTGGGCCTACTGTGGTGAAGACCTTCTCGAGTCTACTTCGCGGCATTCCTCCCAACGACCCAATCTTGGTCTTGGGCATCATGGAAACTGACACTCCTGATGAGAAGCCCAATCCCAACATGATGCGCGATTTGTTCGGCTTCTCTGCACGCACCGATTACGAGATCAAGCGTCCGGACCACACAGCACGTAGCGAATTTTTCGACGCCCTTGTCGGCTACGTTCGTAAGCGACCAGCCGAATTTCCAGACCCAGAGCACCGTAAACGTCGCAGGATAGAGATTCTTCCTGAAGCCCCACAAATTGCACCAGAGCCAGCCACAAAGCCTACCTTAACGAAGCAGGAAGTCAAAGCCCAGAAGAAGAATGATCGCCATACTCTCAATCAATTGAAGATACACATCAATGGTATCATGGAGCAGATCAAGCAGAAATACAAGAAATTTAGACAGCCTCCCATCGACGAGAGACAGATTGGATACTTGTACAATGAACAGAACCCTGATGTCCTTACCACGGACCTCTCCGCAGAACAACAACAGGCGCAACAGGTTTACCGGCCCTTCGAGCTCGACACGGACAAGCATGGAGTGGGTGGTCTCCGAGAGGTTGCCACTGGCAAATTCTACTACAACATCGACATTGTCATTATTGAGCTGCGCTTATCCAATGGCTACTATAAGCGATTCAAGGACTTCTTTGACGACGTCAAGCGCATGGCCAAAGATGCGAAGACTATGGGCGATCGCAATCGGACCATCAGTGCAAACGAGCTTCTTGCCAATGTTGAGGTAGACATGATGCACTTTGCTCAGACCCAGCCCGCTCTTAACTCAGAGTGTGAGGCTGTCTATCTACGCGAACTTGCTCGTGAAAAGGAAGCGAAAAAGTCTGGAGCCGGTCCTAATGGAGGCGCAATCTTGCCTGTTCCTCAATCCATTCCGACCACTGAAGATTCCGGTCCCGTTCTTTTAGGCGAACCTGTGCCAGGGAGAGCGTTCTTACCTCCCGTCACTCCTCGACGACCTGTACTATCAAACGGCGACACCGAGCCGCTAACCAATGGCTCACATGAGCATGACGAAGATATCTTCATGGCCGATGCCGATGGTTTAGGCTCAGTTCAACGTCACCGAGCGACTGAGTTTCCAAGCGCTGCTGCGCATACCGGCATCAATAGCTCACAGATGCACAGGCAAGGCTCTGCGCTACAAAGGATGGCACCGGGCAGTCAGGTCCAGGATTACCACAACAGTGCCAGCACAACCACGAGCGGGAACAAGAGCAGCAACCGTACATCTGACCACAGTGTGCAAACAGGGAGCGCCAGCCAAGGCTTGACACAAGGCAGCAACGGCACCGAGTCAAGACATTTCCCTCTGTTCTCCCGCCACGAAGATCTGAGTACCTACGACGAGCTTCCTGATACGCAGGAGCCCTCCGATCAAGCCTCCGGCCAATCCACTGGACCCAAGGAGAATTTGGGTGAGCAGCTCTCCCTCCTATCATCAGCCTCGAATACACAAGACAGCGCTTGGAGCGAAGATCTTTTACTTACGGATACATTTACAGAGATTGCGTCTTCCCAACATACCTCGAGCCAATCTCAGTTGGCTAGTTCGCAGCATCAATTCTCCATACCGACGGCGCCGGCGTCAGCGGCCAGGGCAGCGACTGCCGATGCTGGGACGAGCCAGGGCATTCCTAACGTTGTACATCCAAGTGGTGTGCATCAATCGAACATCACCTCTATACTCAATTCACCGATAGCTGTTCCTGCCGAGGTCACGGAGGTCATCGGAGCGGAAGCTATGGAGGTTGCGCACGCGCCTTACAATCTCTCGGACATCAAGCTCGCGGCGTTCAAGGACGAGTTGGTTTCTCGGACGACTGGCATGAGTGTTGAGCAGCTTGAGCAAATCCATGCGGCGTGTGTTGATGCTATCTGGAAGAGCAGGGGTAACTGGGACCGCGATGAAGTTGTAGGGATCGTTTTGGGCACCTTCAGACAGGTTGTAATGGACATTGAGAGTTGGCAGGGGATTGGTGAGGGAAGCTTTTGAAGACAGGAATGCATGGTTGTGTTAGGCGTTGGTGGTTGATGGATGAGGCCAGGAAATAACGATCTGAGGTCACGACGTTTCTGGAATCTGCCTGTTTGTATAGGGGGTGGATGGCGAGCGTTTGGGAGTTTCCCGCCTACATGTGTTCCACGCGACCTTTGTTTTCTGCTTTTCTTTGCTTACGCTCTTGGTCGGGTGACTAGATTGATTGACGCTGGCTATTCGAAAAGCATGGAGCAGCATACTATCCTGCACTCGCTCAGGAGTATGGTGGCTTTTGTAGATACCCAAGAATGGCATTGCATGTTAATACTGGTTTTTCTCGCACTTGGGCTTGAAGAATCAAAGGCAAAGTCTTGAAGTTGACATGTTTATAGCGTCGGAGTCATCTAGACTGGCAATATTTGCCGCTTGGGCTGCCATGTTAGGCATGTTGGTAAATCCATCCAATGTGCCACGGTCAAGATTTTTAGTCATCAAAAGTGGCGGAGGTGCCTCAGGTTTCAAGATGCTGCCTTCTCCATAATCCCGGATAATGGGATTTGATCTTATTTCCGATGGCAGGATTTATTTCGTATGTGATGTCCAATATAGGTAATAGATACGGGACTCGGTTGCGCCACGCTAACGACGTTACAATGACGAGAGGCATTGAAGACTTCGCTCCTCTTCAACTACAATAATTACAACAACTACAACAACAACAACTACTACTACTACATTGAAAGCCATAGTTCACTACTTCATCAGCCTCGCCATCTCAAAGAGCCTGTTTGCTACCTCAGATAGCCAATTGAACCTTCATCAGCCTCGCCATCTCAAAGAGCCTGTTCGCCACCTCAGATAGCCAATTGAACCTTCATCAGCCTCGCCATCTCAAAGAGCCTGTTTGCTGCTACCTCAGATAGCCAATTGAACCTTCATCCGCCTCGCCATCTCAAAGAGCCTGTTCGCCACCTCAGATAGCCAATTGAACCTTCATCAACCATGTCATCTCCAAAAGAAGTCCGCTGGGGCATCCTGGCAACCGGCGGTATCGCCCAAACATTGTACGAGACCTCGTTTCTTTCGTCTTTATCCCATTCTAACACCATAACAACAGCACAAAAGATCTAGGCGTCGACCCAAAAACTCGTGGCGTCAACAACGTTAAACACGTCGTCGTAGCCGCAGCATCCTCATCCTCAAAATCAAGGGCAGAGCAATTCCTCAAAGACTGTAAGTGCCCGGCTGAAGCAAAAGCTTATGACTCCTACGAGGAACTGGTAAAAGACCCAAATATCGACATCATTTACATCGCCACACCACATTCTCACCACTACCAAAATGCCATGCTCGCTCTCACTGCCGGAAAAAATGTGCTTTGCGAGAAAGCATTCACGACCAATGCGGCGCAATTGAAGAAACTCGTCGAGCTCGCCAAGGAAAAGAATTTGTTCTTGATGGAGGCGGTTTGGACTCGTTATTTCCCTCTCTCCATCTACGTCCGCGATCTCATCACCTCTGGGAAAATTGGAATGGTTGCACGAGTTTTTGCTGATAACAGTGGTTCCTGGATTCCAGTCGATAAACCTGAATCTGCGGACAACAAATCGCGAATGGTGAATCTTGATTTGGCAGGTGGACCGTTGTTGGATATGGGTATCTACGCTTTGACGTGGGTTTTTCAGACGTTATATACAACGCAAGATGCTCCGACGCGTCAGCCGCCTAGCGTCATTTCTCAGATGAAGAAATATGGACCTACGGGGTCTGATGAGATGGTTACGATGATCCTTTCCTTCCCCCGCGCCGAGGAAAATGGAGGTGTTGCACACGCTATCGCTACCACTTCTTTGAGAGTCGCTTCAAACCCAGACGGCAAACGCGAAACGAGTGGTGCTAGCATCAAAATCCAAGGTGATAAAGGTGAAATCCAAGTCTTCCCTCCGGCATACCGTCCCACCAAGACAAAACTCATCCTCCTCGACGGAACCGTGGAGGAGAAAGATTGGCCGCAGCCTGGGCCAGGAAAAGGGAGTAATTGGTTTAATGGGTTTAGGGCGGACTGCAATGAAGAGGGGGAAGGACATGGAATGTTTTGGGAGGCTGATGAGGCTGCTACTGCTATTTTGGAGGGGAGGAAGGAAGGGAAATATGAGAGTTTGGAGGAGAGTGTTGTTGTTATGGAGGTCATGGATGAGGTTAGGCGGCAGGGGGGTCTCATTTACCCAGAGGAGATTGAGACTACCAAATTTCCGGTTGATTTGAAAGGGAAATGAGGGCGCTGGCCTATAACTACTCTACCAGAATGGCGTTGCAAAGCTGCAAGATGATTGAACGCTTTCTCAACTCACAGGTTGCGACAAGGGTCGAGGCCGATGTCGGTCATACTTGCACGGCAAGAATATGAACAACCCATAAACCCATCGACAAATCAATAGACCCTGAATCCATTCTCCTTCAGCTTCTGCTCAGCGCGTTTCTTCTGCTCCTCAACTTGTCCCAAACAAGCCTGGCTGCGTTCATTCACGTCCCTTCCCATCTGCACCAGCTGCACCTCATCAGGACCGATCACGATTCTCATCGTCCTGAACTCCGAGTACATCTGTGTTAAGATCACATCTTGAGTCACGCCCAAGCCACCGTGAGCCTGGATAGCCCGATCAAGGACTTTCAACACAGTTGCCGGCCCCATTATTTTGGCTTGCGTGATTTCCACCTCAGCACCTTTCCCTATTGTTCCATCTGTATCATCGACCTTCATTGCGGCGTTCAGAGTGATGAGTCGTGCAGCATCAATTTCCATCCGTGAACGAGCAACCCATTCCATGATGATGTCAAACTGACTGATAAGTTTTCCACCAATCTTGCGCGCTGGGTCGTTGACACGGGCGATCATCATTTCGAGGGCTCGTTCTGCCCCTCCAAGGCAGCGCCCTGCGTGGTAGATTTTGGCCAGGGGGTTACGGCTACCATGGATTTCGAAGGCGCGACCTAGTCCTAGGATCACAGATGAGATGGGGACGCGGGCGTTTTTGAAAGTTATTTCGCCGCCGAAGCCCCTGGGTGCGTTATCGAAACCAAAATTTGATACCATGCGTTCGACTTTCACGCCGGGCGTGTCCTTTGGGACAAGAACCATGCTGTGAAGGTTAGTCTTTGGAGTTGGTGGGGTTGAAAGAATGGTTTTTACCTCTGCTGCTTCAATGGATCTGGGTTATTGGGGTCGGTTTTTACGGATACGACAAAGAATTTGCATCGTGGATGTCCAACTCCGGAGCCGAACCATTTCTGCAAACATGTCAGAGAGTGTAGAGAGGTTATCCATGCTAGATGAACGTACAGCTCCGTTGAGAACCAGCTCGTTACCTTCCTGAACACCCGTCATGGCAAGGTTAAACCACTCAGAGGCGGCTACCTCTTTTTCCGTGTTCAAAATGGCCGATCGAACCGAACCGTCGAGCATACCGACAAGGTAGTCCTTCTTCTGTTGCGGTGTACCGTATAGGGCAAGAAGTTCCATATTCGCATCCTCGGGTGGAGCGCAGTTGATGGCCTTGGAAGCGTCAGACTAATGTTCTATCACATTGAATTTGAACCCATACCTCTCCAGCAAGCGGCGACCTCCCAAGTATCCCAGCGAGCAATATGTATTCAACATTGTTGAAGCCAGCACCTTCAGTGTACCATTTCCTGTGCAAGAAGGTGTTCCAAAGACCGAGTTGTTTGGCTTTCTCCTGGAGTTCAAACATCACGGCTGGTTCGCCTCCGAATCTTTTCTCAAAAGAGGCTTGCTGGGCAGCAAAGACACGTTCGCTTGGGATGCCTTTACGAATGTCAGCATGTGAAGCTATCCCATATTCATCAGGCAGTATCTACATTCTTCCTCGACGAACTTGTCGACCTAGGCATAATGTTAGCTTGAATGGCATCTGCGGACTTTACAAAAGGCCATACTTTGGTTAAGAGGTCTTTTGCTTTGGCCGACACGCGGCTGGCGACGAGCGCTGGGACTTGGAAAGGCATTGTATCTGGACGAGCGGTTGATAAAAAAATCTGGATCTTCGAAAGATGTTTGGAATATGAAATCGTTGAAACGCCCAAGATTCAGTCCTACATATAGTCGGCTGTCAGGGCTTGTTCATGAATCCGAGCCAGCTGAACCCCGCAAACTTTTGCAAGCATTCTGGTTTGCTATACCTCCACCTCGCCGCCATATAGGGCTCGATTTAAAAAAACTAGTAATCTTACCGAGCACTACCGTTCTGACCGAGAGAACTAGATTTCTACCATGTTCTCGATCCTAAAGCGGTAAGCCTAGCCCTTAAAGCAGTAAGCCTAGCTCTTAAGATATGGATCTACCCTAACTCCTACCTTAGATCCTAGTGAATGTAACGTCCTAATAGGATAATGACGTTCCACGGCAGCGTTTCAGAATCAGAATCCTTCGAACCAGAACGCTTGCAAAAGGAGTCTAGTATGAGATCGCCTTTTTTGACGTAGACTTCATCAGACGTGGAGTCCCCGATCAAGATCCGCACCAGCATAGCTAGATAAGATTCAGCCTCATCGGACCGAGCCTTAGCTGATCGGGATCGCAACTTTGAGATCTACCGTGGTGACTTGTCAATTTGGCTAGTGCCTCGGGTCAATACGAACCTCGGAATCCGCTTGGTTGTACCTTCAATCAGCAATCAGTCCCTCTTAGAACTCTTTTTATAAGACCTGGTAAAAGAACAATTATTCTCTCTTCTTAATCTTTCGACGACTCCTTACTTTGGTTATAAAACTTGACGTTTGAGATTTGGTAACGTGACCAAAGTGCGATTACGAGCCTTAGTAGGGCTGTACGAGCCTCGTGTTGGTCTATCCGAACACGAAGTACTAGCGAACCGGTCATCCATCCTTGGCATCGTTCCCGATAAACTGGATGGTTGCGGGTCCTGCCGCGACTCCAAGTTCAATAGACAGCGCATACCTATACAAGATAGAAAATAGCTTTCTAGGCAAGCTCCACATGCCCCCGCGGTACTTAATTACGGCTTAACTTTCAAGTGTATACGCTGTCTTATTCGTTTTCAACACGCATTGCTACTGACGTCCGAAATCGACGTCGCCCGCAATCCTCGGCATTCTGCATTTCTGCTTGGCATATTACGCACATTAGGAGGTCCCTGTTTCTCCAGATTTCCCCGCAACATACTATGTAGGTATTTGAAACCACCAACAGACCCGCGGCAGATTAGAAAAGGACGGACGGACAAAAGGAGAAGCCGCTCCCTCCCCGAAACCTCGACCCGAGCGATCGTCTTACGATCGCGAGCATCTCAAAGCAGGATAGTCTCGCAAGACTACTACTGTGTTAGGTAGTTACCAATACTTGGGCCAAGTACAAACTTATGTTTCTGCCCATGGCACGGATACCGTATTGTCTCGCGGCATCGGTTAGTGCCTCGTACTTGTACAAGCTCTACTACGGAGGTATGTATGTCCGTAAATCAAAGCCTACTATCTCTATGAAATTCTAATCGAGGCTCAGATTCTTGTACAAAACTTTGTACCGAACTAGTATGGGAAGCTCTCCATTTTCGTATCATAGGCTAGCTAATTGGATCAAAGTCTTTTGCTTACGAGTACGAGGTACTAGCCGAAACTAGTACATCCAGATCATCGGCACCATGGTGAAGATGCTCGATCGTGGCTCAGCTCCTTCGTACTCTTGACGCGTCCTTCCGTGTCATCCGATCTTCTTTCTCTATGCGGAGTTTTCCCAAGCCGTATAGCCTCTTCCTAGCTTCCTTGAAGCTCGTTCGCTGCTGTCAATTTGATCAAGGTAACTTCAGGTCCCATGGCCACTTTCCTGGTCTGCATTATTTGAGAGTCCACATGAGTGTCTCAATTCAAAGCCCTCTAGCTCAATGTTACTCCACCGACTGCTGAGAGCATATACGAGCCTTCTTCTTGATATCGTTCATGACAAATCGAAAATGACAAGTTCCTGCTAAGAGGAATGTTCAGATTACCAGAATAATATTCATCTCGATTTCGAGTTGGACTTTGTATGCTGTATGGAAGAGACCTGAAAAGGCGGCAGCCCCAGATTTACTAGTATTCTTGAATACTTGAAGCCCCCCTACAACCTTTCCTTAGCATTAGCTTCTTATTAGTTATATTTAAGACGGGTATAACGTATGAGCGGCAGGTAGTTTATGTTATATTAGATAAGAATTAATCTTAGCGTAGTCTATATATACGCTAGGCTAGGGCTAGGAATATTAAAAAAATCCTACTAGCTACGCGTATACGCGTTGTCTCTATACTCTTAAAGCCTCGAAGCCTCGAAGCCTTAAAGCCTCGAAACCTTAAAGCCTTGAAGCCTCGAAACCTTGAAGCCTCGAAACCTTGAAGCCTCGAAAAGAGAAGCTAGAGAAGTCTCGAAAAGAGAAGCCTCGAAAAGAGAGATTATAAGGATACTTCGAATATAGTTACTTTGTAACTATAATACTAGATACCAGTTCGTAAGCTCGATGGATCCTTTTGACGAGAGACGCAAGAATCGAGTGACCTGCGTCTACTTATCAGTCAGTCGTTCTCCATCACTGGTGTTACCGACCGCCCACCTCAATCCAGCACGGATTTTTGTTCGAAGTGGGCTCGGCTAGAAACTGCCATACATTGTAGCTGTAACGGAACTCTACAAACCCAGTAATGAAACAAGTACCATCATATTCACCATTCAAAAACCCTCCCTTGCAACCACTTCCCGAACCCCACAATCTTTCTTTCAATCCTCGTAAATAGCTCCCCAACCCAAAGAATCAACCCAACATATAATACCCAAATAAGCCACCAAGCAAAATCACTGTGTCCAATATAGCGCACACAAACAGGAAGCATAGTCGGGTGCCACCACGACCACATGAGTAGCACATGCGTGACATAAACCCCAAATGATATATCCCCAAGATACTGCGTGCTATCCCACCGAAGCGGTGTCTGGAGAGCGGGGAAATTGTCCAGAGTAAAGACCAAAAGGAGAGCGCCGATGCTGAGCCAGAAGTGTTGGGCAAGTTGGTCGTGTTCCTTCATTAGATGCGATGGAACGATAGAGCGGAGATAGGGCCAGGGGTAGACTTTTGTTGTTGGAAAATCGTCCGGTTGGCTCAGGAGGAAGAGACTTAGGGAGAAGAGGGTGAGCCATGCTGCTCGCTCCCTTTTTGATTTGGGAGTTGGTGTAGAATCCATTTCCTCCTGCTGCTGCTGCCGGGAAGGGAGGTGATATCGCCCGCCCTCGTCCCTCGCATTCCTCCAGAGATTTGCCTCAGCGATTCCCATTCCACCCAAAAACAACGCCACGAAAATAGAACTCCAGATATAGCACCCTACAACCAACGCCATCGTAGCACCCATCCTCACCCCTGCTCTCAACTTACACGTCCCCAGCAAAACAACATATAACACGATACTCCCTCTGAACTGTAGAGGAATAGTCCACAAAAGCTCAAGATACCGACTCGAAAACTCACCGTTGAAAGGGATTTTGTAACCGCGCGGGCCAGCTAAGGGATTGGAAAGAACAGCACAATCCTTCATCCAATCCCAGATTTGCTGGTATAGGAATTCGTAACGCCCAAAATAAGGTATCCGTCCCATCCTCACAAAAACCAGCGCGAAGAAGGTCGCCACAAACGACGGCAAAAAGAGACGTATCCATCGTCTAAATATCGCGCCGGCAACTCCATTCAATAACTTCCCCCCGTCTCTCGCTCGTACAGTTTTGAGTAACCCATGACTAAGGACGAAACCCGAAATCACAAAAAAGACATTGACGCTGCTTTTTCCGGCGGTGAAGAGACCGAAGATGGGATATTTTGACGGGTGGAGATGGTGGTGGTTTACTACTATTAAAGCTGCTATTCCGCGAAGGGCGTCGAGGTAGGCTGTCGGTTTTAGAGGATGGGTTCGGTGGAGACCATTGCGCTTCAAAAACCTTGGGGAAAGGGAGGAGAAAGTGGTGAGGAGGCGGATTGGGAGGGTTAGGGATGATCGGGTAGGTATGGCATCGTTTTTTTCAGTGGAGGTAAGGTATGCGAAAGATGTTGTCATAGTAATAATAGTAAACGGTGAGGAGCCCTGAGTTTCGATTGTTGTTGATACTCCAGGTCTCAATCTTGACACATATTCGTTAATATAAAGGCCAGCACTATTCCTACTACACCCGTGTTACGCCTACTGAACATACCGAGAACGTAACTCTTCGCTAGTTGGATGCCTTAAATATAGCCGGGATGGGGTTTATAATCTCCGACGGTAAATGGTAAATACTATACTAGCCCTGCCGATTACTACATCCCTAGTCCTACTAAAGCTAATAGTTTAGAGGTACAGAAATAAAAAGTTAATGTAAGATTTGATAACAAATAGTATTGTAGAGGAATGCTTAGTTATAACGAATTACTACTTATAATTCCTACTTACGGTTAGAACTAGCTTTAGAAGATTTATCCCCTGTTAATTAGGCAGAGATACGTTTAAATACGCAAAAATTAGAATATTACATAATCCAATACATACTGAAATACTATACAACCTCCCCCTCATTGTTGCAACGAAAGGAAGACTTCTACTAATACGGGGCTTGCATACCTTATAGCTCCAAAAAGAAGGTTTGGTTTGTGGGATATTCGGAGGTTAACCCGCACCCGCTCGAGGCTAAAAGCTGCAATTACGCTACTACACCATAGGCTTGGTTGTGTTTCATTAGATATTGACGACAGGGCTGAAGGGATTGGCGCTTGTGAAGTCTATTTGGTAGGGGCGTGGATTATTCCTGGGGTTGTTGTATGGAGGACTTGTGATCGAGATTGAGGGAAGTAAGAGAAATTGGATTTAGAATATCAAAGACTTTTGTCAAAATTGAGAGACAGCTGCTTTGACTTATGTTCGATCTTGTCGAGGAATCAAAAGCAAAATTTTAGTCATGGGATTATTTGTTCCTCAATATCATACATCCTGCTCACGACGCGGTGGGATACTCCGGCGGGACTGTATTTCGTAATTCTGCTTGTTGGTTTCTTGAGTTTATCAGCCTCGTCGTATTCCTGGACTCGGGTTCAAACACTCTCGAAAAGTTTATCAGCATAGTGGCTTGATTGGTTCAGTGTCCCCTCTGGTGCCGAAAGATCAAAGCATCCGATTTTCAGTGAGACTTGGTACGACTGTGAGGAGATGATGCATGATAGAAGCTTGGCCATTCAGAGCACTCACAACTGGTCTGGTTCCATTGGTTCCCACTGGTTCCCATTATTTCCCATTGGTTCCCATCTGTTGTCGCGGGCACTCCTGATCTATAGGCTTCGCCCTTTGTCCACATGATGCATCGTGAAGAAGACAATGGTGTCGAGTCTCGCCAGCTACCTTGGCCCCGAGCGTGGCTGTGTGTATGGCAGTCTAACGGATATGAGCGTTGGTGACCAGCAGGAAGATGAGGGACAAGATGCTCGACTGTGATCAATCTCGAAGTGGTGATCTGGTAAGGATACCCCTCGAAACCATGTTAGCAATCGTGTCCGCTGTCTTGTACAGTATGGCGGACGAGGAGACATTTAGATTAGACCCACCGCGTTGAAACGCATACCTACGCTGGATTACGCAAAGTTGGGGGACTCCACGCAAGGCACATGCAGGTCGTCGTGGAGGTAGCACAGGAAAAGAGGCAGTGTTGCCGCCCCGAGATAGGGGCAGGGGTGCTTTAAATAGTAGTGACTGTCGGCCTACCACATAGCGGGCAGTGCCCTAGAAATTGCTAAGGTAGACCCTGAATATATCTCGCTTTATAGATACAAGGTACGGCAGCATCTCCTCTTCTGAACTCAGCTTCCAAAAGGAACTCTGGAGAGAAGATAACTGAGAGTGGCTTGACCAGTACTTGTCGACCGTCTTCGAAGTCACGCCAAAGCTCCCGCGTCTTCCTCGACTTCCAACAAAGCTGCGTCTCTCACCCCATCAACCACCACCATCGCTTATCATTCCACAACCAGCTTTACAGCCACCTGCAATCATGCCAGGAGTCCGTACGTCAATGCTCCATCACGTCTTACTGCAATTTCGTTTCCGCCTCGAACAACGAGCGCCTCGTCGTTTCAACGCGCAGACGCGAATGTCTCCCTCTACACGCTTGCACTTACTTCAGCGCAACGAAGCTAACTTGACACGCTCGCATAGCACTAGACGCGGTTAACCTTGTGAAGAAGGTCTTCAGAGGCGTCTTCAAGAAGAAGGACAAGAAGTCGAAAACCGAGGAGCCAGCGACCGCCCCCGTCACCGAGCCCACCAAGACCGAGACAGCTCCAACAGAGACCAAACCAGCTCCACCCGCTCCAGCAACAACTCCTGAAGCTCCAGCTACTGGCGCGAAGCCTGTTGAGAGCACGCCCGCCGCTCCTGAGCCAGCCGCGGCCCCGACGCCTGCTGTTGAGCCAAAGGCGCCTGCTGAGAGTACGTGATTTCTTATCTGCTTGTCCGCATAAACTTTCCGAGTCTGACACCAAGCCAATACATACCGCTAACCAATCTCTAGCCGCACCGGCTCCAGCTGCCATCTCCTCTGTCTCCCCGACCAGCACAACTGCTGCGCTTGCTGCCAACGTACCAAAGGAGACTCCTGACCCAACTACCATATCCTCTGTCTCCCCGACCAGCACAACTGCTGCGCTTGCTGCCAACGTACCAAAGGAGACTCCTGCTCCAACTAACATCTCCTCCGTCGCCCCGACCAGCACAACTGCCGAGCTTGCCGCCAAAGTACCAAAGGAGACTCCAGCTCCAGCCACAGCACCGACCCCAGCTGTCGAGGCCTCCAAGGAGGTCGTCGCTGCTCCTACTGCGACCCCAGCCGCCCCAGCACCGACTCCATCTGTTGCTCCAGAGGTCAAGCCCGAGGCACCAGCAGCTCCTACCGAAGGCGCCATGTCTGCAACGAGTGGACCCTTGTCCGACGAACCACACCTTTCTTCTCATTAATGCACTACATTGAATCTAATTCTACAATTTGTTTGGCGAGATAAGGATCAAGGCCGATAATACGTGGAGGTGTTCGGATATGTAATTTTGCGAGGAAACTGAAAAATACTTTTTAGTATTTACGGCTACTCGCTTATTTTGCTTTTGCTAGAGTTTGCGAATGCGATGGCCTTTGCCGGAGGAAGGCGTGTGTGAGATACGAGCGTGGTGGAAGCTGGAAAGGCCTAATTTATACCCCCAAAATCTCGTGAGCGATGTGAGCGTCTTCATTTGTAGGTAGTTGCTTTAGCTTCAAAGCTTTAATTGCGATATCCAATGGTGGTATTTACTGTCCCTCAGTTTCCCAAGTCGCGACATCGAGCCTCGTGGCTAGTTGTGCGGATCTTTGAAATTTTCATGCGGACAGCGCTCAAAGTGAGCATCCGAGATTTCGATAGACGAGGTTCAACTCTCCACTCAACGGGGTGGTGTATGAACGAAGAAAGCGGACACGAATCAAAGAAAATTGATTTCGAGAAACAAGCAAACGACGTTGAAGTCCAACCTCTGACTATTATACCTTAGGGGGTTCGTCATGATTACCATACCAGGAGTGTTTCAGACAGCTCGCGAGCCGGTCCGCTAACGTGTTTAACCTGCGCGCCGTTGACACGCTGTTCCCATGTGGATGGATCCTTTCCCACTTATTTCTCCGGAAAGTCAAAGAAACCGTTGAAAACGTTCGATGGTAGAATATGACATTTTGTGAGAGTGGCGTGTATAATAGAAGTTTACACAAGTCCATTATTGGAAATAGTATTTCATCTCCATTTCACCCATGACTTTTACAGTTTGCGATTGGATTGTTCATTGTCGGTTTGATTGGGTTTTGGATTTTTCTTTTGGGGAATTGGGGAGATGAGAGGTTTGGAATTTTTGGGAGGTGTTTCTGTTGAGGTTTCTTGGGAGGGGACCTTTTAGTATGTTTTGTTTAGCTGGCCGCAATGTTCCTCCTACTGGGTGGATGAGAAGGCTATTTCATGGGGGTTTAATGGCTTGAGTTCCAGACTTCGTGGGTTCGCTTGGAGTTAATCAGCCTCATTTCATTTTGCATGTTTGGAATAATGATATCGAATTATGTCTTGGGTGCAGTTAATTATCGGCAAGCGGTGGTCTGTGATGTTCATTTCTCATGCTGCCTGATTTAATTTCTGTCTCATATCTTCGTGGGAAAACTTTACACAATCATGTCTGATTTCATTCAAGAAGCGCAGTCAATCAAGAACTGCCAACGATTTGGCCCGACTCTTGCGCGATATACATAATGCGGATCCCAACACCAGATGGGATAGAAGGCCTCCGGCGCAAGATCCAACGCGGGCGGTGTCTTTCCCTCATCTTTCTCTTTAAATTCTGGCTCTTTATCCGTTGATGGAGCTGGCTGTGCCCATGGCGCTGCTGTGTCGACGTTTGATGATGGGCGAGGAAGATGTCTTCATTTCGAAGGCGGGCCTCGTGCTGCCGTAGCATTTGATGGTGGGAATCGAGTCGGTATTGCACCATCGCTCGATCTCGCATTTGCCCACGGAGCTTTTGTAGCTGGCATTCCTGGTGCGCCGGACTGTCCTGTCCAGCTCGTTGCTGGACCAGGTAATGAAGCACCTGACATGGCGGGCGTACGGTGTGTCAAACCCGAGAGCCATGGTGCTTTTGTCCCCGCCACGTCCCCTGCGATCTGTATTGGACGACTCGTTGACGTCGGTACAGACGAAGAAGGTTTCGGCGCCGAATCTTCCCTCGCACCGTGAAATGAAGGCTGCGAAGAAGGTTGAGAATCCGTATGTGACGTCGCAATTGGGAAAGGTGCATCGGGATTATACGTCCACGGAAATAAAGATCCAAACGGGAAATGCTGGACTACAGGAAATTTACCCAGTACCTCGGCGTTATACATTTTGATCATCCCTTTGTTTATCTTCGCCCATCCAGCGGTTACACCGGAAATATCGAAAAGAATGGGTGAGTGTTCCCAGAATGGACCTCGTTTGACGTCGTAGATGAAGCCGATGGCTGAGAAGTACATGTTCTTTTTTCGCTCGCGGTCGATGGCCATGAATTTTACCACGTCGCCAGATTTCGGGGCGTTTGGAGCTGAGCCTTCGGAGGGGATGTCGGCTGGTGTTGAGATTGCGGGTGAGAGTTGTGCTGAGCCGAAGATGTAGGGGAGAAAGGAATGGTCGTCTAGACCCCAGACTCCGTGAGAACCAGCTGGTTCGAGTGTGTATGTTAGGATTAGTTTGCGAATGAGGTGGAGGTATCTTCATCGAGAGTTAGCATCTGTGAGATTTTGAATACTGCCACGACATACGGCTCTATTACTCCTAACACAATCCCTCGTTCTTCTGCTCCCCAAGGATCTGAATTCGTGTTAAATCCACCCAGCTTCCATATGCATCCCAGAAATGCAAGGAAGCTCAATTCATGACCAGTTCCATAGTCTAACCGTTGAGCACTTCCAAAGCTTCCAAGAAAGTATTTCTTCAACTCCTCCTTCGGCGCGACAGCATCTTCCTGGCTCTTTCTCTCCCCTTCCCCAAATTTCAAGACCTGTTCCGGCACGTGTAGCTCCAAAAGCTCATCAGCCCTGTCCTCAACAAGCCGATACCATTTCCTAAAGCTCATGTTCCCGAACCTTCTCGGACCAGGATCCGGCGGTGCTTCGTCGATAATGGCTTCCAATTTCGAGACCATTAATCTCAGACTTGATACTGCGGGTGATGTGACAGTGTTTTCGCTTTCCAATTCCCATGATTGTATTTTCGAAGAGTCGGTGAGTTTGAGAGGAAACATAGCGGCGTTTAGTTGGAGGAGGAATGTCATAATTTCGGTGTAGGCGAATGTTGTTAGCCATGTTTGAACGTCCTCGCCTTCGTTTATACATTTGGAGGGAATGGCGAAGGTGTGTGGTTTTGATGGATGGAGAATGGTGAGGGTGCTTCTAGGGATGTGTTCAGTCATTTTTGTTATTGTAGCAGCAGGAAATAGTGGTTGTCGATTTGCAGTTGTTGTTGAAGAAGAATTATCTCAAGAGTAGGTATGGATGTCTTACCTAAGCGTGCTAAGGTGTATAACTCAGCATGATAGACGCAAAAGCTATCAATGGATCCCTGCGTCGGTCCCAGCCACTCTCCATTCACGCAACGCGCCGGCCGCAATGCTTAGGGCGCGTCTCATAGTACACTCTTTACAATTGCTATAGCCGCAATGGCGAAACTATCCAAAGCTTCTTTTACTCCGAGAAGTCGACCGCCGCGAAGGGACATATACGAAGTCCCCACGACGGCAGAGAGCGAGGAATTTGGCAGGTATGCGTTCTGTACGCGCCAGCCATATACTAATATTCTTACAAAGAAGATGATAATTCTCCCAACGAACAGCTGCTACGGGAAGCCAATATGAGCCCTCCTCCATCCTCAATTCCTCCTCCAGATGGTACTCCAGATCGTCCAGCGCCTGCGAACGACTCGACTTCTAGTCGCAAGTCCGTACACTTTAAAGATCCTATCGCGACTGAGTCGGCAGGCTTGCTGAGCTTAGCCGTTGCGAACAAGGCTAGAGGAAGACCAAAAGGCAAGCTTATGAGGCCCTCTTCGTTTCCTGCCCCTATCAGCCTGAAGAAGCCGTCACCACCTCTGCCTGTTAAAGAGACGAGAAGGTCGGAAAGGGTACAAGTCGAGGAGGAAAATGCGTCGCTCAAAAGACCTTCTCTTCGAAAAAGCCTCAGCGACGCTCAGACGTCGTCACCCAACACCAATGATAATGGAGAGCGAAGGAGTGGACGATCGCGATCGAACGTAGCCACATATAATGACACACAAAATACGCGGGCATCTGCAGGATACAAGCGCCCTGAAGCGGACGTTGCGACTCTGCCAGCAAAAGCTCATAAAGTAGATGAACCGCAACTACCGCCGACCAAGACGAAGATTGTGTGGACCGAGGAAGAAATAGCTTTACTCAAGCGACTGCACCGTGAAGGACTGACCGTTCAAGAGATGATAAAGGTATGATATCTCAGAGTTGTACCGCTTCCATTCAGGTGCTAACAGAACTCATTGCAGCACTTTGACGGACGATCTTATAGCGCGATTATTGGCCGCTACACGAAGCTCAAACTTGGACCTGTTAACAGAGCCTCCGAAAATTTGGACATCAAGAACAAGAGGAAAAGGAAGACGACTGCTGAAGAACCAACGTCTGTTAGCTCAGCAAAACGTCGCAGGGCAAACGAGCGGTCTGTGTCGAGTTCTCCATCATCGCAAAGGTCGAAACCAGCTGCTATGCCTGTCACCAGTCCTGTCCAGCTCACAAGAAATCGTAGTTCAAATCCGCCAGCCTCTTCATCTCCATCGACCTTCAGAAGAATTGAGAATCCTTCGAAACAGAACAGTGCTCTGTCACCCGCTCACCGGAAGGAACCCCCTTGCCTCGTAGAGGGAGAGAGGCCAGAGGAACCAGCCCGTGCGACAAACCCTGTGAAGAACAGGGCGCTTGAAGAGAATAAAGCCACCGATGAGCAAGAGGAGGATGATAGTGATACACCAGAAGCTCAAGCTCACGCGTTGATCCAAGAAAATAATGAAAGCGATGGCGGAAATTCGCCAGCCTCAGGATCTGATGATGATGCCTACCGAAAAGACCGTGATGATTCAACTCTAGACATGGATGACGATGATCCTGATGCGCCTCTAATGCACCGTCTGTTTCACCAGTTTGCAAAGCTCAAGGAGGTCGTAGTGTCGGTGATCAGTTTGCAAGCGTATGTGGATGAGCTTGACCTTCATCGACCAGTTGAATCGCCTTTTGAAGACTTCGACACACTTCGTCGCAAGGTTCGAATGTCCTACAAAGCTTTGCTTAACCCATCCACAGAGGAAGACGCCGTCGCAGCGCCAAGGACAATCAAAAAGGGTATCACCAAGCTGCAACGTCTGGTAAAAGACCTGGACCCTGATGCTGCAACTGTTCGCAGACGGCAAGGACTTTTAAAGAACATCTACGCGTTCGTATTTCCAGATCTCCTCAAGATATTGGCCACTGCGTCGTACAGTCTTCTCGTTAGGACTGAGAGCGACGAAGACATAGTATCCTCAGATCTTATGGGTTTGATTGATATCACCCGTTGTGTAACCAGCTTGGGCAGCAGAGCATTCAAATGGAAGACCAAGGTCGACTCAGATCTTGCGCTCGTCAAACCTGTAAAGAACGAAATCGTTGCGCCCTTGAAAAAGATCCTCAGGGAGTTCGAAAAGCATCGTTACAGACTGGAAGCAGAAGAAGAGGAAACAGGAAGAAAGCTTCGTCGGTCGCAAGAAGTCAAACGCTTACGGGCAGAGAGAGAAATCGAGAGAGAACGGATAGCAAAGCTGGCTTCGAAAGAAGACCGAATGCGTGTCCTTTACATGTGGCGCGCAAATGTTGAAAGTGATCTCATTCGTCGATTCGAGCGGCTCGCAATGCCTAACTTGCGACGGCGAGATAGATTGTATCCTCTCGACGCCAACGGTCAGCCTTTTGAGCGTGAGGCCGTGTTCAAACCACGTTTAAGTGTTCCTCACATGGATCGCCCAAGTGCAGATGACGATGATGAAGACTGGACAGAAGAAGAACTTGAAGCGCTACAGGAGGGTCTCGCCGAGATCCCTCGTAAGTTTACCTGCCTCTGCAGCTTGCTTTTATTTATAATCGCTAACTTTGCTGGATCAGATGATGAACTCTTCTGGAAGAAGTTTTACAGAGAGTACTGCCATTATCGGAGAAACGATGACGGATCTCGTGGTGGTCCACTGCGGGATCGCACTGTGGCCGAAATCTTGAAAGAAATGGTGAGGTTCCGCGATTACTCTATCGAGGATGAAGCAGAACTTCCTGAATGGCTGCTTGATATACCAGACATGGATTTGGTGCCATTTCTGTGAGCAATGCTTTTTGAGAAGGCACTTTTGCTGTTGATGATGTTCAACACCTGACTATTCCTTCGACATTGGTCAGATCCTGAAAATCAATACTGCTTTTGGCTTTATGTTGAAAGTAGATTCGATCGCCCTGCCAGCCAGTGAGTGCCCTTCTTCCACCATGCGCACGCTTGTTTATATTTGGCGATCCCTTTCCACTTCGTCTGATTTTGAGATGATATGTGAGGACCGAGGACACTAATCTGAAATAGATATCGCTGAAGTCCTGGTGATGTTGGCTCCCAGTCTTGCCAGAAATCTATCGACATCAATTATTAAATGGAAACAGATCCACGTTCATCAATCTGGCGTGCCGGGCTGATCAATCATCAGTCCTTCTTGCAGCGCCTTCTCCCGTCTCGTGCTTCGATTGCCTTGGGGCGTACTTTCCTCCCTAAATGTAACATTTCTTTTGCTTAGTCCCCCTCCGTCAACACGTCCGCCAGATTTGAGGGATACCAAGAGTCCTCGATTTGTTGAGAGTGTGGTTCCTACGCATACTTTTGAGAATGCGCCTGGGGATTTGGAGGTTTTGATTGTTCCTGATGGTACGTATTTCTCTTCCATTGAACGCCCTACAGCAACCACATCACAGGCACACTTTCTCACGGATTGTTTAGGCCAAGGCACACGCTCCCCAGATCATATGTCACCAGTCCACAGCTTTCTCCTAAAAACGGTAGCGAATCTTCGCCTTCTGCTCACCATCTGCACGGGTTTGGCGGTAGTAGCGCAAACGGGTCTTCTTGACCGGAGGCGCGCGACGAGTAATAAACGGGCTTGGGAGTGGGTTGTTAGACAGGGTTTTAATGTTAGGTGGGTGAGACGGGCTAAGTGGGTTGTTGATGAACCTGCTCGACCTAGAACCACTTCAGCAACAGAAATTTCGTCGATAAAAGTTTCTTCCGATAAAAGTTTCTTCGGAGACTACGGATATCACTGAAACCCCAACACTTCCACCGCCAATGGTCCAAGTGTCGCCGAGTCGATAAGGCACGTCCCCATCTGGTCGTCTTCAGGCATAGCAGCAGGAATGGACATGACTTTTGCAATTATAAAACATCTCTATGGTAAGCAAATTGCGGATGATCTGGCCTTGGCGTTGGAGTATGAAAGAAATGAGGATGCGAGTTGGGATCCGTTTGCTGAGGTTGTGGGGTTGGATGGTTGAGGTAGGCTTATTCCTAGGACTCTGAATTGAATCCTTTTTTGAAGATGCGAATGGAGACAATGGAGAGGATGATGGAGAATGGGTGACAAGACCGGCGAGTAGGCTTTTATGAAGTAGAGGTTTTGAGCTTGAGATCGATATCGATGGGTTTCTAGCCATTGTTGGTACGAGGAATTGATGAATATCGATTTCGAATAGCGAACCTTGGGAAGAAAAGCGATAGCGTATAGCTGGGAAATGGAGATCGACAAAGCTAGCCTATCATCCTTGAACTTCAATATTTGGTTGTTATGCTTCTGCGATGGAGACGGGCATCTTGAATGCTTGAATGCTCAAGAGAATACCTCAGTGCTCTCTATACTTTGAAATATCTCTTGTTAAGAAGTCGTTCTTTATGATTATGGGAGGCCTCTTGCGTTCCATTGCAATTTCTACTGGGCTTAGCTGAACAAGCTCAATCACGGTGAGTCGGGATGCCGGAAATGGAAGGAAGCTGGAGGCGCTACCATACTTTTCTGGACGAAGGAGCTCGAAGGGGTTTAGAACACTATATCCCACTATCACCACATTCCGGGAGACAAGAAGCCAAAACATGCGAACCATGGGAAAGATTTCAGGCTCACCATCAGCTCTGTCGTGGAAGTGATTGGCGTCGTTGATTAGGCATGTAGGTACCCGCAACCGCGTGGTGCGATTTGGCACGGTACGACCGTGGAAAACAATTGTGCTACACCGTCGAGTTTTCAGTACTTATGAGTTTGTGACCACGCTCACAAAGATTATTTTGCCCGTTCCAATTCATTGCAATCTTCATGGCGTGCTTGTTTGTGCCACCGACTTCCTTCCTCGTTTCTATCCCTCTGTTTTTGGAATCGTTGGTTGCACTCATACTTTCAGTTGTCTATCTTGTTCAGACAAAGGATGGGGCCGTGGTGTTTATTGTTGTCTGTGTTCGTCTCTCTTCCCATTCCGCGATTTGCTGAGGATGAAAGTTAATGAGATTCATAGGCAGCACTGTCTTTGACATTTACCCTCGTCGATGTTGTTTGTATTCTCCACCATGCTATCAAAGATGAACCCGGTATGCCTTCATGGCGCCTCATACCCCGAAGAAGAGTTCTATGCCACCTGTTCATTGTGGTGTTATTGGGTGTAGGGCTATGGATGCTTGATCAATCGCACACCAAGATTGAGCACACTAAGAGCTGGGAGTGTATGGCTATTTGCCATAGGAGAAAGCGATACACAGGGCTTTGGAATGGAATGGGGGTTTTCGCAGTTGTGCTTTTGTAGGTTGATTCTTTGACAGGATTTGTGAGATGAGCTTGCTAATGATCATTGCAGGCTCAATCATTTGATGATGTGTATTGTCGGATTGTTTGAGGTGAGGGCGAGGCGATTGAGGAGGGAGCAAGCGAGATTACAGTATGAGGAGGAGAGGAGAGTGAGAGCTTTGGGGGCAAGGGTTTTTGTGTGAGGATCGCTTTATGATTGATGGGGGATGTAGACTCGGTTTTGCTAGATTCTATGAATATGCCGATTACTCAAAGAAGGAGTCTTCTGTTGCATATGACGGTGTCTTAGTGTATGGTGTGTGGTGTATCAAGGTGTGCTGTTTCTAGAGGTGGCTCTCGGGCGGTGTCTCTGTGGGTTAGGGGAGACCTTGGAGACACCGCACAGCGATGATGCGATCCTCATGATTGGGCCAAATGGATTTACAGTCAATGGATTGCCTCTTCCGGTGAGTGTAGCAAGAATGAGTGGTGAGTGGTGAGTGGTGAGTGGTGAGTGGTGAGTGGTGAGAGGTGAGAGGTGAGTGGTGAGTGAGTGGTGAGTGACTGGTGAGGAGTAGTGGCTGGTGAGGATGGTGGCTGGTGAGGATGGTGGCTGGTGAGGATGGTGGCTGGTGAGGAGTGGTGGCTGGTGACTGTTATAGATGACAGCCGGACAAGACGTTCCTAGTAAGGTTCTAGCGTCTCGCTGACAAAAAGTGGAGCTTGCCACTTTGGTTTTCACTCAACCCCACCACCAGACGATTTCTACTCTCGCCCTCCCATAAGAACTCTTCTTCCGCCCCAGACTGGACTCCCCACCGCCAGTAATCGATTACACAAATTCGAGTCTCTTTGCCTAACCCGGGCAGCTTGAACGAAGGCTTGACCTCATAAACCGCCCAAAAATCCTGCCAGCGGGGTACTTTCGAACACACACAAAACCCTTCCAAGAGCTAGTCTCTTTAAACCACCGCAAACATGGTTAAGTGAGTACCCAATCTCATCACGCATTGCCTTCTCGGCCAGGTAGCTGTGAGCTGGAGCAATGGATATGCTCTTCTCGCCTCAGCGCCCTCACCTGTTCCTGTTGTGGTTGTTGTCAACACGTAGCTAACGAAATTGACAGCTTCACCGTTGACGAGGTACGTCGCGACAATCCCCGACAACAACTATACTGGTAAAAGAGATGGACACTGACAATGATTGAAGATCCGTGCGCTCATGGACAATGCCGCCAATGTGCGTAACATGTCGGTTATTGCTCACGGTAAGATGGCTCCACCAACCCATCCTCGGCATGCGAAAATACACGTCTGACACCACGACACAGTTGATCACGGAAAATCCACCCTCACCGACTCGCTTGTCCAGCGTGCTGGTATCATTTCTTCCGCAAAGGCCGGAGAGGCCCGATTCACGGATACTCGTGCCGATGAGCAGGAACGTGGTGTCACCATCAAGTCCACCGCCATCTCCCTGTACGCCCAATTGCAGGACGCCGAGGACTTGAAGGACGTCCCAGAGAAGACCGAGAAGAACGACTTCTTGATCAACTTGATCGACTCGCCCGGTCACGTTGATTTCTCATCCGAAGTCACTGCTGCTCTCCGTGTCACCGATGGTGCCCTCGTTGTCGTCGACACCATCGAAGGTGTGTGCGTGCAGACCGAGACTGTCCTTCGACAGGCTCTTGGTGAGCGTATCAAGCCTGTTGTCATTATCAACAAGGTCGATCGTGCTCTTCTCGAACTCCAGCTCTCCAAGGAGGACTTGTTCCAGAACTTCTCCCGTGTCATCGAGTCCGTCAACGTCGTTATCGCCACATACTTCGACAAGACCCTCGGTGATGTCCAGGTTTACCCCGACAAAGGTACCGTTGCTTTCGGTTCCGGTCTTCACGGATGGGCTTTCACTGTCCGTCAATTCGCCGCCCGCTACAACAAGAAGTTCGGTGTCGACAAGAACAAGATGATGAGCCGTCTCTGGGTGAGTTTGGCTAGTATTTTCGATGGCAAACTCATGACTAACACAAGCATAGGGTGACAACTGGTTCAACGCAAAGACCAAGAAGTGGGTCAAGTCCGCACCTGATGACAAGACTGAGCGTACCTTCAACCAGCTTATTCTCGACCCGATCTTCCGCATCTTCGCTGCCGTCATGAACTTCAAGAAAGAGGAAGTTACTCAGCTTTGCGAGAAGCTTGAGATCAAGCTCAACAGCGAGGAGCGTGACCTCGAAGGCAAGGCACAGCTCAAAGTTGTCATGCGTAAATTTTTGCCAGCTGCTGATGCTCTTTTGGAGATGATGATTCTTCACTTGCCATCACCCAAGACTGCCCAGAAGTACCGTATGGAGACTCTTTACGAGGGTCCTCCAGATGATGAGGCCGCTATTGCCATCCGCGACTGCGACCCCAAGGGACCTCTTATGCTGTACATCTCCAAGATGGTGCCAACCTCCGACAAGGGTCGTTTCTACGCTTTCGGTCGTGTCTTCGCTGGTACTGTCCGTTCCGGTCTCAAGGTCCGCATCCAGGGTCCTCACTACACTCCTGGCAAGAAGGACGATTTGTTCATCAAGGCTGTCCAGCGTACCATTCTCATGATGGGCCGTTACATTGAGCCAATTGAGGATGTGCCAGCTGGTAACATCTGCGGTCTCGTCGGTATTGATCAATTCTTGCTCAAGTCCGGTACCCTCACCACCATTGACACTGCCCACAACTTGAAAGTCATGAAGTTCTCCGTCTCCCCTGTCGTGCAGCGATCCGTCGAGGTCAAGAACGCCAACGATTTGCCCAAGCTCGTCGAAGGTCTCAAGCGTCTTTCAAAGTCCGACCCTTGCGTCCTTACCTTCATCAACGAATCTGGTGACCACATTGTCGCTGGTGCCGGTGAGTTGCATTTGGAAATTTGCTTGAAGGATCTTGAGGAGGACCACGCTGGTGTCCCACTCCGATTCTCCGACCCTGTTGTGTCATACCGTGAGTCTGTTGCTGGTACTTCCTCGATGACTGCCTTGTCGAAGTCGCCTAACAAGCACAACCGTATCTACATGACCGCACAGCCCCTTGACGAGGAGGTCTCCAAGTTGATCGAGGACGGCAAGATCGCTCCACGTGACGATTTCAAAGCTCGTGCCCGTATTCTTGCTGACGACCACGGTTGGGATGTCACCGATGCACGAAAGATTTGGTGCTTCGGCCCAGACACCACCGGACCTAACTTGCTCGTCGACCAGACCAAGGCCGTCCAGTACCTCAACGAAATCAAGGATTCCGTCAACTCTGGTTTCCAATGGGCCACTCGTGAAGGACCAATCGCTGAGGAGCCTCTCCGATCCACCCGCTTCAACATTCAGGATGTCACTCTACACGCTGATGCCATTCACCGTGGTGGTGGACAAATCATCCCAACGTCTCGTCGTGTCCTCTACGCCGCTATGTTGCTCGCCGAGCCAGCTCTCTTGGAGCCAGTCTACCTCGTCGAGATTCAAGTGCCAGAACAGGCTATGGGTGGTATCTACGGTGTCCTCACCAGGAGGAGAGGTCACGTCTTCGAGGAGGCCCAACGTCCAGGTACTCCATTGTACAACATCAAGGCATACCTCCCCGTCAACGAATCTTTCGGTTTCGTCGCCGATCTCCGATCCAACACCGCTGGACAGGCCTTCCCACAATCCGTGTTCGATCATTACCAGGTCTTGCCAGGTGTGCCAAGTGACAAGACTACCAAGGCTGGTGGTATCGTTGAGGCCATGCGTATCAAGAAGGGTCTCAAGCCAGACTGCCCTGCTTACACCGACGTAAGTTTCAAAATCCTCCTCACATTGATTAAAATGCTAACTTTTTACTGTAGTACTACGACAAATTGTAAATGGTGGACCATGTCCAAAATGAAGAAAATGATTGATAGATTCTCCGCCTTGTCCGTTTCGTATCAAGCTACCCTCTCATGTCGCCGAGGAGCATGGGAAGACAAAAGCTTTGCATCTGCTTTTACACAACACAGCAAGCATTGGAAGAATGCTCAGGGTCGGTGGGACGAGATGGGGATCATGGGAGGGTTTTGAATGAGACGAGGGATGTTGTTGATTAGTTTATGATGAATGCATTATTTCCCTTCCCATCACAAGGATATGGTTGATTGCCTTTCTTTGTCGATAGCTTTTGTATCATTTTATGTTCTTTATCAAACTTTGTGCGTGACGGACTGGATATCGTTGGTGATGTGGCAGGACTTTGTTTTTGTCGTTCCTATTGGATTGGTCTCACATTTTGCTGAATTGACGTTTTCACGCTTCCACTTTTTTTCCACTGACAATGGAAAGAGATTGGATAGATACTATTGGATGTCTACCTTCTCGATTCTAAAAGGGGCCAGTCGAATCTGGATTGCTCATTTGCAAGATCAAGAGGCCTCAATTTTTGCCATGTTGGAACACGGCGATCAAAGCTCCCACTCTGGGCCGTCGTCGTCGTCGTTGTTATCCTCCTCTTCCTCCTCATTGTTACCGCTACTACTACTAATGCTAAGACGCATGTTGCTGCCTTCTGAAGTGGCTGATGACTACTGCCTGAAAGAATATTCCGACAACCGCCATCACGACCAATTTCCCTCGCGATGACACCGACGACTTTCTCTCGAAGAAACATTCCGCCAACTATCTTGGCGGCCATCTTCGTGTCTATTCTCCTTAGCGTCCTCGACCATCCGCCTCCGTTCCCCACCCTCAACAGCATCAATCACAATCTCCATAACCCAGGCTTCAATCGCATACTTGCCGCCCAGAAAGAAATCACTGATACTAAGATCGCATAGAACAGTCCTATCTACTAATGCCTCTACTTACCTGCTTTACTTTCCAGGGGCGATCAGAAAGGACGTCCGGATCTCATTTTATCCAGTCTAGAAAGCCGTTTTCTCTTGCGTCGTTGTTTCCTTCGTAGGCTTTGTCGCCGCGGAGGACGAAGTCGAGTTGGAGGAGGAGGGATAGGGAGGAATCGAGGGTGAGGCGGGATTGGTGTGTGGTTTTCAAGATGGGGATGGGTATTTGAGTGATGGTTTGGGAGAGGATGTGCGGGGGTATGTTTAGGTTTGGGGTTTCTTTTAGGAGTTGTTGGATTGTTCCTAGGGAGGTGATTTGTGGGGGTGTGGGGGTATGGGGGTGGGGGATTGGTTTATTGTTGATAGGGATGTTTCGATTTGTCGTAGCTAGATGGGCTTCTTTTGTTATTCGGGAGTTCTTTGGGTGGTGAAGGTTTGTTTGACTTACGAGAGTGTCGAGTTTGGCTAGGTAGAGGGGGAATTTGTCGTTGAAAGATTGGGGTGGGATGGTGGTTTGTGGAGTTGCGGTATCTCGAGGTTGTCCGTTGGTGCTACTTCGAGTTGCGATGGCGTTTCGGGCTTGGAGATCTGTTTGAATCAGTATGCCGACTCGTGCATCTTGATTATCTTCCTCGTTCGGGCGACGTGAATTAGCTGGACGATCCATGAGAAAGGTGGGAATATTGATATTGGGATGGTGGTGGAAGTCTAGATATGAGGGTCAGTAACAGCATAGCAGATGATATGTGCCGTAGTTATAACGAGTCATTGTGATGGAGTGGAAAGAGTAATGACAAAGCTGGATACCAGTATTTTTTCTGCTTCAATGTAGCAACGCTGTGATAGCAGACAAGTGAAGGCGAATGAAGAAAGAGAGGTATGGAACTAGTCATCATCATGGGAAGAGGATGGGTAGGAATTGATAAGACTACGACCTTGTGACCAGTTCCCGCGCTCTATGAATTTCTGGTCACTTTCGCTTGCAGTGTTAGCACGGCGTAGAAGTGTAAACAGACACGATACGATGCCTTAAGCAACACGCTCGAGGCAACGACTTCTTCATCAATCCTTTCTTGCTCAATTCATCTCGGTTGCTATTTATCCATCTTCTGCTGCGCATACCCGTAGAGCTCACCGCTGCACTTGGACACTGGGTCAGCTCTCGAACACTGGCGACATCAGCTCTCGAACATTGGCGACATCAGCTCTCGAACATTGGCGACATCAACTCCACACTCGGTCGAGGACTCGATTCGCCATGACCAAGGACAAAAATCACAAGAAGAGACAAAAGAAGCGGAAAAATAGTGACCACAGTTCCGCCGACGAACGAGGAAGAAAGTACAAAGCGCTCGCAGAAGACATGCGAAGCAGAATTGACCACGGCGAAAGCTATATCCCGCCCGCGAATTATATCCCGCCTGCGAATCGAAAAGAGCTCTTTCCAGGACGATTCGAAGAGCGAGATCCGGGTCTCCCACCAGAAGAGCGTCGAGGACGAGTCAAAGAGCGAGATCCGGGTCTTCCACCAGAAGAGCGTCGAGGACGAGTCAAAGAGCGAGATCCGGGTCTTCCACCAGAAGAGCGTCGAGGACGATTCAAAGAGCGAGATCCGGGTCTTCCACCAGAAGAACGTCGGCCATGGGAGATGGCACAGAACGTGGGTGGTTTCGGGCGAGAAATGGACGGATATCCCCCAAATCGCCTAAAGCGCTCTTCAGCCAAGGTTAGCGAAGGAGATTCGGAGGCTTTGGTGGAAGAACGACGGCCATGGGAGATAAGCAAAAATGTTGTTGGAGTGAGTGCTCGCGAAATGGAAAGTCTGTCGACAAAAGGGTCGCTTCGCCAAGCGTTTCTAGAGCCCCTTCGCCAAGCGTTTCCAGAACCCCAAACCCAACCGGAGCTTTCCCTGCGACAAAGGCAACTCCTCGAACTCGAAAAACAAGGCCAACTTCCATCCCATCTCCTTCCGTCGCCTCATCACGAAGATTTCCTGGCTGGATTCCAGATCAAGGGTGTTGCCAATCTAGCTCCTGTGGTGCTTCATCGACAGAATCGAGTCCCCCTTCTTCGACATCTGCAAGATCAGGATTCTGAACAGCAGCAACAGACGCATCAGCTTCCTTATCAACAGAACCATTCTCCGACAAGCAGCTGGGACATAGAGTGGACCCCTACTCCAAAACTTGACATTATGTCTCCGACTATTGGGATGCCTCTCCGAAATGCCAGGGACAGGACGTCAGCTTCTGGTCCATCGAACGGCAATGCTGGTCCATCGAACGGCAGTGCGTCGAGAACGAATGGGGCCAGAAGGAGTAACGGTGTCAAAGATGAGGAAGATGAAGTCCCGCTCGTTGATGCGCCTGCTCCGGATAAGAGTAAGATTGTTGTCGCCAGCCAGTATCTGTTCCAGCACCAGATTGAGGCTGCTGGAATGACCGAGGAGAGGGATGTTGCTGGGCGGCTGATTGGAATTCAGCTTATTGAGGGCGTGCGAAAGGCTTTGAGAATGTAAGTCTCGATTGGTTCTTTTCACTTATTTCTGCGCTGCCGGGCTTGAGGTCAACTCCCATTCCCATTACTCGTTAACCTTGTGACTAGGCCCATCAAAACATATGCCACAGCTTGCGTCTTCTACAGTCGGTATCGCTACCACCTCACGACGAACGAAGATAAAGACACAAAGTACGACCCTCGCGATGCTGCCCTCGCTTGTCTATGGCTCGCTTCGAAAGCAGAAGAGACACCCAAAAAGTCAAAAGAGATTCTTTGCGCCGCACGGAACCTCCAGCTGCCCTTTGAAGATCACCTGACTTCTGACGATGAAATGTTTGAACATCAGTCCAAGGTTATGATCACTCTTGAGCGATACCTACTCGAGATTGTTGCTTTCGACTTTCGAGCCCGGAACTCAGCCGAAGTCCTCACTGGATTATGCCATGCAGTTGGCACCGATCGAGCAATCGGAACAGCGGCTTTGGCAATCTGTCTTGATGTCTACAGAACTCTTGCCGTACTCAAGCAGAGTCGACAAACTCTCGCTTGTGCCTGCTTAGAACTTGCGGCCAGATTTTTCGAGAAAGGTCTCGACACTATCATTGATGAAGAAATGTATGCAGAGATAGGAACGACGAGAGCACAGGTTATTGGTACGTCCTGCACGTCACTTTCGCAGCCTTCACAACTGCTAATCCTTTAAAGAAACACAGAAAGATCTACTCGATCTCTACATGAACCACCAGGGCAATACAGAGGCCGGACCGAAGTACACCCTCAATGATTTTATGCGTGTCAGCATTGCGCTCAAAACAGAGATGGATGAACGAGGTCTGCCTAGACACACATACATTCAAGAAGCCTCCAACCCACTTCGTGAATCACCAACCACATCACCTATGACGGATATAAAGTCGACGCCCACGGTTATTGGCACACCACGGACGCCAGGACCTTCAAACACCGCGCCACCAAATGGCGCGTCCTCAGCTGATAAAGAGATTGAGACAAGACCTGTCACCCCGCCTCCAGATTTCTTGCTTGTTGCCCCAGATCGAGATGTGCCAATGGTTTCGGCGTCGCCGACATCACCGACATCTCCATCCGAGGCAGTTAATCCCGACGATCCAAGCCAAATCACTTCTATCGTCCGATTCGTACTTGATGCATCCCGCGCTCGCGACGAGAAGCTGTCAATAGAGCCATACTACGATATCATCGAGCAGGAAGTTACCGAAGAACGAGACCTATGGGTTCCCAAAGTGTCACCATCTGCAAAACGGGAAAAGGAGAGGGCGCCGACGCCACCTCGTGAACGTGATCGGGAGAGGGATCGAGAGAGGGGAGATAGGGAGAGAGACGGAAACACCAACAACACCAACAACACCAGGGATAGGCGAAGAACATACACACCGCCACCATCCATCTCACGAGCGCCTTTCTCGAAATACACAAACTTGGATCGGGATCGACGTGCAGATTCTCCTCCTTCGCGAAGGGCGTCACCACCTCCAAGGATTCGCGAGAGGAGAGCGAGTCCACCAGCGCGGGACAATAGGAATAGTGGGGGCAGATGGGAGAATGAGAGGAGCAATAGGGACAGAAGTCCTGCTCATAGTGGAAGAGGGGGAAATGGAATTTATCGGCGCGGCGGCAATAACGATCGAGATAGGTCGAGGGATAGAAGTCCGCCTACGCGTGGTGATAGGGATGATCGTGACAGAGATAGTGGGAGGTATAGGAGGGATGACAGAGACAGTGGGAGGGGATCAGGACGCTATTATCGTGATTGAACGAGTGGTGATTGAACCGTCTGGTTCGGGTGACTTGGAGCCCACTGAATAAGATGTGAGAATGTATAAGTAGCATATCAAGACACTGGGGCGGGTGAAGAAGGGAGCGTAAATCCAATACGCCTTAACATCATTACATCTCTGCCCCTCGATGATAATTAAAAACTAAATAAGCACTTTGAGTCGGAAATCGATCTCACTAAATTTCTGGTCATGGCAGACGTTGCGATTGCTGGAATTTTACCGATATCGAACTTGGTACTAAAGATTGCCGAAACTAAAGATGGGTAGATTCGGAATCTGGAAACCTGGAAGGATCTCAGAATCCAATCGCGATACTGCTGAGAACGCATACCGATTAAACTCGCCGGGTCAAGTTCTTTTTGGGATCCATAGCACCAAGATTCTCGAACATTCATAATTGCAATCTTTTTCTTCATTCATTAAAGGCATTTTTCGCCCATGTGGTATGGATATCTTCCAACAGCATCCACAACGGCCTCCATTTACAAGATTTGAGTGGAAAGCCTGATGCCTACAACCCCCGAATACCATCTCCGCCCATTTTCTTGTGTGTGGTATCCACCACGCGACATTTGTTGATCGCAAAAAACGCCAGCTATATTTGAATTCGTGGCCTAGCAAGCCATCATGTTGACAAAGGAAAACTCATCTGCCTTGAAGCAAAACGATGAAGTTGATGCAAAATGTTCATCGAGAGCCTGTGCTAACCCTGCCTTGTTCTGGAGTGTCTGCTGACCTTGTGTAACCAATCAAAGCCCAGATTGAGTTCGGAGCAATTCTGACCACATGGAGAAAGAGTTTGTCGCAGGTTTGCGACATTAATTCCAGTTATAGGAGGTGGTATCAAACATGTTGAACCCATGGTGGCCACCCATATCGAATTGCCTGCTTCATGCAGGTGTCGACATCGGTGAAACCTCGCGGCTAGGCTCAAGTTTGTCGTCTTTGGGTGACTCGGTGACCTTGACCTTCTTGGCTTTTGGCTCCTCATTCGACAACGCCATCTCGGCCTCCAACTCGTTTATTCGTCTCTTTGCTTCGTTGAATGCACAGATGATTGTATGCTCTGACAACCTTGCTCGCTCTGCCTCTTCTCGTGCATCCTTCTCGAGTCGTTCTAGCTCGGTAACACGACCTCTGAACAAGTCGTTTATGACCTCGAGTTCCGACACGCGTGTTTTCAACTCTGTAACCTCGGATTGCTCGCGACGAAGGCTGGGGGGTTCGAGGTGGTGGGATGGGGCTACGCCATTTGAAGCGGACAGGGAGCCGTTGGTGAGAGAGGATGTGGAGGCAGCACCAGGAGAATGAGCGCGAAAGTTGAAGGCAGGATGAGGTGGTGAAGTGCCATACGAATCGACGTTACTATTAGGCATGTGCACTACCGAGTCGAATAGGTGCTGAGGAGCAATGTTTTGTCCACCGAGGCCGGGTGTCCCCGTACGCGAGAGGGGACTGACAGATCGCTCAGAGCCTGGAATGCGAGGAGTACCGAGCGGCTGTGATGTTGTGCGTCGTTGGGGATCCACAGGTATATTCGAAGGGTATGCGGCAGGCAGTGACTGATGCGGTGGGGTGGGAGCAGCATTCTCAGTGCCAGGACCCTATCGAATTGTTAGACTCTTGCGACATTGTTTTCAGTCTGGTGGTGTAGAACTTGTGAGTCTACCCGAAAGAGAGACAAAACCCTGGCGACTTGAAACCAGGATTGCCAGAATTTTGCCAACAGCCTTCAGGAGTGACAGAGAGTGCCGAGCTTGAACGAGCGTACCTTTTTCACGCCTCCACGGGCTGTTGTCTTGACTCGATTCCGACTCTTGATAACATCAGTCTTGAGACTGATTGGGCGCGGGCGGCCGTGGAGTTTGAGGAAGAGGCCGCAGGCATTGCACAGCACGGAGCCGTTCTCATCGCGTCTCCATAGCGGTGTCGTCGATGTTGAGCAGTTCTGACAGATTGGCTGGCAATTGATGTTAGTTGGAAGAGAAGCCATGGCAGCGTGGAAAGTCAATGATGGCGGGCAGCAGTTTTCAATAATCGATAAGGAACCGTGACTTGAAAAATCAGAGTTCCCGTGAATTGCCCGCTGAAAAACGCTAGTGGTGGTGACTAAGCAATGTAACTTACAGGCGAATTCGACCCGCCCGCAATCACAGAGGGAGCTGCTGGTGTGAAAGTCATGCTCGGTGTTCGCGAAATGGAGAGCGGAGAACTACACACAGAGGGCATTAGATTCGAGTGTTCTTTCGCCAGAGGTTGCAGTGGGTTCCAATGGACAGCTGCCATCCTTCTACATCCCCAGTTGCGTTACAACTATACAGCAAGGTTTGTAACGAGCAATTTGCAACTCAAATTCACCCGTCCTGTAATCATATGTGTTTGGGAAATCGTACGTACCCAGCTCTGTGTCCATTGGCTACCGATGCCAGTGCTGACAGTGCAGGTAACTGCACGCTGCTGCTCTGTTGTAACGCCGCAGAATAGTAGTAGCCTGACGATATTGATCGTGTCGAGGCTGTCGACATTCTCGACGAGGGACGTGATATGGATTCGAGGGATGGGAGGGAGGGTCGGTCTTCCATGTTGAAGGACGGGAGTCGGGTTGGTGTAGGGGCGAGGACATTGACATTGTGGATTTCCGAACCCATAGGCTTATGGTGGGTGAGTGTTGAAGCCGTGGTGAAGATGGTAGTACGAGAAACGACGTAGACGCGTTTCTCGATTCGATTAGGAGGTTGTAGTAGTGGTCTAAGATGCACAAAGGGACAGAAGGCGGATGATAGAAAGCTTTCCGTCACCAAAAGAGTGAATAGGGTTGAAACAAGCGAAGAAGTCGTAAAGAGTGGACGACTGATGAATTACAATTACAGTATTTTGAAGATGCTTTATCGAAGAAGTTGGTTGAAGGCCGAGGGAGAAAGTCGGTTCCCCCAAGCTGCAGGTAAATAGTCTTTGAAGCCAGCGCTCAGGTAAGGGGCTGAGGAAAAATGGCCAGGGATTATATTTAGCCAATATTTGGGTGATATGTATGCATGTTCAAGACTGTGCAAAAGCTCCGCATTAGTGGTAGTGATCCCGAGGGCTGCAACGTCCCCTGAAGACTTTGCCAAACGGATCTTTCGTGTTGAATCCCTTCCAGCAATTGTCCAGAGCTTCACCAAGTATGACACCGGCCAGCAGGGATCGTGTAAGGCTGATACCATCATTTCGCCATCGACCACGGATCTTATCGTGGGAAACGCGCAGATAGCCAATCTATGTCTTCCCTATCCGCCTCTACCGCCGCCGTTTGATACGCCACACCCGTTCAGGGGTTGAGAATGAATTGCTAAAGCAGGTTCGCAAACGACCTGGAACAAGCATGTTCGGGAATCAGATATGAAAATGTGTCATCGGGTGACGATTAGTCTGGACACATGAATGAGCCAGCATCTCTTACCCCCTGGTCTGCTAGCCCATGATTCTTGCACGGAGAAGGTTATCCAGAGATTGGGATTGACGGTAGATGACCGAAGAATCAACGGAGGTTTGGCGAACTTTCCAAACGTGGTTAGAACTTAGCTGCATTGAGCGTACCAAGGTTGGAAAATGTTTGGGTTATCGATATTCCTTCGTCTCACCATCAGAAGGGAGGGAGCCTCGTGGATGCAATCTCGTGAGAATCCAAAAGCCAAGGTAGGGAAATGGTGAGGCGGGTGAGAGACGTGGCATGGAACAAGATACTATATTGTAGTAAAGGAACTGGATTGCCTTGCTTTGTCCTCGAAACTGGACTGCCTTGGTCTTGTCCTCGAAACTGGACTGCCTTGCTATTGTCCTCGAAACTGGATCCTCGAAACCGGGATGCGCCAAGTAGACAACACGTATGCCAGGAGTTTATCTCTCTACCTTCAAGTAGTACTTGCTGGACTCGAGCCGAATCAAGAGTGATTCAATCCTGTGTGTGTGGGGAGGGATCCCTCAGCTCCAGAAGAGGATACCTGGAAGTTCCGTGTTCGTGTCACGCCAAATAACCTCACCTCACGTACCCGCGTCAGCCCGTCACCGTCCAAGAGCTCACACGACACCATGATTGAACACTAATGCTTATCCGCTCATTTCATATCATTCCTTCCGCGATCCCGGACAATGCCAAAGAACCGCACCACCACGGGCTATGCACGTCTCGCTCAAACCGAGGAAGACGACGATCGAGACGACCTTGACCACGAAGACCCCTTCGCCGACCAGCCCACCCTTTCGGGCTCAAGCGCGCAGTATGCTCCAGTGCAACCAGGTCGCCGCAATGAGCGCATGAAAGCGCCCACAAAAGATTCGCCTTCGCATCGCAATGGAGAATCGTTTCCTTTGCGAGAGCGGAGCAATTCCGGGGTCGACGTCAAGGCTATAAATGCTCGCCTAGAACGATGGGCCGATGAGATCGCTTCCAAGTTCAAGATCAAGAGAGGGAGGAAATCAGTAGACGAAGAACATTTGGAAATACAGCACTCGGTTTTTCAGGCTCCAGACTGGATACGGCCAGCCACTGTTGAAGACCTAGCGACGGATCCTACAGAAGGCGAACACCTGTCCAAGGAGGAATTCGACGAGATTGTGGAAAGCGTCAGGGTGGCGATTGAAATGGGCACGCATCCCAAGTTGATCGCTCAAGGCAGTTCAGGGAGCTACTTCGCACGAAATACAGAAGGCAAGACAGTGGCGGTTTTCAAACCAAAGGATGAGGAGCCATACGCATCCCGCAATCCAAAATGGACGAAGTGGATACACCGAAATCTGTTCCCATTTGGCTTTGGCCGCGCATGTCTCATACCCAATCTATCCTACGTTTCTGAAGCCGCTGCATACGTCCTGGACAGGCGGCTGAGAACAAATCTAGTGCCATACACAGACATAGTATCCCTCAGCTCAAAGTCCTTCTTCTACGACTTTTGGGATCGTCGGGCATTCTACAGGAAAAAGAAGCCTTTGCCAGAAAAGATTGGATCGTTTCAGATCTTTCTCAAAGGCTTCAAGGACGCAAACATTTTTCTCAAAGAACATCCATGGCCGGACCAGCACAATGCATCCCTCCTTGCCGACGGAGCCGTGAGGAAAAAGAGGAAGAGAAGATGGACAGAAGACTGCCGCCCTGGTGGGCCAAGGGACTCAGATGACGAGTATGATGATGAGAACGGTAGCCAGGGCGACGATGTTGCAGCCAGAAGGAGGATGTTCTGGACAGAGAAGCTGCAGCAAAATTTTAGAGAACAGTTGGAGAAATTGGTCATTCTGGATTACATTATGCGGAATACAGATCGTGGATTGGACAATTGGATGATCAGGATAAATCGAAAGACGGAAGAAGCAACGATTGTGGCCGAGCCACCAAAAGAGAACGGTATTGCAAGACAAGCATCTCCCAATGGCGCAACTGGGCAAACCAAAGGAACAGATGAGCCATACAGGCGGCAACAAGAACGGATGTTGGCTGTAAGCCGAACAGGCACACCGCTGAATCTGCCAGAGAATGAGGAAGAAGTCTCAGTTTCCCTTGGAGCGATTGACAATTCACTCTCGTGGCCCTGGAAACATCCTGATGCTGTGAGTCCTGGCATCTTTAGTAATTCACGCTTGGTATTAATTCGTGTCACAGTGGCGTTCTTACCCCTTCGGCTGGCTATTCCTCCCTGTCTCACTTATCGGCCAGCCTTTCTCAGAAGCTACTCGGCACCACTTTCTTCCTCTTCTCTCCTCAAAAACATGGTGGGCTGAAACACAACTACAACTTCGCCGGTGCTTTATGCAAGACGACGATTTTCAAGAACGGATGTACGCCAAACAGATGGCAGTTGTTAAAGGTCAGGCATGGAATGTTGTAGAGACATTGAAAACACCTGATCATGGACCGCTGGAACTTACACGCAGAGCTAGAGTATGTGTGTGGGATGATTTGGTCGACGTCCCTGTTGTTGTCCCACTGCGTGCTGCAAGTCCTGACACCAAAAGACGGCATGAAGGCCTAGCAGCCAGTCTTTCAGGAGAACGCGAGGAGATGGACATATCTGCAGCGCATGCTTCTGCGCCACAGGCTCAGCACGATCTCCTCGGCGGTTCCTCACCAAAGCAGGGAAAGACAAATAGATTCAATATTTCACGGCAATCAAGTCAACTGGACGTTGGGACGGACAGTAGAGACGACGAACTTCAGGCCGTCGACAGCGAGCCTCTTTCGCCAGATTTTGTGCAAGAATTTGCCGTACATAGTCCTTCCAAAGGACCTCGCCATTCGGGATCGTATTTCCCACCGCGCAGACCCAATGCATACGCCCATCACCCTCGAATGAGCTATGATGAACCTCGAACGTTATCGTCGAGACACCACCATCGCAGATTCTCAGTTGGAGGTGGCCCGAGAGGCAGGGATATAAGAGGGAGCATCCCGTTTCTTGATGAAGGCGATGAGGGCGATCTAGGATACACGGCTGCCGGTGACAGAGAAGGCAATCGTAAAAAAGTGATTGTTGAGCGTTTGGAGACGGTCAAGGGCGGTAAGCCCTTTTTCACGTGGTGTTAAGATATGTACTGGAACACTGAAACGAAATGAATGTTTGGATTACTGCATCAGCGTTTGTATTGTAAGATAGATAAATCATCATTTGTGACGGGCGAATTGAGGTGGCGCCAAGTGGCTGAGACTACGATACGTTGTACGATACGTTGTACGATACGTTGTACGATACGTTGTACGATACGTTGTACGATACGTTGTACGATACGTTGTACGATACGTTGTACGATACGTTGTACGATACGTTGTACAATACGTTGCACTACTCGTATGCCATCTTAATCTTACCTCGTACAATGGAAGGCCAACTTGTATACTTCGGGAACAAAAAGAGGGCGCTTGTGATTTGCGAGCTCCAAAGGCACCGTCGAGTGACTCCAGGCTGATGGCAGTCGAGTGACTCCAGGCTGATGGCAGTCGGGTGACTCCGGGTTGATGGCCGTCGGGTGACTCCGGGTTGATGGCCGTCGGGTGACTCCGGGTTGATGGCCGTCACGATGCTTGTATAGGAACAAGTCGGTATATATGTGGTGTAGGTACTAGTAATTGTTTCCTGAGCACTGGCACTGGCACTGGCACTGGCAGCAGTCGGGTGATGGACAGAAGTTTTTAGTTGCCTCGTGACTCGGCGCGATGATCGATCCATGTCCACTAAATCGCGTCGTATTTCGCACCTCGACCCAATCCAACTTCACCTTCGGAACCTTGAGATGGTTAAGGCTACCTTCCCATCATCCTCATCATTCTTCTCAATCAAGCAATCAGGCTGTCATCTTAGTGCTGTCGTCTGACCACTGCCCCCGGGCCGCTATTCTAAACTTCAATCAACGCGCCCGGCCCAGAACTCGCTGCTGTATATAAATATCGCCTCTCAGCATCGACCTTACTGGTCCATCAACACCAACTCCACCTGTCAAACATCAACCACCTTTCTCCACCTCTCTTCTGCTTTGATAAGACCGGTCTTCCTCAATCCATCCATCCTCGGGCATGAATCCGGCTTTTCTACTCAACCCCAAGGCGCACCTCAAAGCACAGAGTAAGACTTCTCGACTTCACTTCATGTTATCCGTCTTCATTTCAGCAACCGATACAATTCTGGATTCCATCATCTTCCAAAACCTCTGTTTCCCATCTCAACCGATCTGATCATCACATTCGTTCCATCTCCGCCATCTCTCTCTTTCCTTCTCACGTTTCCCGGCCAGATCATTACAACTCTCTCACAATCAATCAACATGGACGAGATTTCTCAAGCCTTTCCAATTACTACCAATAAAACCTTTGCCATCGCTGAAGATTCAGACTCTCAGCGCTCATCAATGTCGCCCAAACCACTTTCTGACAGCTCATCAGAGGAAGCCGCAACCAGGAAGAAGAAAGCACCGGCTCCCAGCTGGGGAGCAACCGGGGCATCGGTACCGAATTCTCCCTCCAATGGCTCGCTTACGCCCACTTCCACACTCTCTTCTTCCTCGAAGTACGACCCTAGGGCTCTACTGAATCCGAAGTCAGATGCGGTAGCTCGCCCCAACAAGCGGGACACACCCTCCGAAGAAGACTTGAATCTTGTGGGTGATGACACCGGTGGTCTCGGTATGAGCTCTATGCTTTCGCAGGTCCATGGACTTAAAAGCAGAGAAAATGCGCCTAACAAGCGGCGCAAACTTGATGACCCGGAGATTGGCGAAGACGAAGCTCGTTCGAAGAATACAAGTGAACGAGTTGACACGGGTGCTCAAATGGGACATGCGCTCAAAGAAGAGCAGCGAAGGCTTCAGGAGAGCCAGCCGGCCCAGTCTTCCTTGATGGTCGATCTTACAGGTATGTCTTGCTTCGAGAACTTAAGGAACTGTTGCTTTGTTAATCATTGGTTCAGCCGAGGACGATGATGAGGAATGTATTCTGGTATCACATACCAACAAAACCCCCAACAACGAAGACGACCAACAAGTCTGCCTTGGCAAGATACCCTTCTTCGTGCTTGCCAGCTTGATTCCTGGACCAAAACCGGAATTTAAACTACAGCCTAAAGCAACCAAATGGCCCGCGATGAAGCTAGATTACAGAGTTGGCGCAGCTCTCATCATCACTCTTATCGATCCCGCGGGTCGGCACTTCGCGAAAGTGGATTTCCGAACAGCAGGTGCATTGAAACCCCTTCTGGTCTCAGATCTAGGAGTTGAAGCAAAGTTCACATTGGATGCTCGCCCGCGCTTGTCTAGTGAGGATCCAGGCTCCCCAACTTCGGCTCGAATGAAGGTCACGGCACTGCTTTTTGCTCCTTTCAAGCACAATGCCCGGATAGGACGAATGCTTACTTTGAAAGGAGTGAAACTTGAGGACACCAGCGCTGGAATTAGATACACGCTCGTGAATCCGCATTCGGCTACTAGTTTCAACGCTGCGCCATCAGCGTCAGCTTCCACTTTCGGTACGAAGGGCTTCACCATGGGTACTAGCTATGTGAATCGCACGAATGAGGAGGTCACGAGTGATGTTTTAAACATGTTTGACTCTATTATCAAGACCGAAGACCTGCCCGAGATGGATGGCGACCCACGTATTACCACGGAGCTGCTCAAGCACCAGAAGCAGGGCCTTTTCTTCATGACCAATCGAGAGAAGACTCCATTGTCCAATGCGGACAACAGCGACGACGGCTTTGTCTTATGGCGCTCCAAGGTAAAGGATAATGGCAATAGAATTTGGTACAACGTGATTTCAGGACATGAAGTCTTACACCGTCCACCGCCAATTCGGGGTGGTATTCTTGCTGATATGATGGGTCTTGGTAAGACTCTGAGCATACTCGCAATGCTTGTTGGTTCCTTGGAAGAAGCTGCCAAATTCGCTACCTTCTCTCCTCCTCGCACCGCCCAACGCGCACTGATTCGCAACTCAAAAGCCACCTTGCTGGTGTGTCCTGTCAGTACAGTCTCAAATTGGGAAGATCAAGTAAAGACACACATCACACCGAACTCTATCAAGTACTACATCTATCACGGAACCAGCCGATGTCAAAACATTGACGAGCTCGCCGGGTACGATCTCATTATCACGAGTTATCACACCATGGCCGCTGAGAAGACCAAGGGTGGTAAACGCCCAATTTGGTCGACAAATTTCTTCCGCATCGTCCTAGATGAAGCCCATCAGATACGAACTCCATCGACCGCAATGGCCGTTGCCGTTTGCGAACTGGAGGCGCAACGTCGTTGGGCCGTGAGTGGCACGCCGATCCAGAATCGACTTGAAGATCTCGGATCGCTCATCAAATTCCTGCGCATACAACCTTTTGATCAGAAGGGTGCTTTCACCCAATTCATCGTTACCCCGTTCAAACAGGCGGACCCAGAAATACTACCAAAACTACGACTCCTGGTGGACAGTATCACGCTGCGCCGCCAAAAAGATCACATCACTCTTCCAGGACGCAGCGATAAGATTGTTCGACTGGAACACACGAAAGAAGAAGATCTCACGTATCAATTCTTCTTGGCCGACTCCCAGGCCAAGATCAAAGCCATTAGCGCTGCTGGTGCAAGACTTCGCGGAAAGCAGACCGCCAGCGTTCTCAAGACCATTTTGAGGCTTCGTCTTCTTTGTGTGCATGGCGAGGAGATGCTCTCGGATACGGATCGGAAATTGATGACAGGCATTAGCTCAAATAACGCCATTGACCTTACCGATGAAGAGGACGCAGGCGAGCCGGCCATGTCACAACAACAAGCATTCGAGATGCTTGAACTTCTTCGCGACTCCGAAGCCAACGAGTGTAGCATGTGCCAGAAGAAGATCGAGCCTAATATTGACGACGAAGATGAAGACTACGAGGTGCGCTCAAACACGAATACTATGGGCTATCTCATGAACTGCAATGAGATATTCTGTCTTAACTGCTTCCCAGTCTACATGGAGGAAGTCGGGCAAGTTGTTGGGGAGGATAATCATCTCAACTGTCCGAGATGCCAGGAATGGGTCAAGAATTCGTGGTTCGAGCTTAAGGCCTCAGAGTTTGTTGAGTGGGAACAGGCGAAGGCTAGAGTGAGGGCGAACCCAAAGCTCGCAAAACAGCTTGGCTACTATCACGGTCCTCACACCAAGACAAAGGCATTGGTCGCAAGTCTACTATCTTTCAACGCCTGGTCCGCCAATAACCCAGACGAAGCGCCAATCAAGAGGTATATCTATCTTCTCATCTCTCAATCTGAATTTAGCTGACATTCATTACTAGCGTCGTGTTTAGCTACTGGACCACTCATCTCGACTTGATCCAATATGCCTTGGAAGCGAACAACATCACCCATACTCGCCTGGACGGCAAAATGGCACGCAAAGCCCGTGGCAAAGCAATCGAGGCTTTCCGTGACGACCCCGAAATCCAAGTGATCCTCGTCAGCATCGGCGCTGGTGGGGTCGGTCTCAATCTTACTGCAGCATCAAAGGTTTTCATGATGGAGCCGCAATACAACCCTGCTGCTGAAGCCCAAGCAGTCGAGCGTGTCCACCGCCTTGGCCAAGTTCGAGATGTCGAGATTGTGCGATACATCATGCGTGGCAGCATCGAGGAGGCTATTCTGGAGGTTCAAAAGGTCAAGACCGAGATGGCTGATATGACCATGAACCGCAATCATAAGGTGAGCAAGGCTCAGGAGCAGATGGAAACACTGCAGCGTTATTCGAAGATGCTGGGGACTCGCTAAGGGCGAGGGATGGTAATGAATGATGATGACGAGCTTGAATGATGGATGGGGATAAACAAAATCCGGTGGATGGACATATGACACGAATACGTGGCGAGAGGTCAAATTCTGCATTTTTGAAATGGCTGCCAGGTTTATTGCACTGCTGGCTTGTGGTGCTGCATGAGCTGAGCGTCCCATGGGGTTCTGGTTGTGGGAGGGGATTTGCATTCTGTGATTCAATTTTATCGACTCATCTACCGATACTCAATTCGAGCATCAGGAATACTTATCTTCACGCCATTTATTTGCGGTCGACGTTGACGAAGGCTTCATTATTAGCCTTTTTCGACGTTCGTGAGTGTTGGTAATCGTCCGCGTTTGGGTAGTAGTCACCATCTTAGAGGCAACCATCATTGTTCTTCCAATTTTTGCCCAAGGAGTGACACAAGGGATATATGTATCTGAATTGACCCTGCATGCTTGACTCCAGCATATCACTGCGATTGTAAGCATTGTCGTGACTGTCCAAAAACCACAGCATTGATTTTTCACCAGGCTAGGTTTGGACAGAATCTCGGCGATCGAGTTCCCCAAAGCGATTTCTGAGTGTGCCCCTTGTAAACGACCTGCTCTTTGGCGAAGGGCCTACCATGCCAAGAAGGGTTTCCGGTAGAACTGTCGAGGCTCAAATGAAGCGGCGTTTTACCCTAAGAGTTCGACAGCAAAATGTTGTCTGCCGCTCACACCGCTCCTTTCAGCCTTAGTTTCTGCGCCATCAATTGTAGTAGGGCTTGTAATTTCAGCGCGCTTGAAGGCGGCGGGGGTGGAATATCAGTTCCAATAGCCAGAAGGAGATAGCAATCACTTCATCCTTGAGCAGATTTCCATTCCACACAAGCAATCCACACCTCACCGGCAACCTCCATGTTCCATTGAACATGTCCAATGCCAACAACATCGCCAGCTTTGATATGATCGTTAGGGGATCCTCTCTTCTTTCCTTGTCCGGGTAGAATCAACTTGACATCTCTGCCGTCGATCTTGCCTTTGACAAGGAGCATGCCACCTCCCACGGAACCTGAGGTCTCTTGGACTCGAACTGGTGTCAGCTCGGGACCAGCAGCTGCCAGAGACCTTCGGCTGTATAGATGAGAGTTCATTTGTGAGGCTTCAACGATCCACTGACGAGCTGTAGAAGCCATGCCTCCGGGTATGAACTTTTCTTTTCGCCTTTGAGGAGAGAAGACTTCGGGGAGGGGTTCTGACTGCTCTGCTGGTTGCGAGGGAGGCATGATGAATTGCGGGCGTGATGCAGTGTGTCGCTGTTGCGTGTTTGGTGTGCAAACTGACGCACTGTTGCCAAAAACGAAGCGACGTGGTGTAGCATGTTCGGAAGTTGATAGACGAGGGCGTTTGGATGTATGATCTTGCACTTCTTCCTCAAGACTAGTCTGCATGCTGTCCATGGTCATGACATGGTCTTCGTTGTCGCGTCCATCTTCCGGAGACGCATCTTCAATGATGTCTCCAATAGACTCCTGCCTTGGTTGTATGATTGCTGGCCTATGCTTGGGCGGAGACGGTACGGGCACATCCTGTCTCTTCGGCTTCGCGAAAGCAAAGTTGGGCGCTGCATTGAACTGTTGAGATCCTTTCGAATTCGGAGTCACGAATTGTGCGGGAGATGTTCTTGTCCAAAGCGATTGTTCAGGGCGTTGGGGCGTTGGGTTACTTTGGAAACGAAGATTGGATGGAGGTTTTGGAGTCGCCTTCTCTTTTGGCGGCTTGGTGGTGATGAAGCGCCGAGGGGACGGAGTCTATCATGGCATCAGCAGTGCCTGATCAGGACATATCGATGCTGCGACGTACAGAAGGCACAGAAGACGGTGGTGGCATCGCGGTGGCTCAAAGCGCGTTGATGTGGTTACGAGTACTTGGAGATTGGAAATCTTGAAGTGTCGACATGCATCGCGAGCTAAACACGAACTACACGTGAATAACATGTCAGTACCCAAGTAGGTATTTCCCACCTCTGCCAATCAGCGGTTGCTGACTGAGTTGGAGAAAACCACGCTCTCACGACAGAAATTATGATCATCGTGAAGCCAAGTAATACAACTCCCTCATTTCCTGCTAGAAAATTGCTAGCCGGAGGAACATCTACACACATTCTAGATCGTTTCCCCTGGCAGCCACTTCCTGCGCCAATAATTCCACCGAAAAAAGGATTTGCATGACCGGGGCAGCTCCGAATTCGTACTAGCGCTCAGCCTTGCACTCGTTCCTCACCATGGCACAACCATCATTGTTACTGTTCGATGAAGCTGGAGTGGCCAATTCTAAATCAATGGAATAGATATATAACATCGCACTCGCCGTCACTCTATCCATATCATCTCTCAGACCAACAGCTCATTCCTCGACTCGTCTATCCTGCGTGAAGATGAAGTCAATCACTTCTTCCCTCCTCGTCCTGGGCTACGCAACCTTCATCTCAGCAGAACAGCCCGCTGGATACGAAAATCCATCCTCTATATCAAATATACACGCCGATCTATTTGAGTCGTGGACCTCTACACCAGTCGATTACGGATATGGATACCCCACTCCTTCATCGGCCTCACCGCCGCCCGTGACTTCGATAAAACACGATAACATATCGTCGGTCCCTTCATCGCTCTCAGCCTCTTTGTCGGCCTCAACACCACCTGTGACTTCCCTCAACCGCGACAACTCATCTTTCGTCTCACCAACGATCTCAGCCTCAGCCTCGGCCTCGGCCTCGCCACCTCCCGTAACTTCGATAAAACATGACAACATATCTTCGGTCTCTTCGTCGATCCTATCTTTGGTTACTCCAACCGCCTCGCTACCGACCGTGACTTCGATCAAACACGACAACTTGTCTTCGGTCTCCTTGTCGATGTCAGTGTCTTCAACGACCGATTTGTCATCCGTGACTTCGATAAAACACGACAACTTATCTTCGGTCTCCTTATCGATGCCAGTCTCTTCAACGGCTGCACTACCATCTGTGACATCGATAAAACACGATAACTTTTCTTCGGTCTCTTCATCGTTGTTATCTTCCATCCCTTCAACGGCCTCGCTACCGTCCGAGACTTCGATACTTCGCGATAACTCATCCTCGGTCTCCTCATCGATCTTGTCATCGGTCTCGTCAATATTATCTTCAGTCTCTTCAGAGGCCTCGCTTCCGCCCGGGGCTTCGATAAATCGCGATGAGGTCGACTACCCAGCCACCGACCTCGCCATCACCAGACCACTTGCAACCTCAACACCTGGATTTGAATTTAACATCCCTGCTCCCTCCTCCTCGCCTCATGGATACGGATGTAACGCCCCAGCTCCTCCTCCAATCAGCACAATCTCCTCAGCCCACGGACACGAAAATGGCACCCCGGCTCCTCCCCTTCCCACATCATCCTACGGACACGAAAATGGCACCCCGGCTCTTCCCCCAAATAGCATCCCCTCATCAGCCCACGGACACGGACATGATGCCCCAGCTCCCCTGCCTACTGACAAAATCCCCAGCGGTCCTCAACCAATCCCGAGCTCACCCTCAGCCCATGAATCTGGATATGAGATAGCAGAACCTCATCCAACCGGCATAATTTCCCACGCTCCTGAACCAGTCCCGAGCTCACCCTTTGTCCATGGACACAGCCACCCTGCACCGCCACCTATTGTAAGCACGGCAACCACCGGTCCAGAAAACATGCCTAGCTCCTCAGCCTATGAACACAGTCAGCCTTCACCACCCCCGGCCGAGAACACCACATTTATCTCTTCCATAGACCAACCCATGATTTCTGCCTACGGACACAACCCCTCTCCCCCTTCAGCAGCCGTAAGCGCGGCAACCATGGCTCCAGTAAGTACACCCGCAATCTGGTCACATGGCAGCTACGACCACACGTCTTCTTCCCCAGCCGTAGACAGTAACGACCACACCTCTTCTTATTCCCCAGCCGTGGACAGTACCATGCCCACACCAGTAGTAGCAGTTACCGGCCCAATGACGGGATACACATATGCGGCGCCTACTGGACACTACAGGTACCCGACGACGCTTTCTGTTGTGGATGTGGGTGGTAGTAAGACGGCGGGTGGTATGGCGAGGGCGAGTGGCAGTCCGGTGGAGTACAGCAGTAGTGCAGCGAGCTTTGGGGGACCGAGAGGCGTGGTGGCTGTTGTGGTAAGTCTTTTGGTGGGATTGTTGATTCCTTTGGTGTAAGTTAAATTTCGATTGAACTTGTTGGTTTGGTTTGCATGCGTGTCTTGTTTTTGGATGGGAATGGAGTTTTGGATTGGATTTTCGAGGGGGTATGTACGACTAGAGAAGTAGGGGAACGGGAATGGAAGGGGGGGAAGATGGATGTGTTAAACGGGATGGAACGGAATGGATATGGATGGACGGGATGGAACGGAATGGAAATGGATGGCGCGATGGATTTGTAGGATATAGAATTGTCTATGGACATGACTTGTGTGGATTTTCAGATTAGACGAAAGATATTGTAATGATATGGCGTGGGTAATCTTGGACGGAGTGCAAGACTTGACTTGATCCAGCGTATATCCAGGAAGTAACAGGTACTAGTCGTGAAGTCATGCGTAACAGGTACGACTACTAGTCATAAAGTCTTGCGGTCCATGCTCTCAAACAGTTTAAAAACAAGAGAGGAATCATGGTTGCCAGGGTACTGCTGGTAGCTTCAGATGGGGTACCAGCCTGTAACAATGCGGGCAGCGGGTAATCCAGGCACGAAGTCGGTGGGACTCGTGCTGTCAATATCGGCCGTTATTTCGTCTGCAGTGAGGCGACAGGTTGCTGCCGAGACTGCACACGATACGCATAGGGGGATGGGATTTGTATCACAAAGGGGGATGGTGCCAAGTGAGTGAGTGAGATACGCGATACGAGATACGAGGTACGAGATACGAGGTACGAGATACGAGGTACGAGATACGAGGTACGAGATACGAGGTACGAGATACGATAGTCGGCGGAACAGAACAACCCGCAGTGTTTTGTTGTTTCCATCGGCGCTCGTCAATCGCGTGAGGCGCAGGCGGAGGCGTAGGCGGAGGCGTAGGCGGAGGCGTAGGCGTAGGCCTAGGCGTGGCGTCATTTCCCAGCCACTGACAGCCCCCTAGCCCCGGCCCCAGCCCCCCTAACGATTCCCGAATGCCCTAGCTCCCGATTCCCGACCGAATACAAACATTGACTTCCCCAAACACTCCATGCACAGCTGCCTTTCCTTAGTCGACGATGCATTATTGAAACCCGCGCTCGTTAGGTAGTGAGCGACTCGACTGGAGACGAGAATGGCAAGAGGAAAGAGGTCCTTTGTTACTAACACTAGGTACTAATACTAATAGCTACAGCTATCACCATCCACCATTCGCTGCCATCCTCACCCTCACGGACTCGCACCCGCCAGGTACTCGCACTAGGTCCCCATTCTACACCCACCTTCCCTAGATCATCATAATCCCACCAGGCAACAAGTCCAATTCCCCGAGACCATCTCCGCAGCCATGGTCGGCTCAAAGATCACGAAGCTTGCTACTGTCAACCATACCGCTGGCATCTTCTCAGACATGACCGTCGACGGCCCTGAGATAGGCACCCTCGTGTGCATTGTCGACAGAGCGAAGAACTTGCCCAATCGACGGTCCATGGGAAAGCAGGATCCCTACTGCGCATGCCGATTGGGAAAGGAAGCGAAGAAGACAAAGACGGACAAGAGAGGAGGTCAAGTTCCACGATGGTAAGCAGGCCTTTTCATGCCTTCAATCCAATCCTTATACTCACGCCCCAGCCAGGGACCAGGAACTAAGATTCACCGTTCACGATTCCCCCGACTACTACAACCTCAAGGTGTCCGTGTTCAACGACGACAAGAAGACCGAATTGATTGGCGAGACGTGGGTTCGCCTTGAGGATGTCATCGTGGCCGGGGGAGGCCAGAGTGATATTTGGCACAACCTCAATTGCAAGGGCAAATATGCGGGAGAGTTACGGCTGGAACTGACATACTACGACTCACGTCCCAAGCCCGAAAGACCCGTCGCAGAAGCTCCAAGAGAGACCTCAAGCTCCAGTGCCGTGAAGAGAAGACCTTTGCCAAACAACCCATCAAGCAATACGAATTCGCCTCACGAGAGATTGGCCGCTTCAGGACCACGAGAATTGGGCACTCCTCCGCGGTCGATCCAGCCTGTCGCGCGTTCTTCAGGAAACACCCCCAGCAGTCAACGACGAACTGTGCAGAACAATCAACAACCTCAGCCTGCCGAGTTGAGAAAACCAGTCGCGTCTGAACGTTTCTATCCCGAGACTCCAGACGATCCATTCATTCAGCAGTCGGCGCTTCAGCAACAACACCAGGAACTATACCATGATCAGCGCCAGAATTCTGCCTACAATGCGCCGCCGAACGAGCTACCATACTCGGAGCCTTCTTACAGAGAGGATCCAAATCTTGGACTCCCCGAACTACCACCAATGAACAACAACCGCAGACCACCTCCACAGCCCAGCTATGCGCCCACAAGTTACGATCAAACGTCGCAGCATTCACCATACGAGCCACAACCTCAACGTCCAGCGCCTGCTCCTTACCAGCCGCAAACTCAGCAGCCGCCTCCAGAATTGCACCACGCTCATTCTGCACCTCCTGTGCCTGCACAGTCTTACGACATCTCGCCCCTTCGACAAAGCCTTCAACATACACAATCGGACAGCTATATGCATCACGGGCAATCGATGCAAGCAAGCTATGAAGAAGTGCCAGAACCTGCATACGACCCATATTCAGGCCAAGAGCCGCTCTTCAGCTCTCCGCCTCAGCAACAATTCATCCAGCAAACTCCGCATCAACAAAGTCCTGCATACAATTGTTTGGACGAATTCGACAGACCCAATGGATACAGTCCGCCCAAATCAGCAGCCGTGGAACAATATTCGCAGCCTCCGCCGCCTGCTGTACACGAGCTTCCACCTCCGCCTCCAGCACATCGGGATAGTACATCAAATGCTGTCGCAAGGCATCGCCCTTCTCGCTCACGTCAGGGATCCGGTTCACAAGAATATCAGCCCGAATATGTTCCTGCTCCATTGAACATTGCCTCTGCGCGAGAAGCACAAAATCAGATGATGTATCAAGAGCCCCAGGATGATGAATACTCTTCAGCATATGGTACTCCAGTTTCTGATCGCCACGGTAGGAGAAACACAGATCCAACCTGGAGTTCACCCACCGACGTACAGCCTTATCGACCAAGAGCCTCATCTGGGGACGCAGTGCGGAGACGTCCTGTCTCTCGTAGCGACGACCCATATACTCTTCCACCCAGCCATCCAGACTATCACAGTCCAACGACGAGCAGCCCGCCTGTGAGATATCCTCATGAGCGACGACATAGCAACACCCGACAACCGAAAGCGTATAGCCCCGTGCCTGAACGACCTCTCGCAATCGAGTCACAATCTCAGCCAATCACGCCCACGAGAGCGACTCGTTATTATCAACCTCAGCCTGTAGTAGCCAAAGCTGTTTATACGCCGCCTAGATCGTTGTATTCGAATCCCCATCATGCAGTGAGTGAGCCGTATCTGCCACCGGTCAATTACCAGACTCCACCGACTCAGCATCCACTGTCGCGCGAAGTCCCAGTAGGACCCGACTCGTCACCTAATCCGTATGGAGGAGGTGTTGGAGCTACTCCACCAAGAGCTCCTTCAAACACAGCCAGCCCTGCGGTGCTGTACTCTGCAAATCGCCAGACTCGTCCGCAGAATCGTAGCACACCTACATTGCGGAAGTCTGTCTCTCCTCAGCCTTTACAAGCTCAGCGGCCCAGAAGCACGATGTTTGGCCCTGATGATTTTGATCAATTCAATCCAGCAGCACGTTCCACATCTTCGCTTGTAAATAACCCGGCAACAAGTGCCCCAGGAACGCCAAACGTGGGGATGAGTTCGCAGCAGCCCTCCCCCTATGAAGGTGGCAAGATCATCGATTTCCATGGCAAGGAAATTGATCCCAGTGATCGACTGCCAGAGGCTAGCTGGGCTCCCGAACCGGAATCCCGGGGAGCAAGCAAGGAGAAGCCCGTCCGAGACCGCATTGGTCTCACCGGTGCGCGAGGACAGAGCCCGCGAGATTCTTTTAGCGGAAGTGCAAGTAGCAGATTTCGTGGTGGGAGTGCGAGTGGCTCTCCTATGGCTTATGGCAGTCCTGCTTCGACAAGTCGAGAAAGCCCATCAACAACGACAATTGTCTCGAAAAGTGGAAACCCGATGATTCGCGCTCGACTCAAAAGAAAGGAACGCCCTCATTCTGTGGCGGATGTGCCGAGTATGCCTCAGCAGGGTGTCAACCAGCCGTTCCGTGACATCCCAAAACCTCCTGCTGCTTCGAGTCTTGGCGGATATGGCGCTGGCAGTCCTTCATTCGGCAGCAGCAATGCTCTTACAAGGCATCGTGGTAGTTTCTCCAACGAATACGAGAATCATAATTCTTTTGGTGGCAGCTCAGGTTATGCAGGATCTCCTGCTGGACTTGCGGGATACACAGGTCGAGGTACGGGCGGACCACCCATTCCCGCCAAAGTTCCGATTCAAAATGAAGCTTCGTACGGGGCCAATGGCGGGTCGGCTTATGGGAGAAATGTGTATGATGCGCCAAAGGGGGGTATGGATGCTTTGAGTAGGGAGATGAGTAGTATTGACATTGGGAGTAGTGGGCGTGGACGGGTGCCTAGGAGTAGGATGTTGGGATACAATCCGGAGAAATGATTATCAGTCCAGGTATGATGAGAGAGGTGTGCGATGGCATGTGGTGCTATGATATGGCAAGTCTGTTCTGGGGATTCTTTGGTTTCCTTCTCGCATTTCGGGATGGTTGGGCATTGTACGCCGAGATCAAAATCATGGGTTGCTGATCCGCTTTCTGGTTCATTTTGATACCAGTATTGATGGCTGCATTGTTGTTGGCGTTGGTCGCTCTTGTATAATTGTAGATTGGGAGGAAGTCGCTACATGTATGTATGCTTGATAATAAGAGGCTTCCTGTGGCGAAGGTCACAATCTTCTTTCTTCTTGCACGGTGAGATATATATTGGACGGTGAGGATGATAGTCGGTTGTTCTATAAAGTCGGAAGCGTCACCTATTTGAGAAATGGGAGCGCCTAGTCTGGATCTGCGACCACTATAAAATCTCTCCACTCTTCGACCCGCCTCCTTCGATCCGCCTCAACCATTGCACATCAGGACAAAATGGCACCGATTCGGAAGCATGTCTTGATAAGGAGGAGCCCACACGTATCGGAGCCGACATAGTGGTATCCTATCGACGATATCGCTCCTGGCTTACAGCAAATTGTGCTTCCCAACCACGAATCCACTTCATGTCGAGATAGATGCTCAAAACTGCCATGTATGACTCTGGCGATTACTCTTCCTCCAGCGGGTGTATGCCCTGATGGAGTTATTCTCCTTCTCCGATTCATAATAGATTCTACTCTCTCCTGCAGTTGACTGGAATACCTCAAATTCTTCTTTCGCCACCAAGTTTCCATTTGGCTGACCCAAATCATCTAAATGTTCAATCTTCTCAACATGCCCCTGTACAACAAGGCCGCTATCATTGTCGCTGTGGGCGGCTTCATCTTTGGGTAGTTTGGCCCTACGTCCTACTCATCTAACATGCTGATGGCTATAGATTGGAGACTGGAAGCATTGGACCGTTGACGGTGATGACCTCCTTCTCAAACACCTTCGGTCATCTTTCTTCAACAGTTCATGGAGTCGTGGTATCCTCGATCCTGATCGGCGGCACAGCGTCAGGTCTCTTTGCTGGCAATATCTCTGATCTTTATGGGCGAACATCCACTATCACCATTGGAGCCATCGTCTTTGCCATTGGCGCTACGCTGGAGTGCACAGCTTTCAAACTCGGACAATTCATTGCAGGCCGTGTGATCGCTGGTATTGGAGAAGGAATCTTCCTAGGTAATCTTGTGGTATACGTTTGCGAAATTGCGCCTGCTCGAAGACGTGGTCCTCTCTGCTCCGTCATTCAATTGATGATTCAACTCGGAATCACTCTTGGCTACTTCATTTCATATGGAACAGCTCGCATAAAAAATAGCTCTCTTTCATGGCGCATCCCGTTGGGTGTACAGGCGGTAGTTTCCTTTGCCTTTGCAATAGCCTGCTTCATCCTTCCGCCCTCACCACGCTGGCTCATCGCCAAAGGCCGAAAAGAAGAAGCCACCTCCACATTGGAAAGGCTCGGTCTCGCCTCCTCTGAATTGGAAGAAATGGTTGAGAAACCATCGTCCGAAACATCAAGCATCATCGAGATGACGCTTCTCTCCAGCATCCGAGCCAACTTCCGAGACATGGCAAAAGTGTTCTCTTCACACGCCCGAAAACAGACAGCGCTTGCTTGCTTCATGATGGCCTTCCAACAGTTCAGCGGCATCGACGGAGTGCTGTATTATGCGCCGTTACTATTCCAACAAGCAGGTCTACGGTCCGAAGAAGCCTCCTTCCTAGCCTCAGGCGTCTCCGCACTCATCATGCTCGCTGTCACCATTCCCGCCTCGATATACGCAGATCATTGGGGCAGAAGAATGTCCGTCATTTTTGGCGGTCTCATCTTGACAACCTGTATGTTGGTCATTGGAGGTTTGTACGCCTCCAATAGCGTCCATGGCGATTCTGGCGCTGCGAGATGGGTCGTCATCGTCGCTATCTACATCTTCGCAATCACTTTCTCAGTATCCTTCGCCATATCAATTCGTATCTACTCAAGCGAAATCCAGCCCGCCGATACGAGAGCAGGAGCAACGAGCCTGGCACAAAGCGCCAATTGGGTATGTCTCACCTATGATTGCCGTTTCCTTTTTATGATGGACTGACCTCCTCCAAGCTCGCAAACTGGATCGTCGCTTTCACGACCCCAATCCTTCTCGCCCGTTCCTCTTTCGCCGTCTATTATTTCTTCGGCTTCTCCACTCTCTTCGCCGTCCTCGTCTGTGCCCTTGTCATGCCCGAGACCAAAGGAAGAAGTCTCGAAGCCATCGACCGCGCATTCAACGATGGCTCTATCACGAGGAAGTGGGCCTTCATCGGTAGAAAGGGACGAATGCAAGATGGCGATATGCAGATGGGTATCCAGGAGCCTTTGCAAACGACGGTTTGAGAAATAGTACATCATCCAGTCCAATCGAACAGTCTCACTCTCAAATCGAAATAGAAAATTTTCTGAAAACCCCGTTTCTTATAACACTATCACTATTTCAACCTATGTAACTAAGCATTCAGAGTATATCTATTAAAAAACTTCCTTCGTAATCTATTAATACAATAACACGTCTTCTGAAAAAAAGGTCGGATATCCTCTACACTAGCTACCTCTACCAAACACCTAGATATCACCACGTAAATGTTATACATGCGATTCAACACCCTACTATATTAGCTATCCCCACTTCTCCACTACATCAGTCATCTCCAGAATTTATCCCACCCTCTTCCCCTCAAGAAAACCCCCACGTTATCCCCGCCATTTCTGTAAATAAAACTCTTACCTCGGAACCTATCTGCTTTACCCGGGAATGTTCGCCATTTCCTGGAAGCTTTTGAGCGAGACGACTTCGAAGTTATTCTAAATTCTTCAGAATCTTTTTTTTTTTTTTCAAGCAAATTTTGAGAAAATTCGATAGGGAGGTTTTGTGTGGCATTCGCGGATTTTTTTCACGGTAAGTGGGTCACTTGATCCCTCTACCAATCTGACAACTGTCTCTCTTCTAGCGCCTAGATATCCGCCCTTTTTCCCATTGTCCCAATCAAGTGCATTTGGTTAAATTTTGGGATCGCGATATTTGGCCATCTGAAGTGTGTATGCGCGCTTTCCGCGGTGTCCTGGCTACCATAACAAGCCAAGGCGAGATACAGCTGCAGGCTGGGTCGCCTACTTTCTATCTTCCATCGGTGTGTCCTCGTCTTTCTTCCACTTATCTGTCACTTTGCTTCGCATCATTGTACAAAAGCTCTCCCAAAGTAGAGTATTGAGGCTTTTCAGCAAGCGAAGGGTGACCACTCCCTCGGCTATCGATACACGAAACACCATTTCTGCAATTGCCTCATCTGTGCTTGGCATAGGACTAGAAATCGAAGGAGCTGTCTTTGCCGACTTAGAGGATGGCTCCGTGGTGCTCATTCCTTGCAACTCCCTCTTCTTCTTCCGACGGGCATGGCGGGACCAGACGTTGCCCTTGGAGATACCCAGACCTGTGTAGTTTCCAGGATCGTACGACCAGTCGAGTTCGAGTTCGTCCAGAGTGTTATTGACCGAGCTCACAAGTGCTTCCTTTGTGTGCGACGTCTCGATCCAAACCTCTGTCGGCCACATTTGAGGAGCGTTGACTTCCTCGTTGCGAGCAATGTCCTGATGGTTTATGAGCGGAGTTCTATCGTGCATAAACGGAAGGACAAAGTCACATTACTGGGTTTTAGATCACTCCAACTCCAACCGATGACCCATCTTCTCGTCCGCGCGTTTGGGTTCAGAACGCCCACAACCCAGTTTGAGCACCCATGCTCCTTCAACTGCTCGACGAGCACGGGCAAAGATCTTGCCATACCTAGCTGACTCGTAAACCATTGAATCTTTGTACCAATTGATTTACTCTCATCAATCATTCTCGAGACATAAGCAGTTTCTCCACCTCTCGTAATCATCTCTACTTCAGCTCCTGTGCATGTCGCATGAGGGGCAATATCTTTGTCATACGTTGACATCATCTCCTCCTTCGACTCGAAGAATGGAGGATTGCACATCGTGAAGTCGGCCTTCTCAATCTTGAGCTTCTCCAAATTCCAGAAGGGCTCATAGGGAAGCGTCTTGACGAGTGTAATGCGTCGATCAAGGTTGTTATTGGTAGCATTGTAGACTGCATGATTGAAGTTCTTGTCATCGATGTCCGTGCCGATGAAGTTCCAACTGGGACGAGCTGTGCAGGCAAGTAGGGGGTATATGCAGCTTGAGCCGACACCGACATCGATGCCCAAAACCTGTCGAGATGGGTCGTATCCGATGAAGTACTTGTCGCTGGTGCTATCGATCAGTCCCTGTATCCATCGAACGTAACACCATCTGAGAGTGTGTTAGCAAGGGCCTATGTGTATGGAGGAGGAGCTGAGTATGTCGACAATGAAGATGACACGCGCGGCGTGTGAATACACGCTTCAAGAGTCGAGATCTGGTTGACATCGATTCTGGACAGTATTGATCCGATCCATCGTCTTCGCCACAGCAGCAAATGCAAAGAGATGGTGGAAGACCGTGGTAGTCAACCCTTCCATCACCGTTCGCCCTATTCATTCTTTTATTAGAGCTGAACTACATACCGTATCGGAATCTATACCATCCCATTAGCGCTCCTCCATTGTCCTCTTCACCACCCTCAAGAACTTACGGGAGGACACAGCCGATCGTTCGGCAACTTGAGCTTCAACCCAAAGTCCCGCATCAACAAACTCTTTGTCAATTGCAGCACATGCTCCGGTTCGTGGAAACTGAATGTTCCATGATTCGAGTCCAGGAGAGCGGAGAACTCTGAGTCCTGAAGTGCTAATTTTGCGAAATCTAACTTCTCATCGTAGTTTGGGAGGTTGAAGGGTTGGACCGGAGTTGATATTGGCGTGGCACGGCGTTTCGAGGACATGGCGTGTGTTGAAGGTTGGCGACACAGGCCGGTCTTGGCGGCGGGGAGCGTGTCCATATCCCTGTTGAATATGCGTGGATGAATGCTAAAAGTAGTACTGGAGAGAAGGTCAGAGTCAGTCAGATTTTTTCGACGAAAGAAAAACAACGCGAATGATCGTGAGGTTGATGGGCTAGCGGCGTAGCAATCGGGAGAGCGGATCGTGTGAGCGAAGCGTTTATATCTGTGATAATTAGTGTAGAGAGGATGTCTATCTTGAGGGAGGCGGCTCCGGAGGGAGTTCTTACTTGTTTTGTGGCCGCAGTCGATGGGATATTGGTGTTGATAGATGAAGAAGTTCGAAAGTGGCAGTGGTTAAGTATTTGCTACCAATAGTAAAAGTTGGAAACATACCCATATCACGTGCACAAACATAGGCAACTTAATTATCTAATGTTTCTGTCATTTAGCTGGCTACTTTGCCAGGTTCTTGACCCATCAATACCTCTTTCTTTCAATGGCTAAGGATATCTGATCAAGCTATTGAGCAGGGCTTAGACATATATAGTGTGCGCCATCGTACGGCGATGACAAGCCTCAACATTCCACATCTAGCCAAGCCCAAATACTCTCCCAAAATCAAAACCTCTTGACAGAATTCCCACTTTAGCGCATGCCCGATGGTAGTACAGTCCTTGCAGTTGACCCTCATATCGACCATCCAAAACTACCATCAAACTCATAGATACCGGGCTCTTCACCAAGGCGAATCTGCTCCAGAGATGGCACAGTAAATGGCTCATAGTATTTCAGCAGGTCATCCATATCTTGCTCGGTCATGTCGACGAGGTTTTCAAGAGACCAGGCATCAGAGACTTTGATCATCCTGTAAATTGTTAGTTCCGGTACAGGCCAAGTCGACTGAACGAAAATATGCACACCATTTCATTCTCTTAGGTCCCTCCTCAATGTCGGGCGCAACCTTCCTCAACTTCTTCCTCAATGCGCCAACCTGCTTGATAGCTTCACCTGCATTGGCGGGCAGCGTTGCTTGAATCTTCCGCCTTATAATGTTTGCCAGTCGCGGCCCGTTTCCGTTTGTGCTGATCATTATCTGTAGAGGACCGTCCCTGTGCTCACTGCCGAAGTAAAAGTCGCATTCTGGTGGTACATCGGCGATATTTGCAGCTATCCGCAGTTTCTTGCAGAGTTTCCACACCTCTGTCGAGGCGGCCGGGTCGTCCACGGCGCACATGACCATGTCCACGCCGTCCAAGTCTGAAGGTTCGAAGTTACGGTCGACATGTGTGACTTGTTTCTGTTCAACGCGGTAGGCGACTTCGTCGTTCAGACCGTCTGCCGGGCATACTACTGTGACATTGGCATCGGCGTCGAGGCATTTGAGGATCCGTCCGGCGGCGACCTATTAAAGGTGTGAGAAGATATCGGCGATTCAGGACGTGGAGCAATACAAACCTCGCCGCCGCCTATAACTAAGACATGTTTGTTGCGAATTTGCCAGGCAAGAATGAGAGATCCACCAGCCTGGACTTCGGGAAATTTGCTCATGGTGGAAGATGTAGTGGATGATGCATCGAGGCAACCGAGGGCGTTGTTGTAACTCGAGATTCTGAGTTTGACATTTCCGCTGCCTGTGACGCTCACAGGCTACCTAACCCGATTGAGCGTGTATAAGAAAGGGCCGACCTCGATTACCTGTCTTTCTTCCTTAACAACAACCAGCGGAAAGATTTGATCTCGCATCATGATTCATGAACGATCAATGCCTCTCTGACGCTCATCTAGCCCGATCATGGCTTAGAATATCCTATCGACGATGCTCTCTGCACAATGTGATGAACACACTGCCCTCTCTTCTTCAGTCCTGAGGATAAATTTCATCTACACAACTTCCTCCAGCAGTCATATAGATTTCACTGAAGCTCAGCATGTCTTCATCTGGTCCTTTTCAAGATATCAACATGTTGTTGTTCTGCAACAATGAGCCGCTCCCTGCTCAGGTTTGGATATTGGCATGCAAGCCACCATTCTGCTTCCTCCACTCGGCGAGCCCATTGCAAGCCAAAGTCGTACATTTGGCATCCTGAGGCGCAAGCTCATGGTCTGCTTCCCCTCATGACCCTTTGTTTTCATTCATCCTCCCTTTCCACATCGGTCGAGGCAACGTACTGTCCTGAGGGTTTTTGGACAAAAGCAAGATGGACAGCAACACCTCCCCGGGCCAGTATGCTCCCGAATATCCATCTCCCGTGCTAGCTGCTCAGCCCGCCACTCGGAAGCTTCAAGTTGTTCGCAAGGCCATCGGAAATTCCTCTCCTCCCTCTGGCCAAGAGCAACAACCGAACTTGACACCAGGAACCTCACGCAGTGCCGGTGTAGATATCAGTGCCATCTATCAGCATGGAAGTCCATCCCATGCGCCAGAATTACACCGAAGCAATACAGCGACCTCCGCGGTATCCTCTGGTAGAGATAGCGTTTTTAGCAACAATGCGCCCATGTCGCCTCTCACGAACGTCACCACACCTAGTCCGCTAGCTAGTCCATTACAATCAGACAATCGACTATCTTTGGGTTATGCTGTTCAAGCGGCCGCACCACTGTCCTCTCCTCTGGCAGTTTGCGCCGGTTGTGCTGGAGGTAAGTCTCAACCTTTCTAGAGTCAGGCCATCCAATATGAATAGAGGACCTCCATCTTGCTCACTTGGGACGGAGGAGATGATTCCAGATGGATGTTTTCATCCTTGCATTGTCTGATATCAATCGGATTGGCTGGAAATCAACACATGTCGAATACTTCGCTGCTATTTCAGTTCCACGGAGGTTTGCCATCTTAGGCCGCGAAATTTGCTGACAAGCTTAGCTATTCAACCAACAAACAAAGTTATCCAGTGCCTGATTTGTAGTTCGGCGAATCAGGCGAGCGTCATCACAAGACTCTGCCTCCACTGCTATGCAGCGCACGCTCCACGGACAGGACACAAGCATGACACTTCCTTCCTTGGTTGTGATTCAGACTCTATCGTCCAGGACAACAGGCTTCCGCCCGAGCTTTGGACAGTAAGGAGGAACTCATCGGCAAGAATGTGGTTCGAGCATCGTCCTTCAGGATTCAAGACATGGATCACTCCCATGACTGCAGTGGTGGTACTGCCGCCTGGGTGGGTACACATGCGTGATCCTCAAGGGAATCTTTATTACCAAAACAACATCACTCGGGAGACAACAAGAATTCACCCTGCAAACCTTCCATCCGGGTGGACAGAAGCAAAAGATCCTGATGGGAAATCTTTCTTTGTCCATAATGACCTACAGCTCGCGTCCTGGTGCCGTCCAGGCCAGCAACCACTATTCGCGGCTTCTACTGCCGCCGCCATATCGAACAATCAAGCAGCTCGACCTCCTATAGCAGACAATCTAACAACGAGCAAGATACGTCCTCAACCGATAGCCATGGCACCTAAACCGAATGTCCAGGGCCAGAGACCAATAGCCAGACTTCAACCAGGCCAGCAACAGGTGTCTCTTGCTACCGTCACGGAAGCTACGATCAATCTTCTTGATCCATCGAATGGTGGAATCGTTCGAAACACTAAGATTGTCGGCCATATTGCGGGCCAAAGTGTCAAAGGCACGGTCAAAGCAGTCGCTCAAAATCAACGTCTCCAAACATTTGCACGCGGGACTGGGATAGCGATGGCGAACAAAAAGGTCAAGAAAGCCTGGCGCAAAGCTGCAAAAGAAGTGGCATCTCTCGAGGGCCGTCGTAAACAGGAGATTCGAGTAACACAGACTGGACCTCAGGGAAAGATCGCTGTACAAGGAATCGATGATAGCTTTGACGGGGAGTACGTGATCGAGTACGAAGATGGTAGTATTGAATACTATGATGCTCAAGGGAGGCTCTTGAGAACGAGCACTATTGGATCACAGCGTGTTCAGCAGCAAAACCCGAAATTAGTGCACCGTCCTGCAAATCAGCAGCGACCTCAACCCCAACCAGTTCACGGTCCGCAGCTCTTGTTACAGTCAGCACAACAGACCCAGACTGCTCAATTGCAGCACCCTCAATTGCAAGAAAATTTTACACAATCGCCATCTGGCTCATCGCAGCAAGGTCAAATACAGAGTAGCCAGACAATACAAGTCCAATCGCAGCCATGTCAGTCACAACAAGTACAACCCCAACAATTCCAAAACCAGCCTCAAGTGCAGCAGAACCAATCTCTCATGGGCCAATTACAACAAGCAGCCCAAGATCAAATAGAGCAGGCTGTTCAACAACACTTGGCACAAATCCAATCTCAGCCTCAATCACAGACACAACAAACCCAATCCATCCTTCAACAACAGCAAGCTCAGAACCAACAAATGCAACAATTGCTTGAGCAGTCAAAAATACAAGCCCAACAAAATTTCAATCAACAACTGCAGCAGCAATTGCAGGAACAGCAACAACAAATGGCTTCGAGACCAGCAGCTCAATCACAATACGGTCAAAATCAACCCGGTCTCCTCGATCAAGCTGTTTACGTTTTGCAGCAATCATCTGGGCAACAGCCACAAACTGCTTCCCTTATAGATCAAGTTCTAACGCAAACTGTGTACATGGACTCTTCTCCCGCCCAAGCAATTTACATTGATCAAGCGCCCACTCAGACACTCTTCGTCGACCCGTTCGCAGAGCAACAAACTGTTTACGTCGATCAAGCGGCATATTTGCAAGACCGGGTGCTTTACATGGATGGTGCAGCTGGAGATGTGAACGTGGAGGTCAGTATTGAGGAAAATGTTTATGTTGATCAAAGCTACTCCGTTCAAGAAGAAACGGTCAGCGTCGAAGGTGGAAATTGTGAGCAAGTCTATGAGTTACAAGATGATGGGTGTGTAGACTGGGGATTTGAAGTTGGTCCTGGCGATTGTGGTGGGTTTGAAGATGTTGGTTGTGATTTTTGAGCTTGTGTCTATTGCCTCGAGCTTTTGATAATGCTTGTCATGATATCATGGCAAACAGAGAAAGTCGGATGATTTTGGTCAAATCCACCAGCAAATGTGTGTCGTCATGAGAAGGATATTCTTGGGTTGATCAAATCCTTGGCTTCCACCTCCACTCAGGCAACGTGGTGTTTTGAGTCGCGAATCGGGCCATGTGTAACTCTTTGCTCTTGCTATTTGGTCTTCTTAGAATTGCGAATAACATAGTTCAGCCAACCCTGGGTGAGATGTCTGTGTTCCACAGTCCTAGCTGTAAGCTCGCCAAGCGATAGTTCTCTGTCGCGTTAAGAATTTGCGAACACAAACTCCTTGAGGCAAAGAAGCGGGCAAAAGGCTCTCGTTGACAGTTCATGATGTCCAAGGTCCACGGCTTGTTCGGTCATAGCTTGGTAAACTCCATGTTCTACACCAATGCCAGGGCCGGGCAAGCAATCAAGCTCAATCAGCTGTGACCACTGGCAGTTGTACGAGCCATGGTGACACAGACAAGCGGCTCAAGCGGTGACTGATAGGCTGATAATGAGAGGTAAACCAGCAGGAAGACATGCAAGGGACAACACGCAGATAGCACAGTCATACTTTTGGACATGTTTAGTTTGAGCTTGGAGTCCTTAAAAGCAGGTGTCGCCATATTTCGAAATTCGTTCGCCATCCTCAGGGGGCCAGTGCATAATGACAAGTCCAGGGCATCTGTGGAGGAAGAAGCACCGTTCAGCTGGTGATTCGTCGTCGAACATCACTTGGCCAAGCCAAGATGGCGACAGAGACATCGGTGAGCTGATGGTCGTCGATAGAGGCCACGGGTCAAACCCTCCTTTCCAATCATTGATAGCTGACTTTCGAGCCCGATCTGCCTGCAGTGGAGTTTACAACAGAATCCAGTCTCAAACGACTTCGACAATGGTGTGTGATGGGAAGGCCTGGAAAGGCTTCAGAGGAGGTGAAGGAGGTGAGTGTGTTGGTGTTCCGTTCGTTGATTCTCACAAGAGCCTGAAACCATCCGAGTCGGGCTTGAGCCTCCGATTGCGGCGACATTTCACTCTAGAACTAAGTACAATTTCGAGACGGCAATAATATAGATTGGATCATGTCAGCAATACCACTCAATCAACCGCAGCTAACAACTGCCATAGGACTCGAAAGGGACCCTGGAATTGCCAAACATGGCATTGCAGCTGCCGAGTCAAGACCAATGACTCCGGTTTTGAGCCATAGACTGAAGCACGACAAATCTATTCTAGCTCTGGTCGTCTCAGCAAACTGCATCTTTGCTGGTACAGAGGGTGGAGAGATACTGGTAGCTAGACCTCTCCTGCCACACAGCTTCTGCTCACCAATTGTCCAGGTGCATAACCTCGAAACCTACAAGCGAATCGCTGTGATACTTGGTCACAAAGGCAGTGTATTGAGTTTGACTCTCTCCGAAGATGGCCAATTACTATTCTCTAGTGCAGGAGATAGGTTCGTCAATGTCTGGGACACGAAGACTTTGCTCAGAGTCTACTCGATATACTCCACGTACGACATTGGCGACATCTTCTGCGTCTCCTATTCCTCGACATTGAACACCGTCTACCTCGGCGCACAAAATACCTCGATACAGGTGATTATAGCCTAGAGCATTCAGAGCGCCTGGCTAACATAATTCCAGTGGTACGACTTGAACGAAAAGGATCGTCGTCCGAAACCTACCCCTATTCTCCACCCTTGGTTGCGCGAAGACCGTTTCTTCGATTCCCTTGGACCTGGTGGCGTTCGTACACCGCGTCCAGAATCGGTCAAAGACCACCCTACACATGCCGAAGGCGGACAAGATCTGGAAATAGACAAATCGCACATTTGTCAATATGCCCATTATGGTTACGTATACTGCATGGTGCTGGCGAAAGGTCTGAGAGATGACCCAAAAGAGGAGGTTTTGATCTCAGGAGGTGGAGATGGCGCTATCAAGCTGTGGACAATTGGAGGTGAGGACGGTGCTATATCCGAGTTGCACAAATTGGACGATGGCAGAGACGAAGGAGACTCTGTCTTGTCGCTCGTTCTTGATGGCACATTCCTGTACACTGGAAGAATTAATGGCGAGGTCAACGTGTGGGACCTAGAGACTCGGCAACTGGTGCGCAACTTGGGCACAAAGACTAAGGATGTGCTGGCACTTTCACTTGGTGGCGGATATATATTTTGCGCTGGCGTCAGTGGCACTGTCGATGTAAGTTGGTTGCGCCAGATGTGCGTACTTATCCTAATATCGAACAGAAATACAACACTCAGTACGAGCTGGTTTCGAGATTCAAGGCACACAATGGCAGAATACTGGCATCGGCTTCCACGCGATTTCGGAATCAGTTTCTCTACATCACAGGCGGCAATGACGATACGATCACGATTTGGAACATTAGTGATTCCGGGCAAGGAAACCTGCCGGGTGTGAAGACTAGTAATGGTATGGTTTTCAACGTCCATAGTAGGGATAACCAGGGCTAACGAGTGACATAGAAAAACTAGTCCAAGCATTGAAAGAGTTCGTCTCATACGAGACAGTTTCCTCAGACTTACGCTATCAAGCCTCCTGCCGAAAAGGTGCATCGCATCTCCGATCTGTGTTCAGGGATTTTGGCGCTCAAACAACAATGCTCGGTCTCGAAAATCCAGAGTGGAATCCCATCATTCTAGCCAAGTTCAAGGGCAATCCATCCACTTCAGCAAAGCGGAAAAAGATCTTGTTCTACGGACACTACGATGTCATTCCCGCAGAAAACGAACAAGGCAAATGGACTTGCAACCCCTTTCAAATGGAGGGCATCAACGATTATCTGTATGGTCGTGGCACTTCTGACAACAAAGGTCCGATCATGGCTGCTATTTTCGCTGTCGCAGAACTGGTTGCTCAAAAGGCGCTGGACTCCGATATTATGTTTCTCATCGAGGGCGAAGAAGAGAGCGGATCTCGAGGCTTTGAGCAAGCGGTCAAGGCCAACAAACATCTCATCGGGGACGTCGATTGGATATTGCTGGCTAACAGCTACTGGTTGGACGACCATGTGCCTTGCTTGACCTACGGGTTGCGAGGTGTAATTCATGCGACCGTGGAAGTGAAAAGTACACACCCCGACTTGCATAGTGGTGTTGACGGCAGCTCTCTCCTTGATGAAAGTGTCAAAGATCTCGTCGCATTGTTGGCGAAATTGACGGGCAAGAACAATCGCATCGAAATACCCTCTTTTTATGATCCCATTCTTCCTCTATCAAAAGAAGAGGAGGGTTTATACCAGGAGATTACGCGAACATTGATACATCGAAACCCAAGTCTAGGAGATCCTCACGAACTCGCCGAAACACTTCAACGAAGATGGCGTGAGGCATCACTAACGATCCATCGTTTCTACACATCAGGCCCCGACAACTCTACCATCATACCAAGCGTGGCAAAGGCCGCCATTTCTCTTCGTCTTGTTCCAGAACAAACGGCGCAAGAAGTTGCTGACGGTTTGACTTCATTCCTTGAAGAACAATTTGAAAATCTCGGCAGCAAGAATCAGCTGACTGTCGCCATTGATCACAAAGCTGAACCGTGGCTTGGAGATTACAACAACAAAATCTTCCAAACTTTGGAAGAGGCTGTCATCGAGGCTTGGTCGGACAAGAGTTGTACACCTGGACTGGCACCTTCACGGCGCCGCCGTAGCTCAGCCAGTGCTGCAAAGCTGACAACACAAGCAAACGGACGATACCCCACGAAGCCTTCTCCCACGACATCATCAACCCTCGCCACAGGCAGCTTGACTCCGCCTGAAGAATCTTTTGACGTCGAAGATACCTTGCCCTCCCCACCGCCGGTCCCATCGAATGGATCCTATTTCCCATCTCGCCACAATTCCATTCCATTCCCAGACAAGAAACGTAAGCCTCTGTATATCCGCGAAGGTGGTTCGATCCCAGCGATTCGGTTCTTGGAGAAGGAGTTTAGTGCTCCGGCTGCCCATTTCCCGGTTGGTCAGGCCAGTGATAGCGCTCATTTGGACAATGAGAGGTTGAGGGTGACGAATCTGTTTAAGGCCAAGGAAGTGTTTGGATTTGTTTTCAAGGAGTTGCCTAAAAGATGAGTCTGGGACTGCGTTGCAGAAGCTATTGTGTTGGATCTTGTGTTGATACCCATCTTGTTAGGCTTGTACGTGTATGATTATCACATATCGGGTTAGCTTCAATTGATGCACTTACTTTTCACTCTTTGCACTCGCTCCTATCTTGGTCACAAGTGCACTGACTGAAACTTTGACATTATAGAACCTAAATTCGATGGCGATGGCGTCTGAGAAATATGGGATCAAGGTCGAGTATCCCGTTGACGGGCTGGAAGATCTCGGTCTGCCATAACATGAAGGCAGATTTGTTGGAGGCTTGGAGGGGGTTTAATGAAAGGATAGATCAAATGACACCTTGAGCGTAACCCCTCACTACAACGAGGTCTAATTAATCACGCGAACAGCCTTGCTATTCCACACACAGGTAGCCTACTGCAATTAAGATGATTAGATCTCAAGTCCTTACCTTTGACTCGCTGGGATTCTCTCGTCCGGGTCGATCTATCTGATTCTTTCATTCCGATTGCGATTCTTTGTTGTCGGGTAAGTTGGGTAAGGCTTAACCTTGATATTCCAAAACCGATTCTTCGCGTATCTTAGGCTCTTTAGCCTTTGAACCATAACAATGACCACATCGACAATAACTTGACCTCTTTCGCACGGTCATGTCGTTCAGTGATTCTTCTCTGTGCTTACTTGTATTTGGTGCGCTGTTTAGGCTCCTCGACCCATCTGTGAAGCGAAGATTTTATTGGCTTTGGATTAATTCCATTCTGGGTTTATACTATCGATTGATTCCTGGTGATTATAAAGGATAAAGAGAATTATTGCTAGAGAGGTTTATTAGTATCGGTCTCTTACTGATATTGTCAGTTTGGGGTTTAGGTCTTATTTAGGGGGCACAGCATTGGGGATGTGCTGATCACTTCAATCGCATACATAGGTACCTTATACCCCCCTGAACCTTCAACACAAAATCCTTATCAGCAAACCCCATCTCAAAGCGTCCCACCCAAGTAGCAAGCAATGTCGCAAACTCCCCTTTCGCAAAATCCTTTCGCTTTGCTTGTGCTTGTGCTTGTGCCTGTGTTTACGGTCCAATCTACTACTGTATGTACCTCGGTAAGATGAGAACAATCATCAGTGACGGACGCTGCCTTTGCTCGCTACGAGTATGAAGTTGAGATGGCATCGGAATATTAATGAACCTCGGTCGAAATGCCATCAGCGTGATCAAGGTACTTGTACGATGTAGAGGGAGTGGAAGAGGAAGAGGAAGAAGAGGAGCAGGCTCCGTACAAGTATCCGCAACCTTGGGTAGAACTAGTACGGAGACAACCCCCTCAGGCTGTCCTCTACTTTCTGCCCTTTATCCATTCTTGCTATGGCTGTAAATATCTCCTTGGAGCCTCAGTCGCTCTCACTAAGGTACGTCTAATATCCTTCGCCATCAGGTTACAACCCAAGAGGCCTCCGCGCACCCGCCCCTGGAATCACAACTCAATCCCAATGTCTTAGGAGACACCCGGTTCTCATATGCGATCCCTGCCTCCATCATCAAGTAATAGCGGGCCTCGGATACTACAATGGAGGAGCAAGAGAAGGAATTAAGGATCTGGCGGAAAGAGCCACCGCGAGGACATTGAGGAGACCACGGTTCGATACGACTGTCGCACCCATCAAACACCATCACGCCTAGGATGGGTACTACAACTGTTGAGAAAGAGGAGGAATTAAGCATGTGAGCTTGTTTGGTGTCACCCTACTCGAGCCCTGCAGTATAACTCCCAAAACGAGCCATGGCCGAAGCCTCACAACCCTTGCGACCCTGACGATATGGGAGATATGAGTGCAACCGGCAAATGACGACCTTACGGAAGCATCTACCGAGTAGTATGACAGACCTTACTCCCTCTCTCTGTACCGCCACTCATGGCCCTCGCTTGCGATGCTGGCATCGGGGAAGCAGACCCAGATCAATACAATGGTGAAACAAGAGACAGTTTTGAAGACCTTGCCGTTCATATTTTGCAAAGAGCGGTTTGCAGGAGGTGCTCCGATCTTCGACGCTCGTAATGAGACTTCGAGATTCATTGGCAGTATTTTCTCCGATATTGAGAATGATGGGCTTGAATTTAGTTCAAGGCATTCTTCTCATCGGCAGTGGCTTGTGCTTCTAACAGCCGATCGCCACAGGTCTGAATAGACGAGGAAAAATTGAAAAGGCGCCAGAGCTGGGGCGAATGTCGAAGCCGGGCGCTGGTCCGAAATGAAAGCATTGTGATCTTTGCCCGCGCAGGCTTTGGAGGTTTCAAACAAGGCAAAACTGGAATCAAACTAAGAGCTGGAACTTGGAAAGAGAAAGAGAGGAGGAGTAAAATTCAGATCCCAATTCAACAGTATTTGGATCTTCCAAATTGCGTTACCGCACTTTTGTATGTCAAATGGCGACGCACAAGAGTGGTGTAACATTGTTTGGCTCATTCAATTGCCATTTAATTTCCAAAATGAAAAGGTGGTGATTCATTCGAGATGATGGTGGGGACGAATTCTGGATTGACAGGACGAGCCCTATATGCTTTGCCGTTCCATTGCTTTGAGCTTTTCGGAGTCTAGTCGCCCGAAAACCGCCATGGTACACGAATTCTTTGGTCAAGCTCTTCGACCAGTAATCATCTGGTGCGAACCCTCTGAGCAAGACTTGACTCTTACTCTAAACCAACTTCAAAGATCACGATGGTTTTCGAACTCAGACCTACGCCTCTGGTCTGCAGTCTGAAGAAGCGTGATATACAGCCTCTTTTGCGAGATAGTCGGAACTCTGGGAGACACAGACGGAGAAGAGCTTGGTTGTCTGAGAAGAGCAATGTGCATCTAAGGATACACTTTCGAGGGTGAAATGATGCCCGTTCTGCGACGATTCGGTAAACAGACCCATGATCCCGTGCTATGATAGCCACGACTATGCCGGTTCGCCAGCTCGGGCATTAGGAATCTAGGGATCTACAGATTCGAGCTGTTGTCCAATTGCTCCGCTCCAATGGTCTGATTTTGACTGCAAGGAATGTGTGGCTGGTGGCAGTCAAGCGCTCATAGCGACGTTGCTTTTCGATCCTTCGTTGTCGGCTCCTTCTGTCATACCGGAGGACAATGCGGTTAGCATTGGATTCCGGTCTAGGCGGCGAGTAATATAGCCACTCGCAATCAGCCGTCTTCGCCAAAAGAGTACCTGATGTTCTTTCGGAAGCAAGCTCCGTCCTGCCGTTGTTATCATTGTCGCCTCCTTATAAGTCGCATGTTTCTTCCTTTCCAGGAGAAGGTGCTGCCGGAGGAGTCGACGTGCCTGGTCTTCGTCTACCCTCCTTGAAAGGAACTAAGGTTTCGACGAGTGCGAACCTTTAGGCCTGTTTGCCAGTTGTCTGTTGTATTGCTGGGTTGTCTCCGCCTTTTTCAGCCGTGTCCGATGTCTCCAGAATTCCCTGTTGGTCATCATGGGCTCGGGATACGCGTTCGGAAACATCTGGCTCGTTGCCTTGGCTCATTTGCCAGGTGGCAGCCCTAGAGACGGCTTGCCGAAGTTTATGGTGGGCCTTGTGTCGCCACAATGTCTCGGTGGATTGAAACTTGGAGGAGAGCGATCATGCATGCCGCCGACAGTCACATCTTTTGTCGTACTTTGTACTGCTCCCGTGCGCCCTTGCCACTCTTGCAGAATCTATACCATTCCTAACATACGCGCCTACGATGTCGTGATGTCGTGGGGTGGTTTTGGCGGGGGGAGGCAGGGCGTGATGTTCAAGTATCATGGGTTTCTGAACAGAGGTCAATCGACTGGCTACGCGTAGAAATGCCTTGTTGAGCCGAAACATGAACCGCAGATTTCCATTCGTCCAACGCCGCGCTTCAATTGGATATTGGCGGAGGGCCATGGGATTGCTGTGACTGGCCATCTTTGAGTACTTGTAAGCAAACGATGAAGCTATTGGGAGCCTCGATGTTGATGTCTTGTTCGATGCGTTTTCGACGGCTCTGTGCCACTGTCAGATTGCTGTCAAGCCATGAAATGTTTGGGGATTCCTAGGTCTTTTGAGGGAACTCTGGGATGCATCCTGAGTTGCCATGGCTGTATGGCATTGTCTCAGCAAGTGTCACGATCACAACATCTCGAAGGAAGTGTTCTGCTTCAACGTGATGTTCGCTCCTACAAGGCCCCGAAGGCACACGACTTGTGAGAGAAGTCTAAAGCTCCTGTCGGATACAGAAACATCATTTGCATGAAGAGTCCTCAAGTGCCGTGCTTCATTGATGGTTTCTACTACCTAGGGGTGGCACACTATTCGCTAAAGCTTCACGATGCTGCTATTCCTGGTCATCTGGCATTTGTGAAGAGACGTAGTTCTACTTGGATGGAAGAACGGCGGAGGTTCTACCAATTGTCCATCTCATCGCCTTTCGTCGATAGACAGAGAAATCTTCATCTGATCGACAGTCTAGATCCCTCCTTGGACGACTGAAGGGTTGGCAAAAGCTTCACCTCTCTACTTCGAATGTCACCACTGCCTGCCAGAAGAGATACAGCTTTAGGTGACCAGCATGAAGCTTTCTGGCACTTCATCAAGTTCTGCTCCTGAATCGGATACTGGCTTGACGCAGAATACACTTCCCCCAATCTTGACGCCGGTGCCATATCTACTGCCAAATCTTCTGCACTACGTCCCCAACTGTGTACCATTGTTCGATTGTCCTGATGGTGACTGCCTGGGCTGCGTCTCATCTTCGGCTTTCCCCTTTCTTATGGTGAAGTCCCAGTTCTGCATCGTCGGCTTGACTCGCTTCCAGCCTCATCACTACCTCCGTCCCTTGCCCAGCCGAGTCTCGGGATATTGTATCCTCGAATTAGATCTCGCAGTATTCTTGTAATGCGATGAGTGGTCACAAAGACTGTAGATACTCCCGCATGATCCAAATCCACACCGTGAAGGGCCGGCCGTGAGATCAATCACCCGGGCACCGCAGTGTTCTCAATCCCTTCCCGTACCTATAAATCCTACTTCGCTTCCGCCTCAGCATCGTACCACCTCCACCTCTCAACAACTTTGCTACACTGAACATCTACACCCAACTCACCAAACCCCGGAGATTATCGCTAAAGATGAATCCTCACAAGGCCCTCCAAGCTAGCATAACTGGTCTCCCATGGAGGTAAGTACCCTCATCACGTCGACTCCTTTCGCGTCGCCCTGTACAGCACCTGACTACATCGTAACTCGTTTGCCTCATCAACCCTCCTCCGCTCATGAGCTTCGCATCATGTACATGCCCCTTCGCGTGCCAACTGCTGGCTACTCCAAGCTTTTGGAGAAGATTACAAGTTGCGACCGTGCAGACCGCTCTCCCATCAACAACCCACGCTTTGTCGCTTGCAACAGGACTATGATCAGCTGGCATTGAAGCAAGCTCGCGAGTAAGCTATGCGGTTACTCACAAACCAATCTTTGGGAGGCATCGTCTAGCTTGTTCTCATAAAGCGCGAACACCGCCGTCATTTTCCAAAATCATCCCATCCCTTCAATCTTCTTTAGCCTCCTAGCCGCAATGCAATTCTAATCTATTTTCAGCACCGGTACCGTCCACACTCAATATTGCACCGGTTGCAGCAAGAAGAGCGAAGTTATGTATCGCAAATGTGCAGACTGTAGCCATGCAATCTGCAAGAACTGCTTCAACAGCGATGGCATGCGGCACCCAGGTTTGTGCAGGTCTGGTGATCGATGGTATCCAACACTGGCACAAGAGCAAGAGATTCTTGCTGCACATGGCGCGCGAGCGCCGCTTCGACCGGCCAATCTCCCAGAGCCCCCTGGACATCGCGAGGACTGGAGAGACTGGAGTATGTATGAACCTTCATGTAAAGAGTACAGCATTCTAACACATCCCTATAGCTTCATCCTCGACTGCAACTTCAATGGTGTCAGGTGTGTTCTGCCCCTCGCGATTCCTTAACATCATTCTAACTCATTGCAACAGCATCGTCAACAGCTGCTGCCACCCCATCTACACCATCGCGCAACGCCGCAGCCGGTGGCCCATCTTCAACTGCGGGAAATTCAGGTTCCAGTCTCATAGGCTCAAGCCCAACCGTCGGCATCCCAATTCTCAATAAGCCAAAGGACTGGCGCTCGCCCGTCAAGAAAGAGCGAAAGCGAAAGGCAAAATCAGAGGCAGAATCGTCACCAGCGCCAGCTTCTGGTCGCAGAAAAATCTCCGAGACCCAGTCTGCGCCTGTGGCAAAGCCTGCACCAGTCGCACAGCCTGCATCGGTAATTACAAAGCCTGCGGCTGGACCCATGCCATTTGGTCTGAAGGTGCCTGCAGTTAAACAACCTGTGAGGAAGGTGGTCATTGCAAAGACCTCCAGCACTTCAGGTGCCTCCAGTACTTCAAATGCCTCCAGCACTGCCAAAAAGCTTTCTTCTACCGAGACAGTCAAGGCGTCGGCTTCGAACGAGACGTCCACCACTAACAAGACGTCAGCCTCTACTGATGCCAAGGTCTCTGCTTCAACCACCTCAACCAAGGCATCTTCCTCTACCAAAGCGATTTCTTTCGCGACGGCCAAAGCTCCTGCTTCACTTAATGCAATTCCGTCTGCCGGCATGATCGCGCCTGTCAAGACAACCAATGTCTCGACCGCACGTCAGAAAGAGGACGAGGCTGCTCTCTGGGGCGCACCTCATGAGAGTAATGAGTTGGAGAAGAAGAAACCATTGCCTTCTGCATTTCGTGTACCTGGAAAGTCGGCTCGAGACAGTCTTACCAGGCGCGTCAGTTTTGTTGAGAAGCGCATCACGACTAATTTTGACACTGACGATGAAGACGAGGATGACGCAACCTGGGGCAAAAGGGATCAGAACAGCCAGGCTATCGCTCCAAAGACCATTGCGCGTGGCCCGAGGCGCATCCAGCCACCCTCTTCCTTTGGCTTTGGGTATTCGGCCGAGACGATCCCAACAGTTTTTCCAGAGTCCAACGAGCGTGCCACTCCAATCACCCGTATGACCAGTGAGCGCAACCGTGGGTCCAGCGTGCCTCCCAAGATGCCTTCTAGAAAGCGCCGCGAGTATAGTCCCTACTCCGAAGACATGGTAACTGGCACATCCGATGTCAACCGACTCGGCCCATCGTCTCACGCACGCACCGAAAATGTGGTGCAGAACTTCCCCAACGCCACCGCCGCCAGTGGTGTGGTCACTTTGGATGTACGCGGCATAGACACCTTGACCCTCAAGACTGCCCCAGGCTTCTACATCCGCACAGATGCATCTGGCAAAGAGGCAGAGTTGCCGGCCCAGATGTTCTACCAGTGGCTTGGAGAGGGCCGTGCTACCCTACACCAGGAGTTCGTCCTCTACGTCGATGATGCAAAGAACCCTCCACATGACTTGATTGGAACCCGCGACATCCCTACAAACGGAGCGTTCGAGGGATTTGAGATGAACAATGGGAAGATGGGTGATTTGCAGAGCGCAATCACCTCGGCTAAGCCTCGTGTCCGCTCAGCGAGAATTGCCAAGCTTGCTGAAAAGTAGGAATGGTGGATGAATGGATTTGGAGATGATGGTCTGATGGTGTGATGGGGATGGATAGTTGGGTGGTTTCGACGTGGATGAGATGATTGGAGAGGATTTTGCAGGCGGTTTGAGATTCTGATGGGTTTTGGTGCACATGGTTGAGAATTGGTCTTGAGACCTGATTCTTCGTGCCTCTTTTGAAGGCGAGCTTTTTGAGAAGGCTCATTCGACTGTACCAGATAGACAAAGAATTGTGCAAGAAACAGGTTTTGCCGAGTAAAATTGTTTTGTTCGTTCGGATGTCGATGAAGAGGTTAGTTCGTCTGGAGTAGGAGTAGATTGGTGGGATGGATTAACATCGATGGTCCTCAGCTCAAGACGAGATTGCGGTTGAGATAAAGGTGAAGATATGAATATTTCTAGAGCTAGAATAAAATATCGAGATAACTTAATATTGATCATCTTCAACTCATCACGAATGTATTAGTGAGACATACGCGAAGATCCGAGTCCATCCAGAACACGAACACACAGTTATCGTAACTCGATCTCAATAATATTCAACGCTAGAAAGGGCTTCGACTATCAACGAAGTAAAGAATTGAACCTATCTAGATATAGATGTCAGCGTTGGCATATCTCGATATTGATGAGATCCACATCGAGAAGAGTTTAGATTTATCCAAACCAAGACCAATTGATTATATTTTTAAAGATAACTTTCCTTCCTAGATAAACAGTATTACCGAGTCTTTCTTATAGAGAGGGGTAGATATATCGTATATTACCTTCTTAAACCGGTCTAGTAATACATTGAAGGCTTAGTCTCCAAGTACCCGCCCGATAAATCGCAAAGGAAACCCAAATAATATTGGAAAACCGATACTAGGCGAAGAGAAAGTCTTCCTCTAGTTATTGAGTCATTCGGTACTTAGTTATATGATGAAATTCAATACGTGGTTTCATTTATCGGATGTAACAACGAAATCACTAACATACGCGTACATCTTATCCATACATGCGTAAAATGCCGTCCGGTCTATACAGAGTCCGTGCGTGCAAAGAACATCAAAATCTAATTTTTATTTAGGTGAGGGTAAGAGAGCTACCTAGGCAGTCTAAGATATACAGCTAGATTTTATTCCAGCATAAACGCCAAGATATAACAGTCATTCTCGCACGCACAATACCTCTTAAGTTGAGCACACTGAAAGAATTTTAGTAGCTATAGAAACTATGCTACTCAATCTCGGGTCGGCCCTGGTAAATAGTACAAGGTCGAACTAATCAACGAGCTAGAATATCTTACGTAGCCCTATAGACCTCCTTTATACGGGCTACTTCATTCAACTTATTCGGATGATACTGAGGGCATTAGAAAGCTGAAACCTACGCCGCGAAGTCATTCGACACTCACTACTGGAAGATTCACAAGAAAGAGTGTACGACGCCAATATAATCGCCGAAACCAGTGGTACCGAAAGTGGTGGCGTAGTCGTAAGTCGAGAAACCAAAGGAGACTGCTTCGAGTCTGCAGACTTCTAGCGCCAGTGTAGGTAATTTGGTGTTTCAAAGCGCGTGGAACATGAAGCCTAAAGGACCAATTGAAGACCATCCCCTTCCAGTCACGCCGTGAATTTTGGTATCGAAGATGGTTTCTTGATGAGTGTATGCCCAGGATAATGCCAGTTCAGAGGGGTACTTCGCCCCGGTGAAAGATGTCCATGGGGACCTTGAGATGATATGATGCAGGCTTGCTCCGGAATGGAGGTAGCGATTGCTTCGAGCAGTCGGAGTTCGGTTTACAGTGCAGTATAGCGGCGGGGCCAAACCCGCTGTCTTGCGACAATCTTTTGGTTTCGAGAAAATACCAGAAAGCGGAAATTCCAGACCGGCTTGGTGCCGGTATTGGGTGTATACGCAAGGGTTTCCATTTCCAGCAACGAAGAGGACTTGAAAAACTTTCAGGCAATGTAATCATGAACAAACCTCATCAAGATGCTCAACACTTCAATTTCCTTGTTCTCTGAGTTTGAGCTCGAAGATCAGAGCCCCTCGCAATGCGACAAGGCCGTCCCCGTAAGAGCAAATGAGTCTCACTTAGTAACCCAAATGATAAAATCTGGATTCGTAGGTATACATAAAAGCGCTGAAGCATTGGGAGCGGAGAAATTAGGCGGTGGGCGGAGCAGCAAGTGATCGAGGCAGATCGTAACCAACAACGGAAATGGCACTATCTGGATACTATAGTAGAGATGGTAGAATGGTGTGACAAGGCGAAAGACGGTAAAATCTTACCACATGTGCCACCCTCTGCCGTGGAGAGTTGCCTTCCTGAAAAGCCAAAACGAGATTCCTCTTTCATGTTGCAAGACTTGTCTGCTTGATGTTCATCCCTTTTGATATCTTGCCAGAGCTTTGTGAACTGAGACTCGAGCCACTTGAACTCTTTCTCCTGCCATGTCCAGACTGACCAGCGGAATTCTTCTTCTTGTCCTCTGTGCCACCTCCCGAGCTCTTCACCCTCGCATCCGATCTCGCATTCTGGTAGGCTTCCAATGACCGCGACGGTTGTAGTTGGAGAGGGAAGTACCCATCTCCGCCATCACTCATCTTCAATTCCGTTATGCTTGGCGTCCTCGCACGACTCTGTGCAGGGCTCATTCTCATGGCCTCGGGGCTCCAATTTCCGCTCCATCGTTGACTACCTCCGGTGAGACTGCGTTGATGCCTCCGTCTCTCCACGGTGGGAGCCGGCAACTCCAGGCGTGAATTCATGTTGATCCATGATGCCTCTTCACCAGGATTCACAGCCGTCTCTCTCCAACCTCCAATGCCCTCGAAATCGCGTGTTGCACCCGGTGCCCCAGCGCCCAGCAGTGAAGCAAAGCTCGCAGACTTGCTTGGGCCATGTTTACCAAGTACTGTGAAGTCCTGAGACGAGCCAGAGCTGAAATTGCTGCCCCGTCGGCTTCGGTGTTTGTGTGGGGGAGAGGGTTGAGGAGTAGGAGCTTTGGTCTTCTCGAGGACGTAACTACGTATCAAAGCCAGCAGCAAGTCTGAATAGACAATTGACACTCTGATCAGCAAAGTGCCGACAGCGAGGGCTGTAGTGAATGCTGCGAAGAAGGCGAGAGGAATGGAGAAGAGGAGGATTACTGGCGGCACGAGGACATATAGAGGGTTCAAGACGGAGGGGGCCATGATGAGGTGATGGGATAGAGAAGCATAGTAGTGGCGAGCATAAGAGACCGATCTTCTACAAGATAACGTCGTGGTTCCGGTTACACGAAAAGGCGGAGAAGCCTGAGTCTGGGGGTCTGGGGTAGAACTCCCTTCGTTCTACTGGCAAGACTCGGGCTTCATCACATGAAAGATTACGACCAAGTCTCGGCCCCTCACAACCACAAACCAACTTCATTCAGGAATTGAACATGATCGAATCTGCCATTGGAACTGCCGCAGAAAAGCGAAATTCTCCTGGAATCCAGCTGCCGTAGCACCTGAACTGGCACAATCTCCTCCTAAACACTCACCTCAGGCTGTGGAACTTGCCCCTATGTAGGCTTGGTTTGAGGAAGTAAAAGTAAGAGCTCGTGTTGTGATATATCCGACCCATCGTGCATCTTGCACTTGGCGCTGACTTGTACTCCAACCACAAGTTCGTGGTGACATCGAGCTGAGCACTGCCACGACTGATGAACTCGGGCTATAAATATCGCTCCTTCAGGTTGTGACTGGCTGCTAATTGATCCAAGCATCAACAAGCAAGTCAATCCCATGAATACAAATCCAGGGGCCTGTTCGGCATCGTGCGAAGACGACCAGCCGAACAACTCTCGCATGCCGAGCTTTGGGGAACGAGGCTACTACTTCGACGTACAAGGCTTCGAATACTACTCATTATATGTCCGCTATCTCAGGCGCTCCAACATCTATCATCGGTGTCGCCAGCTCTGCTCCCTTCTCTCCCACTTCTGCTAATGCTGCTGCGCCTACTGCTACCTCTACGGATGGTCTGGGAAATATCTTCACACAGACGAGTTCTATACAGGTTGGTGGCGCGACGTCTAGTTCATCTAGTGTTGGGATTGTGCAGTCGAATGATGGAGGAGCGGTCGAATGTGGATTCTTCGGCGTTGGTGTTGCGATGGCTGCTGGTTTGCTGTTGATGTAAAACAATCGTTCGTAGCAGAGAGCAATATGGGGGCCGCGGGAATTATATGGGCCTTGGTGAAAGAAGAAGAATAACGTGGATCCAATGTGAAGGTTTCGTTCGAGGAAATGTAGGTTTATCACATAGTGGAAGAAAATCATCCTACGTCATGAAACAAAGTCTCGTCAGCAAATGTGAGTCCACGCGCTACCTAGAAATTCACTGCGTAGCGATATCCCATAAAATGTACCCAAATGGACTAGTAATTGTGTTTGTCCTGCCCGTTCGTCTACATATCCTAATCCAATATCAGCTAACTTAGGGGTGAACGCTTTGATCTTCTATACCCCAGCACCAAACGTCTTGATAAAAGGGCGAATCGACCCGTTCGATGTGAGGTTGCTGCTCTGTGCCAGTGATATGGTCCAACTCCCGAAAAGGGTGTTATTGTCTTGTGCATGTGGCACGGGTATCGTCGTCCTCGAATATGTGTCCCGGCCAGTCCATTGATGAATCCTCGCCATCTGTTGTTACATCTCGGAACAAATCATCAGACCGTCCATCATCGAAGGGATCTGGGAAAAGATCGAATTCGGAGAATAGACTGAGTGACCTAGGGCTCACCATCTCAGCTAGCCTGCGCCCCTCAGTCTCTACCTGCAAGTCAGATTGTTCATACTCTCGCTCTTCTCGATGTCTCTCCTCTTCCTCGCTACTTCTCTTTTCGGCTCCAAAGTTTCTTCCAGACAATGTATCTTTTATCTTGTTATCGTGACCCGTGAGTTCGTTCCACTTTTGATCGACGAAATTATAAGCCCAGTGCGATACTGGTGTCTTCAAGCGCATATTCACATAAAGACTTCGGCCAACTGTGTCGATAAGTGATTTTGCAAAACCCAACTCTCTGAGAGATGAGGTCCAATTTCTTTCCCACCTCCACTTTCTTTTCCCATCAGGCAATAAATTTTCGAATAGAATGTCATGATACTCTCGAGCGATGGCCAGGTTTCTCATTCTGTCCCAAAGGTTCCCAAGCGCAAGATCGCTGCAAGCCCAAGGGTTGAAGCCCCGGTCCATAGCCATCTCTTTTATTTTGTTGAGCGCAAAGCTGCCCAAAGTTCCAGGTTCCCTGCGTTTCTTCCATTCTTCGTAATAGGCTGCGGAAACATCTTCAGCAAGACCGCAGAATATGAGAGCCTCCCCTGAGTTGTAGCGATCTGGGTGACGAAAAGATCCTGTACGATGGCCCGATCCAACAGAATCGGCTGGTTTGAACTGAGATACTTTCCCCCTGTTTCCGTCCGTGACCTCCCTGCTCAAGGCAATCGAGCGAGTGGGATCTGCGAGGGCTTCTCCGCACCGCAGAGGAGTTGGAAGCCGGTTGCTCTGGAGACCACCTTCGAAGCGATTGGCAGTCTCACCGTCATACTCAAAGTAGTTCGTCTGCGACCCTCTTTGACCCTCAAACAACAAAGAAGGGGTTGAAGTGTTAGGACTTGAAGACTGCTTTGCGCGCTTTTGCGCACGATCTGCTGGCTCTGCTGATGAGCGACGTGTTGGGAGATGCACGACATGCGCTCTTCTTGGACTGATCTCGCCCGCGCCTGAATTTCTTCGTTGTTCTTTGTACAAGGCATCTAGCCGACATCGTAATTGAGGGGGAGTAGTTGGAACTTTTGATATCGGGGCCAGGGTAGCTCTGGAATTTCTTCGCGAGGTTATGACTGCTGCACTATTGGTAATCTTTGTGGGTGGCAAGGATATATTATCTTTTTTGGGCCGACCGCGCTTTCTTTTAATAGAGGTGGGTGTAGTATCGGGATTGTCCTGCAAGCTAGGTGTTGGTGAAGCTGAGGAGGATGGAACGGGCGCGGATGGTCTAGGTATGTATTCCTTCTTTGGCCGACCACGCTTTCGGTTGTTTTGAGGTGTTGTGATATTGGGACTGATATGCGAGCTGGATATTGGTGGAGCTGGTTCGGATGCAACGGTTGTGTATGGTGTAGATGTATCTGATCTTCTCTGTGACTGACCTAGTTCCCTTTGAATTTTAGGTGTTTTAGCATCGGGATTGATCTGCGAGCTTGAGACTGGCGAAGCGGGCACGCGCATGGAATTGCAGTGGCGATCTTCCATCCTGAATAGCAATGTAACATTGGTCGAAGTGGTGTGGCCACAGTGGTGTGTCTGCAGTGGTGTGTCTGCAGTGGTATGAAGAGGGATGTTTCTGTGCGTTCTGGTGGAATGACAAGAAAGTACGATCAAAGCGAGACAGGGTCTCCAGCTGTGGTCCGTCCAAGTGGACTTATTGATGTGTAACCTCAATCGGATTAGATGTCATGGAGTAGAGACTCAGCATCAGGTTTTCAGAAAGTTGACATTGGTAGGGATGTACCTGCCGCTGGCCGTGATCCCCAATGATGAAGGAGCAAATGTGAACAAACACGCTAAGAGTCAGTGGATCCATAACATACTTTGGAAAGCGGGCCCCCATTATTTCAAGCTACAATTTATATTCCCCTTGGTTGGCCCTGCTACAGAGGGTCTTCAATCTTGGACTGATCCACTCGAAGTCTTCAAGTCCGAGATACGTCTGACCACTCAGCCTGACCCACATGAATCCAGAGTGGAAGTCAATCTGTAGATATGTATCATACTCTTTCACCGCCGTGATGTTGAGCCATTTTTGAAGAGCGCCGATTTCTGCCTGGGGAATCAATCGAGACCAATCCTTGGTCATAGAGGGTCTCTGGTTCTCAAAAGTAAACGGCAACTTGACGTTGGCGAAACAACATTGAGTCATACTGCTAGAGTCAATATTCATGACTTCGGTACCGAGGCTGTCAGCCACAAGTTGTCCTCCAGTCTTGGCAAGTTCGAAGCAATATGTCCGGATTGCTGCTTCTCCACCACAAATTTCTTGACGAAATTGTATGGCATCGGGAACACATAAATACGGAGTGTAATCAATGGTAGCTACGAATTCAAAGAGATGAACAAAAGGTGTCTTGTTGATTGGTTGGGGATCTCTGCTGCTTTGATAGCCATGGGAGGTAGGAAATGATGTCCGGATCAGATGCTGGTTACGGACGGGAACATGGAGAACTGCACATCCGCGCGGAGTGTAAAGCCATCTGAGTGTATCAGCGATTCTTCAATTGCTTTGAACTCTCCTCACTTCCGATGATAAGGGATGGCGAACTTACTTGTAGCAATTGGACACGAAGAAATCAGGGCCCACCTCACCCAAGTGGCTCAAGTCGATGTGTCCAATGCCATGGGCACCATCGATGAGACTCAAAACGTCCATCTCCTTACACACTCGCACCAAAGCCTCCCAGGGCAGTCTTGCGCCTGGAAACGTGAGGACAGTATCTAGAATATTCGTCAAAGATGGCAAACCAATCACGATAGTCCTTTAAACCTACCAAACATGCAGAGCCTGACAGTTTTGCCTTGACCTCTAAGTTTTGCAATTCTTTCTTTCAGCTTTCTCACAATTTCCTCATCCTGAATCGGATACTCGAGCAAGATGGAGTCGCAAGCCAGGGGCATCATGTCCGAAATAGAAGCGAGTGTTTTCTCGCAGGCGTCATAAATGGTGCTAAAATGAAGCACCACGTCGCCCTCCAAAAATTTCAAGTTACGCAGCACGGTATTCACACCTGTTGTTGCATTAGGAACAAATACAACTTCATCCACCGGAACTCCAAGCATTGGCGCTATCGCCAAGCGAGACCTGTCAATGAGGTTAGGCAGGTCGTAGACGATGAATGTGTCTGGTCGTTCGTGACACAATTTGGTGAATTCATCCTGTTTCTCCTGAATATACCGTGGATAGGCGCCAAACGAGCCATGGTTCAGCGGAGTAAACTCTGGTGCGAACTGGAAGTGGACATTTCGCATGCGCCTGCCAAATTTTGTTTTCCTAGTCATTGCGGAGATGTATGGATGGATGGAGTTGGTTTTGTTATTGCGCTTGATTTGTTGTTGTAGATAGATGCTGCCCGGCAGAGCTTCGGTTGGATTGATTATGTAATCAGAGGTGGGCCTCACGTGTCCAGGTGAACCAGGGCACATTTCTTTCTCCTGAAGCCACTTCGCTAAAACCTCCGATATCTGGTTTGCCTTCCTCCTTGTCTTCTTCAACTCATCTTCCTTTCGCAGCAGCAAGAAACACTGAAGGATACAACAACATGTCATCTCGCTATCAATGTATACGCCATCTCTGCAGCCATGGCACGCCCCGAAGACATCAACATGCCATTTGGGACGACCTGTAAGCCGAGATCTCGTAGGCTTCAATCTTGACTCGCTATCAACATGTGCCATCGGCAGCTAGAAAGGCCTAGCAGCAACGTTCCATGCCTGCCGGACTTGACACGCACGGCATCTAGCCATTTGGTCTTGAGAATATCAAACTCCCGCAGCAGATTAGACCAACGAGGCAATTGCTTCACCTTCTTACAGCACGGCCAATCTTTCAAAGGCACATATCATTCCGCATCGCTCAGTTTTTGGATTCTTCCAAGCCGGAGAAGCCGACTGTAGCTGAAGTGGGTCTTGTACTTGCAATTCAAGCTCGATGCGAAGACATTCTACAATCAGTACTTACAACCATTAATGATGTACAACAGTTCCGTGGTAGTGTTGGATGAAGAAATTCCCACCGTCCCCGCCATCGTCATCCGCAAAAAACTCCACCTTCCAGACACAGATTTCAACTATCCCTCGGGCCAATTCCACACTCTCTCCTGGGACATGGCAACACTCATGTCCACAATACAGCTGAAACATAACATCACAACCGATGAAGATGTTCTCGTAGGGAAACTCTTTTCACTTTCAACAGTTCCTAACACACTCATCAAGTTACCGTACTGGGAAGCGCATGAGATTAGCTGGACGGGCGTGAAGGTGGATGGGAGGGAAACGGTGTGGGCTGAAGAAAATGAGAATCTGAATACTTGGACGCACCCTGTAGGGAATAGTAGTATCAGTCCTCATCGGATGAAGGATGGTAAGGGGTATATGATGGTGGCAGCCTGTTATGGGCCTGATAGGCCTAGGAAGCCGCCGAGTAAGTGGGTGGAGGTATTGGATGAGGATGGTGAGAAAGAGGTAGGAGAGAAGAAAGAGCCGAGATTGTGACCATGGGTTTTTATTGTGTTTGCTACTAACTTACGTTGTAATGAAATCGAGATTTTACACCAGATGTTATGGAGGTGAAGCCTGCTCTGTAAAATATTCTCCCTTTCGATCTCTCCTGCAATCACCCTGCCAGTGCTGTCGATCTTTTTTCTGGCGCGATAGAGGTAAGGTCTCAATATGAAGCCAAGCAGAGAGAAACACAGAGAGAAAAGGACGAGAAGACGCGACAGAAGCTTCTTCACTTGGCTATTATACGCTTCATTCCTGGGCTATTGCCCTCTGCCAGCGAAACCGCAAATTTGAAAGGTATAGCATCTCTCGAGATATGGTCCATCCCAACCGATACACCCAAGGGACCGTCGCGCAAGCTTACAGGCGCTGCTTCCTCGGACGAAAATTGGCGGAATGAGAATGCAGGCGCGGTCGTCTTTCTGTTTTTATCGGTGCTTGCGGCAATTCTAGCCCTTTGTAGGCGGACACTCGACGGCGAAGAAATCGAAGCAAGAGGAAGTAACACACTAAGTGTTTATAATGATTCTCAGAGTGAATTCTTCCAGATGGCAGACGAGGGTTTGCACTTTTCATCTACAACATCAGATTTATTACACGATATTATAACAGCACGGTATTATAACAGCACGATATTATAACAGCCTCGTGGTCACGCAACGACGAGAAGAGTCTATCCTTGTTCGGTTGGCCAAAGTTACTTCTCCAAAGCAAAGCGGCGATGGACTCAAAATGGCAATTGCCTCAGATAATACTAAGTGCTAAGGTTTGATGAGACCAAATACTCCTTTCTTGGCCTCAATTTATCTCTGGTTCTGCTGAGAATCTCCACGCACCGTTTCTGGACTCCCATCATTTGACAGCCAGATTCCCCTTAACCAGACAAAATTCTCACTTATCCACCGCACCGAACCAAACTATTCACGACAGAATTCTTTTCGATAGAATTTTGAACCTACAAATCCTACATTCCCTCCATCTTTCTGTCTTCAAAACCCACACTCACAACACCACAAAAATGAAACTCTCAACCCCCCTCCTCACTATCCTTGGTCTCCTAGCCACAAGTACAACAAGCTTACCAACAACCGGCGAAACAAGCAAAACAACCTCCAGCCTTAGCGCTATCAATCATGGTTTCCCCTCCTATGCCCATACAGAGAGGCGCCACCAAGGAGATATGTACGCGCAACCCGGTCCAGCACGTGACAAAATGGTAAAGAAACTCGGCGAACGCATCTTGGACGAGCTGCTCTCCATGGAGAAGAAGGATCCTACAATCGCCATACACACAACTCCACCACAACAGAAGGGAAACGGAGGAGAACAGGAGGATGCAGGCGAGGTGCAGGAGAGAGACGAGAAAATCTTGGCCAAGAGAATAGGTCGGGAAAGATTCTTCTATTGTTTCACGCATAACGAGGATGTGAAAGTGTGTCCGTGGGGGATGTTGTTTAATCCGCTATTTAACAATGACGGTTAGGCGTGTTGCTGCGTTTCTGCGGCGGGATACTGTGAGTTGTCGGGCTGGGTGGCTGATGAGGGAGTGCTGCGTCGGTCGGATGAACGATGGAGATGCTAGGCGCTCTAGGGAGTGGGGAGTTTGGAGACTGATATAAGGACGAGGTTAATGAAACATCGTGTTTGGTGCTTTTGCAATCTCCTGTCTCCTGAAACTACCCCGGGAGCCATGCCAGATGATTGTCCTTCATAGATAAAGCTCAGTATCTCATCTGTGGCACTCTCGGGCTCCTGATAGGCTGGGCTTTCTTATTCCTGACCTGGACAATCTGATTGTTCTACTTGATCTTCTTATTTTTCAACTTGATAGTCTCGCCGTTCACGAATATGCCCTTGCCTTTGTACGGTTCCGGCACCCTCCATTTCCTAATATTTGCTGCAAACTGCATCAACACCTCTTTCTCCGGGCCTTCCAGTAATATTCTCGTCGGCTGTGGTGTGCTTGCTTTCACTCCCTTAGGCAATCCTAGCTCGATTGGATGCGAGTATCCAACTTTCAGATTTACGAACTGCTGTCCTTCGTATTCCGATTGTACGGTAGTTGCGGTGTCTTCTATCGTGGCTCGATATCCGACCCCGACGAGACGGAGAATTGCATTGTGGCCTTCAGAGACACCGGTGATGTGGTTTTGGAGGTAGGCTCGGACGGTGCCTGTACGTATAGTCAATGGCCTGCACCCTTGAGGTAAGAAATATGCGACCACTTACCCCACATCTCCCTCTGCTTTCTGATTCTAGCATTTTCAACGGCCAATACGGCAGGGCTTTCGGGATTATCGCGCTGTATGCTGAAGTAGCCAGGTATTTCATAAGATATTTCGGCTGGATATTGAGTTGGCATGGATATATACGCGCATGAGATCAAACATTACCCAATGGTCCCTTGATGTTAACTGTAATAGTCTCCTTTCCGACAGCATTCTTCAATAGCCTCGGGGGCGGTATAACATCGAACGTGACGCCAGATGGAATGGACAAAGGAGCTCCGCCAATCTTCGAATTCGTTCTCGGGGATGTGCTGAAGTGTCTAGGAGCGGCGCGTGGTTGTAAGCTGGGTAGGACGGAGGTTGAGGGCTTCGCTATAGCCGTTAAGGAGCATTGTAGGCAGCGCCATCTTGTTCTGGGTAACATGGCTGGATGTGATGGAGTAATGGATTGGGGACTTGGGTATCGGATTGCGGGAGCGATGTTACTACTAGTATGTCAGCGAATAATACTATGTCAGCGAATAATACTCGTACACGTGATAACGCGCCAATCGTCTTTCGTCTGAACTCCCGTTCAGCTCCAACCTCACTTTTCACCTCCATCCATCCACCTTCACTTCATTGCGCGTCCAGAAGAGCGAGTGCTCATCAATCCCGCCCTCGTTCGCCTCAGGATCTTTGCGCTCACTCGCTCAGTCACCACCGACGCGTCCACTACAACAACAGACGTGTCATCCGTAAACACTCACCTCAATTTCGGTCAACAATCGGGGCGCCTCATTTCACATCAAGACCGTAACATGAGCAGTCTGATCTTTGCCACACCATAACCCGACAATGCATGCGTAGATCGCATATCATTGCGAACCAGAACCCCGTCAGCATCTGACGCTTATTAGAACTTACCCATCTCTCAGTATCACTGCCATAACAGTAACCCATCTTCATAATGCTGAATTGCGATATAGATTCTCATAATACTTGCTCAGCAATCGTTTCTTTCATCAACAACAATTCATTTTCTCGGTCATTTAGAGATAGCTTCACCTAATACAATATCTATTACTCAACTTCAACCTTTCACTTCGGTTCCAACATGATGTGGTCGCTCGTCATCTCTTCTGCGTCACTACTCTGCACTGCGTTGGCCTCCTCTTACGCTTCAGCGTCCATTGCCGGACTCCCGCGCTCGACAGACACTCGCGATGAGACCCACCTCCAAGTCTCACTTCTCAATGGCCAGATTTATCAGCCCGATCTCTACGCTCAAGCCATCACTGTTCTTGACCAAATGGATAAGAAACCGTCGTGCCATCGTCTGGCTACTCGCACGTTGATCGAATCCTGCCAATCCCTGGAAGTCTCGCCTACATCTGAAGTGGACCTTTTTGAGATCCGGTCCGAGTTTGGCATACGATTGGCTTTGTGCGAAATGGAAGGAGCTGCAAACATTCCTTCGGAGTGTGCGGATTTTCGTCCTGGGCCTTGCTCGGTCAGTATGTCCTGGGGCGGCCTGTTCCGAGGTCAAAAGAAAATGCGGGAGACCTCGAATCACAACGTATGCTATGCCGAAGTTACCACGAACCAGGTCCAGCGATGTCGCCGTGCTCTGAATGGAAAGACCCAAGACTGGATGAGCTACAGCAACAATATGCAGAATCTCGAGGTTGTATGTCAGGCGAGCAGAAATGCTATCGAGCAAGGTAGGCAAGCACTCCCTCTTCCTGGTCACCCAGCTGCTAACGTTCCTGGCTAGCCGAAATCCTCCAACAATTCAAGCAGGCTGCAGCGGTGGGAAACGAGGTAACGGAGACTGTTGCCGAGAGTCTCAAGCAGTCCACGGAATTCCTCTCTTCGCTCCAGAATCTTCAAGCTCGAGTGCTTGTCGATTGGGAAATTGAAGCGGAAAAGTCTCGTTTCTCTCTAAGTGAAATCGTCAGCAACGTTCAGACTGCTATCCACAGTATGATTGAGAAATTTCGTCAAGATGCAGATGACGCTTCCGGCAAGATGGGAAAGTTGAAACAGGTAAGTTCTCGGAAGTGAAAGTTACTATAATAGACCATGGCTAATCAGAGCCAGGACATCGAGGAAGGTCGTTTGACCACCGAGGAGACCACATTCGCAGTGAGATCTTTCCACAATAGTGCCAGGACTCACTATGATGAGATGTCCGCTCTTCAAATCCAGACCTGGGAAAATATCGGTTTTCGAGCTGGTGAAATTGGAAGCACTCTTTCCGCAGTTAAGGCTGATCTTCCGGACGTCGTCAACCTCGTCCAAACCATCGTTGATCATTTTCAAGAATCGAGTCACAACATTTCGACCTTACACGCAGAAATGGAGGCCAAGATCGAGAAAAACAATGAAAAGTTGATGCACCAAGAGAATCTCATCGGTAAATTTGGGATGGTTCAAGGCTTTTCTCTTGAAAGAATAGTCCTTCTTGCCGCTGCCGGAGTTTTCCTCCTGAAAAACATTCGGTCATGGTCTGCTATCTTTGTACTTGCTGCTATCAGTATACCTCGACCCTTTTCTCCGAACGAACATACAGCTAACATCTCGCAGTCCTGAGCCTCGTATATCGAGTCTTTGCTTCAATGCCATTTATCCATCTGTCTCCAATCGAATTCAAGGTTCCGTCATCTATCGATTGCTACTTCGAGCAGATATCCGACATACAATTCAAGGTCTTTTCGCTGCTCGCATTTATGGCTGGCTTAGCTGCCGCTATTCTCCTGGTCCGCAAGCAACGTCGAGAAGCGCGGACACCTGTAGATCTGGAAAAGATGCTTCCTCATGCCATGACAAGTCTTCGAGCACCAGATTTTGTGCCGAAGCTAGCGTTTCAGCAGAAGAGGCCCCAGACCATGAGAGCAACCCAAGGATCAGCTCAGCCAGTGCCTCGATTCATCCTCGAGCGCGATCTCAGTACTCTGGGTGCTATTCAACCTCGAACTCGACCAAATCTAGGACATGCACGCCGGAATCTTCGGGCTGGATCCGCGCCCCTTTGAGCTGAACTCAGAATGGTATGCCGTGTCGGTTATGAGCCAGAAGACCAATTACTGATTGAAGTGTAACAGAAAATCTTCCATTTGAAACCTATTCAATCAGAACGTGTACAGTACGGAGCACAACAATTCATTTTTGGATCTGAAAAGATATAATCATTGCACGATTTTCACCAATTTTTTTTTCGTGGCCATGTCATGGGTCCAATTCTTTCCGCATATCTAGAGAGAGCATTTGACGTACATCTGGGTTGATCCGCACACAATATACATAGTCGATCATTTGCTGGTCGGGAGGCCCTCAAACTCATGTAATGGTATGGGAGATGGTGAGAGATCAGAGGAGTATTCAAGGATCTGGAGGATCCAACTTATTCCTAATACATTACCCGAGGACGGCAAGAGTCATGAGGGAAGCATGGGAACACATTTTTACTGGTTCAAAACTGCGGAGATAAGAAAAGCACACTTTTGGACCACCCTTAACGTAGGATTTGGACATGTCCTCACATTCTTCAATGGTATACTATCTTTCTTGTCGTCTTTTCGCCAACGATTTCTTCCAAAACGAAGGGGACGAGATCGATCCTAGCTTGATATACAACAAAGCCAAGATGGAACCTTCGAAGAGATCATCATCGTCATTATCATCATCATCATCATCATCATTTACTCCCCTTCATTAGCACCCTCAGGCTTCTTCCCACCCCTAACAGGAATAGCAACGCCATCCCTCTTCTTCAACTGCACCTGTCCCCTCCCATCAACAAAAGTCTCATACCCATTCAAATCAAGCACCTCCCTCGGCACATCAACACCCCTATCCAAATCATACCCCTCCACCACCCCATTCTTGCCCATCCTCTCCTTACCCAGTTTTTCCAACCCCCTCACGACATCCTGATTCCCCGCGTGTCCTTCGAGCGCGAATCGTAACGCCATGATGGCGTGTTCACGGATGAAGGGGTTATAGTCGTCATACTTGCAGCAGTTGAGGAGAGCGCGGACGCCGCGGCCGGGGTGAGCGCGTTCATCACGAGCGTAGAGTTGGTCTTGCACTGCTCGCGATTTCCACACGAGTGAGCTCAGAACGAGGACGGCTAGTTTTTTGAGGTTTCGCCATTCAAAGTCTGACGGTTCGTCTTCGTGTGGGTGGATGGGTGCTAGAGGGGTGTGCGTCGGATCTGGCGCTGTTGTTGAGGTGTTTTCTGGCTGCATCAGGGGGTCGAGGTTAGGCGGAGATGGCGATGATTGGATGTCGTATGGTCTTTCAACCGCAACGGGCTGTTTTGGTTCTTGCTCGCTCATAGAGGGGAGATTGATGGGTGCTGTCTTTGATTTGTTCTTCATGGCCTGATGACGTGGTGTGGAACGAGGGATAGCTGAGTCGAGTTCTTCTAGCAGCGTGATCAACTCACTGGTGATTTTCCAGTCGGCCATCATTTGTTTCCAAACGTCATGTTCGGTGAGAATGGCAAAAAATTCGAGGTATTGGTAGATACCTTCGTACATGCGTTCCATGTCCCATAGATTGAGTGGGAACTCATCAGGTGCTACCATTCCATTACGAATTTGTCCCTGTAGGAAGATGAGAGCACATGTACGTGGGATGATGTGCTGTCGGAACTCGGTGAACAAGAAGCTGACCATATGCACGTCGACTCGCTGCGGGTATGGCTGTAACTTTGGCAAAGAATCAGTGTTAGGTTGAGGGCCGACCGACAACCCAGCTCGGCGTGCTGTATCCGCTTGCCGTGAACGGAAAATATTGGTCAAAAACTTCATCATTACCGCCTGGGCTGGTGATACGATGTCCTTCGATTCACGGAAGGCATGATATGAGAATGGAAGCAACCCATTGGTGAGAACTGCCTCGATGATCTGGATCATGAGCTTGAAGTACAGCTCATCCTCTCGCAAATCCCATGCTGCCACAAATATGAGAAGTTCGCGCAGCAGATTACGTCCATTATCTTGAGCAAGAAGCAGATGACATCGAACAGTGTGCATATTTTTGATCGCCGCAACTTCTTCTGGACTTCTGCCATAGCCAGGCTGGTTCGGTCCCGGGGGCACAATACCGGTTTGTATGATCATTGGTAACACTTCGACTTCTTGAGGCCCAAGGATCAAAGGTATGTCCGTCAACAGACCTCGATTGAAGTCTCCAGGAATCGGATCGTCGTAGTCGCTGTCGTCTTCCTCTTCCTCTTCGCTTTCCTCGTCAAGAAGATCCCGGCCGTCGTCCGAAGCAAGCGCGAGTGGTGCATCAGGCGGATCCGGATGTGACTGGTCCTCGTCATGCACATTCGCAGGATCTGGCGGTGGAGGCATTCTCATCCGTCTCGACCTTACCGGTCGATCTGCCTCTGGCTCCAACTGTCGCATCAGGTCTTCCTTGCCTTGGCGAAGAACGTCGGCGCCTTGTTCTGCTGTGTATGTAATCTTGTAATCACTCTCGGCGGCAGGCCCATGATCAAGGATAGATGCTTTTGGGAAAGACTCCGCGACCTCACCATTGGACTCTGTCACGTTTGTTGGTGCACTCGGCGCGTCTGAGGATTCCGCATCACGCTCGTCCGACTTCTTCTGCAGCTCTTCGCCTGCATGATCGAATTCATCCCGGTATCTTGTCAACAATTCATTATAATAAGCATACCAGCTTTTCTGCTCCTCCTTTGTCATGCTTTGCCATCTTCTTTTACACTCAGCTGCTATTTCTGTAGCCCCAGCAGGTTTTCCGGCATCGTGAAGCTCTTTCTTGATGTCCATTCCGACTCTGCCGATGTATAGTAAGAAAGGTGACGAGTTGAGATGTTCCTTGTCCAGCAGCATATCCTTTACAGACTGCTTTCCGCCAGACGACCGGTCGTTGATCCGGTTCATGTGGGCCACGAGTCCGTCCTTGAAGCGCTCAATAACATGAGGCACGCCCTCTCTCATGCTGTGCTGAGTAGGCCCCTCGGCCACATTGTGTCCATGTCCGTTCATTATCGGGTCGTCGCGGAAGCTGTCCAGTAGTGATCGATCGATAGCAGGGCCTTGTACGCTGCCATTTCCGTCGGCAGGACAATCAAATAGCTCAATCCAAAGCATGAGCTTCCGCCTTTCATTTTGCGCAATGAGGTTGTTGAGGAATTGGAGGCAGGTGATGAGTAGTTTCTTGACTATAATAGCATAGCATCAGTACAATTATCTCGAATAGAGCAGAGCCACACTGACAATCGTTGACGACCGATTGAATCTTCTTGTCGTCCTCTTTCGTTGTCGCCCCACCACCCCCTCGCAAGGTGATTTTGATGCAGATGGTAACTAGCTTCAGCACGCCCTCATCCACATGTTTCTTCCCCGCCATCTTCTGCGCCTGATTACCAATAGTGAGAATATTCCTCCCAATCCCAAGCAGATTATTCACCCTCCCTACATCCTTCATCAGACTCGCATAGTGTGTGACAAGCAAGGCTGCCAGGGCATTCTCGGCTTCGTCGGTTGTCTGTCCAGGCGGCTTGGGATAATTGAAACAGGTCTCGGTCAAACAAGCAATGGCGGCTTCGAGGGTTTGGTGCATGTCGTTCCAGACATTGGGATCAACAGCGAGCTGCTCTCTCACTTCGGCTTCGCGGGCCGTGTCTTGCAGCAGGCGACGGAGGATCTTGTTGTCGAAGTTGTCCATTGTTGCGGGGTCCATGTAACCATTTCCCATACTCTTGAAATGCACAATCAGAGGTTGGAGTCCCAGGCGGAAAAGAGTAGCATGAGGTTGGGCAGGGGGAGCCTTTGTGGTATAGCGGGGTGGCTCGTCCATCTCAAGTTGTTGGGCCAGTCTTCGTGCGACCTGGTGCTCACTGTAAAGGTTCGGGAAGGGGACTTGGTATGAGAAGTCGGCCCACGAATTGTGTCTGGGTCGCGGCATCCGTGTGGTATTTTGAGGATTGGCCTGTTTACATAGAGGCAGCTTTCAAATCTACTACTGATCTGGTTTGCAGAATGCCTCTACGTGTACGAGTACGAGCTTCGCGATTGTGGTGGAGGAAAGTTGTAACTTTGAAATTCGAGATGCAACTTTGACGCCACAACGCCACAACGCCACAACGCCACACTCAAGCCAGGGCCAGGGTCTGCCGCGATGGACGAGGCTACTCGGTAGAAGAGGACGAGGCTGGCATGCAATGGAATCAAGTCATCTACATATACGACTCAAGAACGTTATCACCAAAGAAAAATCGAGCCGGTGAAATCGATTATTGCATTCTATAAATATTGCATTTACATGATAAGATACTTTGAGGATAGGCAGGCAGGTACTCAGGTCACGAACACGCTCCGGGTACTTGCAGGGACAATCAGTTGTTGAAGACCCTGCCATTGGTTGACGGGTGGGGTAAACTGGCAGTGAGTATAAAGCGCTATGAGACTGAACTGCATACACTCGCTGATGAACATTAGATTGGTTGTAGGAGGGGTTAACGAGTTGGCTGTGTGGGAAGCTGGGGACACGTTAGGCACGGCGTAGCTTTGGTGATGACGGAAATGGCTTGGGGCAGGGGAACTTTGGTTTCTGAAATGATAAAATACCAATAAAGACAATCAACATCAGCTAGCCTTCCACCTCTCCAAGTCCTCAGCTTCCTCATCAACCAGATTCATGGTCGGGTCGGAGACTTCATTGGAAATGGTCCATTACAGGTGTGCATTTGTCAGCAGCACCATGGCAACCTAGCATCATTTCCTCCGGGTATCAAACATTGCGGTCATCGTAAGGGAGAAGAGGGGATGCCATCTTCCTTCCTACGACCAGCAGTCCAGCAAAAGTTGGTATACAAACGCCTGCACCTCATCACCAGCCTCATTTCACAGCTGTTGAATGCTCGCTAGCATTCCATCATGTAGAATCGTTCACAAATTCTGAATGTATGTTAGTTCCTAACTCTCGCCTAGCTCGCGATAGCAAATCAACTTACAAGGAGGACAACACCCTTCCCTGTCACACGGCTTCGAAAAGGAAGGGCCGCACCCACACTTTCCAGCGCTCCCAAGTTTCTGGCCTGAGCATGGACATTGGCAGTGACTGGCCTGTATCGAGATGTTGACGGAGGAAGTTTTGGCCTTTACCTCTCCCAAGCCGCCCACGTTGGACTTGGAGGTCACTTGAACGGCGTCTGGTGCCATCATATTGTTCTGATGAGAGTCAGTCGTTGTCCCGTAACGCAATTGGATTCTGGGAGTTACTGACGTTGGGGAGAGCCATTGAGGCAGTCGCTAGGGCTAGAACTATGGTTGCTAATGAGAACTTCATAGTTGTGGACCGGCTGGAACGACGGTGACGAAGGCGGAAAGTTGAAGTCTGTTTGGGGTCGTCAGGCTGATACTGACGCGGGAGCGCAGCAGTTGAGGGCAGAGTCGTCAGTTGTCAAGATTGTCCGTGATAGTTGGGGAAAAGAAGGAGTGAGGACGGTGCAGGACCATCCTATCTATATGTAGAAAGGATATTGGAAAGCTCGGAAACGTCACGGACTTGAGGAACCAAGAATAGAAAGTGTCTACTGTCTAATGGGTGTCTAGTGGGTGTCTTGTCACTCTAGTGGGTGTCTAGTCACTCTAGTGGGCATGGAAGTGGGTGGTAGAGGACGAGAGTGATATCGATCGGGGGACTGTGTAACGCATCTAAAATTTGGATTCACGTAGTCTTAGAGGGGAACGAAGGTCGACGGCGAATGAGATTGATGAGCGTAAGAGAGCGAGTCGTCGATGGATTTAATTGAAACGCGGAGTACCGGGTTGATGTCTGTCGAGGCTTGACATTCGCTCAATATATAGTAAACCGGATGAAACCCTTGCGTGTCGTCCTGCGCCAGTCGACATGGACAGAGTAGCTATTTCCTCGTCCGGAGGCAACTGCCCAGGAACTTGTCGCCTCCATTTCCAGAAGGAATCGGCCGTGTCCTAATTGGTCAGGTCCCACCGTACTGGTAGCTGGAATCGGGATCGCGTCGGACAGCCTTGGCACTGTACATTACCTGCTGTACATTACCTGCTGTACATTACCTGCCGTACATTACCTGCCGTACATTACCACTACCCACTACCCACTACCCACTACCCACTACCCACTACCCACTACCCACTACCCACTACCCACTACCCACTACCCACTACCCACTACCCACTACCCACCACCCACTACCCACTACAGTTCGAATACCACCCTCCACTCGCCGATTCCACCTGCATTACACACCCGTTTCCATTGTTTCTACAAGGGCTGGCCTGATTACAACAAGTAAGCATGGTTTCAGCGAGCTAGCGGCCTGAGGCTGAGTGATAGCCGGGAGCCAGTAACCGATACCCGGCAGCCAATAGCCTTCCCTCTTACCTTGCGACACTCGGTGCGACTGCCCCGAATTAATTCTCCGTTGTCCTTGTATTCCTGGCAGTAGCCATTTGTTACGTCGTACTTGTAACATGACGTCTAGGAATCATTAGAAAGAGTAAGCTGAGATTACCATGGTATAGTATAGAGTAGAGGGACTTGCGTAATTTGCGCTGACGCTACTGATGCTGAGGAAAACTAATGGGACGAGGTATGTATGTTTCATCGTAGCAACTGGATTGGTACGAGATTGGGGCTCAGTGGTAGATTCTCTTTTGTCGATATCTCTGGCCAAATCTCTGATTATTACACCCTACATATAGCCAGACTTTCTGGCCCTTTTCTTTTGTACAACGGTAATTTCGCCGACTTAGTTCTAGTCTTGGTCCCTAGACACCTCACACAATCATGCCGTTCATCGACCGATACCAAGGATCCAACATGTTTTGGTCTAGGTGCCAAGTATAGAGTACGGTTTTCATGGAGAAAACCCCGATATAACTTGGAGGATCAAACTTCGCCGTGTTGAGTAAGATTAAGATCATCTTAGGAAAAGTTGGTGAGAAACATGAGAGGGGGATGTATACTGAATTAAAAAAACCATGTTCTCACTGACGACTTGCTGTACGGAGTAGTGACCTGTGCAATCGTAAGCGCAGCGTGGACTCGCTAGATGAGTCTTAACAGCTACTTACCCATGGCTTATGTAATAACCGTGTCTAAAAATACATCTTGCCATCCCATCAGCTGACTTTCTCAATGATTCAGGAACCGACAAGCTCAAGAAAAAGGACCACTCCCCAAGACGGAATTGAAATCCGGAATATCAAAAAACCCATTGTCAAACGGAGCAAAGCCATCCATAAGGTTCGAGTCGACCAACGACGCATACAGATCCTCCTTCGACATCTCAAACTCGGCGAGGAGATCACTCTCGGCCAACAACCCCGTATCACCTGCCTGGTGATTCTGAGCGTCTTGTAATCCCTCCCGAGATTCCGGAGCTTGCATGGCTTTCTTGGCAATATCGAGAACCTCTTGAACGATTTCGGCGCAACGTCTAGCCACCGTGACCATGTTCATTGAGCTGAATATCTCAAGACTCTTCTCTACGTCGGTGATCGCATGTGCGTGGTCGACGGTCTCGATGTTTGATAACACCACGTACAATAAAATCATGCTAGCGTACAGCGTATACGTTGTGTTGTACCACCTGTGTCTTGGTTAGTCAAGTCCAATGCTCATCACTTCTCCGCCAAGCACTTACCATGTACGAAAATACGGTCTATGTTTGTACATTTCATACAAGGATTCAATCGTGTGGAATGAAGCCGTCACACAAGCTTGAACGTGAACTTGGTAGGGAAGAGAATCGGAAGCTGTGGCCGCAGCTATCAGGAAAGGTCGGTGGATCAAGATTCGTGAGTTCAAGAAGCCTGGATGGAGTTAGATGAAAGCGTCAAGTCTCTACGATCGCAGCTGACTTACGATTTCGCAGGACGACTTTCTGCTTAGCAACCCATTCAGGCTCAACCAATGAGGTTTTGTCAAAGTCCAAGGCACGAGGTAGGTTGTTCTTCCACTGGATCAACCGGCGATCGATATCAAGACACTTGCTCGATTTTTCGACCAAGGATTTCGGATCATCAGTTTGATAGATCTCCTGCGACAACTGATCCATGAGCTGCGCTAACGCAATCATATGGCTTGTAAAGGCTTGTTTTGGATCTTCTGGGGCCTATCTCCAGGTCAGTAGGTCGCTTGTATCGACGTGTTCTACACTCTACACTTACAAGAATATGCGGAAACTGCAATCGATAATGGCTGGGCTCGCGAAGAGAAGATTCGCGCCCGGCGGACGCGCACATCTCACTATTCAAAGTTAAACTCATTGACTGGCGTCAGCCCCCATCAAACGTACATTTCGAAGGAGTATAGATTCCTGGGGATCTCAATTAGCCCCTCGCCGAAATGGCTAGACATGATGCACTTACCACCACAGCGCGCTCGCTTGAGCAGCTTCGGGGCCGGTATAATTAGGTACCCCGATGGCCAGTGCACTTCTCACCGCCATACCGCAATAAAGGTAGCAACTGTGTGGTTTCAATGCGTTCTGGCAGAAGACGGCCTGTTCCAGTCAGCTCAAGGTCACGTTCCATCGCTACGCCACACACCATGAGTAACAAAGTCTGCGTGCTCTCCAGCGAGCAGGCTTCGAACACATCACCCAAATTGGTCTTTGCTCGTTCGAAAAACAACTTGGCCAGTTTCAAAGGCGGATATGTAGGGGCACGGTCACTTAAGCCACCTGCATACCGCTCTGCCTGGCGGACGGTCGTCGTATCACGCATGAACAAAGCATCCTCGCCCGCATTGATGGCCCCAATGGCCAGAACAGCATTGAAAAGTGCAAGGAAGACGGAATGACTGCCTTCCGTTTGTGCTGGAGATTCGGGTATGTCCCATATCTCATTCTCACACCGCATCACGAATGACGTCTGGTCAAGTATTGGATGTACAAGATGCAGGTTCTGAAAATAAAGCCGGACGCATTCCTTCTCAATGTCAGAATTCGATAGCAGTGCGAATGGGCCCGATGTAGGAGTCACGCCAGCAGAGCCAGAAGCTTCGGATACTGAATTTCGTTTCAGAGAAGTGTAGGTCGGCGAAGGACTGGGCAGGTTGTTTGGATTGGCCTGGCTCACGATGGCGGAGCCATTCTGAATGACACCTTCGGTCTTCAGGGAACTTGGATATGATACGGGAAAGTCGGAACTGTGCAGCAAATTCACGATTGACAGATCTCGTGCATCTCGTGTGTTCCGAATATCTGGTCTTTCGGCGGCTTTTGTCGTTCCTTGTGTTCTGGCTCGGGACCGAAGTCTTTTCAGAAAGCTGTAGATGCCTGTTGGCCCGTAGAATTCAGTACCCTGAGTATGGCGATTCACCTCTCCGAAGCTATCTGTACCGGCCTCGGCGTCATGCTGGGGCGTAGAGAGGTCAGTCGGATATGAAGAATGCTGCTCGGCATGATTTGTGGGTGGCCTCGACTGTTGTCACGCTATTAGTAATACAATCGACGACTAGGTGGTGCGCAACCAGGCCATGACTGACCCACTGAGGTGCGTTTGAGCTCTGGGCTTGAGAGATGTCCCTGTAGTGGCTGGGATTGAAATCCAATATAGGACTCGTATGATGGGGACCGGGGGTCGCAAAGGTGTTTTGTCGCTTGATGGCACTTTCTACAGTACTATCTTCAGCATAAGGTCTTCACGGCTCCGCTTATCTGGTCTGGTGAAGCATGATCAAGGGTACATCAGCTGGCAACGACTTGTTCTCTGGAAGTAGGGAGGTTGTGACTTCAAGTTGCACGGAGGTGGAGAGGACGAACCCGTTGTTGTGCCTTGGAATGCTTGAACAGCCTCGCCCTCTTGCCTCCGGCTATTGGTAGGTAGAGGGATGTCCAGAGATCTGTATTGGCAGTCCAATGAGCGTTTGGAACAATTGGTGCAAGGCGACAGTTGATCGCACTGCAGTCATTAGCAGGGGCATTCTCGGAATTGGACTGGTCGGATTTCAGGAAAGCGTACGCGAAGTTTTCGCGAGCGACAGCTCTCGCAGGCCAATAGTGCACGAGGAAGCCTCTTTCGTTTCTGGCCGGCCGGATGATCCGGAGCTCCAGGAGAGAGGTCCTGTGGAGAGGGAGCGGTAGCCATGGTGCATGGTGGCACGATGACAACGGATGCAAACGGAGGGGCCGAGGGGGATGGGGTTCAAGTTGCTTTTGAACAGCCGGGGCAAACGTGATTATGCCCTGTTGTGCACTAGGTAAGGGAGTATTCCATATCCTGCATCTATATCCTGCATCTATCCTGCATCTATCCTGCGTCTATCCTGCGTCTATATCCTGCATCTATATCTTCATCCCTATCCTCATCCATATCCTGCATCTATCCTGCATCTATCCTGCGTCTATATCCTGCATCTATATCTTCATCCCTATCCTACATCTATATCCTGCATCTATATCCTACATCCATATCCTGCATCTATCCTGCATCTATATCCTCATCCCTATCCTGCATCTATATCCTGCATCTATATCCTGGATCTATATCCTGCATCTATCCTGCATCCATCCTGCATCCATATCCTGCATCCATATCCTGCCTATACATCCTGCATCCATATCTTCATCCCTATCTCCATTGTCCCTTTCAAACTTGAAACGTCTTACCCAGCCGGGCATTCGCATCTAGACGCCATGTACTTCATCAAAGGTACGAGTTTCGCTGCGGGGAAAACATCATCATAACACCTGCTTCTACAAACATTCTACATACGACTACCTACTAATTCGCACCTTGACACCATTTTGAACGCTGCCGAGGTAATTCGACATGTTGAACGCTGCCGAGGTAATCCGAGTTGTTGAACGCTGCCGAGGAAGTCCGAGTTGTGAAACGCTGCCGAGGAAGTCCGAGTTGTGAAACCCCCCGAGCTTCAAGTTGACCTCCGGAAACGTGATTCAACCCGCACACTTAGCTGACCAATCACCATCATCATCATCATTACTTATCATCATTATCATCATCATCACCATTACAACCCAAAAGCACGGCATTAGCTCGCTCAATCTTTACCTTCCGCAAGCTGAATGATCAACCCACTCGCAACGTCCAAGAACGGGAATGGACTGGTGGCCCTCTTATCACCAACAGCCCTGCCCATTGGCACAAGTTCTTCCCTCTGTCGCGTCCTGGCCCCTTCCGAAACCGCTTCGCCATGGCCGACTTTCTTCCACATCCACTCCCCCCCACCATCGACGACGGGATTCTTGATATCATATACACTATGTCCTTGCACCTTGATCTCACGGATGAACTTTCGCTCCAAAGCCTCGTAGCCGGCGGATTTGAAGTCTACCAAGTAGAAGTCCTTCTCGATCGAATAGAGCTGGATCGTTACGTAGACATAGACACTCTCCATGGGCTTGGTATATTTGTCCTTGAGCATGTCCGTTGTCGCCCCGAGATCCTCACTGCTGGGGAGTCCTGTGATAGAACCCTCCCTACTCGCGTGTCCGCTTCTCGTGCTGGGTGGTGTGCTCCCTGAATTTGGAGTAGGCGAGTCTTTGAGCGCGCCAGTCGCGGGAAGATCGATAACAGAAGAGTGTGCGCTGGTAGGGAGGGCCACACCTGGAGGGAACATGCCCTCGCGCTTGAATCTGGCGTGGATGACCCATGGGTCTTCCGGCACTGCGTATCCCCAGTCATTACTTGGGCCAAGAGGCTCCTTCTTGCGCCCCCTCGACTTATCATCTTCCTTCATGGCGCTGCTGCGTATTCGAAGTTCGCGATGATTCTTGTCCACATCTCCTTCTTCATCAGACCAAATCTGTCCATCATCAGAGTCACGGCCACGAGACCCGGAAGAGGACCGTGATCCACTGCGACTCCTTGATTGCGAGCCGCTACGACGTCTGCCTGGTCTCCGTATGCGCGGGACCTCCCACTCGGCACCCATTGCGCTCAATGCCTTGTATATAGCCAGCATCGCCTCGGCGGGCGAATTCCTGCTGCGGATGCCGAATTGCCATTTAGTGGCCTTTGGCTTCTTCTGCGGGAGTGGTGTCATGGCGTCCGGTTTGACCATCTTATGCAAATGCAGCTGACTTCCTCTTGCATGCGGTCTTAGTCTATCTGTTGGCGTTGACTGAGCCGGCGCATTGATATCAAGCTGCATGTCGTCAGGATTGGGTTTGGGATGGCCTTTCATATATGCTTCATGGAAGCCGGGAAGCGATGAAGGCAAAACACCAATAGTCGTAGCTGGACTACGAACGTCGGGCTGTGTTTGAGCGCTGGAAGTGGAGCCACGGTGTCCTCGTTCGGACGTGGGAGGGAAATGTTGCGGTTGTGTGGGTCGGCGTCCGAATGAACCAGCATTGGCGCCGAGTGGAGAGGTTGTGGGAGGAGATTGTGCGAGAAAGGGCTGCAGAGTCGGTTCTTGAGTAAGAAGAGCTGTGATACGATTAGCGGGAACACAGCATATTTGGACGTGAGTGATGGACGTGGAGTAGAAGCTAGCTCGAGCGAAGAACAGGATCCGGAATCAGAGCCAATGCCAGAATCAGCTCGAAATGCAAACTTGGAGTCTGCTCGCGCTGTCGCGTTTTGTTCCAGAATTTTCCTCGCCCTGTTCTTGTTTTCGAGCCCCAACTTAAGACTCCAGACCTTAAACGCAAAGCTCCAACAATCAAACAACAATGCAGTATCCATCGTCATTAGGCGACACGTACGGTTCTCTTTCATGATTTGATTCTCCCTGACAATCATGTAAGCATCCTTGATTGCACTCGGTTCATTTTTGGATAGAGCCTCTTGGACATCGCCCTTGGCGTATCCCATCGTCTTTCCAAGTTTTCCTATTACTGTGTCGTGAACCTTCTCTGCGATGGATGGGTCCAAAGTGGGTGCCATATTCCGCGGGTCTAAAATGGCGCCATTCGGATCGACACCAGTATCGTAGAACTCCTCTGCTGGCTTTTGTAGATATGGAGGGAGATCTTGGAGAAACCATTCGTCTTCTCGGATTCCGGCGACCGTGATGCGAGTAACGGGACTCACGACCAGCATTTTCTTGATAAGACGGATTGCGGCGGGTGACAGGTAGTTCGGTGTCTGAAATTGACCTTGTGCAATCTTTTTGAACAGGGCCGGGATGTACTCGTCGTCAAAGGGAAGACGCCCACAGAGCAAAACATAAAGAATGACGCCGCAGCTCCAGACGTCAACCTCGGGTCCAGCGTATAGCTTCCCGGAAATGACCTCTGGCGCAGCATAATTTGGACTACCACAGCTGGTCTTCAGGAAATTGCCGTCGGTCATGATGTTGCTTAATCCAAAATCCGCGATCTTGACGTTGAGGTTCTCATCAAGAAGCAAGTTCTCTGGTTTGAGATCACGGTGAACGATTTTGTGTCTATGGCAGTATTCGACAGCGCAAACGATTTGTTGAAAAAAGCGGCGGGCTTTTACCTCGGACATCCTTCCGTGTTGGACAATGTAATCGAATAGCTCTCCTCCAGCATACTCGAGAACCATGATGATCTCGTTGGGCGTAGTAATGACAGTATATCTTTGTCGGGTCAGTTGGTAAATTTCCAGAAGCAGAACAGGTGTAAAACTCACAGCTTGATGATATGAGGATGCCGTAGGAGCTGTAGATACTGGATCTCTCGCTCAATGCGACCAGCCATATCTCTGGTTACCAATTTCCTTCTGTTAATGATTTTAAGAGCAACCTTCTGGCCAGTCACCTCGTGGATAGCCAGCTTCACTTTCCCAAAGGAGCCTTCTCCAAGAGTCCTGACCACTGAATATTGTCCCAGGCGCACTCCAGCACTCGTCCGCGACATGGCCTCGGATCTCTGAGTATTGCGATGCACTCGCGCATCCCGTTCATTCTGTTGATTTTGCTCGGCATTGACAGGTGGGCGAGGTCGGCTCGTGTTTGTAGAGGAAAAGGACATGGACAGGTCCTCGTCGTCGAGTGTGGAAGACATGATGGCGATGGGTTCTGTTGTGATGCAGCGAAGTGCAACGTTTTGTGCAGAGAGCTGGCCACGATCGGCAATGGGAGCAAACCTTTTGGTGAAGTTCTAGTACATGAATATCGAAGCCGGTTGCTGTTGTAGTGACACGTACGGCTTGTCGTGTTTGTCGGCGGATAGGTATCAAGCTTCGAGCGGGTACCCGCGGGACTTTGAGCTCGAGGTCCTGAGTGATTCTAGTAGAGATGTGGTGGTGGACGATTCGCGATGGGTGCCTCGGCGATGCGCTTCAGCTTTGCTCCGGTTTGCTCTGCTCTGCTCTGCTTTGCTTTGCTTTGCTTGGGTGCGGTGTGGTATGCGTTGTGGTGTGTCGATCTGTAGATGGGGCGTTTGGCGTGAGTGATCTGGATGAGCGTATGTGTAGGCTATCGCGTGCTCTCCTGCTGGTGTTATTTGGTGAGAAGGCGGGAATGAGGGAGAAGACCTCTGTCGTGAAGGTAAATCTTAGGTAGCACTCCGTAGTTCTAACCTGAAAGGTGGGGCTGTGAGCCAGTAACGATCACCATCATCGTCAACCCCCTAGTCGGGCCATACCCCCTCCAACGAGACTCAATGCAAGAATATGGCGAAGACAGGCCATGCTCTGTTACTGGGACATGGTGTGGAAAGACATGATCTTCCAGCCTTTCCCGCCGTGACAAGGTCTACCACAGTACCATCTTCCCTGCTAGGATATACCATAGTAGAATCCATCCTCGGCTGCTTCTGAAAATACAGTAGGTATCCCTGAAGTCACTGTGTTTCCAATTCATGCCCGCAAAGTCTACCAAATGATACGCCAATGCTACCTTACTTACACACACCACTCGCAACTTGGAATCGATATCGATAACCTTCTAGCAAACCCCCTCTACCACAAGATCAACTCAATGGTGATGCTTGGTGATCCAGGTACTCGTTATCCGTGTCCTCATCCTATCTCCCTCAGCTTACGTACGAGACAGGTAAGAAAGGACCCCGAGCCAAATCGCCGTTGAACTGTGACCCAGAGCCAGTTTTCCCGTCAGCTCTAAACCAGAGACTGTCCCGTCAGCTCTAAACCAGAGATTGAAACAGAATTGCGAAATCAGACATGCACAAACGATGGAACCGATCCTGACTCCCACCTCGTGTACTCTGATCCTGCCAAGGGATACATCAAAGCTTCCTCAGAATACATTCAGCAACGGTACAAGTCTGGTGCGAAGGGACCGGTGGTGATGACTCGGAGTAGCATGGCTACGGTTGCTGGCTCCTTCGCGGAGGCTCTGGATTTCTAGCTGGCTCCTTCGCGGAGGCTCTGGATTTCTAGATGGCTCCCAACTGATGGAGATTTGGGAAAACATGATGGTAAGGATAAGGGATTGTGGATGTAGTTCTACTCGTATGACTATTTCCTCGCGCGAGTAATTGATTTTCTCGTCGATCGGTTCTGATTCTCGTCGTCGTACTTGCCAGCATCTTCCCTCTGATTTGAAGCAACTCAGTACGAGTAGTAGGGTTCGCCGGCCGCCCGTTGCCCGTCGTCTGTTGTCCGTCGTCCGTTGCCGGATGCGTTTCACCATCTCGTAAGATTACAGTCGTACTCGTAGGCAAGCGACCAACTCCAGCGCCCCAATCATAGACTCTCTGTTTTGTAGCAGAAACATGCTACCAGTTGTCACCTCGTCCACGGTCGTCCCTTGAGTCCGTATCGAGTCATTCCGAGATGGTGTTGCCCTCACTCGTTGCGCTCGTCGTGTTTCAATCCGTACTCCCTGCGTCATGGATTCCATAGTTTCCGTCACTACTTCAAAAGCGCCTTGCGCCTCCTCGTACTTCTCCCTTCTTTCTCCCGGTTGTCCCATTCTTGCTGTGTAGGTGCTCACTGTTGAGCCTTTGGTCTTACTCTTTTACCTGACATCTGAGATACACTTGACATCTTGACTGGGGTGGCAGATCTCGCTAGAATACCTGCACGCCAATCCTCTGCCCCCACTATGCCCTACTACGCTCTCGCCCTCCTGCTGTTCGCCCTCTACTTCGTCTCTCGCCAACTCTATGGCTTGTACAAGAATCTCCAAAAGGCGAAGGCCTCGGGAATACCCTACGTCGTTTCGCCAATCTATAGCTATAACATGTTATGGCTGACTACACACAAACTATGGATGCCTCTGCTCAAACTCCTACCTTCCTTCATTACGGAACCATGGGTGAACCTGATTGAAGCTGACTGGACATGGCGCGTCCTCTTTACACCATTTGGGCCACTCGGGAAACCAGGCGCGGATACATTTTTGATTGTTAGCCCGGAGAGCAATATGCTTTGCACGGCTGAGGCCGAAGTGATCAACCAGATTACGACGAGACGGAACGACTTCCCGAAGCCCATTGCCATGTACAAGAGCTTGGACATATACGGCAAGAATGTTGTTACGGTCGAAGGTACCGAATGGAGAAGGCACAGGAAGGTCACGGCACCTCAATTCAACGAGAAGAGCAATGCTGTTGTCTGGAAAGAGAGTATTTTCCAGGCAGAAGAGATGGCTAAGAGTTGGCAAAACGGGCGTAGCTCGAAGGCCAACGGACATGCAAATGAAAAGAGCAGCAGTCTGGGACATCTCGTCAGCGAGCTTAGCAAGGATACAATGAGGCTCTCTTTGCACGTCATCTCTCGTGCTGGATTCGGCGTGAGGTGCCTCTGGCCTGGCGACACGGATGCCGAGAAAGTTGAGGGATCCATGGACTCGAATATTATACCCCAGGGACACGAGATGAGCTACACCAATAGCTTGGAGACCCTTTTGCATAGAATTCTTGCGCTCATCTTGATGCCAGATTGGCTGTTGAGTGAGTTTAAAGACACACTTGCTAGCAATGGACTAACGATGGACACAGAAATCGCCCCATTCAAAGTTCTGAATGATGCACGTACATCTTGGATCGAGTGGGGCAAATACATGCACGAAATTTACGAGCGTAACATGAAGATACAAATCGCATCGGGATTTCACGGTGCCGATAGCGGCGGACTCGATCTTATGGCGGCGTTCGTGAAAAACTCGGTTGGAAAAGCAGATGGGCTTTCTGAGAGTGAGATCATGGGCAACTCCTTTGTCATGTTTCTCGCGGGACATGAAACCGCAGCAAATACCATACACTTCTGCATTCTGTTTCTGGCTATCCGCCCTGATCTACAGCAACGGCTACAAGGTGAGAGATCAGTCTCCCTTTGCCTGCTTGTCATGACACTAACTAATCTCAGCCGAACTCGACGACATCTTTCAAGGCCGTCCGCCATCCCAATGGGACTATGACACCGACCTTCCTCGTCTATTCTCTGGTCTCCTTGGCGCAATAATGAACGAACAGCTTCGCCTCATTCCACCCGTCGTCAACATTCCCAAATGCACCCTCCCGGGTTCCTCACAAACACTCACCATAGGTGGGAAAGAATGCATAGTCCCCGAGGGCACATTCATAAACCTGAATACGGTCGCAGTCCATCGCAATCCCAAATATTGGCCGCATGGGCCGACAAGGAGTGAAGGACTAGGTGGTCGGATACACACGACAAGTAATACGGATAACGACTTAGAGGAATTCAGGCCCGAAAGATGGTTGTTGAGCGAGAATGAGAAGGGAGATGCGAGGATTGAGGTGAAGGGAGAGAACGACGATGTCGATCTCACACCTGACACGGCATCGACTCTTTTCCGACCTGCGAAGGGTGCGTATATCCCCTTCAGTGAAGGCTTCCGCGCTTGTCTAGGAAGGAGGTTCGCGCAAGTAGAGATCTTGGCAACGTTGGCTGTTATTTACCAGACCCATTCAGTTGAGTTGTGTGTTGATGGGTGTGCCTCTGAAGTCGAGGCTGGAGGGATGAGTTATGGTGAGAGGAAAAAGATGTGGACCAAGGCTAAAGTGGAAGCGGAGAGGAAGATCAGGGATGAGATGGGGACAGTCATCACGTTGCAGTTGAGAGGTAAGGGGGTAAAGGTTCGATATTGTAAGAGAGGGAGCGAGAGGTTTAGGTTTGAATAGAAGATGATTACTAGATCTTCAAATTTATGCATCTTGATCATGATATAATGGGACCTTTGCCTCTTGGTTTCAACCTTATTTCAAGTGTAGAGCGGAATCGCTGTTCCATAAAACAGTTCACAAGATCATACCTTGGAGAGAATCTGCCACAAGCAGACAAGGCTATTGACGTAGGGATAGTGTATTCCCGCGTGAGTCCTTCCATTCTCCATGAAATGCCGTGCGACAATTTGCCGTTTCAAAGATGGATCATGGGGGCGGCTCACGATACATTAGACCAACCATGTGGCTACAGGAAAGAAACGTCTGACGGACTCTATGCATCGCGTAGATGGCGATATCGACATGACTACTTCTGACATCTGCTAGGTCTGGTTCCACAGGATAACGAGGCTGACACGGCGAGCTGCCTCCAAGAAAGAGATAGCATCAACATTGGATTTGCATTCCACTGGCCAACGCAGGCGACCGATGCTTGGTATCTATCGTAACTTCGTAGAACGCTTAATAAGACAACTAATGAAAAAAGGAAGAATCAACCCGCCAATTCAGCTGGGCCATTCTGACTGGGAATTTGGGCAGGAAGTTCAATTGGCCTAGCTTCTGCGGGGGGATGGAAGCCACTTCCCAGCTCTGAAGGTTGAGTTTGCGGTCTATTCGAGTAGCTGACAGGGGTGGGATAGGGGCTTGAGTTTTGTTCCTGCCGAGGTTGCTGATTCTGATTCGGAATCTGGTTAAACGAGTCTTGGCACTGGTGTTGCAGGTACTGAGACTGTCGAGGATCTTGATGATTGTGCGATTGATAGGTTGCATCAGGCTGACCAGGAGAGTGGCCGCGTAATGGAGGAGTGGTGCTGGATGCCATCGACTGCCTCGTTGATGGAACAGCGGCGTTGTAACGATTCGACCCGTACACAGAGCCGACATCAGAACCAGCGTCACTACCAGTCTGACTTCTCCAAGCCTCAATTCTCGAATCACTGCTCGCTGCTTCGCGTAAATTCGCCTTCTCCAAAAGCCGAGCCACGAGCGTAGCATGTGATTTCTTGAGCGTCTTCTTAACGAACGAGGTCAAGAGAAAGTTGCATTTCATGTCCACATCTTCTCTCAAGTATAGCCCTTGCTTTGGGATGTTCAGTCCCAGTTCGGCTGTTTGTGTAGGTTCTCCTGGCAATGTGCCACCGAGCTGCCATTTCCCTCTGATATCAAGGCCAGCCGGAGCGTATACATGGGTCTGTAGCCCGTCTGCCAGATCGTGAAAGCACCCGTGGTATGTGGTTGTGCCTGGGAGGCCTTTGATATTGTCCGTGATTCGATACCATGTCGCGTGGTACTCCTCAGGCCCGGCGAAGGGAGGGGCTTTGTCTTGCCTCTTGCGCTCTATCACGAGAGGATTGAGATCGATCATTTCAAAATGGTTGCGCAAAGTCTCCAGGACAGATGCTGTGGCAATGTTTAGCTGACGGGGAGTATGACTTCATGGTTGCAAAGCGCTTACCCCTGGTTACGCCTGGAGGTAGAGGGGTGATGGTCGTGAAATGGGTTCTCTTCGACATGGTGAGGCTAACTCAGATAATGCGATAGCACCAACGCAGGTATGGCGGAAGTCTGAGGCATTGAGCAGTCTTTATTGTGCTACGAAGTAGTGTAGAATATAAGCACCCTCACCTCGCCCTTTACAGAACTTGGCAACAGCTAAGGTATCAGACGCTACATACTAGTAAGCAAACCCGAACTTTTACTCCGTAATTTTCCAAACCAAACGCATTACTCCTACCACCAAGCAGCCACTTCACTATGGCTGAACGGCTCTAAACGCGTCTGATTCAATGTGTGGAGTTGGTCACGATCTGCAAACTCATCCTCAGGCTCTCTCAGGCATTTATGTCCCTCCAAATAGTAGTATCTTTCACTTCCCAAAGCCTCATTCGTTGAAAAAACATCCATTTGGAGGATTAAGAGATAGATCGACGGCTCAGAAAACCACGAGTGACTGACGAGTACATCCTTTCGACAAATCATTTTTCTGGTAACGTACAAACATTACCAATTTTCCCATCTTTTTTCCGTCCAATCTCTCATTCTGTAACATCACCTCCTCGCCAAATTTTTATGCAGTGTATGCTCCTTCATTCCCAAACTGACCACCATGCCCAACGTCGCAACACCAAGCATGGTGAACCACACCCCTTTCAACGCCCACATATACGCCTTTATTGCCTCGTCGTGAACATTCCCCGTCAGATTTTGTACCTCTCCAATGCTGTTCCTCAACATGCCAATGAAATCTTCGGCATCCGGTCTGTCTCCAAATCTCGCCCACAATTGTGATTTGAGGATATTCTGGAAGACAGCGGAGGCGATAGTGATCCCGATGGTTGAACCCGTTGAGCGGAAGGCGTAGGAAGCTGATGTGACGACGGCTTGGTACTTGTGATCGACCGCTGCTATCAATGCCAGCAAAGTGACAGTAAGCATGCCTCCATAACCCGCGCCCATGAAGAAGAAATAGATATATGGTGGGACTCGGGCGGTACTTTCATCGAATGTGCCCGCAATCAATGCACTCGACAGGAGAAGCAGTGATTCGATGAAGATGTTGAGTAGATAGTAGCGACCTGTTGCTCGCATGATGTATCCTGATCCCAGGGAGCCAATAGAGGCGCCGATTGACTGTGGGATCAGGCGGGCTCCTGCTTGAAGAGGTGACGAGCCGCGGACTTGGAAGTAGACCGGGACATAGTAAAGGAGCATGAATGCTGACATCGTCGTGAACCAATTCGTCAAGCAAGCACATGCAACAGTCCTGTGTAGTAGGAGTCGAACTGGGATGACGGGCTCGCTAGCGACTCTGTCCTCAATGTAGATGAAGATGAGGAGGCCCACTGCGGAGAGAGGTAATGTTGCCAGAACGACTGGGTGTGTCCAGGGCACGATATTGCCCCCTGAATTGAGTCCAACAAGGAGCAAAACAAGAGTAGAGACCAGGGTAAAAGCTCCCAGGAAATCCACACGCTTGATCCGTGATATGCTCTTTTCTTTGACAGGAATCTTGACCATGCTTGCAACCAGGATTCCCGAAATAGCAATGAGCGGCAGCTGGAAGTAGAAGGCAAACCTCCATCCCTTAATATCATTCATCCAGCCTCCATAGACACCTCCGAGTCCACCTCCCAACCCATAACAGACATTGCCTAGACCTTGAATCAGACCCCGTTGTCTGAGGGGCACAAGATCTGAGCCCACAAAGGTCGAGATGGCCATCAAACCTCCTCCTCCCATGCCTGCGATTACTCTACCAAATATCATGAACCACTCATTCTTTGCCAGGCCGCATGTGAGGTTGCCGGCGAAGAAGAAGACATTGGAGAATATAAGCCCTGCACGGCGGCCGAAGATATCCGTCAATCGGCCAGAAATGGGTTGTAAAGCTGCGTTGGCAATGAAGTAAGCGGAGGCGAGCCATGACAGCAGTGTGAAGGAATTGAACGAGTTTGATATGGACGTGGAGAGGGTGGCTATGATGGTTCCGTCTGGTGGTTGTCAGTAGAGTATGTGCCAAGATTGGTGGACACAAGTTACCCAATGCTCCCAGAAAGACGCCTAACCATATGCTGGCCATGATGGCGGCCAGCTTCCTTTTGGTGGGTTCATGGATGAGGATCTCTTCAGGCGCGTCTTGCTGCTGTTCGATGCCGCGATCAGCCTCGATGGGTTCCGGAGGCACTTCTTGTAGTAGAGGAGTCGACTCTGATGGCCGTCTTTGGGATGCCCGCCGTGAAGACATTTTTAGTAGAAGCTCTGCTCCCCAGAGACATTCTTTGTGGGGGGTGAGGGCATGGCATGGCGGAAGGTCTGGAGCTCAGCTCAGCTTGGTCGATGACGGGACGAACTCAGGACGGGAACTAGTAGGTAGGTACGTACCTAGAACTAAGGCTGTCAGACAATTGCATGCAGAAATGCCACCAACACTGCTCTCACTCCCAACCTTCAAGCCACCCATCACACCTACCGACAATCCGCATGCAGACACCTCACCGGACTGTTTTCAGCCAGCATGTAGGACTCGAATCATGAGCACTGGCATGAGCATGAGCATTGGCATGAGCATGGGCGTGTAGAACTATTATAGAGCTTCGACTCCAGTTGAGACTGTCATCTCCTCCAAATCTCACACTCATTACAACGTTGAATTGCCAAAATGAGTAACCCAACAATGCAGCAGCTGATCGAGAAGACCCGCGCTCACGTCGAGACTTACATGACGACTTACGACCCCTCTCACGACTACTCCCACCTTCTCCGCGTCCGCCAAACGGCCCTCGACATTGAAGCCGACCAACGCATCAAATTCCCAGAACTCAACATAGACAGCACCGTGGTTATTCTGTCAGCACTCCTTCACGATGTTGGTGATCGCAAATACGTCAAAGGACACGAACATGCAGCAACATTGGTCCGCGATACACTACTTGGGCTTGGTGCTCCTTTCGATTTGGCAAACAAAGTCCAACTCATATGTACCAACGTTTCTTGGAGTTCCGAAGTCAAGAGCGGGGAAAGCAAAAAGGCTGTCGCAGCACTGTGCACAGAGATTCCAGAATTGGCCATCGTGCAAGATGCGGATAGATTGGATTCGATTGGCGCTACGGGAATCGCTCGAGTCTTCGCTTTCTCCGCGGCAAAATGCCATGAGCGGGGACTAAGCACTCGTCACTTTCATGAGAAACTGTTGATCCTTGTGGATCGTATGAAAACTCCATTGGGAAAAAACTTGGCCAAGGAGCAGACTGAGCGATTGAGAGTGTTTATCGATTGGTGGAGAATTGAGACGGACAATGTTGAGGGCCTGGCAGATGAGATGGCAAGACAGGAGAAGGCTGAGGAGGAGAAGTGGAAGGCACTCGAGGAGGAGGAAAAGAAGGCACTCGGGGAGGAGAAAAGGAAGGGTACCAATCCATAGTGGCATGAAGATGATGGCCATGAAAATATGACTGGCAAGATACTAATTAAGAGTGTCCTCAATTTAGATAGTTATTAGCATAACACGACCCATTTTGATATGCCATATTCAAGCCGTGAGACATGGGCCAGGGCGTGCAGGGGCACATCGCATGACCCGAGAACACACCATCTGCCAGCGACCTACACCTGGCAGCAGCCCAGTCTTTTGCACAACCGCCCCCATTCCACCCTCTCCACCCGCCTAGACCCTAACCTTCGCCCTCAACCCCCTCATGGCCCCCCCGAATCTCTCCCCTATTCCGGGACTCGGTCCCATCTTCTTCTCCCCAGCCTTCTTAGGCTTCGCATACGCCTTCGAGGTTTGTATATTGATGGTTACTGCTACGGCTACGACGGAGAGGATGGCGAAGGTCCAGCCGAGGAGGTAGGCAAGCAGGATGGGGTTTGCTTGCACGGTTGCGAGGGCGTTTGGGGTGAGGATTGGTTTGAGGAATTCCCAGGCCATTTTTGCGTGTGATCCGTAGGTTGCAGGAGTTGGCAACTGAGTGGTTGATTCAAGAACAAGTCGGTTTGTTGGAAGGGATAATCGGTGTTATCGAAAGCTCCTGGGGCTTTGCGGAAGGATAAGTACGGAGTAGCAGTGTATAATGATAGCCAGCTATCAAGCTTGGAGGTCTTTTGGGAGAAAATAGTAAGAAATTGTACTCGCGTTGGTGTTCACGAGAGAGGAGCGACAGCACCTTGAATTGGTTTGTTTCTTCGCTCCTCTCCTCCCATGCTGAAGGTTTGGTTTGTTGGAAGCAGGTGAGGGCTACGAGTGGTGGGTCGTGATGGTACAGGGGCGCTTCGCTGCTCCACGAGTTTCAATCTTTGCCTCCTGAAACTGTCGCCGGTTCACTCATGTTATGATTGTGTCGTCAGGCAGCCCAGGCAGCTCAGGCAGCTCAGGCAGCTCAGGCAGCTCAGGCAGCTCAGGCAGCTCAGGCAGCTCAGGCAGCTCAGGCAGCTCAGGTAGGTACATGATGGATTCCGACTGGTGTTGAGACTTGAGAGCACCTGTTACCGAGTACTCAATACCGTATCGAGTACTCTGCTCAATACGAGTCGTTCTAAGACGAGATGGCTGGTTGCAGTGGGACTATGGGATTGTGAGACTCCGGCAATGCTCACCACTGCACTGCATACTGCATTGCACTGACTTGCGGAGGTCGAGTAAACGCCATCCGCGCCACCTGCATTTCGGCAGAAGGTAAGATACGAGGAGAAAGTCAGCCAGCTGTAGCTCTCAGTCCGCTCTTCGTCCTTTTTCGCTTCCATCGCACGAATCCCCTTCTTCCCCCCGTAATGGACGAGTTGCCTACCGCCGTTGCCACTGAGTTGCTCTTTCGGGACGTCTACAGGATACTGGAAGACGTACAAGGATCCGCAGAGCGATTGGAACCCTTTGCAGAGAGCATAGCCATCTGCCATTGGACCATTCAGAACCTAGAACGACTGCTCCGAGTTCAAGCTCAAACACACAATCCGAACCTGCCCAAACATGTTCTCGAATTGTCCAGGATCCTGGAGCGCTTCATTGCGTCGTGCAGTGCCCTCGCAACTTCAATGGAGCCTCCCATATCGTCAACAGAGCTTCAGATAGGATGCATGTGTCGTGTCCAGCGCCGGACGAAGAAGAGGAACCCAATTCGAGAGCTGCAGGACGACTTCTGGGACCACCAAAACATGTTATCATTGGTGTTATCGAATGCAATTTAGTACGTGTTTGTCCTATATCTGCAGGGTGCAAGCAAACAACTCCCGATCATCCATTGTGCTAACCAACATTTGAAAGTATGACGGCTCTTGATATGCAAAAGTCAAGACAGTCACCAGATCCCGCTCTTGCCTCTATCTTACGACATTCCCAGAAACGACATACGATATATGAACGAGATCAAAAGAATCAAGAGGGCAAAGCCCACAGGCCCAACGACTCACGAGTCGAACTTCTCGAATGGGAATTCTGTGTGCGACGCTACTTCGAGTATGTTGATGCCGAACAGCAGAGGGCAGCAGAAGCCCTCCAATCGCGGCAATCGTGTGCAGGTCCACTGGTCCGATGTGGCTCGGAGTCTACACTGGCCTCCGCTGCAGCTCATAGGCGGCCGGGATGTCGAACAACGACATCGACTTCCAGCTATTCCTATGATTCTTATAGGACGGGAGAGGCATTGAGCTCCGAGACGAGGATGAAGCGACTGTCTGCCGATGGAGACCCGTATAACGCCATCTACACACGTTCTCGAAGAAACAGCACAGCCTCGAATGTATCTGCGACGAACAGTGAGAGCAGACGTAATTCCTTCGCAAACTTGAACGAAGGATCACCCGTGCTTTCACCCACCGCGATTGGCTCTCTTCATTCAACAGCAACTGTTCCAGTTGAAGCGTACTACAGCACGGAAGAGATTCCGAATCATTCTTGCGCCACCGTGGGAGACAATCTGCAACAGGCATGGATCGACATCAGAAATGCCACCCGAGACATGCTACCTAACGAGGCTCGTGCTTATACTCAAGGCCGGCTTGACGGGCTAGATCCTTCTTTGACTGTCCAGCTACATGTTATGGGAGACATATCTTCACAGCCCAAATCTCTCACAGCCCAAATCTCTCCCAGGTCGTCAAAAGAAAAGAGTGCTCTTCAGTCGTCACTTCCCAATAACCCTTTAAGTCTTAACAGTTCGAGCGAAGAAGTTCCGCCCTTGGACTTATATCAGCGACGCTCCCAGCTTCTTCGAGTCGCGAGACCCGGAACAACGAAGAGTTCAGTTTCCAGGGCCAACCGAGCAAACAGTTTACCATTGCACACTCAAAGACGACTATCATGTCGGCCTTCCAAGACTCGGGTGTCCAGTTTACGTGCTGATCACCTGCGGCAGCTGAGCCCCATTGTGGAGCGGCCAATGACGCCAGCATCCAAAAAGTCGAAAAATGGATCGATAAGATCCTTGAAATCTATTCTTAGCTTCAAGAAGGAAAAGATCCCACCGGTGCCGGAGATTCCATACATCAAGCTTGAAAGCAGAAAGCCGTCGGACTCAAGCTTGTCCGACAGCAGCACTCTTCGAGGTAGCACACCAGACAATACTCCAAGGATTGTTGAGCTCGTTGATTCTCCTCCCAGCTTCACGATGAAAGCAATTGACCGACGTGCAATGCAGAAGTCAAGCCTTAAACAGGCATCGAACTTGTCTTCAAAGCCACCTCCGATTAGACCAGACCAGTTTCCAGTTGAAGTAATGGATGAGCCGTTGGAGTATACCAACAATATCATCAAGCGACTTTCTCGCTTCTTTTCTGCCAGCAGAAAGGAGACTAGTCTACACGACCGTCTATCATCAAAAAGCTCACCGCATCCCATTGACTGTATGCGATCGGCCGAGTCTCTTGCCCACAAGGTGTCACTGGATGCCATGTCGAGGAAAAACGGAAGCAGGAGCACAATCTGTCTCGTTGCCATTCAAGAGGTGCCTGACCAACCCTTTCAGGTCTGGCTCAACGCGTTGCCATATATTGAAGGGCGACCAGCTACGCCAACACCACGAGCTTGATCAAAAAACGTCATTTTCTTCCTTGAAATCTCATAAAATTTATTCGATATAAACCGGCATGGTTTTCACCTAATTCGATCCTTACACTTGTTTTTAGAAACGCCTCACACTGACGACGGATGCGACGAAACGAAATATATATTTGTGTATAGGAGAATATTGTTTTTTGGGAAAGAAAGGACGCGCCACGCCACGCATACATACTTTGGTCAATACAGTAGGTCCCCCTTTGCTCTCCTTCGTTTCCGCGCGGGATACCAAGGATCTTCGATTTCCCTCTCTTTTTCCCATGTACCGTATCGGTGTGGAGCTTCGTCGGACATCAGAAACTTGAGTTGACACAATTTGGACTTTTTGGACGGGAGCAACAATTAATACACTCAATCATGCCGGTTTCGGCCCTGAAGGCGAGGTGTTTCTTGCGGTGCTACAGTAGCTTTGATTATATATCACTCCTCGGGCTGCCAGATAATTACGGAAGATTCGGTTGGGTTGATATCCCTCATTTGAAGATTGACATCGACAAATGTCTCGCAAACCTTAAAAACCGATCTGTAAACAATCTATCGATGTCAATCTTCGATTAGAGGGATTGACTTGGTGTTGCCGTCCAGTCGGAAGGCACAGGACTAATCAGAATTTAGCATTCACTTGTTATTATCCGGGCGCTACGTCCAGCTCTGCGACCCGGCGCGTTCTCAGCTTTCCTCCTTTCACGTTACCTCAATTTGCTGGTGTTTACGGCAAGAGCTAAACGGTGATCGCTTGCGGGCATTATCCAGGCGTCGAAGTCGGGCTATGCAGGCCAGCTAAGAAAGCTTCACAGCAAACGTAAACGAGAGCACAAAGAACACCGCAAGGCTCCACGAGCTTTGAAAATTGAGCGCGACCGAAAGTGTGATCAGAAGCGCGGTCTGGAGCGCGAAGATCAAGACAAGGCTCTAAGTGCTTTGCATGTCAATTGCGATCGGGAGCGCAAGCTGAAAGGGCAAGCTGAAGTGCCATTTCTCAATGACGATGCCAGGCACTGCTTTGACAAAGTACGAGGCTGAGAAGAGGAACATCCAACACTGGTTCGGGCAATCCAAGGAAGAGAAGAGGCTGAAGGTAGATGCGGCTCAGCACTAGGCAGAGCTGCTGAGGCTGGAGGTGTAGAAGAGGGAAGTGGTGCAGTGGAACGAGGTTGAGGCTGGACTCTGGGCGAAGTGTGCCCATTCGGTCCAGTTCAGGTGTCTCTATGCTGAGAGATGAGGCGCTGAAGGTGTGCGACTACTTTTGGAGAAGTCACATCTCCCGAGGAAAGCACTCAAATGTGACGGCGGAAATGGAAGTCCGATGGAACAAGAATATAATCCATTCTCCTCCGTTTTCGTTCCGTTACTAACGTTGCTCCACGGTCGTTTGGACCCCTTCCAATACGGTCCAACCCGGGTCTACCCAGGTCCTACCGCACCCTACCCCAGAACCTCCATTCCGTCACCCACACCAGTGATGCGGAAGCACAGATCAACATCACACCTCGTGAATTTGAACGCCAAAAAGTCCACCTCCCGTGTATAACAAAGCCGCAGCCGCCGGGCCTAACGACACATCGGGCGCCTTGGAACCCAACCGCCCTTCTACAACTTTGATGACAACGCTTTTATCAGTGCACCGACCCTTGCCGCCGGGGGGTGGCCCGATGCAAGTAATCTGGTACTTACGGCCACACGCGGCGTTGCCGTCCCAAAAACGTAGTCCCACAGCGCCGTAGAGGCCATTGAGGGGGATCTCGGCTGTATTGTAGCCATAACATTTGTTCGGGAAGGGTTGTTTATTGTAGGTGGTGGCGGTTCCTGGAACGCATAGGCCCAGATGTGCGAAGTAAGAGAGTGCAATTAGAGCAGTTGGGACTTTCATTGCGAATTCTGCGGTGTAGAGGATGATTTCGAACGATAGCTCGAAGATGAATTGGGAAGATGAACTCGAAGATGAATTGGAAAGATGAACTCGAAGATTTAGTTGGGAAGCCAAGTTCGAAGAAAGAATGGCCAAATTGATACAATCAATGTATGGCTGTAGCAATATATACTCCATTTTTCTTCCCCCACGTTGAACTGTAGGGGGATACTAACTCACCACAGTACTATCCATCCATAGTAGACCACCGCCAAACCTGGCAGTATCACGGTCAACTGCGGGGGAGCAATGATGGAACTGCTAAAATTAGTCTTAGTCTTTCACAGTATCACCTCCGCAACTCTTTTGAGAATGCGAGGAACCTCGTTGAATATACCCAGACCCTTCATTCATCCCATCCAACCCTTCCAAACTTGATATTATAACGTCCGGGTTGAACATTGGAGGAATTTCTGGAATCAGGATTATTACAGTTCTAACGAGAATGACTGCTACATCTTGGCACGAATTTTTAATATCCCTCTTACCCTAACGTACGCGTAGATCTTATCCATGCATGCGTAAAATGCCGTCCGGTCTGTGCAGAGTCCGTGCGAGCGAAGAAGATCAAAATCTAATTTTTATTTAGGTGAGGGTAGGAGAGCTACCCAGGCAGTCTGATATATACACCAATCAAGTATCGATGCAGCTTCTTCATTGTGAGAGAGGTTGTAGTACTGTGGTATCAGAGGATTTCAATGTCAAGTCAGCCTTGCCCCGGATCACGAGTTACTCTATTGATATTAATTGAATCCTTTTGATCTGGGTCAGTCAGCTTTACCCCGGATGACGAGCTACTCTATTGATATTAACTGAGCCCGTTTGATCCGCTCTCTCTTGTTCTATAATTGGTAACACAATAGCCACGTTCGATCGCCGAGCGCCCTCATGGCTTCCAACAATGAGGAGTGTAGATTCGCACACGGCGCTTCCAACAAGCTCAACTGCACTCTGGGGAAATTGATCTCAATCACTCAAATATACGACAGCAAACAGAGTACTGCGTATGATTACGAACTGCGTGAAACTATCACCTCCACAGTCCGCACGCATGAATTCTCCGTACAGACTCCGTTATCTCCTCCATTATTTATATCGTGGGTAAATCCCTCGGGGTTCTCCTTATCAACCAGTAACACTCCTTTAATTCAATCGTGTCAATCTTCTCAAGTCCAAAAATGGTTTTATTCCGTCTTCCCTTGCTCCTCTTCCTCACCGCTGCCCAGCAAGTCGATGGGTTGGCTACTCTCCAGGATGGGGGGATCTCACTGCGAACCCTGCGAAACTTCTCGTAAAGCGCAGTCAATTCTGTGGTCGTTCCAAGGAAGGAGCCTTGGCAGTTGAATGTTCTATGAAGCTTATCTACCTAGGTCCTACATTTATTAATGCTATGTTATATTGAAGGCTCAGGCCTGCTGCGTATATTCCACCCCCTGCCCGTAAGTGGAGGACCTGAACTACCGTGTTCATGAACCATAGTGGGTGGACTGTTCAGGTGGTGGTAATACTGGTTAATAAATATCTGGTAACTGGTTAATAGATACCTGGTAACAGGGGGCACATATGCCTGGGGGGAGGGTGGGAACGAACAAGCCAGCCTCGTGTTGGCGACTGAGCGGGGGAGTGTACTTAAACTTGAAGCTGGTCGCCGCATGTGGGAGACAACTTTACGACAGACGGTACAATCGACTTTCGACCTTCCATCATTTTGACAACAATGAAAAGGATCTATCTCGCCTTCGCACTCCTCATCTTCTACTCTGCAAACGCCTACCCCGACCTCGGGTTTCCCTTGTGCACGGATCCTCCATCATCATGTGATTATGGAAGAGAGTATTGGAGACCGGCAAGTACTTCCCAACCCCGACTCCGAAACCATAGATCCGTGCAACGTGGAGACGAGACAAGTCCAGCTATGACAATCAGTGATCGTTAGCTCATTGCCTTCGCCACGTCCTTTTCTTGCACAGAATTCAGTCGTATACCGGTCGCTTGTCAAGAAATTTACGATGTAAATTGAGCGCCTATACTAATATATTTCATCAGTGTGCGAATTACGAGAACCGCTGTAAACAGGGACGATGTGGGATAGGTGAAGGCAGAAAACCGGTCAGATTGGGTCGACATTGCTGCAAAGAACTCCCAGATCCCACCCCTGGTGGAAAGAATCCGACTCCTCCGGCCGAGTTTTGTGTTTAACTGAGGTGGTTTAATTCGAACAGGGGCTTCGTGAGGTAAACTGGAAAGGAGATGGGTGATGGTTACACTAAGATGGTAGGAGAGGTGGGAAGAGCAGGGAGGTGGAATAGCATCCGATGGTCGTCCTCCTGAGAATCTTATACGCAGCTTGGCACGGAGCGTGGGAAGGCAACTTCATAGTACTCAGAATAGAATTGTGCATTCTCACCCTCGATTTTCTACCATGCCTGGTACCCGGGTATCACCGCGTGGAGGGAGCAGATAGGATTAGATTCCCTTGTAGATTTCAAGGGCCCAGAGATACCTCAGAGCCAAAAGGCTTGAGAGGAACATCCCTTTCGTCTCGCTCTCTAACCTGGCGCTCCTCCAGATGTTTTCATCGCTTCAAGTTCCTGAGCATCGACAACCATTTACTTGTAGGCCAACTCTTGCGCGCTTCTGGTTCGCTCTTACGAGGCTTTGAGGAGCTCTCGGAGATGATCAATCTCAGCCAAGGTTCTCACTGCACTTAAAATGCAATATGGCGATGATGACTCTAGCTTGCAACGCCTCCTTTTTCTGACGGCTCACTTCCGTCTCCAGCCGTTGAATCGACTCTTTGTCGGCTTACTGCTCCTGTCGCATCTTCACCATCACCTGCAGCCACTCTTTCTTTTCCTATATCAAAAATTTCATCTGCTGCCCATCTTCCCACCGCCACTGTTCCATTCACGCGTCGCGGTATGATATCGGCTACTTTGATTTGCTTCGGGAGTTCTGTGGGCTTCGAGGGCTGAGGTCTTCGTTCCTCGTGCTTTTTCTCCATCTCTTGATGCAAGTGTGGATAGCTCTGGAGAGTTTGACGAAGGAGCTCGTCAGAGTCCTGCAAGACGTCATGTACGCATTGGATTGCCTCCATGTCCTCTCGTTGTACCTCCTCCCTTGCCTGCTTTATTACCTCCAACCCGCGCTATGCTTTCAGCCTCATTTGTTGTACCAGCTTCATCTCCTCGTTCTCTGTGTTCAAATTGTCATCCTCCATTTTCAATCGAGTTCGCGGTGACTGTAGATTGGTGCTGCAAGTTTTGGCCATGTCGCAAGTTGAAGTTGATGGTGGACAAAGAGAATGGCGAAAGAATTGCTGTTTCAAGGTTGCTTCGTGACGCGCATCCCTGCAGATGTTCGAGGCCGACCAGAATGTGTTTAGCTCTACTCGTGACACTTGACGCTAAATTTTCGAGCGATTTCCCCAGATCGGAATCGCCACAAATTAAGCGATGTTGGTACTCAGTGACAGATTTTGATCACAAGCCGAATATTTCTTTCGGTTCTAGTATTCGAGAAAATACCTGAGCTATTCCATACATGTCCAGGGCTCTGAATCGAACCGAATCTTGGACCAGCTCAAGGTTGTGTTGGATAGCAATCCAGGTAATCCAGGTGGTAACAAAGATCAGATGAATTTAATCTAGGTAGCAAACACCAGATTGCCTACATAGAAAGGCTAAACCTGCTGTACTTGGAGATCATCACAGTTCATAGTTACCTTACACAACAGGTTGCGCCTCACAATCCCTCTCCAGGGGGGAGCTTGACTCCCAAAATGCCCATGCGACAGTCAAGCAACCTTTGATACCTGCTGCAAGCCAAAGTCCTGTGGGCATACCGTTTCCTGTCCTCGAAAGCCAGCCGCCGATAACAGCACCCAGAAGGATGCACACGACAGCCAATAATCGGCGGTTTCTCTTCCAGTTTGAGTGGTCCAGCAAACAGTTCTCCATCGTTACCCAAGTCTGTGAGGATGGATGTAATAACGGTGGTGGGTATCTCATTCAGGTCCAGTTGACGCGCCGTGACACTCTGCATAGCGGCTAGTACAACGTTAGCTCGGGCGTTTGCCTTTTCCGCATGAAGTTCCAACCTTGAAAACTCAACATCGGTAAGACGATCAAGCTGAGATATGATGCCTTGCCATCTCTTACTATACCAGGTATGACGCCGGATTGTACGAGGGCGGCGGCCGTGACGAGGAGTGTTGTTTGTATGAAGAATGAGAGGGCGAGCGTAGTATGCCGGAGCGGACTGAGGAAGGTGGTGACTCTAGCCGTGGAGAGTGCTCCAAAGAAGAAGAAGGAGATGGCAACGAGGGCTTGGAGCCAGGCTCTTGGGTGGCCGGCAGGTTGTTGGGATGCGCCTAGGCCCATTATAACCATATTTCCTAAATAATCATTAGCAGATAACTCATCGTCGTCTGGTAAGCAACATACCAGTCTGCATTGTCGCGAAGACTCCCCAGGCATTGAACGTGCTGCTGTCAATCAAGCCGGCTGTAAAACAGCAAAGGAGAATGGGTATGGAGGTGAGGGAGTTCTTGACATCGCGAGATAGATAACCCATATTGTTACCTTTTATTTTCGCGTCCTGGGCCATATCAGTGAGCCCCATCGTTGCATGCCAGCATATAAGTTGCAGGAGAAGTTTTCCTCTCGATGATAGTCCCAACGGCCTGGGAGATGAGGAGGCGCCTCATCCCTATCTCGTCATTCCATACCAAGGTTGCGTGTTGGTTAGCTGATCTAGAAAGACTACAGCTGTTCCATTCCTCAGCATTGAGGTGAAGCTACAGGAAGCGAATGCAGGCCGAAGCACAATTCTGGTGTTGTTTCGCAGAGAGCGCGGTACGAATCGAACCCCCTCGCCCTCTCCAGAATTTTAGAAGAGCCAGGGCCCAAATTAGTGCTAGTGGATGAGTAAGGACCTCCCCTTTCGGCGCGAAAGGGTTTTGTAGTCCATTTGCCGCAAGCGCCGCATGGTCAAAAACAAACAGGTCATCATTGAATGCAGTCGTGTGTTGTTGTGGTAATTGCTGGGAATTCTGAACATACGGGAACCGGCCAGCTAGTGAGTGTGTGAAATCGTGTTTTCGAGGCGTACTTCCATAATATCTGGTCTTAAATCTACCAAATCCTCTTTGCAACCATATCATACCTCATGACCTTGTCATAATCCGTCCCCTTGTTGTCTTTCGCCTCCTGCTGTGCCTTCCGATCTCTGTCCCTAATCTTCTCCAAGCCCTTCTCATCATCAACGTAAATCCATCTCCTCTTGTCCTCGTCAACCTCCACCGTGCCCCAACCACCAATTCTCTTCCCATACGTATCGACTATCGCCTTCTCACGTTCTTTCATACCCTTGTACCGTCTCCGCGATACAGAAAGCAAGACCATGCCGAGAACGAGTTTGAGAGCCAGGAGGAGAAGATAAATGACGAAAAAGAAGACGAGCATGGTCGAGAACGCGATGAGATCATCGATGGACCACCAGCTGAAAACAGAGGACTGATCTGCTTCTCCGCCCCCACCAAAAGTTGATCGACCCAATGCACGACGAAATATCTGGTCGATGTGGGCAAGGGCTGCTATTGTCGCGGGCGTTGTTGATGCGGTGTCCGAGTCAAGTGAAATGGAGGTCGCCAAGTTTGGAAGTGGAGACGGAAAGTGAGCAGCGAGGAACATGTGATACGTTTGTATGGAGGCGCGAATGAAAAGGCAGGCCAAGGCGTAGACAGGTAGACCAAGCCGTTTGGTCAGATTCTGGTCAGCAAAGGCGTTCGAATAGTAATCTTTGGCGAGAACGTCGTAGAAGCGGCCGTAGATATTGGGTTTCGTATTGTTGAACTTGCCAATGTAAGCATGCTTGAGCCAGTCAACGGCCATTTCGCTCCCAAGGACGATGACAAAGGGGCCCAACACTTGTCCGGTCAGTTTGGGAAGAATAGTGAAGCTCTGCGGTAGAATGCTTCCGTTTGAGATCGGAACGCCCGTGGCATTGCTTGTTGGGCTGCTCGTACTCGAAGCTGTGAATGAGCCTCCGAGACTGATGCTAAATCCTCCGACCTCAACCACGTTGCGCATAGCGATGATGAGGAGCATAAGCCATAGTTGAAAGCGTTCAACAACGTCAGCGCAAGTCAGCTGGAATAGATTATCCTTCTCAAATTTCTTGAACACAGCACCTTTGATCTCGACGAACTGGTTGGACATGAGAAGCGTGAGCAAGGCGTTGGAATACGAGTTGACGGCCACGTTGAGAGTAATGACTTGGTAGAAGAGGGCAGACGCATGAAGCACATTGTATACCAATGCCAGTACGAAGATCCATAGCGGACGGATGAGCTTACTGCGGCCATCAGCACCGCGTTCGAGCGTCTCTCGGCAGAAAAGGCATTCCAGCACATCCTGGCCAATCGCTGAAAGGAGTCTGTCCGAGACTTCAAGGACATTGTAAATGACATAGAGCTTCATAGCGCTCTGGCCACGGATATTGTGGTACATTCGGCTGGGATCTAATTGCATGAGCAGCAAGCAGCTCAGCAATATCAAAAGCCCTTTGAGAAGATCGGATTTGTGACTTGACAACAGCAGTGACGGTGTCGAACGAGTTCGCCTGTGTTTGTATGCACTGCCCTTACGAGGTCTGCGGATTGGATCAGGCCAAGCATGCAGCACGCCAGCACTCTCTTGCTTGTTTGATTTTGGGTTTTCCGGAGATGGATTGGCGATAGAAGTGCTACGGGAACGAGCTTTATCGCCCGAGGGAGTCGCCGGCCTTGGCCGACTAGTCTTAGACCATGTTCGCCGATGGAGGCGCCCGATCCCACGGTATACAAAGTCCACCAAATCGCAAAGCTCCTTCCACGCGTTCCGCAGCCACCATTCGATCAGTATAAGTAGAGCTTTGACAAATCGTAGAGGAAGAATTGTGAAGGTATACAGCCATGCGTCAAAACATGCCCATGCTCCGAACTGTAAGATCCGTTCGAGCTGGAAAGGTAGCGATATAAAGTTCAGCAGCCGCTCGAACTTTATTGACGAGTCCTCGTATTGGTAGTCCGAGGTCGAAGAATGATGGATATACAGAGGCGACGGTCGCTCAGAGGCAAGCTCGAGCTGGAGAAAGGTAGGAATTGACATGGGCGGTAGAGGCAGGTGAGGCACTGGAGATGCAACGGTGCCTGGTTGTGATGATGCCTTAAGATTCCCTCCAACATTTTCCTTCTCTTGCTTGTGTTCCTTGAGCTTCATTGGGCTCGGTATAGCGCGCTCAGGTCTTCTGTCTGATAGTCCATCGCGAGCAGAAGTATGGCCTTTGGAAGAATGCTTTCTTCTTATAATTGGGGGTGTTGACACTGTCCTGGAGGGCGCTCCAGGACGTTGCTCCGTTGTCAATGCTCGCATGTCTTGATTCGTATTGACTGTCTGAAAGAAGTCCTTCCTGTGGTGGCTTCTGTACGTCTCCGGTCGGCGGGTGCTAAGCTTTGGCCGGCCACGGGGCTTTTGTTCTTCGTCGAATTCATGACAGTTGTCCACAATAGAATTGGTCAAAACAGAAGGCCGGGGATGTGGAGGAGCGGACAGAGGGCCCTCTTCGACTTCAGCAACGGGCGACGCTGGCCGTAAAGGTAGAGAGGTCGGCGAGTTTGTCAACTCTTGGATTTGTTGAGAAGAGAGCTTCAACACTTCTTGGATCGCAACTGGCGACGCAGCCTTGCGGTGGTCTTCACGACCCTGGTGTGACAGATCAGACCCCCGATCACTTTGCAATATAAATGCGGGTGCTGCGTCTAGTGTAGCCGCAAAGTCCTTGGTCGCCACTCTTTCCAGGCGCTCTTCCAGCGTCTCAAGCAAGGTCTCCTTTGAGGGCGAGAAGGCAGAGAGGAGTGGAGTTTCAAGCGAGGGCGTTATGGACGGAGTTGGGAGATACTGGTCGGACTCGGAAGACCGACGCATTCGTCCGCAGTCATGTTGGACATTTGGACTTAGCCACTCGTTCATGCTGCTGTGGATTGTAGACGGGAAGCCGTATAATCATGGTAAAGCTTTCGTTCAGAAGACGTCGAGTTCGGTCACATTGCTGCCAGTGGGTTATGTGTTGATGTTTGCCGTATCACGTGCTTGACCATTCCAACCAGCTCCGAGCCTGGCACTGGCACTGGCATGGTCTCAATACTAAGGTACTTACTAGTGCAGGTGGTTGCTGAGAACCGAAGGTCACTGCAAGTAAGATTACAACTACAATCACCCATCATTTTCCATCATATCTCATCAATTCCATCCAAACGTTTATGAGCTCACCATCATGTCCACTTCATAACATGTACCAAGAGACGGATATATAGACATTCCTCGGGCGTCTGGGATTTGAATCTTCCTGGCTTCACCCGCTTTCCACTCTCTCTGAAAATGGAGAAGGGAGACACTGTCACAGATTTGAAGTTTTCGGAAGACTGCTTAAATAATTGTATCTATTAGGCCTCTGGTCTTCATTTGATCAGAATGGTGAATTACCAGCTCCACATTATGGCCAGGGCAACACTCGTGAGTTTCCAAGATCTTAAGGACCAGACTGGAAAAAGCACGCTCGGCGACTCTGGTGTTCCATTGAGCAAGAGCGGCAGTGATTGATTGAGAGTCTTAGACAAGGTAAGGCTCATTGGCAGCATAATCACTGTAGTGAGTGAGATTACTTTCAGTTCGCATCTTTACTCAATACCATCACCTTTAACGTACAAGCCCATGTCAATCAACACACCCATTACACTTACAGTCTGTACCTTCAGTCCTTAACAATGAAGCTTACTTTGGCCGCTCTAGAGCCTTCCTACATATTTCTGCATTTAGCGTTCGTTGCCCAAACCAAAACAGACATGTGCGTTATACTAACGCGAATATCGTTATACCAACGTCTGACATACCTAGACACATTGGGTTTTGCAACAGGGCGGAGCAGATGACTGCATCCAGGTTGACGACAAGGTGAAACCCAGTGGTCGCTGGCAACAGTGTCGTGTGGTAGGAAAAGATAGTCCCGGGCTGAACCGACGTCAGAAACTGGTTGCGAGACCTCGGCTTGCGAACATGAGTACTACCTACATTTCCTGTCGCACATGGTGCAATTCAAAATCTGGGAACCACTTCTGAATCGCGAGCCTACATGATCGAACACCGGTGGCATCGGTGGAAGGTATGGATCCTCTTTCCAGAAGAAAATGCTCATTTGATCTCGATTCAAGATTCAGGATGGTTAGGAACTACTTCATCGCTTTTGCACCCGCGACATGGAAATTAGTCTCTCGGTCAAACGGGATCTAGCGGAGTTTGGCCTGTAAAGTAACCTTTAGGCTCAGATAGGCTTAGACTTTCTTGGAAAAGGTATAGCGCTGCTTTTGCCAAGAAACTCATTTACATGTCGCGGGTGCACAGGCGATGAAGTAGCATCCTGAATCATGGATCGGGCTTTCCTTTGTGGATCTCTGTCCAAACGACTCGGACCCTTGGACCTCGCCGAATCTCGTCGCTGTGACAGGAGCTTTGATGGACGATGGACGAAGTAGCAAAACTATGGCTTCAGTTGATATGCAGTATTTGCACCATCCCATTGACTCCCGATCCCGATGTGCCGGGAAAGAAAGAATATGTCTCGCATCCTGAAAACCTTTGCCTTGGTCGACGCCAAAGACGGGCTGGTCGACGCCAAGACGGGCTGGTCGACGCCAAAGACGGGCTGGTCGACGCCAAGACGGGCTGGTCGACGCCAAAGACGGGCTGGTCGACCAAAGAGGAATAGGTGATGTGACAGAATCCGAGCTGTCGGGTGCGGGAGGAACGATTTTGTAAGTTCCGCGCTAGGGACATGTCTGTGGTGACTGGGGGAGTCGTTTCTTCTGATTCGTCAGCGAACCTAGTTTGCGAAAGCCTTGTGACCAGGCACCCCACGCCGAGATAACACGTATCGTATTCCTTCAACAACCGTGGCTTACGGACTCGCCGTATGCATACATTTTTGCCCAGCTCACACGAAGATGCTGTACTTGCAAGATACCAACCTACCAGTGCGTCCGTCGAAAGGCATTGCAAACGCCATCTCCCTTGTCGAAAGTCACACCGACATATCTTCCGGTCCCTGAGCCGGGATTTCGTCGGCACGGCATAAAACGGCGGTGATGAAAGGAGGGGGAGCCCGGTCAGGGAAGCTATTCTCGACTTGGCCGTTTGGTCTGGTCCCAGTTGTTGCGTGTGACTGGAGGGGATGCACCGTACTGACCCAGCTGTTTGGTTTGTGGAGTCGAGATGACTTTGCCCATGCCGGGTTCCTGGACACCAGGCTGCACTGCCATGTCTGCTGATCTCTTCATCCCTGGACTCGTCCGAGAAGAGTCTGTGCTCGGATATTCAATTGGTTTGAGTATTCTGGCAACTTCATTGAGTCATGTTTCCTGGGATTTCCATATATCCTAGGATTTTGGATGGGGCCATGAAATCCAGTCCTCAAATGCCGACTGAAAAAAAAGTGAATGTCTGCAGGGACGAGCAAGAGAGGCACGAAAACTAGGGATTGGAATCAATGTGAAATGCTTTGCAGGCGGGCCAATGTTAAGTCAGGCAGGTATTCTTGAGGACCCCAAATCTGGATTTTGACATATTTACAACTAAAGTCGGCATGCCTAACGCTCCTCAACGTTCGCGGCACGCCTAACATGCTCCTCAACGTTCGCGGCACGACTGGTAAACCGTCTGAATGCTCACCTGTACTTCGCGATCAGCTTCTCGAACCAGTTCGACTCAACTCCGTTCTTGGAAACAGAGGATGAGTTCGGCGTACAACTTATTGGAGTTATCGGTAGCGAGCGCGATCTCTCAGGTAACGGTAGCATTGTTTCACAAACACTTTCTCATGTTCTCGTGTTCAGGCAAAAAGGGCGATGGCTCCTACTTTGGTCATCGTCGGGCAAGTCATCATATTCCGGACACTTGGCCGCTTAAAAAGGACTGCATTTCGTAAAGCACAAAAGTAAGTTGTTTGTGGTTTGGCATTTTGGAAATGGCTTATACAGTTGCGACCGATTTTGCAGCTCACGGCCACCTCGACCACCTGGTGGACGTTCACGACGGTATGGAGGCGATGGCGAATGTACAATCACATGAATATTCCTTGCGTGGCGAAGCACAAAGCAAAGGAAAGAAGGCTTACGGGAAGGGATCAAGGCTGTGCAACTGCAGGCGTGTACGACGCCGGAACAGCCAAGGGAATGGTCACACGCGTGAAGACTCATCAGAGGATGGTTGCGGGCAGAGGAAGGAGAAATTGGTTGTCGAGAGGAGGCGGAGTAAATAGTGGTGAGGCTCGAAGCTTTGACGTGTTCCGTGATTTAAAACGAGACGGTCATCTGGACGCAGATCAGGCGGCTGGTACCAAGAACTTGAGTCTACATGTCTATTTCGGTTCATATACTAAACCTAGGCATCTCCGCAGACACTCCCGGGTACAACGCATGAAACCTTTCAGGTAGATGACGATTCCCCGCGTTTTATAATTGGTGGTTCGATTTCAGTTCATGGCTACAATTGTCAGGTGCTTCCCCACGAACTTGATGAGTGTGACCAAGAACCAACGGGGACAACTGAAGCCGGTAAGCGACCACACCGCTCCATGTGACGTGGAAGGCAGTAACTCGGGAGGTAGGAGGTAGGAGGTGGGAGGTGGGAGGTGGGAGGTGGGAGGTGGGAGGAAGAGGTACTAGTAGTAGGAGTGAGTAAACCACCACCTATACAGTACTACTAGTATAAGGTATAGTATCCTAAGTAGTATGTACTAGTAAGATACCTTTGGTATTCTAGACATCCAATGTGGTTGTCCTACAGAGGCACTATGGAGGCATTAAGAAGGCACTACAAGGGCACTGCAAGGGCACTACAAAGGCAATGAGAAGGCACTACAAAGGCACTGAGAAGGCACTACAAGGCACCCCAAGGCACTACAAGGCCCCCCAAAGGCCCCCCAAAGGCACCCCAAAGGCACCCCAAAGGCACTTCATGTTCCAGCCATAAGCCATATCATCCCTGACATGAGGCGAATCTACAAGCCAATAGTAGTAAATTGAATCTCATCATCATACTGTGCTGGCGAGAATGTCTGCCGGAATAGGACAGAGTCCTGATTGGGGTGAGAAAACAGGGCGCAAAGGGTGACACGAAAAGTCCCTCGGTGGGCTTGTGACTTGGAACTAGGTAGTAATGCCAGTGGTCGTTCTAAAAGCAGCACGGGCACACCTGCACGAGAGCGAGCGCCTTGGGGTGGGAAATGCCCATTAATCATCCCACGCCCGGTTCCAACACACTTCTCAGCTCTCACTCCCAATTCCCGACTTCTCCATCTCCATCCTCACCCAGACAGCCAGACAGCCAGACAGCCAGACATCCACCCAGACTCCCAGACTCCCAGACATCCACCCAGACACCCAGACACCCAGACAAGACTCCCAGACTCCCAGACACCCACACCCCCGACACCCAGACACCCAGACACCCAGACGCCAACAACACGCAACGCACAACACAGCGCAAACACTCAACATTGGCAGACCGGCAATATCCACCGGTACATTGGCTTCCCATGACTGATTACAGAGCATCGACGCATCTTCTAGATCATAATCCCGTCTGCTGATCGACAACGGTCGGTGCATCTACAAAGTCCAAAACCGTCCCCTCCCAACCTCTCCCACTCCCTCAGCCCACCCCAAGACGCGCAAGATGCTCTTTTTCAAGGACAATAGCCTCGTCAATTTGGATTCCCAGTCGATACACAACATCGACACCAAAAACGTCCTGCATCTCCACGAATTATGGTCCGGTTCGTCGTTCCCATCCGTCACCGAAACCACAAGGTCAATGCTAATACGTATCGCAGTCCTTCACAAGTGTAGTCATGCGATGGAGGACGGCGCAAGACTGGAGAATCTGAGCTGGCGACTATTCTCCAGAGAGTCCTTTTGCTGCACATCGCAAGGTCTCACGACTTCGCTACGCTCGACCTCAGCGCCCACTGATTTGCCAGCTCTTTCCTCCAGTACCGAGTCCACTGATTCTGACGACGGCTTGTTCATGGCCTCGCGACGACGTGCACCTCCAGAAATCCCGCCCGAAGAAAGCCATTCACGAAAGCAGCCGCACATTTCTTCGCTGAACCTGGAAAAGATTGTCGCCTCTATCAAGCAAAACCACCATCTTTTGCCACTGCCATCACTGCCATCGAGCTTGACTCCTGCCCATCAAGTCACTTGCACATCTCACGAGACCGAGAAACTCGAACATCCCGCGACGATACCCGAAACAGAACTCGCAACCCACGCACCAATCGTCTCCTCTCCTACCCCGACAACCAACATCCGCATTATGCCTGCCACGTCCTCGATCGTCACCCTGAACAATTCTCGCAGCGACATATCCGACATGTCGCCTCATCTTGCCTCCAGCGAAACCGAATCGACTGATATGAGCGCCACAAGCATTGTACGCGGGTTTTCAAAGGGTCAAATCTCTTCATATCAATCTAGGACTAACCTTACGCTTGCGCCCACTCCCACTCCGCCCGCATCGATTGCGAAACACCCTTCTTCTCTTGTTCGTGGCGCGATGGCGGGGAGCGCAGCATCCAACAAGAGTATGTTCCCTTCTGGAGCAGAAGGAGCCATGTCCTCCAAAAAGAAACCGTTCAGATTCCAACTAGGAGGCGCCTCTACCGATGACGGAGAGGGCAGTTCTCTCGACTCCTTTAGCGCTCCATCGCAGAAGCAGCCGAACACGAAAAGCAGTCTGGGCGACCCAATGCGCAGCCGTGGCTCCAAGATCACTTCCTTTAAAGAGGAGGTAGCAACACGGCGATTCGAACATGCACCATACCCCGAAGACCCTTTCGAAGACTCAGAAGAGGAGGACGAAGACTGCCGTTCTGGCAGTGCGATCGAGGACGACGATGTAGAAGAGGATTGGGAGGACGACGACGACGAGGCTAGCAGCTCTTCTGCAAACCTCGAGCCTACATTCAATCGTGTGGACGACTCGAAACCGAATTTGACCTCAAGAAAATCTCTTCTGACCAACCTGATGCATGAGAAAGATCGCGCTCTTGCTCTACAAAACGCCGCCTCACGTTCCTCACCAGCAATCAGACGATCGCGGACCACGTCTCCCAACGGCCCACTTGGCTCATCGCCCCAAAATATACCACAGGCACTCCCCTCAAACCTAGCACCAGGCATGACATCAGCTTCTCAAGCCCGCTCCATCATCATGAACACCGCGAACCTGCATCCTCCGGCACTTTCTCCACGCACGACGCGTCGGAACATGCTTTCCACCGAGCTTACAGAGTCCTTGCGGAAACACCTCCTGTGGGATCGACAAGTCAACCGATCCACCACTAATGCTGCATTGAAACGCAGACACACTGCTCAGGACATGACCAAACTCAAAAATTTCCCCGACGAAAGTCGACCTGCTCCATCCATCCAACCGGCAAAGGAGCCGCAAAATACCACAAATTCCTGGAACAACTATTTCGATTCGGGACTGCAAGAATATCACCAAAAGGGCTGGTAGATTAGAAAATATCTCACGGCCTTTGCTAACGACTCTTTTTCGGATCTTTTCATGGCGACAATGGCGTTTTCACCTTTCCGATATACCGGCGCCGCGTCTCTTTCAACGACAGAGTATTAATGGGATAGGAGGCTCATTCGCCCTTGGTCGAGATCTTGCGGAGATACCATTTTGCCTGCTTTTATGATGACTTTCACGACCCTTCTTCTTACCATCAACTGCGTGCCCATCTTCGATTCACGACGGCGACGGTCATAGGTGACTTTTGATTCCGCGGCATAGCGCAGGGGCGTTACTGGGACTGGCAACCATAACTTTACTTGCTTGATCTCACCTCCTCGCGAGGATTCTCACATGTGCTCAAACCATCAACAAGGCACACATTCTTCGCATGGATACCCAGCCGCCGCCGCCGGTCCATTTTTTCCGATTTGATTTTACTTGAATTTCTGTAGCATACGAATACCCACTGTACTTGTAGAGCATGGAGGCGGCAGCTTATCAGAGCGTCTCGAGCCGTGGAGAGACTGGCGGAGTTTGTGGTGGTCTTGTCAGGCAGCGCCGTGATGCGACTGCTACATGTATTGTCAAATTTGTAAATGATTGAAGGAATGAGAGCATCATTCTATGATGGCTGAAACTACAAAAGTCAAACTATAGTTGCATTTTGCGTTTTGAAGGATGATTATATCATGCTTGGCTCGGTTGGAAGTTGCTCGGTCCGTAATAACCATCGGCTTTGACAGTGAATCAGCTTCTATTGTCTATTCAAGAGTAATGGGTTCAATTCAGTGAAGCGCCGAATTGCGAGATTTGAAAGCACAATGCCGCGCTCAGATCCAAGTTGCAGAAGTTACTCATCACGCATAGCAACAGCGGCTTTTCAGCTTGCTTGTGGTTGGACTGTTTGTTACTAGTAGACCGGGAGGTGGTAAGAGAATGGCAATGGCTAGGAAGGGGTGCGTGTGCGTGTGCGTGTGCGTGCGTGGCGTCGGGGCGATATCATGGGGTCTTTCATGTGCCATTGTCTTTGTTAGGCTTGAGATGACAAGAAGAATCCAATGGTTGAGAGAGGCCGACGGGAGGAATTTGAGATGGTGAATAATACCGTAAGATACAAGTAATGCCGGGCCACCTCAGTGCTCGGTCAGCATCGTGAGCGTCGCGGCGTCTTCCGAGCATCTCACGCCATGATAATGCCACTCTCGAACAATCTCATGCCTTCCTCCAACCTAACAATCGCCTGACAATAGTCCAAAAGTCACCCCATCGCTGACAGTATGTTTGCCTACCGAGCACTGGTACCGACTGAAATGCCAACTGCATGCGCCTCTCGTGATACTCGCTTCAGCAATAGCAATATCGATATATACCTCCTGCTCTTCCCTTCTCTTCGTTCTCAAATCACCACTCAGTCTACAGCCTGCTACCGCATTCTCCAAATCTCTCCCCTTGACAAAACCCTCTGATCCTTCACGACAACATGCCAGCCTTACGAGTCAACGCCCTCCGCCGCATGATGTCCAGCGCGAGCGGCATCCTCGTGGAGCCCCATCCCTTTGCCCGACGAGTCGTTGGCGAGATCGCTCACAAACATGACAGCATGGTACTTGTCCGCCACTTCAGTCGAACAGCAGGCTTGTGCGTTGCCTTGTTCTCCCCCTTCCACCCAAACACATACTCACAGACTTCTCGCACAGATTCTTTCCCGCCGCCAGTCTAGCGCTGTTCTCCTGGTCAGCCATGGCCATGGTGGGCAAAAAATCGGGAATCTGACTCCTGAGTTCAGATCGCGTGGCGTTCAACCGTCTGGGATCGACGCCTACTGAAGACGAGACGCTGAGTTCGGCGTGGGAAATCACCAGTATACCGCCCGAGAAGTTGGAGAAGATGGTGCCGCAGCGGCAGGGGCGCTGGAACAAGGAGAGCAGGGAGGCGGAGGGTGCGGAAGAGCTTGTGCAGCAGGTTCTGATGATGAATTTGGCGGATTGATAGCATACTTTCTTGCTGCATTGCGGGATGTCGTTTGCGTTTTCTGTATCGTTACGTATGGAAGGGGATACCACTCGGACAATCAAGGCAATGTCCCTAGATCACTGGTATCGAGCGAATGCTCGTTCTCACATCGCCACCACTGCTTTCCTTGTCGAACAGAAACGGCCACTCTACTACGCGTCGATTGGTTGTGGAGAAGCTATGGCTTATAGAGTCGAAAAACTACCTGGGATGCGTAAGCCTCAGCTCTGATGTGTTGATCGTTGTAACGTTTCAAGTGGACAGCACGAAACTCGTGTATAATACCAACAGAAGTCCGAGCGGAGGCTAGATGGTTGCCGTACTACCTTTTGGATCCCGAATCTGCCAGGACAGGCCAAATGCGCTCATCTGGAACGCTCGTCCAAATTTAGATACATCTCGGATAAACTTTGGTTGTACTGTACATACTATCGTCCCAATGAACCCTGAGCGCCCTCATGGTGATACAGACTCGACAACAACAAGAACCAACGCATTGCAAACGAACGCGGAACCCACGAACTCCTTGCTGACCAACGCGCAAGACCTCAGCATTATTCATCGTTCATCGTCGACTGATTACAAGGACACTTCCGACCTCCCCGGCCAAACCACATCATACCGCCCTTGTTTTTGCATCCGCGGGCCCATTCATCCAAGGAGCAAAGCAGCTTAACTATTCGACTGATGATTGAAAAAGTAACATGGACTATTTTACCATTTTGGCGGGCTTGGCTCTTGGTGTCTCGGTCTTTGGGTCTTTCTCTGCTTTGGCGGCTGTTTGGCCATTGTTAATCGAGTCGGCTTGACGGAAAACCCTATTAGCAGTTAGAGATCAGTGTTAGGATCAAATTGTTTAGTGGTGAACGACAAATGGCTTTCGTAATAGTGTAGCATCTGGGACGAGTCTGTCAGTGGTTGGAACATCCGTGGGAAGAATTGTAACAGACCTTCTGCGGACACTTTTGGTTGAGTGTGGACAAGACGTGGCGCGTTTTGCGCCCATTGTCCCACATCACGTATGCATAGCGGAGCGATTTTCCAGCTTGCTCATCCCAAACCTCCTCGATGGTATCGATATCAATGACATTGTTCTCCCATGTGCCGTGCGGGGGCTTCCAGTCGTCTTCGATTTCATCCTTCTTGCCTCGTCGCGCGCTCGTCGCGACGGCGGTGGCTGTCGCAGCTTCTGGAGGTGTGGAAAGCTTGCTTCTCTTTCGGCCAGGCTTTGCGGTGGGTGTCGCGGCTGCAAGAGCTTCGGCGCCTCGCTTTTTCGATTTCTTGCCTTTGGCGGCTGGGGTTTTGTTGGCAGGGCGGCCTCCGATCTTCTTGAAGTAGACCTTGAGCACGTCGGATGCCGTCTCACTATGTGATAGTCAGCTCGACACTCCAGTTAGTGACGTGAGTGTTTTGACGGACAGGTTCTCTTCTGGCTCCCAGGTGCGATCAGAGATTTCTTCGTAGCCCTGCCACTTCACTTCGAAGAGCAGAGTCCCATCTTCGTTGAAGTCGTGCTTTAGAATTTTCTCCACAACGTATCTGCCATAGTCAGTAAAGCTCGCTCCTACTCGCGTCGATATTACCCACTCGTCAGGTTCGGCCTCTCCTTCGTCGTCGTCGTCGGCCGAAGCGTCGTCTGCTACATCAGCACCGTTCTCGGTCGTGTCCTTGTATGGTATTTCGTCGGCGGACGAGTCGCCATCTTCGACGAGCGGTGCTGTATTTATTATTAGCTAGAGACGTGTTTCGGCGCATGGTTGAAACTCACGCGGCATGTCTGCTGGTGTACGCGTCTGATACCAATTGGGATGTAGATACAGGTAGACGAGTGAAGATGCTGGTGTAACGCTTGCGCAATGGTGGTGGACTTTGTTGTGGTTTGAAGGGATCAAAGTAACGCGACGGGAAGCTGAAGCGTCCGTCCAGGTGGAGCTTCAATTCTTCGCTGACTAAGTCATTTTTTCTGGGGATGAGACATTTGGGAAAAATTACGAACTCCCACAACACAACAACAACAAAACCTGCCCTCTCAGAAGCAACCCGATCTCCCTTGCGCGAGCTCGAATACCCCAGATATTGAAGGGAAATCCCATCCAGCGAGAACACAGGCCGATAATGGCGGGAATGCGTAGGCGCCCCTCCATGACCCCGTTTACAAGCAAATGCTAACGTCAAACAACAGAGCTTGACATGTCTGGAGGTAAGTCTATTTCAATTCCCAGTGGTCTTCCTCGACTTTAATATACAATTCAAGCCCAGGTGATGCAGGATGAGCAGGGACGGCCGTTCATCGTTGTAAGAGATCAGGGGAAGAAGACTCGTCTTCATGGAAACGACGCTGTCAAGTCACACATTCTGGCTGCAAAGACCGTGGCAGACATTGTCAAAAGCTCGCTCGGACCCCGCGGACTCGACAAGATCCTAATTTCCCCCGACGGAGACATTACGGTTACAAACGACGGTGCAACTATTCTCCAGCAGATGGAGATCTCGAATAACGTTGCAAAACTGTTGGTAGAGCTATCGAAATCACAGGACGAGGAGATAGGAGATGGGACAACTGGTGTCGTCGTGTTGGCAGGCGCGCTTTTGGAACAGGCCGCAGAACTGATAGACAAGGGCATACATCCTATCCGGATAGCAGACGGTTACGATCAGGCGTGCGAGATTGCCATCTCCGAGCTCGACAAAATCAGCGACACCATCTCCTTCTCGAAGACGGATACTACGAGCCTGTTGAGAGTCGCCAAAACCAGTCTAGGCAGCAAGATCGTTTCCAAGGCTCACGACCAGTTTGCTCAGATCGCCGTGGACGCCGTTTTGTCAGTCGCTGACCTCGAGCGGAAAGATGTCGACTTTGAGCTAATCAAGGTCGATGGTAAGGTTGGAGGCAGGCTAGAAGATTCGTTGCTGGTCAAGGGTGTCATTGTGGACAAGGACTTCTCCCATCCTCAGATGCCCTCGGAAGTCAAGGACGCTCGAATAGCCATCCTTACCTGCGCATTCGAGCCTCCGAAGCCAAAGACGAAGCACAAGTTGGACATCACATCTGTCGAAGAGTTCAAGCGATTACAAAAATACGAGACGGGCAAGTTCGCGGAGATGATCCAGCAGATCAAGGACACAGGAGCCAACGTGGTCATTTGCCAGTGGGGCTTTGACGATGAGGCAAACCATTTGCTCCTCACGAACAAATTGCCCGCCGTCCGGTGGGTAGGTGGACCAGAAATCGAGCTTATTGCCATCGCAACGAATGGTCGCATTGTACCACGATTCGAGGACCTCACTGCAGACAAGCTTGGTCAGGCCGGCGTTGTTCGCGAGATGTCCTTCGGTACCACAAGAGATAAGATGTTGGTCATCGAGGAGTGCGCAAACACTCGTGCGGTCACGGTCTTTGTTAGAGGATCGAACAAAATGGTGAGGAGTACTAGTCAGGTGTGAGCTTTGGCGGGATTGCACTGATCTGACTTACAGATTATCGATGAAGCCAAGCGCTCACTACATGACGCGTTGTGCGTAGTCCGCAATCTCGTGCGCGACAATCGCATTGTCTACGGTGGAGGAGCGGCCGAAATCGCATGCTCGTTGGCTGTTGAGGAGGCCGCCGTCAAGGTACGTTTGTCAAATTAACATGCTGATTCGAGTACTGATGCTGGTCAACAGAGCCCAGGACTGGAACAATATGCAATGCGAGCCTTTGCAGATGCGCTCGACTGCGTGCCCATGGCTTTGGCCCAAAACAGCGGTCTTTCACCAATTGAGACGTTGGCGTCCATTAAGTCGCGACAAATCAAGGAGAAGAACACACGGTTAGGAGTGGATTGCATGCAGACTGGGAGCAGCGGTGAGTCTATCCACTTCAGCTTTCCAATTTCAACTCTCCCCGCGATGCTTTTTGGAGCAAGCCTGCATCATCTCTGCAGAGTCTCTCCAATCGGCACATGCTTCACGAATCCAGTGTCCGGTAGCCTCAGGAAGCATGATTTCAGCTTTCGATTTCAACTCTGTCAATTCGAGATCAATATTGATGATTTTCCGGTGGGCGTCAAGAATTATATTGCCAGAAAATTTTCGATATCGATCCCTGGTTGAAAGGTTTAATTCGTGATAGAAATGTTTCTGGATCGTCTGCTAATCAATGGATTTTAGATATGCGCGAGCACTTTGTGATCGATCCCCTGATCTCCAAGCGCCAGCAACTGCTCCTGGCAACACAACTCTGCAGAATGGTCCTCAAGATTAACAACGTGATCATTGCGGGCTCCGATGAGAACGAATTCTAGTCCCGTATCTCCCGAAGCGAAGGAGGGGAAAGATGGACTTCGCGAAGTAACCGGCTTATGAAGCCAAGCTACAAGATTGTTTCGTCTCTCGAAGCGATCTGACGAGCAATTCTCAAGGAATGCTGATGATGCTGAAGCCTACTAGTATCAACATTGATTGTACTATGAGACTGCGGCAAGCCAGTCATGAACTGGGTGGTTCGAGGTGATAGAGATAGACGAATACAACCCACGTTTGCGATGTATTGGATGGTCGTCTTAGAATCTCAGCTACTAATCAGGACACGTCCAGCCGGAAAGTAATGCGGTAATGCTTCATTGGGCAAGATAGGTCCAAAGACGCATACTCTTAAATGAAACGAAATCAAATCTTTGAGAGTGATGGAGGTTGATCAATCCTTTCAAAAGACGTGTTCCGTGATGGCAATTGCAGACAGGAGGTTATCAACATGGATGTCCAGCTGGAGAGTCTGCTTCTTTCCGAGTCGGTGAATCTGCGCGTGCTTTCTTTATCAGGTAGAAGCATCCTTGTGCCCGTTGTTGGTCAATACCTCAACTGCGATGAATATTGAAGGTTTACATTCGCATCACCGCGTGCACCATCTCATCTCTGCGTAGCATAAAACTTAAGACATCTCCTGTCCTCACCACCAATCAGCCCATCGTCCTTTCCCCAAACCGCGTACTAGGCGCCTGTATTTGGTTTCGGATCCCAGCAACTGCTGCCAGCGTGCTGTTTGGCACACTCATTGGACATCTGTTCACCACCAATGTACCCGTCTTCCGCTTTGGCTCCTTTCAAGTCATTTTTTATAGCAATGAGATAGCATTGATCGCATTCGAAAGGAGCCCCTTGGTAAAAGTAGTAACTGTATGGGCAGATTTGCCATACACCACCGGTTTTGTGATCTTTCATGACGGCTTTGGTTTCATCCGTGAGGCAGCCGTCCTTCTTTTTGGAGCAGCAGCAATATTTGTGTTTCTCCCCGGAGATTGAGGCGATGCAAGCGAGTAGACTAGCCGTCAGGGCGATAGAGATCCTCATTGTGAGGTCGGGAGGACGGATGTGAGGTCGGGAGGACGGATGTGAGGTCGGGAGGACGGGTGTGAGGCCGGGGGGACGGATGTGAGGCCGGGGGGACGGATGTGAGGCCGGGGGGACGGATGTGAGGTCGGGGGGACGGATGTGAGGTCGGGGGGACGGATGTGAGGCCGGGGGGACGGATGTGAGGCCGGGGGGACGGATGTGACGGATGTGAGGTCGGGAGGAGGGAACGATGGAGTGATAAGGTAATGGTGGTAGGGAGGAAAGAGTTACTTAAAGTGTCGTCTGCCCTGATCAGCGAGATATCAAGTATCTGTTATTGAACAGGATATGCTAATTTAGTATTACCCCTGGTATTCACTCGTATAGAGGTTTTACCCAGGTTTATGTCTCGGAGAAGGCCGGTATAGGAGAAATAGATAAGGAGACAATGGCTATAGGTCAACGAATCAATAGCGCATCGTGATCGACAGCAACTCTTCTTCTACGCAACATCGCCTTCTTAAGTAGCCAGGTAGCTCGAACCTTACGAAGATGCTAGTCAGGCGTAGACTCTGGAACGATTAGATAGCTTTTAGTACGTCTAGGTAGACCTTTACCTTTATTTTATACCCATATAGGGTTGGAGGGTACACTATTCTAAGATCTACTTAGGAAGGACGAAATATTCTCCATCAACAAAGCAGCGTCGCTAGGAGAGAAAGAACATCTCCGCAAGCACAATATATTTTCTATCTACATAAGGTTGAGAAACAAAATAGTAATGCAACAAGAGAGTGACCTGCTTTGTCGATTAGCAGAGAACGAACAGGTACGTGCTAACTTCATCAACAGACCACAACTCCACTGTAACAACCTTCCTCCTGGTAAACAGCCTGACAATGCCGTCCTCATCGTCCTCCTATAGACTTGATAATTCAAAAAGAAAGTTCTATGACCTCTTAGACAATATTTCTTCCCCTAAGATCAACCATGCCCGTACCGATTCCACAGCCACGCTAGCTCCAGAACAACACAGCAAACGACCCAGAGTCACCCCAACTCAGACCAGCAGACCGCTCACTGCTCCTTCATCCAAAACCCGCCCAATATCCGCCAACAATGATAGAGCTCTTGTCAGAGCCGAGCCAACATCCACCACTCCAAGCCCAAATGGCAGACGCAGGCCGAAATCTTACGCTCCAGGTTACACGCCCGGAAAACCTCGCCTGAGGCACAAGTCAAGTGCCGGTCTGGCTTTGGATGGAGCTGCCGACCGGGAATTGCCGAATTATGCTCCCTGGAGTCATGATCAATTCCTTGCAAGATTGAAGACGTTCGCGGACGTCAGGACCTGGACACCGAAGCCCATGGGTATAGGAGAGGTGGAATGGGCAAAAAGAGGATGGAGCATCGCCGCCAAGGACACCGTTGGCTGCAAAGGGGGCTGTGGGAAACGTCTGCTTGTCAGGGTCGTGAAAGAGAAAAAAGATGCAACTGGGCCATCAGAAGTAGACGATGAGTCATCATGGTGGATGGGCGACGTCGAGCTGGCCATGGTCGAGAGATACAAGGGCCTGATTATCGAAGCACACGACGATGACTGTTTGTGGAGGAAGGCAGGATGCAAAGACGATATCTACAGGATACAGCAGGCCGATCCGTCTGTATGGCAGAAAGAGTTAAAGGAACGGTATGCGGCACTACTAACCATGGAAACCGCATTGCCAGAGGTACTGGAGATGCCACAGCAAGAGCGCGTAGGTTTATCGATTCTCTTCCTCTCAATTGCGCTTCTGGTTTAGAATCTAGTGCTCACCTGAATTTCGATATGGATCAATTTCCGGAATTTTGAAAAGCTGGATTACTAGAAATTTATCGATACCGATCTTCCGTCGGAGTCTCCACATCGAACGACGCAAATGACAGATCCCGATGGTCACAGAGGCACAGAACAAGCTAATCCATGTAACAGGAGAAGGAACCCTTCAACATCGATGCCTTCGCGAAGATTGTCCCTCCCACGCTTCTTGACCGTCCTCACGGCAAGGAAAATTCCGAGCCTGTAGAAGGCGCAGAAACCACACCCCCCATCTCAAACGCCATCAACAAGATCGCGCTTAATCTTGCCCTCTGTGGCTGGACAGGCCAGTCACCCAACGGCGTCAACTTAGCCTATTGCACGAAATGCTTTCAACGCGTTGGTCTTTGGCTTTACCATATCGTATCCTCCACCACACCTCTCTCCTCAGACCTCGAGCCCATGACCTTCAATCCAGTCGATCTGCATCGGGAACACTGCCCTTGGAAGAACATCGAATCTCAATGCGCAAAGGGCAGTCTTGAGGGGTTGTCAGGATGGCAGGTTCTTGTGCATCTGGTGACAGGATACAGAAAACACGAGTACATGGAGCGTGAGCGTGAGCGTGAGCGTGAGAAGGAGAAGGAACTGGCGCAGGAGAGAGAGGAGGATGTAGCGAGTGTGCACGAAGAGCAAAGTCCGAGGAAAAGCAGGGATGAGCTCAGGCAGGAGGATGCTGTCAAGAGGGGCCGGCTCCAGAGATTGAAGAGGGCATTTACTGTGACGAAGAAGAGCAAGGATAAGGTCTGATGCGAACGGGCATCTGAAGTGTACGATTTAGCGGCTGTCGTAATTAATGCGGATGGAGCGAAAGTTTTTAAGATAACCACTGGGTAATGTTGCGCGATCAGATTTATCACCGCTTCTTCTCCTACCCTGACTCCCGTATAGATCGAGTCTGCATGCTTCCTTCATTGAACTAGTTCCAAACAGGTCATAACAAAATTGATATCCATGTCAATGGCCTCTTTACTGTTTGATGTCAAAGAATTTTCAGGGGCTTGTCTACGACGATTTTGAGAATGGAGAAGTTTATACGAGATTTGTAATCGTAGGATTGAAAGGGTAGCCAAAGTGTGCAAGTAATACTCGGCACGATCACGTTGCCACAGTTGAGGCGGGAGAAAACAGTACACCGCAAAGCCAATTTTTCCCCATCAGCAGATCCAGCGCATGCAACCATCCACTAGCTACTCTACGCTGTGCGGTTCCCGCACTTGTTTAAGCCCAATTACTCAGGCATGGCTGTCTTCTACGACTTCAACCCTCTCCTCACTGATGCGAGATGGAAAAAAGTAAGGCGGCGAAAACAAAAAAGGAAGAGAGAAGGTGCATCCATGGGTTTGAGCGCTGGAATTTTGGACGGCAAGAACTCCTCGAGGTCAAGTTTTGGTGATTGGTTTGCAGGGTCCATTTCTAAAGGGAAAGTATGTAGGAAGAGGCGATGATGGTGAGTAAGCGCACAAGGTTTGTCGAGAGGCAAGGAAGAGCCAAATACATCCGTCGCGTGCTCCTTCGGAATCATAAGTATCGTCAGTGTATGGCGGCCTTGATCAACGTCCTCCAATGAGGGGATGCAATCCGTTCGCGTGAGGTGAATTGGTGCCAGGTTCAGCTTGATAAATGGAATCGCTTCCTGTTATGCTGGCAGAATGTCTCGCCAAATTGCAGAAGGAAATCATTGTCTTTCGGACGCTTGCCTCTATTACGATGTTCTATCACGAAAAGAATGAGAGGGGGCGATGTCCAACGTTTATACCACATAACGCTAGAAGTGGGCTGACCAAGTCCACTAGAGCAACCATTCGGGCTCCGCGTCTTCATCTTCTGGATCGTCCAGTAGCAAGCCATCGTCGAAGCCACTAGATGTTGACGAAGCCACCGGTGACGGCTGACTCCGATCAGCGCCTACTGCTTTGTGCACGGGCGCGGGATCAATTGCCATCGTTACGGAAGAGGAAGTGATGGTGTGAGAAGGGGGTGGTACTGGCTGTGCCTGGTGGCCTAACGAGACCTCCTGTTCATGGATGGAATCTTGATCTGCCAATGACTCTTTGTCCAAGAATGAGGAAGGAGAAGTCGGGCTAGGTATTGGTCCAGTCCTTGCGCCTTCAGGCACACAGACGCCTTCGGCTTCAGTAAACACGAAGCCACCACCGGCATACTCATCGTGCCCGTCCTGAAACAAAGGCATAGCCATCCGGATATCAAATCGCTCTAAACCAAATAGCGATGGTTCACGTGTCAGGCTAGGCACACCGCGTTGAGATATGACTTCCTCCCCGATTTCGCCTCCAGTCTCAGACCCGGGCACGAAGCCTCCCCTGCCGTTATCATAATAATCGTCGTGTAGAGCGTCATCGCTATTGTCCCCAAGCTCGGACGGTAACTGTCGTTGAGCCATTGTTGCCGCTGCGACAGGCATATTATCTCGTTCAGAATTGACCATGAAGCCACCTCCACCCTCAAATCCTGGGGATCTTCCGCGATGCTGGGCCATTTCTTGATCAAGCTCTTCTCGAGATCCTCCAATGGCGGTACTTTCTTCTTCGTCTCCTACTCCGTGTTTTCGGTAGCCCCTGACTCTTTGTACCACTCTCATTCCCACGAGAAAGCGCCTCCACAACCGCAAGGCTTCAGCAGACCTGCTCGTTTCCATCGCCTCCGCCTTTGCATAAGCCATACCATCAAGCACTGCTTCCACAGCATCGCGAAATTCCGAGGCCACTATGATCCCTTCGACGACTGCTGTCCCGTGCCTGCCTTTGAATTGAAAACCTGTCACTGCATCTGCATAGTCGACGTTCAAGAGTTTCGCTGCAAGTTTGGCGTCGGGTGTACGGACATGGACAGCGCCGGCTGGAATCATGGAAGGCACGTAAACATCGACATTGCCGTAGCTGTTTTTGGGAATGTGACCGTTGATTACAGGGTCTGGTATATAGAGATCGGTTTGGAACAGCGCATACAGGGCGGTTTGTGCAGCTTCTGTGTCCGGATCCAAAGATGGTTCTCGACCGCGAACCTGTCGAGTCCGGACGTACTTGAGAGGCTGCTCGCCTATCTACAACTATGTGTGAACTATGAGCAACTGGAAGCAGCGTGATGAAACCAACCTTGATTTGTTGTCCAAGCCGAAACCACTTAGCAGCGCTTCTGACCACGTGGACATCGCGCCGCCGGTACACAGTCTCGAAGCGGGTCGCAGCTGAAGCGCCTACGGCAATCCTTCCAACCTCCTGTTTTGGGTGGAGTACTTCATTCCGCCTCAAATGTCGCTCGAGAGCATAATATGGATGGTCTTTGAAATCCTGCACATTGCGTGGCATTCCTTCGGAGGCTGCTCTTGCCGCCAAGTCAGCATCCTCGATCTGGTCTCGGTCCTTTGATTGTCAGCAGCGAGTTGCGACCAGAATGGATGAGGACCACACCTGCACACGATGTTTTTTGAGCGGCTTGAGCGTACGCTTCATCCACTGTTGGCCACCCTCTGTACTCTCGACGCGTAGCCTGCGAGTCTTTGCATTGTACGCTTTGGCATATCGACGCGTAACGTCCTTTGCGGTTCCATCTTCCTCGAATGCGATAGCATATGCCATGCTGTTTTCCGCATCATTGAAAGCCGGCTCGATTTGGGCCGGTTTGTTCACACTCTTCGTTGCCATGGGATCCACTGCGATCCATTTCTGAGTTGCCTCATCAAACGCTTCGACCCAGAACACTGGATGTGCTGGACGTTGTACTCGTTTGGATCTGTTGACCAAAGCCGGAGGAGGCTTTCCGAGATCTGCGGCTGTGTTTGTGGTGGCTCGAGACTGTCCAATGCGACCGATTCTCCTTCGAGGAGTTGGTGAACTGGTGTTGGCGTCTGCGGCAGCGGCGTGCCCAGAGTCCTGCTCGTCGTCCGAAGCATTCGCGTACACTGTGACCTTGACATTTGATTTCTTCCGCGGAGTAGGTATTTCAGCGACAGCTGCGAAACCCAGAGGCTGGAGAGAGGCGACCAGTCGAGCTTCAACACCAAGCGCTCGAAGGAGCGTGCAGAACAGTTGAGCACCCAAGTCGGCCGATCCTTGCATCGACCTGGCAGCTCTGCGAAAGTCTGCGATCTCCAACGGTTTCTCTGCTCGAGGCGACAGTTTGAACTACTATACGTCAGGAAAAACGAAGGGTTGCCAAGACCAACGTACCTGGGCCAGGTCGTCGCCACTGTTCATCCACTGTGGTCTGCGCAGTCCGACGGCAGTGATAGTGAACTTGACGTACCACAGATCGCATAGCTGAGCTAGAGCTTCCTTGAACAGCCTGGCTCGTTGAGTTTGTGCGGCGCTCGTGGGGGAGTGGAGCATGGTGACCAGGCGCGGTTGGGGGAGGGACTTAAGGATAGCCTGGAGTCGCAGCGTTAGCTTGAGAATGGCAGCAGTAGCGAGAGGAGAGTAGACAATTGACATGCCTGCGTTTTTGCGTCGTTAGCCCAGTGATTGCGGTAGAAGACGTGGTACAGGAGGCAGACGACGTGCATCTTGTGAACGCTGAGCCGTCGTTCTCTTTCTGCCGCCGTGATGGGCGTCCTCTTGCGCGTCGCATTGGCCCTGCTTTTCACAGCCTGTGTATAGTTTTCCAATGGAATATGGAGAGGCTCGTCGGATTTGGCGGGTTGGGCTTCGGTGTATATTTCCACGTCGACGTCCTCGAATTCAACATCACTGTCTGAATCGCCGTCACTGTCGTCTAGGGCAGTCTGCTGGACGAAGGGAGGCTTCGGCTCCGGCTCCAGCTGCGGCTCTGCCTCTGCCTCTGCCTCTGCCCCTTTCTCTGGCTGGTCTCTGGCACTCCCAGCAGTCTTGCGACGCTTTATCGGGCGGGCTTCGTTGTCTGATGCGTTGGCATTGGCGTTGGACGTGGCCGAGAGCAGGTCACGAAAGGCATCTGGAGCGTTCAAGTTTTCTTCTGGGAAAAGGCGAGGCCGTCGGCGTGAGTTCGTGGCTTTCCGGGCGCGTGGGGCCATCCCATGTATGTTGAGGTTGATAAAATATTCTTATTCCTATTCCATCCATCACTCCAGCGAGGTAACATTGGATATTCGAGCGAGTCGCGGATTCAATGCGCAGTCACGTGTCCGCACGTAATGTCCACCTACAGTTTCCTGGCAGATATTTTGAATTACATACTACCGCAGAGATATGCAAAACAGAGGAGGATGAGCGGACCAACAGCCACTCTCATTGCCGGCGACACGAAAGAGGGAATCAAGTTCAGCTTTCTCATATCAAGGCCAAAATACTCAATCAAATGTGGTCTTCTTGCCCTGGAATGGGACAATCTTGCCAGTTTCTGCTTTCGCCTTCCTCTTGGCCTCCCAACTCGGATGTAGTGATCCGATATCGTCCCTCTTCGGTTTCACCACAGCAGTCTTGCCCAGTGTGTATACTTCTCCTCCGCCAGCATTTCCTTTTCCGGGGGCAATGGGAATAGCATTGCCGCCACTGGCGCCAGCTTCGCGTGCTCCCTTCATCCTGCTCCTCCTCTCTTTCCTGTCCATGCCTTTGAACCCTCTCACATCGTCAGCGCTGGTCGCGCCGCGCTTCATGTCCCACCCAGCACCGCGCGCATCCTTCGGCTTGTTGGCCGGTCGTCCTTCCACAACGTGTTTCGCTGCAGCGCCAAATTTGGCTTCTGCAATGGCTTGCCGAGCTCGTTGTCCTCGTCGATTCTTTCGTGGCGCAAGATGCTCTCCAATGTCCTCTGGCTCGTCTCCTTCTGACCCAGACCAGTATCCGCCCATTGTGAGAGTAGGGAGAAATGCAGAGGAGGTGGGTCTGAGTTTGGGTGAAGGTGGCTGATCGGGGGAAATGCTGTCGCCGTCTGTTGGCTTCGTCCCATTGATGAGGAATGTCGGGTCCTTGCCGACGACGAGCTTTCTCTTGGTGGCGAGGCCGGGAAGTGCGTCCGTCATTCGCTTCGCAGATTCCCTGGTTTGAGAAGGCCTTTCTGCAGAAGTCATGCTCGTGTCCGACAGTCCTTGTTCCAATGTTACGGTGTCGCTCGAGTCGTCGCCAGCACTGATGCTGGCCACGGCTTGGGCAAGCTCTCTCTTCAATTGTGCAGCCGAGGAGTCTCTGGAGTCGTCCAGATCGGACTCATCTTCGTCGAAGGGTGCCAGTAGTCTCTCGTACTCTGCAAAGTCCTGATTGTCGCTGTCGCTCGCCGTTTGGGCATCACGGCTCCTGGCTAAATCCTCAGTCTCTCTGTCGAAACCCTCTGCAACGTCGCTGAAGCCTTGCGGTTCCTCCTCTTCTACAGCCACTAGAATCTCCTCCCTTGTTTCCTCCTTCTTCGCCCTTTTCGCAGCCGAAGCTGTCGCCGTCACGTCCAACCCCAGCGCCTGCCGGACTTGCTGTATCGATGTGGCTAGGGCAGCCTTGACAACTTGCGCGTTGTAGAGTCGCGCGGTAACGTTCGATGTTGCGGGCTCCGGCAACGAGGTGGGAGGATTGTGTGGAGGGAGGGCGCCGGTGCTGGCAATGGATTTGATCCTGTGGAGAGTCTTGAGCAGGTGGTGCTCGGCGGTGCTTTGGATGTCCAGCTTCTGGGCGCACTTGTCAGCTCCAAAGGGCAAAGGGCACAGCGAGACAGGCCGACCAACCTTCAGAGCCTGGATCTCAGCTTCAATGCGCGCATTGTCGGGCGCGTCCTTCTTGGCCAAGGCACCCTTCTGGCGTCTGCCCAGCTTCTGCCGTTCGATTCCACGGGCGATCTTCAGGTCGCGGACGAGATTGCGCAGGGCAATGGAAAGGACATGGTGCAGAGCATCTGCTTCTCCTCTCTTCCGTTTTGGCATTATAGAAGTCACGGCTGTAAATTTGAAGGTTGCATAATGACTTGCATTCGTTCTAGAATAGTAGTCCTAGTTTCTACGATAGGTAGTTCCCGTCTAGTGCGACGGTCTAGTGCGATGGCGGGGAGCAGCCAATCGGAAGGGCCAGACTATTCAGTATCACTAGAATCCGGCCTGACTAATCCAGCCTGACTAATCCGGCCTGACTCCTGAGGCCTGACTCCTGAGGCCTGACTCCTGAGGCCTGACTCCTGAGGCCTGACTCCTGAGGCCTGACTCCTGAGGCCTGACTCCTGAGGCCTGACTCCTGAGGCCTGAATCCTGAGGCCCTCGATACGACCGACTCTACTATATCAAGATACTACGGTACTGCGGTACCGGAAGTCCCTTCACTTGTGATATACTAAATATAAAGATGATGATGAGCGTGCGTCTCAATTTACTATAATAAGAACGAATCATTTTGCTATAAGTATTTATTAGTCATCACTTCGTCCGCTTATAACAACCACTGCATTGACCTAGATTCTTATAGTAGTAGTACTCCTAGGGCCTGACTCCTAGGGCCTGACTCCTAAGGCCTAACTCCCAAGACCTGCTAGGTGACTCCTAAGGTACTCGATACGACCGACCGTACTGCGATAAGATACTATAGTAGGTACTAGAAGTCCCTTCACTTGTGATATACTAAATATAAAGAGATGCTGAGCCTGCGTCTCAATCTACTATAATAAGAACGAATCATTTTACTACAAGTGGTCATTAGTCATCACTTCGTCCGCTCACAACAACCATTGACCTAGATTCTTATAATAGTACGGGACTATTCACTATAGGTAGATTGGGATGGAAAACTGTCCCTCCAGCTTTGGTCGTGGGATGGCGGTGCACTATCACAAGCACCGCTACCTACTGCTGCACAGACATTCGTCCAAACTACTACTAGTAGTACTGTGACTGCGTTGCTCAAATACACCGTGGTCATTTTTCCTCGATTCAATATTCAAAAACTCTCGAAACTCCCGCTGCAATTGTTTTGAGGATGCAGGTAATGACCGACATGGATAACGATGATTACTTCGACTTGGGAACCTACAAACGACCCATCACGACTTCGAGCAGCCAAGCCCAGCTATGGTTCGATCGAGGCTTGATTTGGTGCTATGGCTTCAACCACGAGGAAGCCATCAATTGCTTCCACAAGGCCATTTCCTACGACCCGCATGCCGCCATGTGCTACTGGGGGCTTGCATTCGCCCTTGGGCCCAACTACAACAAGCCGTGGGAGGTCTACGACAAAGCCGACCTCCAGGAAACTCTGAAGAAAACTCATGCTGCTGCTGCAAAGGCGTCAGAGCTTGTGGCCACTTCGGGTTCTGACCTTGAAAAGGCCTTGATTGAGGCAATCCAGTTCCGATACCTGAAGGACCATGCAGTTGACGAAGATCCAATGACTTGGAACAAGCTCTACAGTAGTGCAATGGAAAAGGTATACAAAAGCTTCGGTGATGATCTTGATGTCGAATGCCTGTTCGCCGACAGCCTGATGAATCTCTGCCCATGGAAGCTGTGGGATATACACACGGGTACGTCTAGCCTTCACCATCCTGACTGTAGTACCTATTGACATGGGAGATAAGTTCCAGAAAGTGTCGGCTAATTGGTTCTGCAGGCAAGCCTTCCAAGCACGCACCCACACTGCAAGTCAGGACGATACTGGAGAACTCTTTTCAACGACCGGGAGCACTGCAGCATCCAGGACTGCTCCATCTTTACATTCATCTGATGGAAATGTCGCCGACACCAGAGGCGGCTCTCCCAATTGCGGACAATCTACGTGGCCTCGTGCCTGACGCTGGCCATTTACAGCACATGCCAAGCCATCTAGATGTCCTTTGCGGGGACTGGCGACGGGCTGTTGCTTCCAACACCGATGCTGTCAAGGCCGATGAGAAGTACGTCGCACGTTGTGGACCCGTGAACTTCTACACTCTCTACCGATGCCACGACTACCATTTCAAGCTCTATGGCGCCATGTTTGCAGGCATGTCAGAAGCCTCACTAGAGACAGCCTCGGCTCTTGCCAAATGTGTCCCAGAAGATCTCCTTCGAGTGGAATCTCCTCCCATGGCGGATTGGCTTGAAGGTTTCCTAACCATGAATGTGCATGCTCTCATCCGGTTTGGAAAGTGGCAGGAAATAGTTGACTTACAGTTACCCCAAGACAGCGATTTGTACTGCTTCACGACCGCTATGATGTTGTATGGCAAAGGTGTTGCACACTCGGCTATGGGCAACATTGAGGAAGCTGAAAATGCTCGAAAGGATTTCCTGCTTTCGGTACCCAGGGTACATAAGTCCCGAGCCGTGTTCAACATCGCTGCCGAAGCCGTTCTCGCCATTGCTTCAGCCATGCTCGATGGTGAGCTTGAATATCGTAAGCAGAATTACGATGTCGCCTTTGAGCATCTGCGACACGCAGTCCATCTGGACGATTCTCTCGATTATGACGAGCCGTGGGGTATGTGTGACAATCCCGCATTGGCTCTGCCAATTTAAGGCCTTTGAAGTATAGCTACATTGGAATCATGATATGCAACTTCAGATCGATATCAATGTCTTACGACTTCAAGGACTGATATCATAAGAAGTTTATCGGTATCAATCTTGATCTCAGAAGAGATCAAGTATGACACAAGCATCGTAATTCCTAGGTATACGAGGGCACTAGATTGACCGATCCATTGCCATCCCCTCCTTGGAGCGAACCGCTGACGTCGAGATCAAGGCTGGCTGCAACCGACTCGCCATGCGTTGGGAGCGCTCTTACTGGAGCAAAACCACGTACAAGAAGCAGCGGCAGTGTACGCGGCTGACCTGGGATTCGACACTACACTACCTCGTGCTCTCCAGCATCCAAACAATGTATGGGCACTGCACGGATATCACGAATGCTTGAAAAGACTAGGGCGACACGCGGAGGCCGTCGTTATTGAGAAGCAGCTCAGCACAGCCATGGCGTCTGCGGACATTCAGATATCGAGCTCTTGTTATTGTCGAAGAAGTGAAGATGGGCCTGCACGAACAGTGCTTTGAATGGTTTGCCAGATTTAGATTACAGTATGTTTCTCCTGCTTCCTGTCGCTTGTGACAGATGCCGTGCCCTCAATCCATGGCCCTTGATCAACGTACACGTCTAACAATAATGCTGGACATGGATGAGGCCTCGTCGTTCTACTAGCGAAAGTGCTAAACCCAGTAATACAGATCCTACTTCTCCAGCCATAATGAACGTACCACACGATCAACCAATAAACCAAGTAAAAAAGAAGAATCAGGTGGAGAGGATCTCTGTAACAAACCCATTGAGATCTCCCTCCGTAATAACCTCATCGAGATCTCCCAAAGAGGAGGGTAGTACTGCAGTGCTTGGCCGACGAAGCATGCGAGCGATTCTTGAGCTTCTGCGATAAGATGGCAACGGTAACAAAGCAGGTGGAGTGGCTGGTCGAGGTGGCGGAGCTGATCGTGCTGATTGGGCCATATCCTGCTATATGATCAGAGATATGTATGCATAATGGTTGGACGACGACACATACACTTATTCTCTCAAAGATGGGACGCTCATCGATGTCCACTAGTCGTCTCGGGGCATGTGGATTCAGCCTGGTATTAGCACGGTTGTTCTCGTGCCTCCTTGTAGCGAATCCCAATCCTCTCGCAATGGCCCTCCCATTGTCGTGCTCATCATACCACTGGGCCAATGCATTCGCTTGCTCAGATGTTATGGGCAGCTCGTGCGAAAGTAGGGGATCGAACAAAGGCCGATCGGAAGCATGAGCGGCATGCCGGTTGTCGAAAACGCCCCAGGTGGCATCCGATTGATCCAGCCGCCAAAAGAGAACATGGGCCACAGAATAAAGGTTGTGGAATGCGTCCATACATATTATTGGACGGCTTGAGCGAATGTTCAGACATATGTGGTGTATACGATGTGCGTTGCCCGACTCGTCGAAGATGAAAGGTATCCTGTTCCATGGCGTGATGTGTTGGAGGTAAGCATGGAGTGGATTCGAGTGATCGAAAGCGTCCGCATCACATCGCCAGATATAGCACATGTTTTCTGCTTTTGGGAACGAAAAAGTGTATGCAGATAAAGATAATCACCAGCAAGGTCCAGACGATGGTGATGAGATTGCAACGACGAGGGTTTTGAAGAAAACCTGTGGCGAGCCAGAGAAGGCACGACATCATGATCAACTCAGGTACGAGAGCAGTTTGATGGCATAGATGGCAAGGGCAACGCTTCACGCGAAGACAAAGCGTATTCGACGCAGGAGCGTTTTGCGGATCAAGGGCCAAGATATGTTATGCGCAAATCAGGGCTCTCGATGCCTAGCCTCGCGCCTGGCTAAAGAGAAATGAAGAATTCCTCTGCAGAGCAACCCGAGTGAAAGGTTGGCAGCAGTTGAGATTTAGGTCCCGGGCTGACATTCACCTCACATTATCTCTCCACAACAACTCCATTTTGATAAAAAGACAACCCCATAGGGTACAGCAGCCCAGCTCATTCATTCACCTCCACTTACTAAGCTCAGCCCGCCCCAGGTCACCAACAATCACACTTTCGTGTGAAGGAAACAACTCTCAATCCTCAATCAATTTGAATAGCATCGTCCGAATTACCGTTGACCACAGTAACCATTTCCGAGAGAGGTCTTCCAGGATCAAGACCGCGGGCCAAGTTTCCAGGAGCACTTATATGCCAATGGAACGAAATCGACTTCTTGGCGAGCTCCGCGAGAGTACCAACACATGCTTGATATGTTGTTCTTGCCTGAAGCTGGAGGGCGGTGCTTGATTGCTCGCATGGAGCGTGTTTAATAGTTCTAGACTGGACCACAGAGCATTGCCTCACTGGATTAACGATGGTGGTTGTCCAGGCCGCCTTGTCTGCTGAGATGGTGGCGAGCGAAAACCTTCCATATCCAGATCCGCTATTGCGTAGTTTGCCACAATAAGATTTGAAGCAAAGGAAGCGTGCCATAAACCCTGTAGCTGTAAGTATATTAACGATATAGATCCGTACCTACTAATAGACCGAATTGAGAAATGTTCAACAAAGCAGCGTGCCATAGAACCCTGTACATATATAAACATAGGTCAGCACTATTTCTACTGCACATTCAGATTGGCCTACCGCACACGAGATTGTCCTACCGCGCATGCCGAAAACGTGACTTATAGCCATTCAGAGGCCTTGAAATTGGCTGAGAGGTGTAGGATAATCTCCGGCGTTTGATACCGTACTTGCTCCGCACGAGCTTCGGCTTTGGTAGAGACATAGCAATGAAAGAAGTTGATGTGTAGGAAAGGTATAGATAAGCAATATTATATATTTATGTTTGGTAGCGACTAAATGGTCACTACAAAATATACGCGAATCGCATTCGACTAAACTCAAATAGTACGGCAACCGCATAGTTGACCATATTTTGAGAGATTCTAGTGTATGGTAGTGATAGGGATGTTATGCAACACAAAAAGGATCACTGTACACTTGAATGCCTATGCCTTGTCGCATGCCGACATGCCGGCTGGCTATATTTGTGTTGAGTAGCGCAATCGGTCGATAGCCTTTTGGGGTGCCGTAGTCTTCTGGTTCCTTGCCAGGTTTCGGCAGGGCGACCGTAGTCATGGTTCCGAGATGTGTGGGGTAGTGCGAGAGAGTTACTGAGGCGTTGGAGCCACATATTAAGCAGTGTAGTAGCTGGATGCTTATATATAGCGAGCCTGACGACAGCCTGTTTCTTTGCCGTGGACAGCCTAAGACAAGACTTTCTCAAATCTCAGCTTTTGCAGCAACGAACTAACTTAGTCACCCTGTATCGAGCATCTTCATCATCTTCCCTTGAGGTGAACTTTGCCGAACACAGCGGCCCCTGGAGGAGGCTCCGCCCTTGCCCCCGTCTTCGATCGAAAGCAACTCACCCCAAGGAGAAGATATATCCCGTGAAGTAATTAGTGGGAATCAAAATCAAGTACACGCTGTACAAATTACCGCGCATAATTCATCGTCGATCCTCCATCGTCACGGTTTACTCTTATTCGTCGCTCTCGTCATCGTCCTCCCCAAGAGTAACAACCTGAGAAGCTCGTAAGCCTGCTGGAGGTCGGCTGCTCTGAGGTTCCACTTTTGGTGCACTGAAATTATCCGCATCATCGATCAGAGTGTCGAAGTGGTCATCGCCTGACGTCTCATCGAGAAGGATGGACATGTTTGCATTGCATCCATCAGCAGGTCGATCGTCATCGTCGGAATCATCTTCGGCGTTTTGAGTGGCCTGCTTGCTTTGTTGTATTCGCTTGATCTTTTTCAACAGAGCCTGATCAACGTGTAGACTTGCCTTTGAGATTTTCTGCGCACGGATTAGTTACTCGGATGCCGACAATTGAAAGCATAAGCCAACCTTATTGCATCCTGTTGTGGGACAGTCAATCTCGGAACGACCAACCATCTGCATGATGTATGCTTTTTCAAAGACATGACGGCAGTGCTTGTTCATAACGGGATCCTCAAGTTCTCTAAGTGAGAGGGGACATTTCGTGCTTGTGGTTTCGCGAGCGATGATGATATCGTCGTCCGAGTCGTCGGCTCCATGGGCGCGAGTGGTACCGGGAGCAGGCGACCCGCGAGCTGGTCCAAACCACCTCGATGCAGGTTGCATGGGAACATCGTCGCCGTGAGCGCCGTCATGGGCGTGCTTCTTGAAGTTGACGTAATCGGGATGCTGAGAGTATCGAGCCTGGAGAGCCATCTGCTGCCAACCATCTATCTTTGCCTGGATTCCACGCTTGAATGTGTCACTGGGAGGTGGACCTGATTCGGGCTGCGAGGGCGCGTCTGGCATGGTTGGGTCGAAACTTGCTGCTTGGGATATGGGTAAATTGGGTGCATTGCCAGCCATTCTCGCGGCATCGTCGAGGGATTGCCTCATGTATTCAACTGCATACTGCTCGTCGATGGTCTTGCGCGTTTTGGTGTCGATATCTGTGTTCAACTTCCGAACAGCCTTCTGCCGTTGTTCCAATTCTGCTTGCTCGCGCGCGTCGCGTTCCACCCCATCTCTATCAGCCTTGGCCCGGCGCTTCTCGACGTCTCGCTCGCGATCGGCTAGAATCTTGTTGGCCTCGAAGACGCAATCGGCCAGCAGCTGATTCGCGTCCTTGAGATGCTTCTCCACGGAATTGAGATGGTGCAGCCGCTTAAGATTGGCCAGGTTCTGTTGGGCTATGTTGTCCAGTGGGTTCTCGGGGGGCTGGTAGACGGGTGCAGCCGATGGTCTTCCTCGGACAAGAGAAGCTGATGGACGAGAACGAGGAGCTGGTGGCATACTATTGGGCGTCTGGGGGTGGTAGGTTTGGTGTTGGGTGTTTGGTGGAGAGAGTGGCGAGTCGCGTCAATCCAGAGAGATTTCCGGCGAGGTTCCTGATTCAGATTGCCAGGAATTGCTATCACCATCGACAATCGATATGGTGTTGGAATCGTGCAGCAAGTGGTCGCTTGGAACAAGGTCAAAACCCTCGTGCCTTGGGGTGCTAGAAGGTAGCTACCTACCTTCGTACGAGTAGACGGGCTAACCTCACCCTCACCCTCACGTCTCAGAGCTTTCTTCTGGCGCTGACCACAGGAAAACTCGGGTCAAATCCGGCATCAGGTATCAGATGCTACTACTGGTAAGATACTAGCATAGCCATGGGCCTCGTCCGTACTTTTGCCATTCTCATTCTCGCCATCTCTGTCATTACATTCGTGGCCTTCTTTGGCCGCCTGCCAGCATTCAGGTACGAGCGCTTGAATTCAACACGCACCCCTCTGCCCTAGAACTAATGCTACGCATACAGAAACACCCCCATTGGCTTCCTCCACCGCGTCGTCTGGATACATTTGCCGCGTTTTTGCGGTGGCCTTGACACCATTCTCACTGGTGGCCGGCTCTCGAGAACAGGCGCCTCTCTACTCTACGAGAAGCATTATGTGGTCACAGTGCGTCCATGTTTTTACCTCAGCAAACAGCACTTCTAATCCGCCACCAGTTCTTCTTCCTCGGCCTACTCACTGCGTCTGTGGCCTTGTTCCTTCCACCAACTTGGCCCTTCGTCAGCGGATTTCAGAAAAGCCTGATCTTCCTCCTCGTTCCCCTGCCATACATATTCACCTATCTCTGCCAACTCTCAGGCCCAAACAGTTCGCATATCATTACCGCGAAGACGAACCGCTCACACTTACGCCACTACCCTTTCGACCACGTCCTCTACCATCCGGATAACATATGCCGGACATGCGTCATTCCTAAGCCTGCGCGCTCGAAACATTGCTCCATATGCAAAGCCTGCGTGGCACGGTCAGACCATCATTGCGTATGGGTGAACAACTGCGTTGGGCGAGGGAACTACAAACACTTCCTCGGGCTATTGTTCTCTACATCCCTCCTCTTGTTCTATGGTTCCTACCTGGCAATTTCAACACTCCGGCCACAGGTCAGAGATCATTTTGAGAGATTTCCTTCATGGCATAGCTCCGAGTACGATTCACGCGGCGCTCTGACGGCCAGGTTCATGGCCATGTGGGAGCACTGGATTGATATACTAGGCACGGCATTCATGGTTGGAGGGATCTCACGAGGTGGTGTGGGATTGTTGTCGACTCTAACTGCACCGCTGCCACTTGGCCTGTTGGCATATCACATCTACCTAATCTGGGCCGGCATGACTACGAATGAGACAAGCAAATGGAGTGATGTTCGCGAAGACATGAACGATGGAGAGGTGTTCATAGCAGACCTGAAACAATCGGGTATCGATTCGGCGAGTACCTCGGTTTCCTCGATGGATGGTGTGGATGGCCGTCATTCAGAGGCATCTTTCGAGTCTGAATGGCCGCAGAGGAGCCGGCAATTCCTCATACGTACTTGTGATGGTCAGCCACCGAAGAATGTTCAGGCTCAAATTGCCGATTTGGTCGTTCAAGATAGTTGGAGACGGACATGGCACTTGGGAGATGTGGAAAACATCTACGATCTGGGCTTCTGGGGCAACCTCATGGAGGCTTTGGTCAACTGATTCGGCCTGGCGATGGCGTCCCTGGCTTGTGTAATGGTTGCGCTTATGCCGGTTTGGATAACCCTAAATAGGCTCAATGGGATTTTCGTAGCTGTGGTACCTCCACATGGACATCAATGTCAGCCTCATGAGTTGGCGAATGAGGTGCTGGCAACGATCAAGCCGGGGCTGTGGAGCGCCAATGCTCTAGGTAATCAATGACCCCGCATCTCTGGCAGACTGGCAGCAACTGAACCTCATACCAGCAGGATTGCTCTCCTAGTTGCACCTCTGCCCGTCCAATCGCCTTGTGCGGGGAAAGCGATTGAGGTGCGAGTAGCATGAAGCTGGAGGGATGGAAGGACGAAGACAGACTTCAGTCCATCACAATCACAATCCCTCACGTGCTTCCCTCCAATCTCTCGCCTCTCAGCAAAACCTACAGGTACGTCGCATCACAGGCACTAACTCGAACGTCGGCTGTTGGGCTTCTCCTTGTGGGGCTGCCGTCGTTGGGAGCACCTCAACTGAGTAGGTATCTTAGGTACGCTGCATTGCCCATGGCTCCTTTCACGTCCTCAATTCCTGACCGGGTTGAGCCTCAGCTTCAAGCATAACAGCTTATCTGCCATTTCAACATTTCAACATTTCTTCTTTCAATTGAAGCTCTTGGGCTAATTGGATATATTTCTTGAGATATTGCCTCGATTTTCAACAAAGGCTATATCGGCAATGAGTAACGGGTCGCAGTGCCAAAGGAAATCTCGTGAAGCTTCTTCTTTCGCCGAGTCCAGCCATTGTTTGCTCACCATGTCCTCCTCGCGCAAACCGCCTCTGACAGAATGTCAGGATCTTCCCCTGCCGGCGCCGCGAAGAGAAAGTCGGATCTCATCGTTACCAGTGGCAAAGACACCATGAAGGAGGTACCGCAAGCTATGAAAGCGGCCGCCGAAAACCCTCACAAGGCCACGGCCGATTTCTTGCATACTCCTTTTATACGAGGCGCGCTGCCTTTCATCAACGGCGGTCTAGCTGGCATGACTGCCACTGCGGTCATCCAGCCTGTGGATATGATAAAAGTGCGACTACAATTGGCAGGAGAAGGGGTGAAGACAGGTCCAAAGCCAACACCATTGTCAGTGACGAGGGAAGTCATAGCTTCTGGTAAAGTGATGGATCTTTACACTGGGTTGTCTGCAGGTCTTTTGCGGCAGGCAGTGTATACCACAGCAAGACTGGGCTTCTTCGATACCTTCATGAAAAGGCTGACGGTGAGAGCGGAAGGGAAAGGACAAACGATTGGCTTTGCTGAAAGAGCTGGAGCGGGCTTGACGGCAGGCGGTCTGGCAGCGATAGTGGGCAACCCGGCAGATCTCGCTCTGATTCGAATGCAGTCGGATGGCTTAAAGCCAATCGCCGAAAGGGCTCGATACAAAAGCGTGCTGGATGCATTAGTTCGGATATCCAAGAACGAAGGCGTGCCTGCACTTTGGGCCGGCGCCTATCCGACTGTTGTCAGAGCCATGGCTTTGAATTTTGGTCAACTCGCCTTCTTTAGCGAGGCAAAAACGCGTCTCCAAGGCTCGAACATGGGCAGTCGGACGCAGACGTTGACGGCTTCTGCCATCGCTGGATTCTTTGCTTCGTTCTTCTCGCTGCCCTTCGACTTTGTGAAGACGAGATTGCAGAAGCAGACGAAGAAAGCAGACGGGACATTGCAGTACAGGGGCATGTTCGATTGCTTCCAGAAGGTGGCCAAGGAAGAAGGTCTGCTAAGATTCTATCGCGGCTTCAGCACATACTACGTCCGCATTGCTCCTCATGCGTGAGTCTTTCGGAAGCGTGGTGGTCGATCAGGTGCTAACGGACTGTATAGGATGGTGACGCTGATTGTAGCCGATTACCTTGGCTTCATCACGCAGTAGCCAAATTTTCTATGTTGGAATCATAATCTTACCTAGGGGACGGATGAAGAAGTGAAGTGTTTCTGTTGCGGATATGCTAATCTGGGCGCGCTTTGTGTTGATGGGATTTTTGAATGAAGGTTGTGGGCTGAACAAGCAAGGGGGATATAAACATAGCGTCCGCGTTGCAATTGGAGTTGAAGAATGACGATGCATGTCTTGAGCCGGAATGTGTTCCATCCTGGTGTGCAAAGGTTCCAAGCGCACACCCCCGCCGAGATTTAGTGGCCTGCCCTAGCTCCACGCTGACGCGGCCGTTTCGAGACAACAATGTTTGCCAACACCACGTTCTGGATAGCCCAACGCGTCCCCAGTCGCACCCACTACATATCCGTCGTCAAAACCCACGGCGGCAATGTTACAAACCTCGAAAAGCAGGCCGACTTCCTGATAGCCGACCATGTGCACCATCGCGACGCGCCGCCTGGTGCCCTCAGCTACCAATTCCTCGAGGAATGTGCAAAACAAGGCCAACTCCTTCCTCCAGACGACCGCGCCGCTCATCTGTGCGGACCTAAGCCTGGGAGTGTGCGAGAGGTTGCCGACGCCTCACGCGCCCCAAAGGCTCATAGGACAGCTTTCACGCCCGGGGACGACGACATTATTCGGGAGTGGGTGAAGGACGCCGTGAGGAGGGGCGAGTCACATGCCGGCAATGAAATTTGGAAAGATCTGGAGAGGCAGAACAAGCGGCATACATGGCAGAGCTGGCGGGATCGGTGGGTGAAGAAGCTGCGCGACGGGATGCCGCCTCAGTGGGACACGGAGATACGGGGGCTGGACGCTGATGTGGATGAGTTGGTGAAAGACGTCTTGGAGGAGGAAGCGGAGAGTGAAGCATTGCAGCGGGAGGAGCAAGAGTCGCAAATCAAGGAGCGGAAAGAGGAGGAGGAACAGCGGGGACCTGACCAGCAGAAAGAAATTGAGAAGCAGAGAGAGAGATCTGAGCAGGAGGAGGAGGGACAGAGCGAGATCATGGGAAAGACAAAAAGCGAAAGAGAGAAGGACAAGGTATCAAAGCGTGGGAATGGGTCGTTGCCGTTGCCAGGAGTGGAGAATCCGAAAGCGCAAAGGACGTCTACACAACCACGAGCGGTGCCAGAGATTGCCCAAGCTGCGCTGCGGCGTGAACAAGACAGGCTGTTGTCGGGAGGAACAGGCTCAATGGTGAATAGCGCCGCCTCCCCTCAACATCGACCAGCTCCAGTGGTTCTTTCGCGGGTCGCTCAAGCCAAACTCATGGGGGAAAACCCCCGGCCACATGTACAGTCCATGTTATCGTCTCTTCCCGTTCCGACCAAAGCCACGAATGCTTACTCGCGACCATGTTCAGAGTCGGAACATTCAGAGGCTGCCAGGCCCGAATTTGCTCGCGGGCAATCCGGAGGCGTCTCCTCGAATCGCGCAAAGCGTCCCAAGAATCATCACATTGTCGCGGCAGCAAATGAAGAGGAAGAAAATCGGATGGAGCCTCGGGCTGTCGAAACGCCAGCAAATGAAGCCTTCGCCCCAAGCGGCAGAGGGCCTTCTCTGCCACGCCCTTTCACCGCCGAGGATTTCCTGCAGCTGTACGAGAAAATTGACGCTATGAACACCGACACCGATGGACTCCGTATTGGGTTGGAAGCCTTTGCTCCTTCGACCGACTTCTCTCCACAGCAATGGCTACAATTTCTCAAGGATGACGTCCTCCCCATTCTCAAGAATATGATTCTGAAACACAATGGTGTTGCCGCTTGCTTGACAGAATATATTCAACGAAATCCCCACCAGCCTTGGGGTAGATGGCGGTCACATTACGGATCCGGCACTTGTAGTATACTGAAAGATGGCATCGGCCCAAACACTCCGAGCGACAGCCAGACGTCACAAATAAATGATGCCAGGCCTCAAACTCCAAAGAAGAAACGGGCGAGGGATGACATTGAAGACTCGCCACAGTTTAAATCACCAAAAGTGGCAGAGACCGCGAACATTTCCAGGCAGCGTGTTGACATCAATTTACAAAGCACATTGTCCGGCGCTTCTCAAGCGGAGTCGATCCGAGCTATCGATGATGGCGAAGATGACGATGACGACTTCACCAAGGCATTGCAGACCCAAGCGATACTCGCGGCGGATACGCAGCCCTTGGATCTCTGTATCCCAGATCTGGACGAGGCACTGGACAGTTCAATCGCACAGTCCATTGAGTCCGACAAGCCTGATGACTTTGACAGGCAGTGCCGGGCGTCGTTGAGAGATCAAGAGCTGATCAATCAACAATTACTAGACAATCCCGGTGAGAACGGAGCTATGGACTTGGACTTCTTTGATCTGCCGGAGCCAGATGGAGGATTTGAGGCTACAGATGCGCCGGATGAGGGCATCGATACTCAACTTTTGAAAGACACACAAGCAATGGCCACTGGAACAATCGAAGACCTGAACAAGGAGGAGATCGATGAGGCGGCCTCCCAGGCCTCCCTTGATTTCGATGCGCTGGCAAACCAGCTCATGGAGAGGGGACATTCTCCAGAGAATATTCTTACTGCGATACAAGTGACGTCTGCCAACATGCCTCTGATGCTTGTCGTACTTGAGCACCTGAAAATGGGAATGAAAGTGCCGGTACATACGCGAGGTATATGGACTGAACAGGATGACGAAGACGTTCTCGGAGGCGATGCCAGAAAGCTCGAGAGGGTCGAGGCCAAGCATGGGTGGGATGGAGAGGGTGGGTGCAAGGCCCGGCAGTACTTCTTGAGGGATAGTATGGCTGCAGTCGAGGAGCTTACAAGGCAGTCAAACCATACTGCTTGACTTGTGACTGCTGATTGAGTGTATCGGTAGCGCGATCTTCTACATTGTGAAATAACCAGCCCTAATCTTATTATAATTGCAAACCAAGCAACGGCCAGGACGTGCGACAATGACCATTAAGTTATCGCTGCAAATTCCAACCTTTTTCGTCGTGCCATATCCATCATACCGAAGTCTTGCACAATTGCTTGCCCTTTGCAATTTGATTTTTGTTCTGCGACTTTGTTAGTGGACTTGTAGGTAGGTAAGGTATAATTCTAGCAGTTCAAATATGAGACTAGGACGGTTTCGGACGAAAGCTGCTTCCCCTCCCCCACCCTGTGGCGCTCGCGTTGGAGGTGGATCTACAGAAGACCAACGACATGGAATACTCGGTTGATCAATGGACAATTTAAAGGGCGGTGAATGTGTTGGAACCGAGCAAGTGCAGCGTCCGCCGTAGATCTAGAAGATTACTCAGCTCAAGATCGATATCGATAAGACTCTGGAAAAACCGTCGACCCGAATTCCTAGAGATTTACCGGTATCGATCCCAACTTGACAGTGCTGTGGAAAAGCAAGGTATTGTTGGTAAATAGTAAAGACCAAGATAAACGTGGCGGGCATGGATTAATGAACCCACCGTGCCAGCCTGAGAGTACACTTGGCATGGGCATCAACAGGAATATCAAACTGTAGATCCTAGACCGGATTGGAACTTCTCAGACCCTCATTTAAATAAAATATAGATTCTAATGTCCCTCGCTCACACGGACTCTATATACACCGGACGATATTCTATGCATACAGAGATACCTCCTAAGATCTACGGCTGCGTTAGGACTAGAAAGATTTTCCTGAATTCTGGCCAACTGTCCGCGTTTTTGTCGCACCCGTAATAATCAAGCAAATAAAATTACTTTCCCCGAATCCGAGAGGAATTGATCGTGGTTTAACTTCGAGTGTGACCATGTGAAGATCCGCCACTTGGTTGATGCCAATTTACAGCCTCGCGTTTTGGGCATGAACTAGTCGGTGGCTTTGGCTAGGAAAGCCTTGCCAGGGATAATCGTGAAGTCACCACGGGCATGTTTTGGAAAGACAGGATATATATTTTGGAAAAAGAGCAGTGGTCTGAATTATTCCCTACTTTCGAAGAGTTGCACTGGAACAGCCGAAGACACTGCATCACTTGCCCCCTGAAAACAGCATCGTTAGCTTTGTGGCGATCGGATTATGTGTTCCCCCAAAAGATCTGTTTTGGTCGCTGGGAGCCACCTATTTCCGCACCAGACATCGGATGTGAGAGATCGTGAGCCTTTATCACCGCGCTTCTATTTCAAAATCCCAAACTGGGCGATCACTTTCGGTCGATTTCTTATTTCGAGAATGGACAGGGGACAGATCGATGGTGTACCTTTTCAGAAGAACGAAGTCGAATAGCCTTTGCTCGCAGAGGAAGACGTCGGTGCCGTCGGTCTGCGGACCTCAAGATTGTATCGCAGCCTTTGTTCGCGTCGTTCGGCCTTTTCAAGCTCGCCCATGTCCATCCCATATAGTGAACCACGTTTTGATCGGTCTTTTGAGCTTTCGGGTAGTGGTTCGAATTCACGCCTTTGCGGCCGCCAGGGCGATAAGGGTTTCACAACGACAGTTTCGAACTGTGGTTGTGGGGATGGCTTAGTCTCTTCCTTGCTCCGAGGGAGGTCGCGAGATTCGCGTTTCGTCTTTTGATCGGTTGGAATCCGTGATCCAACTGAGTAGTGTCTGTCGTGAGACTTGTGTAGGAACCTTTCTTTCTTCTTTGAGGCACGCTGAATTGCCTTGAGCAAGGAGAGCGTTTGTTCGTAGCCGTGAGGTATCTCGACACGGACCTCTTGTTCGCAATCTTTCACGTGGCTGTACACCTTGCCGTCCTTGTGACGGAAGATGAGCTCGGCGACGTCAGTGGCGAGCTGGTGTCCTTTATTGCAGAGTTGCCTGCCAGACCTGGAGACCTGAAGAGGATGCTCACAGGCCCGGCATTGTGCGGCGTGAGCCTCAAAGTAGTAAAGGATCCAATGCTCCTCGTTGTTGACGGGCCGAGAAATGCCAGTGACAAGGCTGTGGGCAAAATCGACCTTGTTATTTTTTGCATAAGCAGAAACGCCCGTTGGCGAGTTGTGGCGACGTAGTCGAACCATTGAGAGTTTGGTAAAGTGAAGAGTTGATCTGGAGAGGAGGATTGCAGAGATGATAGAGCTGGAGGATTCGAGGCTGAAATGATCAAGTCAGAAGGACAAAGGATGTAGATGGTTGATTGAAGAAAGCGTAGTATGGGAGAGGATGGGAAGACGTGTCTTATAACCATGGTTGTCTCTGGTCTTTGGCTGGCTACCCATGCACAGCCAGTGGCAGTCCCTAGCAGTCACAGCTGCGTCTACTCTCTGTTTGGAATCCGGTGTCCAAAGCTAGGTAATTCGGGGTTGAGCTGCGGCCTACACTAGGCATCAGGCATCAAGCAACAGGCTTACACAGTGCCTAGTAGGTAGGAGGGGTGCCTAGATAGGAGGGGTGCCTAGATAGGAGGGGTGCCTAGATAGGAGGGGTGCCTAGGTAGAAGGGGTGCCTAGGTAGAAGGGGTGCCTAGGTAGGCGGGGTGCCCAGGTAGGAGGGGGTGTGGTCACTGTCACTGTCACTACCGCCGGTATGAGTATGGTGCCTTGCCACGTCCACACCGGAAGCAGGCGTCGGTGAGGGGATGCGCGACCGCGACGGAGAGAAGACGAGCATAGAACTAGCCGCATAATGCTTCCAGTCCGTCTCTGCCTTACCGGTACTCGTAAGGAGGCACCGCTATCTCACGGGCACGGTATGACTGCCCGATACACAGTGCTGAGGCTGAGGCTGAGGTACCCTTGAGGTCCTGAGGCAGTCAACATCAACATCTCCGGCCAAATGCGGGGTTGGGTAGCCAACCAACGAAGGCCACCAGCACCACAACAACTACTGAGTACCTACCATACTCCGTACCAACCTGAGCACCCCAACCTGAGCTCTCCAACCTGAGCACTCCAACCTGAGCTCTCCGAGTCCTATACCCATCATATTCGCTTTCTCGCTCCCCCATACCTGTCCCTATCACACCCGAGGATCTCAAATCCGGCACCATGAGCAGCCCGAAGCGTAGAATAGAGATGGATGTATGTCAGATGTCCTGCCCCGTGGACTTCACTGGCTAATCGCGAGCAGGTCATGAAGTATGCTCGCTCATGCCCGCCAAATCATACATATAACTGACCTCGCTGCAGAATGTAGGCCCACTTGCACCACCAAAAGAGAGAAAGGGAGAGCACGTCGGATTGACGAGCGTGTCCTAGGTTGATGAGCGACTACGAAGTCACTCTGGTCAACGACAACAGTAAGTGATCCACTATCCTCTTCGGCAGTCTCAAAGAAGCTGATTCGCTACCAGTGTTCGCATCACCCACCCATGCACTCTCCGCCCTTCCTTACTCACTATCAAAACAGGCAAGAGTTCTATGTCAGGTTTAAGGGACCATCAGAAAGTAACCAGGCATCAATGCTCATCACCAGAGCGAATCGCTGACCGCTCTCAACCAGCACCCTTCGAGGGCGGCAACTGGAAAATTCACGTCGAGATCCCGGATCAGTATCCCTACAAGTCGCCGTCCATAGGCTTCGTGAACCGCATCTTCCACCCAAACATCGACGAATTGTGCGTATGAGTCCTCCTCACGCATACCTCCGTCGCACAAGACAAGATCACAAGACTAACCGGTGAGTCACCGCAGGAGTGGGAGCGTCTGCCTTGACGTCATAAACCAGACATGGTCACCAATGTACGACATGATCAACATCTTCGAGGTGTTCTTACCACAGCTCCTGCGCTACCCCAATCCCACAGATCCGCTGAATGGCGAAGCCGCAGCTCTGATGATGCGAGAGCCCAAGAGTTATGACGCCAAGGTCAAGGGTGTGTTGTATGCACGTACCTCAGATCCTGATGGCTTGCTGATGGGTGGCAGAATACGTGTCCAAGTATGCAACGAAGGACGCTGCCGATGAGGCAGGTGATGATGAGGAATCCGAGGACGAAATGTCCAGTGTTGGATCGTACGACGAAGGCGAAGATGAAGATGACGAGGTTGCCGGCAACATGGAAGAACTGTGAAGGGTGGCTAAACGAGCTAACATTCCAATGTGTAGATGGAGCAATCTGCATAGCGATTGGACTTCCTTTGTGTCTAGTTGGGAGTTTTCACGAGATGGACATAACGGTATTACCCCTCGGCACGAAGATGCTTTGAATTTTTGGTTCTTGATGGGCGTTCGGGCTGGCAGGATGACTTTACAGATTGGGTCGTTGCAATTCGCCATCTTCGAATTAAGCTTGTGAATGGAATGGAATCATCACGCACGCTCCATGTCCACGAGCCCGCACGGATGTACCGAGAAACTGTTGTCTAGTATTCGGTGTTCTTATCTGGCTGTTGTGGACAACACGGGTAGAGCTGGGATTGTTTCCATGCTTCTTTGCCTGCTGCTCGACATGTCTTCCTAAGAAATCTGTATATCTCTCTTGCCGTGCTATTCGTGTGAAAATGACAGCCAGTCCAGGTCTGCACTTCAACCGAATGCAGGATGGATAGCATAATGGACTACCAACTCCTCCCCCGTTTTGAAACACTGGGATTATCGTGTCAGCGCACAGAGAAGGCCGAAGGTATCAATCATGAGCAAGACGCCAAATACGAGTCCGACTCAAGGAAGATGACAACGTACCGCCCATAACCCACCCACGTTCTCGTCCAGACCGGGCGCGAAGCACTGATTGATGTAGCAGAAGATGCTTTCCTTTTCGTCCTGGTGGCCAATCTTCTTTCGGAGGAAACGGATCACAGTTGAGAAAGGCTGAGCCGAAGAGATTTTGAACTTCGAGTTGGCCGTCCGCAGGCGTGGAGCTGAAGCGATGGGGTGGAAGGAAACCACCACTATGGGACGTTGTTAGGAAGTGGATTGGAAGATGAAATGGCTCCAGATGGTGCGGAGGGAGTTGGAAAGCGAACAAAGTGACATGGAGTACCTTTCTCGGCAACGGCGCCCTGTCCTCCTCCCAGGACGCCTCCTGCAGAAACCCCTTCCAGAGCCGTCTTCGCGTCTTTGGGCAACCCGGCCAAAACAACACTGGCAGTCATCGTCATGGGCAGATCTGCCTCCTGCTGCGCTTCATCATCATCCTCAATCGATCCGTCCTCCTTTTGGGACGGCGAGTCTGCCACCATGCTGCTGCGCTGCGAGATGCTGCCTGTTCGCATCGCCGCTGAGCGCCGTGGTGTTGACATGTTGGAGTGAGGCTTGGAGAGGGACGTCCCGGTCGGGAGGAGGGGTGCTTGGCAACGTTTGATCAGCTTGGATTGTTATTCAGGTACATCATGGTTGTTGTCCTTGTGGAATCTTGCAAGTAATAGAAATATCTTCATTACTATTCGTCAATAGGCCACCCCGTGAACCACATACGACGTTCCAATCGACTTCTCAAAAACCCACTCCCACAAATGCAAGCGCAAACCATGCACGCACGCTCAAAGATATTGCAAAGAACAATTAAAAAGCAAAGTAGATCTGTAGAATCGAAGGGGTATAGACAAAAGAGCCGCCCATGAGCACCTAAAAACGACAAGAACAAGCGCGAATGGACACCGTGGATGGAATATGCCCGCGTGTGTTCCAGCTACAGTGAAAAATGCTTTCGAGACCAAAAGCATAACCTGCTAATGTTTGGAAGGATAGCATGCAAGGCCACTCGTATTGCCGTCAACCAGACACCCGTCCCATGTATGTATGCATACGAATATGAGATGCACCAGTCGCCGTCGACTACCAGAAACTAGCAAAGAAACTAAAACTGTCTGTATCGATGCATCAAAAGCGTGGTACATCGAATTTCTCCTCGCAGTCAGAATGCCAATTCATCGTCATCATCGTAAGAACTTCGCCATGTCAGCAAAAGTTTCAACCACGAGGATCAGGCCAATCACTCAATGGCATCCCTGCGTGGGCGAACCAGTTGATCGAGAAGTTGGTCAAGTTCTCTCCAATTCTCATCAGTAGTTGCGAACTTGCGATGAGATTTGGAAACAATATGCTGCAGTTCCATGTTAGTTTGGCTCCAAACATAACCAACAAGAACACATACCTCGTCAAAGTCGTCGAATTTGGCCCTGCAGTTCTCGCAATATCCGGGCTTCAGATCCTTCACCGCCACCTTCTTCTTTTTTGGCACAACAGCACGCTGAACGTGCTCCTCATCTTCAGACACATCGAACTCCTCTTCCTGGATGTATTCCAGTGCGTCATCAACCTTTCGCTTGTTGGCCACGGGAACAGACACAGGATCATTATTGATGGCAGCACGCATGTCGTTGTATGTAGGCATCGACTTGTCTGCCACTGGAATGGTACTGCGTTCTAAAACGCGACGACCAAGACGATGGAGCTCTTTGGAAGGGCCGACCTTGGTGCCAGGAATGGCAGCGGTTGAAGAAATCATCTGAGAGCGGATCGCTGATGTGACATTGGATGCCTGTAGACCCGATGCAACAGGCTCTCCGCCGGCAAAGCGAGGGTGGCGCCGCAGACTCGCCTGAGCGGAACCATACAACGGCAGGTTGTCCGTGCTGCCTCTTTTCAATGGGATGGATTTGGGAGGGTCTAACGGCTTGACATGCTGTTCTTCTGGTTGGAGGCTACCTGTTCGAGCTCGGTTACCCAGATTGGCCGTGCTTTCTGCAAGTGGCCGACTTGTAGCTGGTGCTTCTCGAGCAGCAGCAGCTCGTGTTCGTGGTGCCGGTTCCGGGCGTGTTACTGGCGGCTTCGGACTCGGATCGTCCAAAAATGGGCATCGTCCTGCTGCGTTGACCCGCAACTGCGGCCATTTGCCCATCTGCTCTCTGCTGGTCGGCTTTGGATAGTCCCTAAGCATGACGGGCCGTGTTTGCTCGTCCGCATCATGGATGTAGACAAAATATCCTCTGAAGTGTGCCATATCCGGAGCCCAGTCGTAACCGCCCTGACTGAGCATCTTTTCTTTTTGTAGTAGCTGCGAGAGGTCGGCCTTTCCGGTTTTGAGGGGATGAGACTGGGATGGCGCTTCGCCAGTCTCGGTATTGAACATTGTCGTCAACATTCGCTCAAGCTTCTCCAGGCTCCATATTTTTATACCCAGCTCACGGGCTTTACAAAGGATATCGTTCGGTTGAAGCCTGCTACGGTCAGCACGAACGAGAAAGAGGACGGTAGAAGAAGCAGAGCGATCGGAGGCACAGAGAGATCGAAGGGACAGAAGGACCAAAAGAGGATATTGGGCCACAACTCACGATTGGTTCCTCTTCTGTGTGTCAAAGGAAAATTTCCCAGCGCGAGGCTGTTGCAGGGCCAATTCGAGGGGATTGATAGTGCCGCCATGACGAATGTCCTTGGGTGGTGATGGTGCATTGGAGCTCGAAGATGTGAGCTCTGGTGGTATCGGGCGGGTAGTGACCACGTGGGTGACTGTCTTGGAGAAGAAGACCTCTTCGTGCTGAGGAGTGGTGGATCAGTCACTGTTTTACTGTCTCTCAAGTTCGAAGGCATCACTTACGGCGCCTAGAGTCTGCACACGACGTGAAATCCTGGAACGCATGTCCTCTGGAATGCTCTCGTAGTAGAAGACAATCTGTGGGAAGATTTTCTTGTAGTGACGTTGCCATTGACGAATGCTCTCCAGATTATCTTGGGAAGCCTTTTGTGCCTTCTCTGCGGCCCTGGACATGGGACGAGTCTCAGTGGTGCGAGAATCGCGGGCGGCTTCGAGCTTTCTCTGCAATGCTGTGGGGGGGTTCTGGCTGGTTTTTCGCGGTAGAGCATGGCGACGTGTCTCCCCGTTGTCAGGCTCGAGCATCAACTTCTTCGCCGGAGGTTGAGCATAGGCAAGCTCTCGCTGTTCGCCGGCATGAGAGCGAGCTCGTTTTGAGCCCGGAGCGGCAGCGTCGCGGTAGGGAGAGTTGGCGGCATTGGGCAGGTTGGCCAGAGGCATCCGCCGACTCGTCATGGTGCGAGCCGTCGGTGAGGGGCGTAGAGAAACCGATGCCATGCGTGCGTGCAGCGTTGACGAGGTGTCAATGGGGTGTCTGTATTTGAACGCGACTGACGCGGGGAGCGGTCCGTCGGTCAGTCAGTCAATCAGTCAGTCAGTCGGTCAGTCGGTCAGTGGCATTGCTGACAGTGTGGGCACTGTATGGCAAAGGGAGTTTGGTGTTTGGGTGGAGGAAGTTCCAGTGTTGTGATTTCGACCGTGGTTTGTTTATTCGTGAAGGAGGAGGAGGAGAAGCTTTGAAGAAGCGAACCTTACCTAGGCGCTACTTCCCGCTATTGCTTCCCGCTATTACTACCCAAACCTGAACACTTTCTAGTCTACACTACACCATCACCATTGAATTGCATAGCCCAACATGCCATTTCCCTGCCGCGTAGCATCTGTTCCGAATCAAACACTGTGCTGCATCTCCATATTCACAGGCAAACCTCTGAGTCGTGCCAATGGACCGCCAAGGCTGAAGAGTCCACAGTCTCTGTCCAATACGCGTCCTAAAAGCTCGCAGCACGCAGTTGAAGATGTGCTGATATTGAATGCTACCTGTCCGCCACCATTGACGCGTGATTGCATCGTGCAATTCCTATTACGCTAAAGTCTCGTCGTCCCAGTCGTGAATCCTTTTCCGTTGGCCCGGAAATCCTATGCCATTACCCTGTATATCCAATTCACCTCGATACCTTATCTGCTCTGCAGCTCCGCTGATATCCCCAATCACCTCGAGATCTGCTCTGCAGCTCCGCTGACATCCCCAATCAACGGCTTGAACAGCTCAGGCAGTATCTGAGCTGCGTCTCCCACAAAGAACCAGTCTCCTTCCATCATCCCGCTCTCAGGTTCGTCGTTTGGATCCGTGTTGATCACAGCAACCCTGGCTCCCCTGTATCTCGCATCATCCACATATCCCGCTGCCGGGTACACTGACGCGCTGGTGCCAATCACCATAATCAGGTCGATCTCATTCGACTCGATAAAATCATCGACCTGTTGCATGACTTTCGAAGGCAGCAGCTCTCCAAACCAGACGACGCCCGGTCTCAGCACTCCGGTCTTACATACTGGACAGTGCGGCAGATCCTTGATAGACAGCTCTGGAATATTCACACTCTCGTCTGCAATGTCTAGCTCTTTGGGTTTCACATCTCCATTTTGAGAAGGTTCCGCTTCTTGTCCGCGACTGTGGCCCCTCGATTTCAGTGCCTCGTCTGTGGTGGAGTCGGATTCGTCTAGTGGTATCTCCAGCGCTGGGACTATTGGGTCCGTGTAGTTGTCCGTCTCATTGTAATTGCAGTAGAAGCCGGAGCACTTGATGTCGTAAAGGGAGCCGTGGAGAAGGTGGAGAGTATCTCTGGGATGGCCCGCTCTGGGAGAAAGTCCTAGACAGTAGGGGTTAGTATCTCGCACGGCCACAGCTCGCGTCCAATGCCCATTCACCGTCCACGTTCTGACTGAGTGTTTGGAGTCCGTCTCCCATCTTCTTCGCCAACGCAGCCAACGCATAATGACCAGCATTAGGCTTGGCCTGTAGCGCCATGTGCCTCCGATATGAGTAGAATTGCCAGACCAGGCCCGGGTTCTCTTCGAAAGCCTCGGGCGTGGCAAGCGTGGTAGCTGTGTGAGTGCGCCATAGTCCTCCTGCTCCTCGGAATGTGGGTAGACCAGAGGAAGCAGATAGTCCGGCGCCAAGGAGAGCGAGCACCTTCGTCGATTTGGCAAGATATGCTTGGAAAGACTCGATGTCAGCCTTGGGGATGCTGCTGGACGCGGAGGCCATGTTTGCGACGAGACAGCGGTTCGTGGTAGTTTGTGGGGGATTTACTGTGTAAGAGGAGGGAGGGAGACATAAGACCAGATTGTATGTGGTTCGACTGCAGATGTTGTGTTACTACCTAGGCAGGTTAGGTATGAGGTCGCTCACACCACTGGGTGCGGGTGGGTTCATCGGTTCCGAGTCATGTCCGCCAAGTCTACCTATCTAGGTATAGTACCTTCGTACCTACGGAGGTTAGGTAGGGATACGAGATACACCAATACGAGATACACCAATACCACACCACCACCAGTACCACACCACCACCAGTACCACACCACCACCAGTACCACACCACCACCAGTACCACACCACCACCAGTACCACACCACCACCAGTACCACACCACCACCAGTACCACACCACCACCAGTACCACACCACCACCAGTACCACACCACCACCAGTACCACACCACCACCAGTACCACACCACCACCAGTACCACACCACCACCAGTACCACACCACCACCAGTACCACAACCACCACCACCACACCTCCTTACTTCTACACACCTCCTACCACTGCACCTCCTACCACTGCACTGAGACCGAGCCTGACCTTGCACGATGCAGTGCTTTGTTTTCATGTGATAAGCAATTCCATCACCAGCAATGCCGGCCGGACTAATAACATGCTTCTCTAAGAACGAAATAAGAGTTAAACAAGAACCAACCCAAATAACGTGACATTTTCCGACTCGGTGTCAAAGGGAACGAGTATCAAGGCTGCCAGGTTTTGGCCTCAAGACCTTGGCGTTATGTTTACTCCACGCTCCATTAGCTAAAGTTTCTCGCTGTTTTAGCACCTCAGACGTAGCAAGCCTCGACATCCAAGCTCTGAGGCTGCTCGTGCCTATTATCTTGCCAGTATTTATAATGTGATGCCTTCCAGTTTCATGCACCTCTATCTGCCAGCCGGCACCCTATAAGAAGTCACCATCTCTTATACACCGTATCATCCATCCTCAATCAGCATCAGCAAAAAAAAGTCCTCGCTTTTTGGCCTCTTTCCTAGTACTCCATCGCCATCGTTTCTTGCAGGTCAAGAACTCCCTTCTTCAATATTCTCGAACCCCACCCAGCTTTTAATTCACCGCCAGTATGAAGTTCTCTATTGTCTCTATTACCTTGATTTTGGCTGCTCTTGCCGTCGCTGCTCCTCAGAACAGGAACAACGGTAACGGTGGAAACTCGAATACCAACTCGAATTCAAACTCGAACTCGAATACCAACTCCGGTAGCAACTCAAACTCAAACTCAAACTCTGGCAATGGTCAAGCCAATAATCAGAACAGCAACTCGAACAACGGAAACAATAATAATGGCAATGCTAATGCTAATGCCAATGGAAGCAATGGCCGCAACCCATCTGGCCAGGTGAGCCAGGATCAGGCTCAGCTCATGCAAACTGCTATTGACGCTTGGATGCGCGACACTGGAGTTGTCAGTAACTTTTTGAACATCGGACCAAACATACAGGACGAACAGACGTTCAAAAACCAAGCCCAGATTGCTCACTCTGCCGAAGTCGACGAGCTTACCCACAAGGCTGTTCTCGATCAATTCATGCCAGACAACCAGAACGTCAAGGCTGCAAACTCTACTCTTTCCAATGGTGCCTTTCAGCTTGTTGTGGACCGACTCGACGACATGTCCCGCCAGGGTTTCTCCCAGAAGAATGGAATTGATGACATTAATAAGGATCGATGCATCAACGTGCTTCCCAACATTGATACCTACATGAGAGAGGGTGCTAACACTATCGGAAATGGCCAAGTTACTCAACAATCAGTCCGCCCAGCCGCTTGCGCCAACACGGTCGCTGGCCAGAACGGTGCCGCTCAGGTCAATCAACCACCACAAGGATACATCAACGGAAAACTCACAAACGGTAAGTGATAGTCCATGCTCTCACCCATGTAACCATACTAACAAAAGCACCAGGTAAATCCAACACCAGCCCCAATATCGCCGCTACTCCCCGTGATGATGATCCAGACCGTCCATAAGCGTGTCCACCATCTTGCTGAGTACGGCACCAATCTGAAAGGACAAGAACTGACTAATTCTCCTGTAGTTAACCTGTATAACGGTGGCGGCAACAACAACAACAACAACAACCAGAACAACAATGGGCAGCAAAACAATGGACAGCAGAACAACGGACAGCAGAATAATGGACAGCAGAACAACGGACAGCAGAACAACGGACAGCAGAACAACGGACAGCAGAACAACGGACAGCAGAACAACGGACAGCAGAACAACGGACAGCAACAACAGCAAAGCAACAACGGTCAGCAGTCGAACCAAAATGATCGGAACAATGCCAACTGATAATGCTTGGAAGTTGAGGATTTGGTGATCTTGATCTGCTGGAAACGCGTGGCGCAGGACATGGTTGGACTGGGGAATTGAAAAGTTGATCTCCTCCCGAAATACTATTATTTCTCTGAAGAGCCAAATACTCCAACTTGATTACTTCTCTTTTCTCTAATTTCAATCTCTCCCTTACTAAATCCGATTTCCATTCGTACATCACAACATTCCCACAACTCTCACGCCTACCATACAAGCAGTTCTTACCAGTCCATTTCTCTAGGATACGCATATCTGGATGAGATTTCGAGATATTAATCAAGCTTTTTGGATTGTTCATGTTGCTTGGCCTCGGCGTGTTTGATATGCGAGAAGGAGTGAAGCATACATCGTATGGAAGGCGTCTTGAGCTTATAAACAATGCGCCAATCGCCAAATCCAAACAGCGAAATGATGCCATGATATCTGAACCCGACTAGATTAATGGACGCAAAATCCTAGAAGGGGATTAACACGTCGCTCCAAGAAAATGTGATGACGGGACGCACGTGATCTTGTCTTTCAGATACCAAGTACTTACCCACGTCTAACAAACCAATACTCCTCGAATAAACAATCTTGATCATGGATCCTCAAAGCCCCCAATCCCTCACAAACAAATTCCTCTTTGTTCCCACATACCTCATCCTGGACACCGGAGGTGCTGTCCCCTCCCCTGCTTCCCCCTCAAAAACCTGCCTAACAACAAATTGTTTCCTTCCCCCACTGACAGGACTTTTCAATCTTCCCTTTCCATCCCCAACAAACTTGAAGTCAGCCGAACCCGCACCAGAAGACTCATACGTAGAGACACTGGGTTCGACGCCTTCCTCAAGAAAGGGGAGGATAATCTCACCTTCTGTACTGAGGGGCGTATCGATTTGCACATCATATCCCGCAAAATCTCTGAACGTCGGTGGTATCGTTGTTCCATTCGGCGAGGAAGAGGGCGCCGCATCAATCCTCTGCCACGCCACACGGAAGCGTCCAAGACTCGTAGTGAATCCTGCTTCCGCATACTGCAAATCCCCAAGCTGAGGCGCAATGGACCATTTACTCCCACTTCTCCCCGTAACCGTCAATCCAGCGATGTAATTTGTAAGCGCAGAGGTAGGCCCAGCAGACCACCCATGCGAATGAGACACATAGGACGGATCATTGCCATATCCACGCTCAGAACGATAACCGAAAGTACCATCGGTGCGATAGCCTTCTATGAGTGTCGACCCCGTCCCATTAGGGTGATTAACATACCACCCCCACGTCCTCCTCAAAAGATCCAACGCCCGCCCTGTCTTCCCAATGGAAAAATGCGCCTGCAATTCAAAGCTCGTGATGAAAGGACTAATATTGTTAGGTAGTTCGGGCGAGGCAGGACCGATATCCGTCCAGTATTCCTTCAATCTATCGGAGACTTCGGTGGTGATATATGGGGTTGTGGTCACATTGAAGAGGATAGCCATACTGTTGGCGTCTTGCGGGTAGAGGGTTGTGGATGTTGCGTTGTCGCGGTAGGCGCCGTGAGAGACATCGAATTGGTATTGGTTGATGGCGGATTTGAGAAGTTTGGCACGGTGAAGGTAGCGGGACTTTAGATTTGGGTTGGCGAGGACTGGGCCAACCCAAGAGACCAGCTCAGCTGCGGTCTTGAGGGTCTCGTAGAGGCTGTGATGGTTAAAAAATTTGGGCAGTTAGGCGAAGAGAGGGTTTGTTACATCATGTTGGCTTCAGAGCTATTACCAGTGGTTTGCCAGCGTGCCCAATCACGTTGGCCTGTCACATTGAGGAGCCCACTGTCTCCGACTTTGCTGTAGATGTAGTCCATAGCTTTCTCATATTTTGGCCAGTTCTGAGTCAAGAAATCTGTGTCATTCGTAAAAAGAACATATGTGTGAGTTCCGATCATAGTCCACATGTGATAAGCTGATCCTCAATTAACAACATCCTGACATCGGAGTATGGGAGCCTTCTTACTATCGCTGCTCTGCTGCAGAAGCGGTGGACCGGCCTCAGGCAATGAACCATCTTTGTTCTACGAAGGTTAGCTGTCTGCATTGATGACCATTAAAAAGAAAGACCGAATACCTGATAGTTATACATAACTTGCAAGGCATTCTTCACGCTTTCGAGATCCCCTGTGCTTACGAAAACAGCAGGCACAGCAACGCCCATGTCACCCGGCCACACTGCTCTATCTCTTTTCGCGCCATCAACGATGATGGTGTGACCAGGTCCCAAAGTAGCGTTGTTCGCCCATCCATACTTCAACGTCGGTACTTGTCGCCCCGTATTTGTAGGCACTGTGTTTGTTTGCAGCGTGTAAGCACCGGCGTACCAGATCTTATTCAGCAGATCGTCGCTACTCTGGAAGTATCCCTGATAGGACTGAAGATGAGACCAAGTCGGCTGGAACGAGATCTCGGTTTTGATGTCGTTGATACTCAAAGTGGAGTTATCGGTAGTCTCGAGAAAAAGTGTGAGATAGCGAAAACCTCCTCTCATAACCTTGTCGGGCATAACATATCGTCCCTTTCCAGAAGCGGTGATGTTCGCATACAAAGCTCCATCTGGTCCTTTGAATTTGCCATTTGACGTGTCCGACCATTCCCCAATCCAGTTCTTTGCTTCACTAAAAGCAAGGCCAAGACTGGCAGGTCCAGTTGCCGTGTAGTTCACTGCGATGATGCCACCGACCTCGATACCGAAATCAAACACCAACGCTGATCCATTTCCTCGTAGACTGGCCGGGCCAGGGAACTGAGAAATAACTTTCCCATCAGAAAGAGACAAGATCTTCTTTGGCCGAACGCTTCGTATTGGTGGTGCGAAAATGTCCGTCTGCCATGGTCCTGGAAAAGCAGGCTGCACTGGCCCTGAACAGATTGTGCCTCTCCAGCACGTCGGCGTCTCAACGTTGCCGCGAACCAACGCGAATGTCGCGCAAGCGACCAAGACCAACTTCTGCCCCAGTGTCATTGCGCTCACGGCTCCTTCGTAAGACCAGCCCTTGCAGGCACGAAATTATTGGATTATGAGCACATTTCCCCTTCCGACAGGCTGCGCTGATGTAAACGAGAGGACTGGGTTTGGCTGGCAGTCGTTTTGGCTGGAATGAATAATGTGTGAGGTTTCTTCTCAGCTAACGCGACAATAATGTGATGTGTTGTTTCATTTGCAATTAGAGTGCCAATAATTCTCAATATATTGATGAAGGTCATAGCAGACCTTACATACACAAAAACAAGCGAGATCATCCTAGCAGCAGCCTTGACGATACGAGGATTGCAAGTTAGCGCAACGAGGAACTAGCATCGTGTGGGAAAAGATAGGCGTCCGAGGGTGACAGATGGTGATGGCGTCTCGGTCCTGGAATAAAGAGCTCCGACTTGAAAATGTCGTCCGGGAATAGAAAACTTTACTAACATGCTGGTGACGATCAAGCGGGGAAATGCCGGCAGGACATCGTCAAGGGCTTAATTTCGAACAACAATGTTGTGCTTGGCAAGGAGAAAGTTCAAAAGGTAAGTATCGCCCTGAATTTTACGAACACTTGTTCGTATAGCCGCTGGTATCTTCGCAAGCCCGGTGCCAGCATGCATGCAGGGCAGTATAAGCATCTTAGGTATCCTCGGATTGCCTTGCGGGACGACTCTGGCCAGGAAGAGCAAACGGGTAAACGCAAGCTCATTAAAAGACCATTCGCAGCTCCGTCGACACCATAAGAGTGCTCAAGACAAACTCGACCCCTCGAGTAGCCGCATAGATTGTGGATGGCTGGTCAGCAATACTTGCAGTGATAAAGGGTACCCAAAGGAGGAATATTACCGCCATTGTGTGCCACGCGTGTGCTGTACAGGATTTTTTCTTTTTGCTATCGGCCGAGCTGTCGCTACTTCTTCTCAGCAAGCACTTCCTTGACGACCTCCAGAACTCGCGCGTGAATAGCTGTTGGTGCAGCAACCACGCCTTTGTTCGCGGCCAAAGTTCGTCCCTGCGTGAAGTCCAGTCTATTGCCAACCGAATCTGTGACCTGGCCTCCGGCCTCGCGCACAATCAGGTCTCCAGCAGCATGATCCCATATTTTTTCTTGATATGTCTTGCTAGTTGGTAGGCGGAGGTAAACATCTCCAGCACCGCGAGCAATGGACGCGTACTTGGCTTGGGAATCCATGCGGACACTCTCGCTCACAATCCCAAGCCGTCTTGCAATTTCTCCCTGTTCTCCTTGGTTCGAGTGTCCTGATTCCACGCTTTCGCAGAATGAAGCTTTGGATATATCTTTGATTGGTCTCATCGTGATCGGGTGTTCTGGCTCCAACGATTTGGTTGAAAGTGCTCGGCTTGTTGCTCCATGGCCCTCGACAGCGCTGATCAAAACACCGTTCCCTTCTCCTCCCTTTTGATCGTGTCCAATGCTCGCGTCAATTCTTGCGTTGTCATCGACTGGTAGATTTGGGCATCCGAGCACGCCGACCTTGACTTGTCCATTAACCATCAACGCCAGACATACGGCGTATTGTCCGCCTCTCAAAAAACCCTTGGTGCCATCAATTGGATCAATTGCCCAGATTCTGCCTTTGCTTCCGCCAGCGCTCTTGCCTTGGTCTACAATGTCCATCATTTGCTCGACATCTCTCAATGGCCCGCCCAAAGTCTTCTCGCCCTCAACATCATCTAGCTTTGTTCTCTGGACGTTCAACCAGACTTGTTTCCTCAGGTCATCGTTCTCACGTAAGTCCGAAGCCTCCTCTTCTGCAACAATGTCATCGCTGGGGAAATTGTGCTTCAACGCTGAGATGATCAAGGCTTGGGCACCGAAGTCTCCGATTGTGACAGGCGAGTGGTCAGGCTTGCTCAGAGTTCCCTTGGCAGTGGTGTTGTACACGGCTTGCGTGAGTATAGACGCCCTTTGCACAGCAAGCAGGGCTACTTGAAGCTCGTGGGAGTATGAAGCGGACATGGTGGAAGAGGGGCGGGCTGAGGATTGTAGGTGACGGACGAAGAGGGAGAGTCGTGGGCGGACAGCTGGTGAGAGACTTATAGCCAGGATGACAATTGATACAAGAAGAATCTTCACTGGGGGCTGGGAACTACTCGTTGTAGGCATTTGGTGAAGACTCGGATGGGCGTCATCGCCGAAGTCGCTTGCTCGGGTGATTATGTGAGACTGTTTGGGCGTAGATGCTGAACCGGCTCCGCTATTCAAAGGGGTGTGGTTCACCATTGGGTACTTGTACTCCGTACCAGGTAGTACTGGTACGATGGCTACGACCGGACCCATTTCTACTGCGTAGATAGTATCCTTGTCACAGTACGCTTCATACCCATTCCAGTTTATTGTTACTACTACTTGTATCTCCACAACCACTCGTACTGTGGTAACAACCCTCACCCGGAGCCTCGGACCTTCATCTTCCATTTTCATAGTCCTGGCTCGTAATGCCCAGAAATACACCCCAAACTTACAGCTCCAACGAAAAGACCTCCCCCTGGCGGAGAACAAGTCCACACCCCTATTTCTCGGCCCTACTAGCCTTTGTCAAAAACTCATTCCTCGCCACCATACCCCTCGCCTTCTTCCCGAAAATATACATAGGAATTGCAAGACTAGCAAAAACCAAATTCAAGATGGCAAGCGTCTGGTAACACTTGACCGGCCCCACCTGTTTAAACCACTCGGGCACATAATTAGTAGCAATAAACATGAAGATATGTTTGAACAGAGACGTAGCCACAAAAGCCTCGGTGCTGGTATGCTGCATAGTATCGAAAATATATGTGACGCATGCGGACGAAGCAAAGGGACCGCCGAGATGAAATAAGAGACCTGTAACGACAAGCTGGGCAACGGGCGCGTGGCGCGCGTACAGGGGCCCCAAGGTAAGGAATCCGATTGTGCTGAAGAGGACTGCGGGGATCATCATCACCAGACGGAATTCTGGTTCATAAACCCCGTTGTTTCGATGCGCCATGAATTTGATTAGCCAGTCGCTTAGAGTGCCGGCCACGATGCTTGAGATGAGTCCAATGACGGAACCGGGAAGACCAATATAAGCGAGGGTGTCGGGTTTGAGATTGTAAGGTGGGTAGAGAAGAACTTGGTGCGTTATGATTCCGGAGGTCATGGTCCATGTGATGAAAGCGCCATTGACAACTGTGCTGAAGAGAACCGAGGGGAAGATCATGAGTGGAAATGGCTGGAAGAATGCTTTAATGAGGCTTCTTTCTGTGAGACGACCGCGCCAGAGAACGAGGTTCTGACGCATAGTGTATTTGACGTCAAGAGCAGATTCGTCGGATTTGACAGAGCTTGAGCTAGCACATGTGGAGGAGGCTTTGATGCCAAGGTCTTCGGTCGTCATAACGACTGGTGCTTTCTTGTCGTCGCTTCCGGTATTGACTGCTGGAGTGACGACCGTGGCGTTCGTCCCAGGAGTGATATCGATTTTGCCTTCGCCAACGATAATGACTGGCTCCGCGACACTTTTGCGCTCGAATGTCGTTTCACGAACGAAGAAATAAATGGCAAGGAGGAAGGGAACTAGGACACCAAAGCTGATGATATAGAGGTATTTGACACCTAATCTGGAGATGATATTTCCGGCAATGACGTGACTTCAATATTTGTTAGCATCAGGTATCAGAATAAAACATGCTGTCGGTCTATCGTTGCGGCGTCCTGGTATCAGACCTTAATCAAGTCGAGATCATTAGCTACGGCCTCCTGACAGGTTCCCCATGGGACTGGCAGAGACTCATCGCCATTGACCCAAACGTGACTATACAGTCCATGTATAATGCTCGCACAACAAGGGTAAACTCGACAAGACGATGGCACCGACTCACCTAGCATCCCCTCCAATAACTCCAATAACAGCACTCAACGCCATCAGCCGACCCCTCTCATGAATATAAATCATGTCCGTGATGATAGGCGCAATCAATAACTCCAATGGCGCTCCAAAAAGTCCATTCACTATCCCCAAGCTCCGATAATAGCCCAAGGAATTGGCGAAGTATCCAGCGAGCATATTGAACCAAATGACAATGACACCGACAAAGATTTGGAGCCTTTTCCCATAGACAGCAGATATGGAGGAGGCGACGAAGAGAGCGACAGCGTTTGCTGCTATGGCTGGAGGACTCAAAGTTTTGACCATCGTGGGATAGTCAACGTGATATTTCGTGGCCAGAATTCGTCCTGCGGTCCCCAACATACCAAGAATACCCCCCACGGCTGTCATGGTCGTGATCAAGGTAAAGATGATCAATGCTTTTGTTTTGAAATCCCAGTTGAGCGGATCGTTAGGGGAATTCGACGGTTGTGGCTGCAGGATGATATGTTTGTTCTTCGCGTCTCGCTTGAGATGCGATAGTTCTGATTTGTTGGTCGCATTTTGCATTGCCTGCATTTGTTGGATCACATCGTCCAAGAGCACCGTTCCAGCGGGCTTTGGCGTGCGCTTGTCTTCTAGCACTCCCCAAGCCATCTTGCTTGTGTTGGGAGCCGTTCAATGGGTGGAGTGAGATCCGACTGTTTCAAACAATGGACGGCGAGATGTGGACCTTCGATTGTGATGGGAAAGTGTCGTTCTGATACTCTTTGAATGTAGTCTCGACGAACAATCACAATGTGAGGGTTGTTTGGCGTTATTCAAATAAGACAAAAGCGCTATACCACGTTCCAGTCGTTCCAGTCGTTCCAGTCGTTCCAGTCGTTCCAGTCGTTCCAGTCGTTCCAGTCGTTCCAGTCGTTCCAGTCGTTCCAGTCGTTCCAGTCGTTCCAGTCGTTCCAGTCGTTCCAGTCGTTCCAGTCGTTCCAAAGTGACGCAAAATGGTAGAGTACAAATGTGAACATGTGCCAGAGGATGCGCGGTTGACAAATAAAAGAAGTAGGCAATGACTTATGATCCGCAAGAATCCAGAATCAAGGGATGTAGAAATAGAAAGGCTTCCAGGCGACAGTTCTCGGCCTTTTTAGATGGCCCGGTGAAAGTACTATACCACAGTAGTCTCCAAGCTTGCCGTGGCTCGTCGATCTGCACGGATGATGCGCTTCGTTGCTACGAAGGTGAATAGGCAGCTTTGACGGCATAGACTTTGTGACAGCGTGCGCAATTGGTGAAATAGTTGAGGTGTTGCACAGAAAGTGCGTCAGGTCAGAGTGCAAGCCCTGTCATCTGCGAGCGTACCTAGGCCCTTTGCCATTAAAGCCACCAGGATAGACCGACCACAAGCAATGCATTTCCGGCACTCAACAAGGGTACAAGTGCATGGCTGCCGTCCGTATGATTTTCCACAATGAGCATGATGAGCGAGTACAAAGTCGAACATTAAAGAACGCGTATGTTCATCCCCTGCCATACCCACTGGGTTGTGATTAAATTATCTGTTTTCGAGGAGAAACACTGGGGAAGGACAACTAGAGGACAAGGAAACAACTAGAGGACAAGGAAAAGAGTCCGAGATATGCGGAAACAATTCGCGATAGACCTGTGGGCATTGATTCGCAACGGTAAAGCTCAATGATTGCATCTAACGCGCAAGAGATACAGACCTGGTCAAGGAAAATGCAGTATATCCACAACAGCCCAGTGTCCATCGAGATCGAATCGCCCGTGAGCTAGAGCGCACGGATGGCCTCGACCGTCCCGAGTTAGGAGTTCGGCTATGGATAAACCGTTTCGAAAGTCGAAACGGATTATATATTAGCTAGATCACGTGACTCGACCGGAGTGTTGTACAATCCGAACTTTATAGGAAAGATCTCGCGCAAAGATATTGGCGACAGAAGGCAGCTCGAGTAGTAAATTGATTCCGTGGTGACAGTTTGACAGACACCAAAACCTGGGATGTGCCAAGCCCTCCGATCTAGCCGATGCCTTTGTCAAGACGATACCGTACTTTGTTCCAGGGGAACCGGGCATGCAGAGAGCTTCGTAAGACGAATGAGATGGCTTCGACGTGGTTACTGAGACGCGAATCAAGAACGTGGAGCGCTGGTAGGAGTACCACTTACCAGTGCCAGCGAGAGAGGTGCGAGTGCGATGTCACGAGGCACACTGGCAGCCGGCATCGTGTACTCTGGTACTTGGCACTCATATATAAAAGGGCGAATATTGTCGCATCTCAGCTTGTGGACTCAATCGTCAGCTCTTGGGCAGTTGCCATGCACTCCATGATTAAACTAGCCATGCATTGTATCGATGGGAAGATGCGCGATACTTTCAGGCATAGTAATCGTCGTAATCTTCCTCTTCCTCATCATCGTCTTGTGGTGGAGGCTCCTTTTTCTTGACCAGCACCTTGCGATCCAATGGACAGGTCGGGTTTAGTTTCAGCCAGGGCCGTATGCATTCGAGATCGAACAAGTGACGGTCGTCGCATGGAAGTCGCACGACCAAGGGATATTCATCTATATTTGGTGGCATGGCGTCAGTAATTGCTCCTTTTGTGTAGTAGGAGCGAGTTTCGCGTATTGTACATTGTCTCGAAAATCTCGAACTGTTTGCGGAACCATGACCCTCGAACTCACCGTCTAGGAACTTCTCCGAACAGATTGGGCATCTATCGTCCTTCCTCAGCTTGGTTTTGGCTATTCGGTCCAGGTCAACCAGAAAACTGTCAGGGACGCCTTCTCGTTCTTTGGGTGGCTCATCTGCTGTTGTCTCGAGCTCTGCAATCATGGTCCTCAGCGCATCGTTATCGCCTCCATGCTCAGTCAATATAATTTCATAAGCATCGGCAAGTAGGCGAAAGGAAGCCGTGACGTTCTCGGGTGTAGGTGCTGAGTTGGGATTATTGATCGTGTCTTCGTCACCATAGGCCTCGTTGACGGTGGAATAGAAGGTGGAGAGGTCAGGTCTGCGAGTTGGTCGCTTCGTTGTTTGCGTAAGATTTACGCCGTGCTCGACTGGTGGTGTTTAGCAGTGGTGACATGGAATCATAACCGGAAGCATTACCGTCGTAGCCAGACATATTTGTTTGAATTGTGATGCTGTGTATGGTCAAGTCGAGGTCCAGCCGAAGGCGTAGATATAGGTACCTCCGTAAACCACGGCCCAGGCATCAACTTGTCGACGTAGGCAGGTGTCATCACGTGTGAAAGCAAAACATATTGAAATATGCAGGATTCCCAGGATATTTATCAAGGATCCAGGGTGATGGCAATTGAAGATACCAGTAGAGATAAATCAAAGCCACATCTTCGTCGTTAACCATAGACGGGCTTTGGAGTTGCGTTGGGTCGTTCGCCATCAGCATGAACACCTGACCAAAGTACTTCGAATTCAAGATATCCAGCAAATCAAAAGTCTCTGTGACCCTTTCCTCCACTGACCATATCATTCCCTATCCCCTGGATCTCTTCGTCCGGTCTCACCCACGCCGAACTCGCATCCTCCCACTTCCTGGTCCCAAATCTCTCCTCACACCAACTCAGGACCGTCCCTATTTCATTCTCACTCTCTTTTGCCAGCCCAGCTTCATCTCCGTCGCCTGTCTTCTTCAGCTTCTCGACTCTATCGACAAACTCAAACGCCCTGCCCTTCCCCTGCCCAGATTCGACATTCCAAGCTTTATCGAGCAATTGACTTCCATTTTCGTCCTCTGCAACATTACCATACCAAGCGCGAGCGTTGTCATAGTCGCCCTCAACCCGGTGTAAGATTCCATGGAGAAGCATGCCTTCGATCGCTGGCGAACTTTGCATGTGTCGTACTAAGAAATGCGCGGATGGCAGGTCATGATTGAGTAGATGCAATGCAGCTTCTATAGTGGGATGGACTTGGCAGCCGGCAATTTGTGCGGTGAGATCTGAGTTATAGGATTTGCCTGGCGGAAGAAGAGGCGGTGGAATTGTTTTCAAGGTCTGGAGGACTTCAGAATAAGTTTTTGGATCGGACATTGCTCCAATGCTCCAATGCTCCAATGCTCCAATGCTCCAATGCTCCAAAGTGGTTGAAATATGAGTACCGAGGTGTCACAACTGAAGACAACAATGAAGTATAGGTAGAACGTGAAGCCCGTTTCTGTGAGATGCAGCAAGTCCTCTACGTCATGATTTCCACTTGCTGTCCAAGACTAAATCATCCACAGGCAGAATACTTATTGATGCATCAAAGAGAGTCACTTTCCTCCTGTACGTCCTGACCAACAACTACTTTGACGATCCTTTTTCTACTATAACGCCTCGCTCCGAATCATCGGCCAGAGAGAGAGATGGACGTAGTAAGATTAAGATACACAATCACAAACCGTGACTACTCTATTCATTGAAACCACCACATAAACAAACACAATGACAACACCACTATCTAGGTCCATAACAATAGGGTGTCCCACAGGATAATTAAAACGCCGCCATGTCATGCCTTCCATCCATCCCATTCCATACCATAAAGAACTCCTCCAAAACCAAAGCGAATATGTGCAATAGAAAAGGGAGTGCGAAGGAGTACTGCCACCACTATAGGGTCAAGGTATGCAGGTTGAGTAATAGGGTAATAGGTTAAAAACGCCTTGGACGCCGTTCTTCATGAGTGGATCTCTGTCCGTTATACCGAACAGCAAAAACGCATGGCAGCTTTCAAACAGACAAAGCAACTCAATCATACAAATTCAGGCCAGTAATTGTACGGCATCAGGGGCGGACCTGTCCATCGCTCGCCGTACATGTTCGTTCGTTCGCCGGCGAAGAAGCCGTCGTGTGCGTGTTCGATGACGGACATCCAGGATGAGGGTTCAGGATGCTTCATCCACTGAGGAATACATGTTAGCATACTCGTTATCAATAAAGTTCATGCGTCGGCTTACCTGGTTGTGAATGTGGTACGTCCATGCACCTCGGAAAAAGTGCTCCAGTGTGCGATTGTTAGGTGGGTACTTGTCCTGTTCCACAATGTACTCCGCAATGGCACCTGCATTCCGTAACTCAGCCTCTTCAGCGCTGGTTGCGTGAAAGCTGTCTGTCGGCTCCGGAGGCGGTGTTGTGGGTGGATTCCGTCGCTGGAGGGGCTGCTGGCGTTTGTCGTGTTCTGAGGTCACTTGAGAATTGGGCTCATAGGCTCTAGCGGCATTCGTGCGAGTAGGCTTGGTGAGGTCCATTCTTTCGAGTTGAGCGCCATCGTAGCTCTCCCACTCATCTTTGTATGCATTGGCCTTCCCCTTGAACACCGAGCCGTAGTCGCGAAGGCAAGGAATTGTGCATCTACCTTCTCGGTCCCAGTTGAATTCTGTCCAGATGGGGTCAAAAGCAGCTGTCTCCAACATGCGCAACTCCTGGTCCCTGCCATCTTTCCAGGCCATTCGTCCAATCACTCTGGGGTGAAAATTCAGCCCCATTCTTACACCGCCTCTAAGCAGGTAAGAGGAGAGACTCGAATTTGCGGTTAGTGACAAGATAGCTGTGTTGAAATCCCCAGGGTGAGAATGCGCCGCCCACCGCTCAGCAAAGCTGTGGTCCTTTGGAAGTAGCAATGGACGCATGTCACGAATCATGATCACGTCCATGTCAAAATACACTCCTCCGTATTGGTGCAGAACTACAAATCGTACGGCATCGGAAACGGCCTGAGGAAGGAACGTGAGTTGCTTCTGTGTAAGAACCAGCCACTGCTGGCCCTGCGTGTCCTCGATAATGCCATCGGCAACCGCAGTTTCTCCTTTGAGATTTGGCTTTCCTGGCGTCTTGTAATAGCCAAGTCCGTCGGTGTTGTCTTCTTGCTTAGGGACCGGGATGCGTGTTGGAAACTTCCAAGATTTGAGAGTGATGAATCCCCGATCGACAAAGGGCAGAAAGCGAGCAAATAGTGGATCCTTGTTCAACATTTTCTCCACTGCCTTCGGACTTCGGTCCTCATCAATCCAAATGAACAAGTGCGAGCATGGCAGGTTCTGTGTATGCAGATAAGCCTTGACAAATATTTCCAATCGCCAAGTGGCTGGCCCAGTCCAGTATGTGTGATAAGGGATGATAGGGCCGGCACAGGTGCCAGAGTCTTCCTTGGAAATGGGCTTTGCCTTTGCAGTGTCGACATAACTCTCCAGTGTATTGCTGTGCCCGTCGGCATTCATGTACTCTGCTCTTCGAGGGTCCTGCTTGCTTGCCCGCCTCGCCGGCTCTGGCAAACTGTAATAGCTCTTCTCGTCCTTGTCCAGATATTGCAGGCAGGCAAAAACATTTCTCATAGCCTCGAGACCCACGTATGTGCCTCTGCATTTCTCTACGATCTGAGGCAAATCGGCCTCTGTGTCCACATGTGGCCTCGAACCTAGATAGTCATCCTTTGGCACCACAGCACTCTTAGGTCTATTGAATACATTGGCGTGCGGATTGATGGTAACTGAAGAGCTCGTGGCAGCGAATTTGACCTTGACGCCGGATTTTGTCGTCCTAAGGATGTCGGCAGGTCCCGACTTGTCGAGGAAGGCTGGAATCCCAAGCTTTCCTTTTACTCTGCCACCATTCCGCGATAGGAGGATTATGCCAAAAATCGAGCCATACAGGAGAGCGGCGATCAAAAGATTCCGGAGTAGCGCACACAGGCTCTGGAGTCGACTTCGATTTCGGGGCTCGGCCATCCTGCTCACGGAGTGCTGCAGCAGGGCTGCTCAGCACCCGCAGCGGCTGATGTTACCGGAGGATGAACGTGATAGCCAGTGCGAATAAAGCAAGGTCTTGTGATTCGAGCCGGATGTAGCGTGTTCCACACGACCACGAGTTTCTTGTGGTGGGGAGGAGTCGGTGCGCAGGATGTCGAAGCTGGGATGGGAATGGTGGTTGCGGTGGTGAGGGATCCCAGTGAGGAATTGGAAAGGCACAGCCGAGGGTTCGAGAGAAGTTTGAAGCAGCTGCAAGGTGCAAATAATATGTTTAGTGGTTGAAGGAGTGTGAAGGGCGGTCGTTTGCGAAAGCGAGGAGAAGACGGAGACGGGGACGCGGACGACGCGGACGGGCTGTTGGTGCTGATGTTGGTTGGAGACGAGGGTTTGAACTGCAGCTTGCGAGGGTCCAAGGTCCACGACTCCACCCGCTTGCTGTAGGAGTGGAGGTAGCTAATCAGCCGGAAATATCGAGGGTGACGGGAAAGGCAGGGGGAGAGTCGAGGCCCAATTTAGGAACACAGTGAGACAGGTTCTCCCGTCAGAGATGATATTTACTGTGGTAGCTGGTGACTGCCGGTAGGATAATAGGGGGTGCCAGTGGTGCGGCGGGGGTGTCGCAGGCATGCTTTGGCGGGCCTCCCATGAGAAGGACCTCGACTCTTCATCCTGCACCTCCTGCACCTCCTGCACCTCCTGCACCTCAACTGCTGCCAGGCACTAATACAAGGCACTGCGCTGCAATCCACTGCCTCCCCTCCCAAATGCTTCGTGATGCGGTCCGCGTCCACCCACCAGATGCTGCAATGCACCCACCATCGCTTGCAATACACCCACCATCGGTCGCAATCCACCCACCATCGGTCGCAATCCACCCACCATCGGTCGCAATACACCCACCATCGCTCGCAATCCACCCACCATCGCTCGCAATCCACCCACCCCCATCTTCGGCCCTCCAGCTGGAGACATTCCCACTACTCGACCGTGGTCGGGACCGCCACCAGAGAGCGAGGCTCCGAGGAAGTGCACATCAACAGTAGATCGAATGGCTCCATCAAGCTCAAGTAAAAGCACCCATCCCCGTTGTAGAACTACTCTACGCCAGCTTGAACTGAAGGACACACAAAGCTGATTCTTCCATTGGCAGCATCCATGCGCCCTTGATCGCGGGTCAACCATCACCCGTCATTCTATATCTTCCCACGGGCCCGGTAGCAACAGAGTCTGCCATGATCGATGATGATCAAGTCCTTGCTGCCCTTTCCGCTGCCTCCAACGCTACCATTGTGCGCGTCAACTATCGACTCGGAAAACGTGTTCCTTATCCTACTCCGGTCCACGATGTACTCACGGCATTCGACTGGATGAAACAAAACCTGTCTACAGCAAAGCCATCGACTGCTTACCTGGGGAGATCAATATCACGATATGGCGTCTGTGGCCAACTCGTGGGCGGCTCTTTGGCCACAATGTTGGCTCTTACTGAGTCAAGGCTCGGCGATAGTCGAATCGCTGCTGCTGCTGTATCGAATCCCATCGTTGACTGGGTCTTCCCTGAGAAAGCCGAAGAGACAGCCCCCTCTGAGACGGCCCCCTCTGAGCGCAGCTACAACTCGATGAAAGCAATGGCGACGTCATCATGGAAGGCGAAGAAAAGGCCGACTTCTTGGGAGACGTACAAAGCCGAGAAGTCTCTCTCAAGCGACTCTCTTCTATCTGCCCGCAGACTACTCTTCCGCAAACCAGCAAACTACTTTGACTGCTTCGCTTCTCCCATCCTATTCTTCCGTTCTCCCGGTGCTGATGTGCCACGCGATGAAAATCTCTTCTATGACGATGAAGACGACGGTACTGATGTCACGCCCACGACCGCCCGAAGAAAAGCATACAAGGCCTTCCCCCCGACAGCATCGTCACTCATTCTACCAGACATGCGTATCAGTCTGGGCGAGGAGACGCCGCTGTACGATCAAGGAGAGGAACTTGTCAAACTGCTTAGGCGAAGCATCATCCGAACTCGAGAGCAACGAGCCGGGACTCGATCAGTCCTCGACCGCTTCGATCAAGCAAAGTTCGATAAAATGATGAAGAACGACCTTGCATTGGAAGAAGCGGAACAGAAGATCGAATTTCACATGCCTGGTCGCATCTCCATCTGGGGATCGCCATCCGAACCTCAATGGCGGAACGACGTGATGGAGGTGGGCGAATGGTTTCGCAAAGTGCTTGGTCCAAGATAATCCAGGCCTTGGCTCTTGTCTTGCTTCTCAAATGCATGAGAAATTGGCGACATAGCGACTCCTTATTGCCTCATTTTACCATGGGACGAAACGAATTGACATTGACCTGCCAGACTCGAACCCTAGCCCATCAACATTTCGAGAGTCAGCATGGCAGAAGACAGAGGGCCCATCACGCCAAGCACCCCACTGTTGCATTGAACAAGTTCCTCTAATGGCCCGACAAAGTTCCGGACACACTGCCTGTTCTGGGTGAGCGCCATCAGCAGAGCTTGCTACTCTGTATGCGTGTCAACCATAACCAGCTGCTATGTTCCCAATAATGATTCGGAATCAGCGAGGTCGATCCGTATTTGCTCAAACCGGGGCTTTTTCCAGGGCAAGATGAGCATTTCGTTTCATCCATTCTCTCGTAGGCATGCCTCAAACTTCTACATACTCTCGATAAGTTCTGCGCTACAATCGCCCCTTCTCTAATCAAAGCTCCGGGCGGATGAGGGCCTTGGTGGTATCAATAAATATCTCGACAAATTCACTTGTACAAGTCAAAGCCAACCTAAGTCCTTGCCAATTCTGCAACCCCTTAGCAGCCAGTAAACGATTGGACAGGAATTATCCCTCTGGGTGTATACCTACCGTAGAAATTGGCCAAATTAGCTAGCGCCTCGTGTTTAAACGAGCCCCGTGATCCACCTCATCACGCCTTCAACTAGTAATCATTCCCTTATAGGACTCTTTTTATCGGATCTCTATTGAAGGTAACTATCTTCTGCTCTTAAGCTTCCTATTACTCTTTATTTTAATTATATAACTAAACGTTTAGGATTTAGTAACGTGACCAAAGTATGATTACGAGCCTCGTGTTGGTCTATCCGAACACGAAGCACTAGCTAATTTAGCCAATCTCTACGGTAGTCGTCACTCGTACCTCGTCGAGTTGGGTCCTTGATGCTGGCAATTGTGCGTGTAGAGGAACTTCCTCTCCCCTAGAATCCTTCCCTATTCGGGCATACTCCATCCTAAGCACCGTCGCCCAGCTCGGATTCGAATCTTGCACAGCCGCACCATCTTAATATCGTTTGTCAACTGCTCCAGCATCACCACAACCGGAAGTGTAGTATTCAATACCTGTGTATCCAATGCTCGAAAGAAACTGCTCAGGTGCGTCGGTTTGGCGCAACCGACTGCCGCCCTGATTGTCTTCAACGAGGACAGTTACATTTGGTGGCCATGTACCAATCTGGCCAGTACTGTTGACTCTAGGTTCAAGCACATTAGCCCACACACAAACGCTTTTCTCAACACTGAAAAGGCAAGTCTGGCTTGTCGTAGGCGCTCGACTAGGGATGCCTTCTTTGATCTCTCTAACTTAATATCTGCCCCTCAGCCGCATGGTGTTCTTACGCCTTATTGAACTTTGGCAACCCTGTAGCAAACTCGTGCCATGCCCCGGCTCGATTTGGCGGGCTCTCGCATTCTGGCTTGCGATAAGAAGACGGCATCATCTTCCGTGTGCATAAGCCTCCCCTCCGGTGCGAGGTATCTTTTTTAAGGATTCATCCTGGCAGCCGAAGCTTCTTTAGGGGAAAGCTCGAAATGCTTGGTTCTTTGGTTCATAGCGTTGGAATACTGACCTACTTATAACCACCCATTGCTAGGAGGAGGACTAACAGAGGAATTCGACATTGCTTACTGATTATGTTGATTAAGAAAGGCTTGTTGATTAGCTTCTGCAAAAACCTTTCACGAAGCAAATGAGCTCATGGAAACGACAGTCTCAAACGAGTCCACTGGCAATTCAGACGATCAATATCACCACTTACCGGGCGCAAATAATCCAAAAGAAGATCAAATACGCTTCATATTCTTAGTGTCTCATACTTGACCTCTTACTAAAAGGAAACGCACCCAATTTCATCACCACAGAGACCCCGGTTCTGAGTTCAGCACTCATGGTCATTGCAACATGAGACACGTGCGAGTAATCCTTGGTACTAAGTAGTAGACCGGACAGCAATCTCCAACAGCTCAAATCTGCTACCAAAAAAGAAGTCCTTGCCACCCTCTTGGACACCCTGATACTTTCCTCCAGATTGATCTGTTCAAGCAATCATCCTTGAACTTGTTGGATAAACAGTTTTTGCCTTTATCATCTTGGTTGGTTTCTCCCTTCTATCACGACAGAAGGTCCCTTCTACCCCCTCACTTCTCTCTCTCTCTCTCTCTCCAATCTAGCTCGCTAGCTGACTTAACACCAATGTAACCCCCCATCAAACCCCGGCTCATAACATTCATATCCCGACGGAACACCCTTTCGTTCTCGTCTATTCGGTACCTGTTTGATCGGTGGGCCTTGGTTACAAGTCAAAGAAGAAGAGACTTTGTTCTTTGGCTTTGGCTTGTGGAGCGTCGGAAGCGCTTCAGTATGTTGGAGAAGATTATTTTCATGGTTGATTTGGTGGGCGTGGAGATTTGTGGGGAAATCAGAGTTGCTGTGGTTGATGCCTTCGATGCGGTGGATGCATTCATGGCGCTGGATGTGTCTGGTTCCTCTCCCGTCATATTTGGTCCCCGGTCGAAGTTCATAACTTTCGTTTTGTTTCTGGCGTTCCGAATTTCTGTAGGTGTGATTACTCATTTTTGAAGTCTTGTTGTTGAGATTGCTTTGAACAAGAGAGGATGGCTTCTTTTGGTTTATTTTATAGCTCGATCTCGGTTTGGCTGGCCTACCGCTTCTACGCCAAGGCGTCGCTTTGACTAGATGGGAATGAGCTTGAGGTATAGACGGGTGGAGACAAAGCGGTATCGTAAAATTCCACCTTAGGGTCTTGCTCGCAAGGAAAAGTAAGTCTATTGCAGGTTGTGTGCGCGAGTAGGTCTTATCAGTCTCCGATCCGGTCAAAGTTTGTAGTTGCAAAGGGCCAAGTCAGTAAAAACCAAATATCGCTATTCTCTTTTTATACTTTTTAACCTATAGAAGTACCAAGATAATGAGTGACGCAATGATAGGAAAGAACTCCAACTTTTTCTCAAACTGTCTACCAGATACCTTCACATCCTCCACGGCGAACGACCTCACGACCTCACGACCTCCTCCCGGAAATAAAATCCGACGAACTACCTTGACAGATGCTCCCATCCGCAACCAACTCGCAATACTTATAAACTGGCGACCAAGTAACAAATTTACACCCCGTCTTCCCCTCGCAATCATTCAGACATCCAGTAAGATCATTAGGATACGTGGTACCAAGCTTGGCTGGACCATAAATAAACGTATTATCTCGCGTCGCATAGACCCTTCCATCTGATGCGGTAGCGGAGCCAGGGAAGGATACAGCGCAGGCTGTCGCTGTGGCGGTGTTTGTGACGGTTGCTGTGATGCTGATTGTTGTTGTTGTATCTGTAGTGATTGTTTGGGTGGCTGTGATGGAGCTGGTTGCGTTTTGAATTAGATCTTCTGGTATTGTCTACTGTTGGAAAGTCAGAGTCTGGGACTTACGTTACGGTTGTGGCAGTGACACTTGGTCTTGTGGTGAGGGGTGTCTCGATGCAAGTACAGATGCTGGCTGCAACAGCGTTGGCTGCGGCTGATAGCGAGCTGAGCGCAGAAGCTTGGGCATTTTGAGCTGGCAATGATCAGCGAGGTAAACACTCCCTAAGCAGGTGGGACTAACTCGTGACCGTGCTTAGCGTCGAAGAAGTTGTCTTGGTCTTGATGTTATCGGAAATTGTTGCACGCTTTCTTTTTTGATACTAAATTCATGGTCAGCTTCTCGCTCGGGAGCTTGGGGTTGGCAGACTCACGATCGTTAACGTGGTTAAGACGGTGTTTGTAGCAACGACAGTTCTGTCAAAGTGGTTTTAGCTTTTGCCTAGAAAGAATGATAAAGAGACCGCTCACGTCGCAGTTACGGTTGCAGTAGTCGTGGTCACTGTATTTGTAGCAACAGTGGTGCTGATCGTGCTCGTTCCCACTGTCGTTGTAATTGTGACCAATGGCAGAGGGTATTTGGAGGTGCAGAAAGATTGTGCTGCTGGAATAGGTGAGACAAGAGAAGCGACGGTACCGATGGCACCAGAACATTGCCCAGCTGCAAAAACGAGGCTCGAAGCAGTGATGCCCAATAGTAGTAGTCTGGTGAGAGTCATTTCGATTATGAAGACTTCGTGATCTTTACTTTGAAAGTATCCTGACGAGCATCGGAAGCTTTATAAGTTCTTGATCAAGCCCGTCGATGTGGTTCTCGGACTGGACCAAGATCTCGAACATGAAAGATCCTTGTTAATGTTGTGGAATCAGCTGATGAGGCTGATTTACTTACTATTCAGCTCATGCGCCGAGATTCGTAGACCCCGATGCTGATACCTTCTTAGCAGTAGCTCTCTGGATTGATTCAGCATTCGGAAAGCCCAGGCAGGGGAAGGGCTTGGAGGCATGGTCTTAGTGACCTTCCTTGTCCGTTCATGTGCTCAAAAACGTGAAGCAGAAACCGGTTCCCTTCTAGCTAAAATCGCTTCGATTGAAGAAGGACTGGAGGCCTGTGGAAGACTTCTCGTCCTCAATTTCCACGCCGGCTCAAAATCTAGACCAATAGAGCGCTTTTTGTCCCCACGCAAGATCCAGTGGTAAGGAGGAGCTGAGTATGAGGCGACAAGTACAGCACGAGTATAGTGAGCTCCATACGAATGATTAATGCTGGGGAGTACCGTTTAGTAGTCGGAGTGGTGTTCAAAACGTAGAATGCGCTGTTGCCGGCCCGGCGGAGCGAGGAGTTATGCCGGATAAGGGTTCAGCAAACTTGGAACTAAAAAGGAATGGCTCGTTGTCTATTTGAGAGGTAGTTACGGTATACACAAGCTTTTCCCTCTTGAGAAGAAGGTTAGTACTCATAGCCAGAATATTCCAGCCTCAGCCTCATGGGGCCATATGCTCTTAGCAGTGAGCACGTGGTCCCTATTTGCGGTACTCCTAAGGTCCACAAACCCAAGGACTCACGGACTAGATGCATCCAGCTCAACAGGTGCTTGCTTTCGTCTTCTGGCCCATGGCAATAAGCGAGGTATTGGATCTGGTCGGACCGAATCATAGACGTGCTAGGTCCCTTGTAGTAAAAACCTGGAAAGATTTTAGCCAAAATTGTCTAACCGGGAGGGAATAGGAGTACATTTACTTCCTTCTCATGTTCATGACAAGCGCTTTGACTCTGGCGCGGCAGGCGGCCTAGTGAAGCCATAGGTGAGATCGCTGTTGAAGAATCCCTTCATATCGCAGTAGGGCCATCAGTCCTCTGCCGTCTGCTGCATCTTTCGGGAATCATATCGCCAATTGGGGGCTTCGGCATTCTCGTGAGCGCGCCGAACTGTTTTTTAGAGTCGGAATAAACCAATTGAAGAGCAAGAGCAAGGCGACGCCGGATATCGTGTTCTCAATCTCGCCGTGGTGGTTCATTGATGATCGATGAATAGCGAGCGAGGTTTGGAGAAAAGATCATCCATCCGATCACGTGTTGGAGACCCACGACCTCGATCTCCACCTCCGGCAGCACTCAACTCAAAAGGTAGACCCATCATTGGCCGGCTTATACGGAGCAATTTTGACCATGAGTCGATGGAACAACGGCGCTGGAAAGAGCCTCGATCTGTAATCCTAACAAGGCTGGAGCATGTGAGCAAGGCTGGCATGTGCTTGTCGCTACAAAGCTATTGTGGTATATACTCTGTTCCCGAACGCGGCATGATTTATATCTTCTGGAATGAGATCGTACCCTATTGGAGCGTCGCATCCTATTGGAGAAATTTTGCCTCTTTCTGAACTGTGACAGGATGGAGCAACTCGCAGCAATAAGAAGAATGCTAGGCTCAGGCGCAAAAAACAAAAATCCAGAGGAAGTCTTTGAGGGTATATCTAGAGAGCAATCTCATCCATAAAACTAGTCGGAAATGCACCTCGTAATCCGAACAGTTTTCACCCTCCTTACCACCATGTTCTTTCGAGCCCTCGTCTTTCTCCTCTTGGTACCCAGAGCTGCTGAAGAATGGCAACCAACACACCGGGTGTTTCCGCTACAACAGGACCATCAAATCCTTTCCGTACGATCTTCTTCGTGATCCGCACGCCAAACCTCTCGGATGCAGAGTTTCATCATCGTTGAAGTACGCATCATGCACCATTGGTAACGACACGACTCACGAGAAGCGGCAGGTAAGAGTAGATTCGAACAAGTTTTGTCCTTGCCTTTCTTGTGTACATAATTTTATAATCCTCCTGGGTAAAGTCGTAGCTGAGTCCAGCGAGTCGCGGGCGGACATCGAGCCAATTTCAAAATTGCGAAGTCCCATTGCACCCTCGATGGATATGCTGAGTTTTTTGGTCCCAGTGAAGAACTGTTCCAAGCTTCCTTTCCAGATTTGTTCTATGCGCGGGAGTTGGCGCCGGATGTGGAGTAACTTGTGATCATGCTTCTGGCTGGATATCAGCGGGTATCTTCGGGAAGTGATCTAGGCGATGTTGTTTGTGAAAACAGATGGATGAACTGATGAACCTGGAAATGTCGTGATGGTCTTTGCAGTCATGTCAGTTTCGTACAATTCCCAGCAGAAATCTGCACAAAATGGAGTGCTTTCATTGAGATCGATGAGACAATGAGACTTACTTCCAGGACAATTGGAAGGGCAATCTATCAAAAGACAGAGTGCTTTTCTGTTCATAATGCCCCGGCACGTGGTCAACTCGTTCTCCCAGGTTTTGGAGACAGCCGGCAGAAGGGGTACAGCATACACGGGCTGTCTCGTTCCAAAGGTGGCGGTTTCTTCTCCCATAATATGATGGAAGGTGTGACAGGGCAGTCAGAATCAACGTTATGAATGAGCCGGGTATGTTGCATTAAATGATCGCGCCGAAAGAAGGTTCGCTCGGATTCGGGGTTTTGGGCACATCTGAAGTGATTGTGTTTTGCCACGTGCTAGTCCACACGCTCAGAATCAGGATAGGCAGATCCACAGTATGTGAATACCCGTGGTTGTCATTCGGTGGGTGACGCGCCATTGCACAAGCGATCGTATCCGTCGGCGCTCGATGGATCGTCGAATTCTGTTCCCAGTTCTAAATGTGGTCAGGAGATGGCGGAGAAGAGATCATCAGGTCGCCCCATATGTCAGCACAATGACATGGCCGTGTCGAGCCACATTATAGACATGGCCAAGGCAGGCTCGGGTGGTTCTCTTTCCAAGGATCGCTGATTAAAAGGCCATGTCGAATTTCCTTGTCAAATGGAAAAGGATTATTGGGACAAATCGTCCGCCGTTGAACCCTCCGTCTTTTTGTGAGAGGTCGAAAACAGCTGGAGATAGACGTCCAGTATGAGAGAAGATAACCGCGAATACCATGGTGAGGTGTTGTCAGTAGCCAGAACCGACCGCGAGAAGTAGCCATCTGACGAAGCTCATATATTGTACAATGAGTTGTTGGGTGCAACAAGGCTGCATGCGACAGCTCATCAATCTTCAAGGTGCTCTGGGCGTCTGCAACCCTTCAAATTGCTCACGTGAACTTGGATGCAAGATGCCATTGGCTCGATAATTGCGGTTATGCTGATTTGCCGTGAGCAACTGAATAGCTGGACTGACTGTCGACGGCATTGATTTCAATGGACGTGTCAGTACTCTATTGCTGTCTTGATAGCATCGTACACCCCTATCATCTGTTAGTGTCTCTTAAACAACCAAAAACTTTGATGAGACATACGAACGACATCCGGCATCAGGAACTTCTCATACACCAATCCCACATGTGTAGACCAGCCTGCCACACGCTGTACAGGAGCCTCTAGTCTCAAAAAGCATTGCTCTTGTATGGTTGCGGCAACCTCAGCTCCAACGCCTGCGTTGACCATACTCTCGTGAACCACCACAGCCCGGCCAGTCTTCTTCACACTTTCCAAGATGGTAGGTCGATCCCATGGGTATATTGTCCGCAGGTCGATCAATTCAACGCTGCATCCGAAGTCCTTCTCAGCGTGTGTGATAGCGTCGCTGCATGTGTATAACGGTGCTCCGTAGCTAATGACTGTGACGTCCTTGCCAGGCTTGAGGATCTCTGCTTTAGAGAGAGGTAGAGTGTATGGGTCCACTGGGACTTCTTCTCGCGATGCTCGGTAAAGATTCTTAGGTTCCATAAAAATTACTGGATCGTTGGAGGCTATGGATGCTGCTAGGAGTCCTTTCGCTTGGAAAGGAGACCGAGGCATTACCACTCGCAAACCAGGGACGTGTGTGAAGAGCGATTCGGGAGACTGAGAGTGGTATCTGAGAGTCGTGTGAGCATTTTCGAGGGTTGAACGATGGATGGACGTACAATGCTCCATGGCCAACGCCTCCACATGGCATTCTCACTACCAGGCCGCCACAATGCACTCCCGTCGTTCCAGCTCGATATCTGAATTTTGCAGCTTCGTTGACGAGTTGATCGAAGGCCGGGTATACGTAATCGGCAAACTGTATTTCTGCCACGGGTCTCATCCCCTGTGCAGCACATCCTATAGCAAAGCCAACAATCCCCTGCTCACTTAATGGTGTATTGAAGACGCGTGAATCTCCAAAATCCGAATGCAGATTGGCACTGCATCTGAAAACCCCTCCGAAGGCTAGGTCTTCACCGAAAAGCAGCACATTGTCGTCCTGGGTCAAAGCATGGCGAAGAGCAGAATTGATTGATTCGTGTAGTTGCTGTCGAACAGTCTTTGAATGTTTCCGTACGCTCTCTGGGAGTTCTGGATTGGCCAATGCCGAGGATGCAGAGTGATGCAGTAACGGGGTCGTGGAGAAGTCTGTTGGAAGATTTAGACGGGCATTTGGTGAAGGCGCAGAGTAGAAGCGCGACTGTGCTGCAATCAGAGCTCTTAGTCCAGCTGGAGCGCGAAACAGAGGGCGGGGTGCGAGATTGAGAGGCATGGTAATGTGCTTGCTATAGGACAGTTGGGGCTTGTGGAGGAAGTAGTACGAGAGGACAAGGTGGTGTTTGTGTCAAGGAGGGAACATAGTAGTAGTACATGGTTGTAGAGGGGTTGATGTCTGTCCGCGGTCTGATTTATGATGTCTGTCCGCGGTCTGATTTATGATGTCTGTCCGCGGTCCACTATGAGGGCGGCGGGCGGCTATCTTCGGCTTTGATGGTTGATGGTATTGATCTTTGATCTTTGATATCACGTGTGCCAATCTGGGATACTTAGTAATCAGCATCCTAGCTCGGTTACGGGGACTCACTAGTACGGATCCAGGTTGCTGACTCAGGTTGTCAAACTCCCCGTGATCCAACCCAACATGCAGCGAGTCATGTCTGCCATTGATGAGACACCGCACTGCCCGAGACACCTGATAGGCCTGGGCCTGATACCTACCTAGAGCCCTTAGTCTCCTGCACTGGCCAAAAGCAAAGACGACGTCGGAAAGCGACATCCCAGGCATCTCCCAGAACAACAAACAACTTGTCATCTTGCAATTGGATCTATCAAATTGTTCCTTGCTGCATGGCGGCCTCAATACCTGGGCCGAGAGACAGAGATACCTCCTCTCGAGTCCCCACTTGGGCACCACCCCCCGCCATCTCCGTCTTGTCGAGCCTCATTCTCGTAGCCGTTGCTTCATTGCCTGGAGCAATTGCAGTGCCCATTTCTGAAGTCGCTGGAGAAATCTATGCCTTCGCCAAACCAGAGCCCAAGCCCGCTGAGGATCCGTCGTTATGGCTGTATCTGACCACAGCCGCCCTGCTGGTTATTCTTGGAGGAGTCTTCGCCGGACTTACCATTGCGTACGTCGATACCTCATCCTCCTCCGGGCAGTTCATCACTGTAACAGCTACCGCTCGAATGCCCATTACGCGTCTTTTCCGGAATGGAATTGCCTTTTTGAGCGCGGATCCTCCACATCAGCATTGCATGAGAGTGACAACTGCTTACATCATGATATAGGTTGATGGGCCAAGACGAGATCTACCTACAAGTCATCGCCACGTCTGGTGAAGGTGCCGAACGTAAGAATGCGAAGAAGGTTCTGAGACTCTTGAAGAGAGGGAAGCATTGGGTGCTGGTCACTCTGCTACTTGGCAATGTCATCACGAACGAAACTCTCCCCATTGTCCTCGATCGATCCCTTGGTGGAGGTTGGCCAGCTGTACTTGGATCGACCGTCTTAATCGGTAAGGCTCCTCGGCCTCTTCACCCTTTCGCAACAATCGGGATTCGACTCCCTGACCGTTTTCCACATGCCATGTCTACGCTGTACTAATATGAGATGGATAGTCATTTTTGGCGAAGTCGCCCCTCAATCGATCTGTGTCCGCTTTGGCCTACCCATAGGAGCTTTTATGGCACCTTTTGTCCTCGTCCTCATGTGGCTACTCTCTCCAGTCGCATGGCCCACTGCGAAATTACTCGATTATCTGCTTGGGGAGGATCACGGAACGACATACAAGAAGGCTGGGTTGAAGACGTTGGTCACACTACACAGGACACTGGGACAAACTCCCGGTGAGCGCTTGAACCAGGATGAAGTCACCATCATCAGCGCCGTTTTGGATCTCAAGGAGAAATCGGTCGGCAGCATCATGACTCCAATGGCGGATACATTCACATTGTCCTTGGATACTGTCCTCGATGAGGCTATGATGGACAGCATCTTGTCAGAGGGCTACTCCCGCATTCCCATTTATGCTGTCAACAATCCTCGCGACTTTGTCGGCATGCTTCTCGTGAAGATGCTCATCACCTACGACCCAGAAGATGCCCTGAGGGTCAGGGACTTTCAGCTCGCAACTCTTCCAGAGACCAGACCTGAGACCAGCTGTCTCGATATTGTCAACTTTTTCCAAGAAGGCAAATCCCACATGGTACTCGTGTCCGACTATCCCGGAGAACCCAACGGAGCCTTGGGCGTTGTGACGCTTGAGGATGTGATCGAAGAGTTGATTGGCGAGGAAATCATCGATGAGAGTGATGTTTTCATTGACGTTCATAAGGCTGTCCGACGTCTCCACCCTGCACCATTCAGTCGCGTTCGCAGGGCCGACAAGGGGCAAATAATTGCCACTCCTGACGTTCTGGTTCCGAATTCAGAACAAGAAGGTTTACTTGCAGCTTTTGACAAGGACCAGCAGACTGAAGGACGCCGATCGAGAGCTGCGTCTGTTACGGAGGTTCCCAGGAAGGCTGCAAGAAGACAATCCGCCTCTGAAAGGTCTAAGAGTCCGCCAGGTACAACTTTCATGCTTCGTCGTGGCAGCAGTGGTGGCGAGCCCCAGGCGATGCGTTCAAGCAACGCCGACATTCGCCAACATCTAAAACATCTCGGACCTTCTAATGCGGCATCCAGACCAAAAGCAACGCGTATTGGTACCGTCCATATCAAGCCTGGACATGTTGATACTCTCGCAACTCTTCCAGAGACTGCCCAGCTTTCGGTCTCTCCAAGTCCTACACGCCCCGTTGTAACCTCACCGCGGTCCATTCGTCGATCTTCCGAAATTAACGAAAGCACAAGTCTACTTTCTGCAGGGCACAGTGCCAAAGATGGCGTGCACGCGCTGAGCTACGGTGCTGCCGGCAATAGCCCGACCGCAAAGCATCAAAGTTTGGATGTCTCCCAGGATGACGCAGAAGACAGTACAACAGATGTGAACGAAGAACCCATGAGCAGCACAACCGAAATACCTTCACCAAAACCGGAGCAAGATCTCCTGACTGGAAGCCCATCTGCGAGCCCAAAGTCCAAGTCTTTGAGCTCCGTTAAAGCTCAATCTTCAAGCTCTCCAACCTTGGCCAAACAGCAATCTCGCTCTTCGAGTACAGCTATTTCACCACCACCGAAATTTGTCCTGGAAATGTCTTCTTCCAAAGAAAACATTGCCAGTGTAGACGGACCCCAGGAGGCAGGATCCACAGCGGTGTCAGCACCCCCAAAAATGATCCTAGATCTTTCACCATCGAAGGAGAACCTTACTAAGATCGATGGATCCGATGACGGAGTCGCCGCTGAAAGATCGGATAGAGATAAGAGGCCTATCAGCCGACAGACATCCAGTTCCACCATTGGCTCGCTACATTCGAGAGACGTTCCTAACAGCCACAAGAACCGCCGAGTCAATACCCGGAGTGGAAGTATCTCGGAAACAATCGTTGAAGTCAAAGGAGTCAAAAAATTGATTCTTGAGACAACCAGCTCGTCCGACGGGGACGAGGATGGCAGTGGTGGAGTTTCAGTAACCACCAATAACGGTAAGGAGAATGTAAACGGATCAGGGAGCAAAGATGTCGCTGGGCATGATGCCGATAAGGAGGGTGAAGGTGGAAAATTGGCCGCTGCAAAGAAGAAAAGGAAGAAGAACAAACACAAAAAGAAGGGTAAAGGTGCTGGAATGGGAGACAGCCAGACGTTGACAAAGTGAACGCGTTGATTTGGTCACATTGTGGCTGACTTCATTGTAGATGGAAAATGTCTCCTACAATAACGGAGAAGGAGTGGCGGCGTGTGGAGATTGTAAGAAGGGGTGGGAAATGGGTTTGTTCCTTTGTATGCTTGAGAAGGATACTGGGTGCGCATGCCGTTGGGAACAATTACGGATTATGGAGACTGAGAGAATGGCTAGAGGCGGGTAGCTCATGGGACATTAAAACTTTGAGAGTGTATGATAGACATTAGCCGGCCAGCAGCTCGTAGGTTTTGATGCGAAGCACACTAATGAACATAATATTCTTCTGTGTTTGGATCGTAAATGTCACGTTGACCTGGGATCGATATCGATCTTCAACGTAGGATCTGAGACTTGATTGTTCTTTAAAAAGGGACAAACGGTAACCTCGACCATTGATTTTACGGTGCCACTCCGACTATGATAAGGTACATGCTCCATCATCGTCTCCGGGATACTGAATGCATTCTCTCCACGAAGCTAAAGAACAGAGATGATTAACCTGTTGTCGCTATAAATGACTGTTGCTATGACAGATGCGTATTTGGTCTTGTGATCTGGGCATCGGGGAAAAGCCAAGGGGATGAACAAGTCTCGCTCTAGATGTTTTGTGAGTGAAGCAAGTATGTATATCAGATGAGGGAATATGATAAATCGCTGGGTACCTATATGACTCTGAATATTCCTCAATCACCAAATAGCAACGCTGCTGCTGCATCTACATTTCCTTCCATAGCCTCCAGAGCTGCATTTGCTTCTGCTCTTTCTGCACCCATGTCCACGAGTTGTTGTATTGAGGCTTCGTTTGAGGATGTTTGTGGGGCTTGTGGTGGTGCGGATGGGATTGATGCGATGAGTTGTGCGAAGGGGTTCTCAGCTTGGATGGTTGCGTTTGTAGATGCGGGAGCGGTTGGATGCGATGAAGGATGTGTTTGGCTGCGGATGCTGTTAGTTTGATAGTAGCGGAATCGGTATCGAGGTGAAGATGGACACCGGTCAATCAATTGCAAGAAATTCCTCGAGCTTGGTATAGATCTTGAAGGGACAAATTGAAAGAAATGAATGAGCGTGAACTTACGAGCTTGAGGTATCACCAATAGGACGTGGTTGTCCCTGAGCGTAAGCCCTCCTCTCAGCTTCCTCATAATTCGTGATCTCCAATTTGCCCATCGCATGCGCCAGGTCAAAGGCCCACATCCATGGAAGCTCGATTGGGCGTTGCATGAGCTCTGCACGAGAAGCATCCTTCTCCCTCACAGCATTGAAGTATTCCCATCCCATTACACCGCCGAATTGATTCCCGTATTTTGTAGACAGCGTCTTGACAACATGCTGCAGCTTCTCTAGTGTAACATGGCCAGCTCCGTTGCCTGGGTTTGTGACTACTCCTATAACTAGCTTTCGAGGATTCCACCCTGCGGTCACTAAAGCCTCGTAGAAACGTGTATCTGAGGCGTCGCCCCAGCCGCAATAGAATTGTACGTTATACCATTCCACCAATTTTGCTGCATCACTGGCTTCGAGTTCAAAATGGTTGAAACCGCTCAAGTGCTTATGTGACTTGAGAAACCTTGCTTGGCACAAGGCTCGGATAAGTGGTGATTCTGAGGCAGGTAGTTCTGGGTGTAACAGTCGGTATGTGAGACTTATGAGGCGTGGGCTTCTGGGAAGCAAGGCTGGCATTACGGGTGCGAGAGTTATTATGAATGTTGATCCAAAGTCAGATTTCAGGCGCGTTATAAGCTTTTGAATTGTAGACAGTTTTGTTGGCTCTTCTACGTCGAGGTCGAGGCCTTGGAGGGAACGTTTGCGGATCAGGGTCGAGAGGACAGCGTAGTATGGCTCGAACTGTTCGGGTCGAATTAGCATGGCTTTTCTCAAGGATAGCCCTGACACAGCACCTTCTCGAAACAATGTTGTTATCGAGGACAGCATGCTTGAGTTGTCGCAAGTCGTAGCAGTGGTTACTCACATTTCTCTCCAGCATCTCATAACTCCCCTTCGCCGCTCCCCCAAGCATTCCCATAACCGTAATAGGTTTCTCTAGACCTTGAACATATTCCACCTCCTGCCACAGCTCGTTATATCGCACATCATCAGGGTGGTGGTCGTTCAGCGTAATGTTCTCCGGCCGGTCGTTGAGGTGTATCGCCGCGATGTAGATATGTGTGACTCCCGTCTGAGTGAGAGGCTTGATGGATACGAATCTGCCATTGTGGTGTATCGTCTGGTGGTAGAGAACGAGCCGAGGCGAATCGGTCAAGGACGCCGAAGACATGATTGTTAAATTGTTGTTCGAGGGATGCAGAGTTGTACCCAAATCGGATAAATGCTTCGTGTCGGGCCGAGTCTGGATGGCCACGACGGTATGATTATCAAAGGAATTCTTGCCATGACGAATCACAAATATGCTTTGGTCTATGGAGAATAAATAGTCAGTCAAATTGAGGCATGGCAACAATGTTAAGAATATGTATACCACCATAACTGATGCGACTGTACCCTGGTGGAGGACCGATAAGGCTTCAGCCTTGTCTAATATAAGCCACGGGGAGAATTAATCCTTTTCTAATCATCGATACATGTGCTACAATTCCTACAGTCGAGTTTCCTCTTTCCCCAACATCGTCTGGGAGGAGTAATCAACAGGCCATTAATCTATATGCGAGAGGTTCAGGCTGTTGACTTGCCAACTTGGAGTCGATACTATGCAGTATCGAGGGTGCAGTATCGACGGCAAACGTGGAGGTACCAAGTCAGACGCCGAGGGAACACTATTGACGGATTCGATGCTGGAAAAACGCCGATTGAATTGTATGTTCTATGGGAAAATATTATCTGTCTTGATAGAGGATGAGGGAATTGGTGGAGGAGCTGTCTCAAGGCCCCCGCTGTTGATGGTTGATGTTGCGCTGCAGGTGTAGGTAGGTACCTTGAGTACGCCGTCCCTCCGTACATCTGAGGCCTCGCCAAACGCGGACAGCTGCACGGATCGGGATCGGGTCACCCCAAGCTTCACTTTGGTCTCATCTTCAACCACAGGTACCTACCCATTCACAACCGCAATTGCTGTGATCTAGCATAGTCCTTTAACATCCGCATATACCGGTCACACTCCCATCTCCATCAAGATGGCCAACTCATCGCAAGGAACGAAACGCAAAGAGCCAACCAAAGAGCCAACTCCTCCGCCAGCATCACCTCCGAGAAAGCGTAAACGACCAATGGCGAAAGGAATCCCTCAAGCCCAGATCCAGAAAGTACAACAGAAAGAAGAAGAGCGGATTCAAGCAACACAGGCCACGAATGGGGACTCGGTGTCGGGCTTCGTCAAGCAATGGTATAACAATGTACCTGAGCGCGGGAGAGATTGGAGGAAGACGGATTCAGAAATTAAGGGTCTGAGATCATACAACAACTGGGTGAAGAGCGTCCTCATCATTAAACATGCGCCCAAGGAAAGAGGTTTCAAGATTCTCGACATTGGATGCGGAAAGGGAGGCGATCTTATCAAATGGCAGCATCAAAAGCCTGCCCTCTATGTTGGCCTTGACCCGGCCGATGTCTCAATAGGTAACGCCAGAGATCGTTACAAGGATATGAAAAGGAAGAATCGACGTGGTCCACCCATATTTGACGCTGAGTTTGCCGTCAAGGACTGTTTCTCAAGCGCCCTGGACGACATCCCCGTGATCAAAGAGGTGGGTTATGACCGGAACAACGATCCAAGATGGGGTGGCGGAGGATTCGACATCGTCTCCATGATGTTCTGTTTGCATTACGCATTCGAGAATGAAGAGAAAGCACGACAAATGCTCAAGAACGTGGCGGCCTCGTTGAAGAAAGGAGGCATGTTCATCGGGACAATTCCAAACTCGGATGTCTTGACTGCAAAGGTCGAAGAGTTCCACAGGAAAAACGCCCCAGCAACAGCTGAGACAACAGCAAATGAAAAAGCGGCCGATGATGATGGCGGAGACATGCCTACCTTTGCGAGCGACAACGAAGACGACTGGGACCCAGAGAAGACTCTAGACGACCCAAAGCCAGGCGAGCAACCAGCATCCAGCGCCGTTGCAGTACCTGCAGAGCCAACTGGTTCCTCAACCCCCAAAACTGCGCCTTCCTCGTCAGCGAAAGAAGAGGACGTGGTCAGGTTATCCTTCGGCAATTCGATATACAAGGTGAACTTCCTCACAGACACCCCTGCCGATGGAGTTTTCCGACCGCCTTTTGGATGGAGGTATTTCTACACGCTCGCCGAGGCAGTCGAGGCACCTGAATATGTGGTGCCATGGGAAGCCTTCCGTGCTTTGGCTGAGGATTACAATCTTGAACTTGAATATCGCAAGGATTTCCGCGATGTATGGGCAGAAGAGAAGGATCACAGAGAGTTCGGTCCACTGAGTGAGCGTATGAATGTTAAATCAAGGAACGGAAATCTGCTTGTCAGCGACGAAGAGATGGAAGCGTGCAGTTTCTACCATGCCTTCTGTTTTTACAAGGTCTAGTCTTTGGGTACAGTTTTCATTACATGAGGTTGGGATGCGCACTGAGTATCAATACCAGGTAGAGTATGAGCCAATTTGGAGGCGGTCATCATGGCCATCATCTGGATCTATGGAATCTGGAAGAGAGCCAGACCAGTCAACCATGCATATGTTAGCGAGGAGTTCAGGTTGAAAGTGGGATATGACAGGACATTAAGAACGACTATGGCGCTCAAATGCATTTAGGTAGCTTGATAACATGTACGCTCAAGCTGTCAATCATTACCATCGTCATATATTGGTTGAGACGACCCGAAAGTAAAGGGGTATCTCCGAAAACAAGAACAGCAACACTCCGGCACGATCCAAATCGCTCCTCAAAGCATCAGCATCCCAAAATTCACACCACTCTAGAAATCAAGTTCCAACTTGCCCGCCCTTCCCATCCTCAACAACTCTCTCCTGAGCTGGCTCGCCCAGTCCACCGAGCCCCATCTTACGAGTATCGTACCCATTCGCCTCCAAATATGCCCTGAACTTGACATCCTCCTCATCAATAGTATCCTGACCAATCACAGGCAAACAAAACCAAGCCAGCCCCGCCGCAAAAAGCGCCAACGTTGAGGCAACCCAAAATGGGTCCTGCCCCGCCTTCAACGAATCCGTCCCAGCATTCTTCTGAATAGCAGCGAGCGCATAACTCCCACTGAACGCACCGACTTTCCCAAACGCAGCGGCAAGACCGTAGTATTGCCCTCTGATAGCGGTGGAAGAGGTCTTGGAGGCGAGAAGACCAATGTTATTGCCCGGTCCCAGTTCACCGAGGGAGAGGAAGATACCGTAAATTACTACGAAGGCGCCGATGTTGTGGGGCGTGTTTAGGTATTTGTAACAACCGGCCATTATGTAGCCGATCCCAGCTTGGGCGATTAGGGCGAATGTGATTAGTTTTTTTGGTCCGAGGGAGGGGATATCGCTTAGGAGGGCGCCGATGATGCATCCAGGTAGGTAGAAGAAGTTTATCAGGACGTTCCAGCCGAAGGATCTCCAGAGGGGCGCGGAGTCGCCGAGGACGGTGGTGGTTATGGAGGAGGAGTAGATCCCAAAGCTGTAGGCTGAGAAGTCGTAGATGAACCAGATTAGGCTTACGACTGTGAGACGGTACCAGTAGAATTTTAGGACGAGGAGCCAGGGGGTTCGGGTGTGGGCCATTGATTCGCGTTTGTAAGCTTCGGGTTCTTGAAGTTTGATGCGGAGGTAGAGGAGGGAGAGGGGTGGGAGGACGCCGATACCAAGGCAAATCCTCCATGCCGCTCGGAGATGGTCTTCTCCTGTCGCTACAACCTGGGAGTCCTTTTTAGCTTGCTTGTCCGAAACTTGGGTTCGGGAAAACGTACGACGATCAGAGCTACTAATGCCGCTATCACGAATCCGAGATCGATTTGAACGTTGGTGAACATTATGAACCATTTGTTCCTCGTTCCAGCTTTCAGCTCTCCAGTCCCTTCAGCGCAACCCACACTTCCTGCTGGATATTCTCCTCCGATACCTATGCCGAGGAAGAATCGATAAGCTGTGAGGGCGGCGAACATGCCATGGATATTGCCCCCAGCGCCATAAGAAGCTGTAGCTAGGATAGCGAAGAGGATGAGAATGATTGTCGAGACTAAGAGAGACCATTTGCGGGAGAACTTGTCACTGGTATAGCCGAAGAAGAGCATGCCCAGCACGGTGCCGGCAAAGGTAATGGAGTTGATGTTCGCAACCGAGGGTGATTTCTTGAAATCATTGCCATAGATTTTCCCCAGCATTGTGCTCACCGAGCCGATGATCTGATGCATGGTTAGAGGTGGTTTGCGACAAAGAGGTGCAAAATGGGGACAGACGGCGTTCAAGTAACCATCAGAGAAGAGCCCTGCGCCGCCTTCAAGTAATCAGCATAGTAGTAATTCTTCATTGAAATGTGTGGATTACTTACAAGCAACGACCGGCCACATGCGATCCCATGGCGACTTTTCCGAAAGCCCCACGGGATTCACGCTCCCACGTCGTTCTCGCGACTCAATGGACGTCTTCGGCTGAGTCGCCTGGTGATGGAGATGCTTCGACATGGTGGTGAGCGGGTGAAAGCCTGAGGACGGGGTTCTGCGAGGGCAGAAGGGTGACGGACGGGCAGCAGGGCTATATCACAACCGACTACCGACGGGAGTACGATAGAGCTAGTACAAGACTCCACCACGGTACAGCCGAGCCGCCAACGGGTCCCGTGTGGCCTTAGCGCTCCGAGGCTGACTGCAGCTGCTTTCTGCAGGGCTGTGAGCGAACCATATCTTGGCAGAAAACTGGTGTCCTCGCTGAGGTTGACATCTGATTACGAGTTCAGAGTAGGCGAGGCCCTTCTTGATCTTCATACGGCGCATCTTGGATTAAGACTCTCGCAGTCGCTCACAAAGTAAATTTCAACTTGTACATGGCCATATATGACATCTCGTCTTTCAGCCTACTCCTCAACCGCTCACGCCGTCTTCTTCCACACCGAGTAAACACCCAGCAGCGAAGACGTAGTACCAGCCAAGCCAACAATGCCATCGTCCAGATCCCAGAATCCAAGGGACGTGGTCGGCATAACAAGATCACAAAGGTCCGAGAAAAGTTGCAACGAAGTAGCGTTCCATTCCCTAGAAGATTGATCTTTAGCCACTTGTCCATGGCATGTTTTCTCGACGGAAATGTCATACTTCTCCATTCGCTTGCCTTCTACGGCACCCTCTCCCTCCTTCTTGTTTACCATTTGTGATTGCTGATTGAGCTGGTATAATTTGTAAAAGCCTGCGAAGGCATTGAAGAGGAGACCGGTCATCCAGAATTTGGTCGCCTGGCGGGAGATTTGCTTCACGTTCTGGAACTTTTTGATGCCCACGACATCGAGCTGAGAGTTGTTAGCGAGATGTTGCTCCCTAGTCGACGCGTATCCCCTATAATTATCCTGCTCTTATTGCGTGTTGCGGCTTCACTCCGCTGAAAGAGTCGAGGTAAACTCACAGCTGCAACGTTGTCCAGAGACAAATATCCAGCATATCCCAACTGCCTACCAATAGCGGCATATCTGAGGACTGGGTCCATTCCCTTCGCATCCATGGCTACCGCAGCAGCCTTGAAGTGCTCCACGAACTTGCCAAATCGCAGAACCTTGCGAGCCATGCCGAAGTTCTTCTTCATGGATTCGAAGGGAGCGATGGTCGCAGCCGGGTTGTTCGTTCGATAGAGGTACCATGCGTAGAAACGTGAGAAGTATTGGAGGGTTCGGAGGACTTTGTCGCGGCCGGCTGTTGCATCGTGTTAGATTCTTATAGTTGCTATGCGGTCTTGCATGCCATCTTCTATTGACGAGTTCTCCTCTTCGCATGCGCGAGCGGGGAGCAAGACGAAGACGCATGCGAGCGGGGAGCAGGACAAAGACGTACCTGTCAGGGCGACAAACTTGAGGTAGTGCGTCACCGTAGGGTGATATATCAAAGCGTCTGCGACCATTGTGAATATGTTGTTGTTGCGATCAACCTGATTGTTATTGTGAGGGAGAAGTTGGAGGTTCAGAGGGCGTAGTAATAGTAGTAGCAGTAGTAGTAGTAGTAGATAAACATCCGTAGGCTTGTGACTACAGGCATTTGCCCTGCAAGGTCCGGCAAACTTCAGACCGAGGTAGAAGTGATTCCAAGGGACACCGTGACCGTGACCGTGACCTCCGAGCTAATCATCTCCAAGGTTGAGTTTATCATTCTGCTCTTCTTCTTGTACTTACCAGGTAGAATGAAGAATGTAGCGTTTACTGCCTCTGGGAATAGACTGTGAGCGGAATGCCGCCCACCATCCAGGATACATACACGAGGACTTTCGTGAACGACTCGACTATTTAGAATGCCGGTATCTATCGACAACCATCTCTAACCAACCGACTTCTCCAAACAGTACAAATTCTCTTTCCAGAGCACTAAGAGTGCTGAAACAAAGTTCTGACGGGAAGTTTAAGAACTTCTCCTCTCCCATCCTCAACATCCTTTCATCATTAGACTTCCTATACATCTCCACCATCAGCTCTCTTATATCTACACCTCGCAGGATCATTCCATGGTTGCTGAGCATCAGCACCTCCTTTGTTCTGGGACTACCCGTTGGCTTCTATGGCTCTTCCTACCCATTGACTAGGAGGTCATGAGTTGGTTCCGATGACGAAGTGTTAGTTGCATATCCTTCGACTACTCATTTGGTCCGTCGATTGCGTTTTCCTGGGCTGAGGGTTCTTCGTCTGCCGTCTCTTCTCTGTCCGCTTCAGCGTTCTCCATCATCACTTCCAACCCATCACCGTCCTCCCCAACAACAACATCATCATCATCATCATCATCAGTGCCAATACCCTCACCAGGTGCAACAAAAACTACAGCCACTGAGCTCACTCCAGCGATGCCCGGCACATACTCCGCCGCTTGTACCCTCAACACATAAGGCTGCGGCTCATACCAATACCGAACGTTTCCATTCGGCATAGCCATCTCCCAACCCCCCTCACCGACCTGTCTAGCTCGTGGCTGCATCTGCTGATAGACCAATGTGTTCATATGAGCCTGCTGATGGTACACGTTCATATGAGCACGTGCATTAGAGATGACGTTCTGCTGGTGCTGGAATAGGTCATCATGGGCAGACACTTGGGTTTCTTGGGCGTAAGGATATGTGTCTTGGAAGGAAGGGCTTGCAAGGGCGTATGGGTTTGTCTCCTGGGATGAAAAGGTAGGGCGAGACGGGTTTGGATGATACTTTTCTTGTTCAAAAGCCTGCTGTTGTGATGGTGAGAGGCCGAGATGATGTGATCGGTTGCGGCCTTGGACGTATTTTGATTGTTTGAAGGCGTTCTTTGTCATGGCCCTGGCGGACAAGTTGCTGTCGTAACCTATATCATAGGGGCCGATCTGCTGAACCTGGTGCTCAGAGACTTGCTGGTAATAACCTGGTAGGTAGTAAGGATTTGCTGGCTGGTAGTATGTATGCTGGTTATGCTGATTCTGGGCCACTGGGAAGTGATCGTGTGGCTGACCATTGTCGTGGAAAACATTGTCATGGTTGTGGTTTTCTCGACGTTGTCTGTAATTGTTTCGTCCACGGCCATTCTTCCAGCCATGACGTTTGCCACGCTTCTTCCATTTACCATTGCTCTGATGGTCTTCTCGTCCTTCTGACCGACTATGTTGTTGGTTCCCGTTCTTATTCATGGCGGTCGGTATGTTCTTGGTCTGAGGAGCGTTGGAGATCTGTTTCTGATCGATTTTTTGGAAGCCGACACGGGATCCTGTTGGGCCAGACATGATGGCATGCGGATATAATGAATGACTGATTCAAGCTTTTGCGAGTGTATGTAGATTTTGGAGTTTCTGATAGGAAAGATATAGGGGATCCAGTCAACGTTGTAGATTTTATGTTAAAAGCATAGGCAAACTTATGTGACAAAGCAAAGTGTTCCACCGACTGACCAGGTGCCTGAAAGAGTGTGATCCGAATCATTTCCGCTACGGTCATGATCCTCAACACTGAGAAATGGCTGAGTTTTGTCGAAATGGGGTGTCGAACAAACCTCAGTTCGTACCTTTAGCAGTAGTTGTAAGACAAAGCCAGTCAGCTTTTGAAGCAATTTCATTTCAAACTGTCTCTGTTTTCAAATCGTGACGTTACGTCTTGCTGGATGCTCTCTAACACTTGTAGCAAATCAACCCATGCCTTCTTTCCGACCTGCAAACCGTGCTCAGTGTCGATCCAAGCTACAGGCTTTGCTATCACACAATTGCTCATGTATTTTCCATTCGTCTCTTCTCCGCTCGCAGCTCCAGCTAACAGGGTTCGACTTCCTACCTCTGTCGATCGTGCAACAAAGAAGCCGCCTAGCTTGACAAGCAAATATCGAAGGGGCGTGGCATACCGTTGGAGTTCCGATTTGCAATAGCCAGGGTTGACGCTGTTGATAACGATGGCAGGAGACGCTGCGGCGAGCTCACGCACGATGAGAATTTCAAGGAGCTTAGAGGTCGGGTAGCGATCATCTTGATTCTTCGAGAGCGGGTCCTTGAAAGCGTCGAACACATTTGGCGCTAATCTTTCAGGAAACTTGGCCCTGCATTCGTATTAACGCGAATTCCAGTCATGAAGAAGAAGAAGAAACCACAAACATATGATGAGCATCACTGGTCACAACGACTACCCTTGATTTCGTTCCGAGCTTTTCTGCCAACTCGTTCATTTTCGGGATCACCGATATGATCATAAGAAAAGTTGATAGCACATTCACGGTCATTGTGCTTTCAAACCCTTCGATCAACTCACACTTTGGCGTCGCAATGCCAGCATTTGCAATCAAGACGTCGATTCGATCCAAGTTTTCGATCCTCTTGCAGAAACTTTTGACGCTGTTGAAAGATGCCAGGTCTAATGGCCACACTTTCACTACTCCCATCCGCTCAGTACTTTTCTCGATTGAAGCCTTTGCTAACGCGCCCTTAGATTCATTGCGACAGGCAAGGATGACAAGATTTGCTCGCAGGCGGACGAAATGTCTCGCAGCTTCGAGACCCAGGCCACAATTCGAACCTTCATATGGTCAGTTTGGGACGTCATTGTGTATCCGTGAGTTCAATGGAATAGCAAAGCGTCCAAATCTTGGTCGACGAGTAGGGGCCTGAACGAGAATGGCGGTAACCTACCAGTCACAATAACCGTCTGTCCGGTGAAGTCGCCATCAGGATGAGGCAAAGTCTTGAATTGGCCCTTGAGAAACTCACTGTCGAATATCAGATCGGACGGGATAGGAACGACCATGGAACGTACAACACGAACATGCTAGCTATAGAGGCGCCGGCGTAAGGAAGGCTGGAGAAAGTGATTGCGCGACATCGTTGTTGAAGGCTTGAGACAAAAAAGAGAGGAAGCTTCAGCTGAAACGCGACGCTACAACTGTGCACGTGATGAAACGTCGATGGCATAGTAGGCAGAGCTGGTTGCGCACTCTTCTTCTTGTGAAATTCTAGTCCCAAATGCAATTTCGGTTTGTCCAAGGTTTTCCGGCCACCTCAAATTGAAACAGTCTTACCACTTACATACATCTGCCCAATCTTCCCCATTCCAGCTCATAGACCAACTTCCCATCCTCAGTGATCATCTTACGGCACACTACAAATCGAGATTCTCCACCGTCCCTCTAATCATCTTCGCCATCTCCCGCCGGCCGCGCCACAACTCGTCTCTTCTCCTCTGGTTCAAGACTCTCGTCATGCTGGCTCTGGCTGCTTTGTCACTGATAACAAGATTTCGAGTGCGCTCTGCTATTTCAAGCTGTCGCTTCAGATCCTCAAGCTTCCTTTGAAGATCGTCTGTTCGCTGCGATACAAGAGTCACAAGTTGTGGTTCGAAGATTTCTTGTTCGTATACTTTGAGAGAAGCAGAGATGGAAAATCGTCGACAAGGACTTCCATAAGGCGATCCATCAGGCGAAGAGTGTACATTAAATGAGTCCGCACGCTCAGGTCGGCGGGTCGGTTCGGGATCATAATCGGCAAGGTTGATGTTGATGGGATTTCCTGATGCATCAGGAAGGGCTATGATAGCAGGAGCGTCAATTTGCTCATCGTTCGTAGGAGGAGGCGGGAAGCCCTCCACTTCCGCGTTCAATGTGTGATGACTCTCGTAGATCTTTTCAGACCGCGGTGGTGCATGAGCTGTGAGCATTCCAAGAGGCGGGTTGATGAAAAGAGGTTCTTTCGGCCAAGTGAAAACAAGCAATCGAACCTCAATGCTAGCACGAGGTGGTGATCCAGGCGGTGGGTCCGGGATATCAAAAGCAGAGTGGATAGTAACTGTAGATCGTTAGTCAAAATCATGACGGCCAGGGGAAGTACTTGCACCCAGGGCCTTCTCGATTCTTTCTCGCGCAATCACTATCATATCCCATGAAGAGAACGACATCGTCAGGCTCCATAAGACTTTTGTAATACCATTGCCTGCCTTCTCTATATTTGACCACTCCCATCGTGTCTAGGAAGCCACCGTCTGACTCCCTAATACGCTTCGCTTCTATACAGTCTTGTTGTGTAAGGGTTTCAGCGTCTGCCACACATAACCCGCAGTCATATACAGGATGATACAGGGGTTTCCACGCATTAACCTACGAGTGTGGGATTCAGCTTCCCATGAAGTAACGCCAATGTTGGGTATTGTGTTCTCACCTGCCGCACTCGACCTTTCCACAGCCACTCAGCTTTAATGTCCGTCTTGTCTTGCACAATTTGGCGAATCGTGCGTTGTGTCTGATCTGTCTCGAATCAGAGCAGTCTTTGTATGTGTCCAAGTCCAACTTACCGACATGCACTTGACGTGCAAAAGGATTCGTCCTTTGACCGTCAGTGGTTTGCCGCCACTCCTTGTTGCTCCCTCGCTTCTGAAGACGACAATTAGCAACATGTTCCAATATGTTTGTTCTGTGCCGTGGTCTTGCAAGATCTTGAGTATTGACGACTTACTCCTTCATGAAACGCAATGACCTCGTCGACACCCCCTTTAAGCCCCCCGAAGACGTTTGTCACAAGCTCTTTGCACTCTTTTTCTACGTATTCGGTCCAGATGGTATCACGACAGTCCCAATCGCCTACTCGGCTAGAATGTTTCACGAAAGCAAAACCGTTTCTCTCGAGGGAAAACTGATCTTCACGCCCGCGTATATCGTTAATTCTTTCCATAGGGCCTTGCGACAATTTGACCGTCGTTCTAGGGTCACTATGCGTTGCGGCTCTTGTCACAACCTGTACAGGCGGATTGCTTTCGGTGTACTCGACCGAAGAGGTGAGGTAATGAAGTTGTGCTTTGACATGTTGGTCACCTTCGCACGTTGTTGTTGTCCCTTCAGTTGGAGGTGGTTGAATGTCAGACGAGGGGAGGGTAGTACCAGTACCAGTAGCATGAGGCATTGTGGCGAACATGTCCAAAGGTGATGGAGAATCAAGAGGGCGGATTTGAGCTTTTATAAGAGGTCAGAGCAGAATGAAGCCGAAGCAAGCGTAGGAGTATATGGCCTAAGATGGGATCTTGGACGTAAGCTGTGCTGGTAGGTAGAGTAACACATACGAAAAGCCAAGAGACAGTTCATTGGTTCAGCAAAGCATGATGATTGAAGTTCCGACTTGTTTGCAGATCGATTCCATCTCAGTAGTCAGTACCACAGAACATAGTGGCAGTACCTTCCAGGGGATACCTCCTGAACCTCGCGCCCGTGGCAGCCGTTCATTCGCGGGTCCAAGAGAAAGAGTGCACCCAACGGTGACCCAACCCAGCCTGTTGGGAAGCGACACACTTTATGCAATGCACCGTCGACTTGGACCTACTAACCGTAGCGAGACAAAATAGGCGCGGTTTATATAATCGGCCGCTATTAGTACGTACGGTCGATTTTCGATATTTTTTAGGATAACTATTTAACTCTTCGTCTTCGTGAAAGAGAAGGGTATAACTTTGTGCGCGTAGTATCAATATATATATATATATATAATCATCTCCAAAATAAGCATAATATCTTGCTATAGATTTGGCGCACGACGTCTCTCAAGACCATGGCTACTACTATCTAATAAAAATCTCGCCACGATAAAATCTTTTAACTTTTACCCCCCGTATAAAAAAGTTCTACTAGATATTTAAGTCTAATACTTAAGGGGCCCCTTAAATAGCCTAAAATCTAATACCTCCTATACTTATCTTTTTTATCAAGAAGGGGGGAGGTACTTAGGTAGAGAATAGACAAAGAGAGGAAAGAGAAGAAGAAGAGAAGAAAATAGATAGAAAAGAGCCTTTTCCCGCCCTTTTCCCGCCCTTTTCCTACCTTTTCCTACCTTTTTTTCCCTTCTCTTTCTTCTCTACGTACCTATTTTACTTACTCAACTTCTTCTCATCTTCCTACCTGATAAGTTGAAGGTTGAGAAGAGAGAGATAGCGGCCGTTTATATAAATTACGAGTATTCTGTCTCAGACCCTCCGGCGGTTTTCCTCAAAAAAGGCGTCTAATTGGTCGGATTACCTTAGCCGCTACTAATACAGCCACAAGAAAATAACACGTAGATAAGTAAAATAAAGATGAGATGAGATAAAGATGAGAGTCGTGAGGGCCTGATTTAGGAGATGATCAATCTCATCCATCTTCTTTTCCATCATTGCCATCATCACCATCATGAAGAGTACTTGTACGGTATTTACAATAAGAACCATGTATTATACTTATCCAAACTGCCAGTGTAGACGTGCTTCACTCTCACGAGACTCACGACCTCCGTGGAGAGCAACCTCAGGCTGAAATCCGTTGCCTGGAGTCTAAGTACAGTAACTCCAACCGTAGAGAGCAACCTCAGGCTGAAATCCGTTGCCTGGAGTCTAAGTACAGTGACTCCAACCGTAGAGAGCAACCTCAGGCTGAAATCCGTTGCCTGGAGTCTGAGTGCAGTGACTCCAACCGTAGAGAGCAACCTCAGGCTGAAATCCGTTGCCTGGAGTCTAAGTGCAGTGACTCCAACCGTAGAGAGCAACCTCAGGCTGAAATCCGTTGCCTGGAGTCTAAGTACAGTAACTCCAACCGTAGAGAGCAACCTCAGGCTGAAATCCGTTGCCTGGAGTCTGAGTGCAGTGACTCCAACCGTAGAGAGCAACCTCAGGCTGAAATCCGTTGCCTGGAGTCTGAGTGCAGTGACTCCAACCGTAGAGAGCAACCTCAGGCTGAAATCCGTTGCCTGGAGTCTGAGTGCAGTGACTACAACGGACCCAACCACTTCCGGCGCCAACTCCAGCTACAACTATCTCATGCGTCTCCCGTCCACCTGCACAGTCTCCCCAGCGTCCAGGACACCACAACAGAGACGTCCCAGACTTCTTCTTCGAATCCTCTGGACCGACAAGAAATACGCCTCTTTGTTTGCCAACTGCTCCCGTCCAATGTCCTCGACCCCGCCGACGAGACGTTGTCTGAATATGATGCCGTACCTGATCCACACCCCGTCCATTGATAAACACGCCATGAAAGCCAAGTACGAAGAGTGGCTGCAGCTAGCAGTAGCCGACTTGGATTGCTTTCAATATAGTCTATGTTTTGGCGGGGTCCCGACGCATTGACAAAGGTAAAACCTACGCAGACATCCAGTCCCTCGAACGCTGGCCGTGCTTCTCGTTTGCTTCCTAAAAGAGTAAACCAACAGATCTCGCCATTGGACAGTATGCTTGTCTATTCTCCTGTCCCGATGCCGATCCCGGATCCTCCTCGGCCGCTGTGAAGCTTCGAAGATCTATGGAGGGAATTCCACTATTCTGTTTCGTTTCCTTGCTGAAGCTCGACTGGAAAAGGAGTTGCATATTTTGGTGGCTGAAAATTCCTCTTGTGAAACCAAAAGATACATGCGAACTGAGGCAAAGTAACCCCAGTCTCCAACTACCGCAGAAGTGCTGAGCGAGAGTCCAGATATGGAGCTCTTATTCTGCTCTATTTCTTTCACACTCGAGTTAGCACAAACGACAAGCGTTGTTGATTGATTGTCCAGAACATACCCTATAATGGCGCCTCGAGTTGATGCAGCGCATCCTCCCCTTTCTGTCATCGCGACGTGGCCCTTCAACTTCACTAACCCACCGGAGACTCGAGGTTGGGGTATCATCTTCTTGTTTGTTCTTCTGCTAGTATTATCATACATTGTTGTCTCTCTTCGGATATGGGCTCGCCTACGAAAATCGAAAAATCCAGGCATCGACGATGCTTTAATAGTTTTCAACATGGTAAGGTCGCCCCAACCACACAGCTGTACTGAGGACAATGCTAACGCCAACCTTCACAGATTCCCTTGACGGGCCTTGCAATTGCTCTTTGCTTAGGCTTTAGTCGATATGGCTTCGATCGTCACGTCTGGAACTCACCGCTTCCTAAGCTCGAAAAAGCGAGACAGATTCTCATGTCCATCGAACTTCTCTACCTTGTCTCAACATCAACGACCAAGATCTCGATACTCCTCTTTTACCGCCGTCTGGCAAGGGGAACAATATCGAGCACTTTCATGTATGCGGTGTGGGCGGCCATTGCCTCCGTGGTCATATACTTCCTTTACTTCTTTATTGCTTTGCTCTTCACATGCAACCCTTTGGAAGCGTTTTGGAAACAGATCGATCCTGCTTGGTCCGCTCAGCACAAAGGAAAATTCCAATGTCATGGAGAGGCAGCAAACTTGATTGCCTCGGCTGCCGTCAGCGTAATACACGATTTTGTCGCATGCGGACTGCCGACTTTACTACTATGGAAGCTTCAGATTTCCAGGATTCAGAAGCTTGCACTTGGGGGACTTTTTGCCCTTGGGTTATTGTAAGCGCTCGTCTCCAAGCTAGAGTTTCTACCCAGCTAATATTGATTGTAGTGTATGTCTCGCCGGTGTTCTCAGACTTGCCGCAATCCCATATGTTTACTTCAATACATACGATACCACGTGGGACTCCCTTCAAGCTTTGCTCTGGCTCGCCGTCGAAGCTCACATTACGGTCATCTGTGCCTCAGCTCCAGCCCTGAAAGCTTACTTCAAGGGTGCTCCAGCAGTTTCTCGCTACTCCCCGTGGCCATCAGACTACTCATTCAGCCGCTACAGGTCCTCTGCTTCCTCCAGGAAATTTCTGCAGGAGAAGAAACCAGTTCCGGTCGTGACGGACGAGAAGCTTCTCGGAAGCTACTTCAACACCACAGGAGGTGACCAGGGAGGCCGAGTGTGGTTTCAAGGCACTGAGGCGGGGGGTATCAAGACTTATGAAAATCGAAAGTTCAGCCCTCGTTTGGATCTTGACAAGAGTCTTCCTAGGCCGCCAAGCTATGCTAGCTTTGATGATGATGTTTATCAAGGTCGTGAACCTGGCTTCGGTTATCAGGTCACGATACAGGGTGGTCGAGCTTTTTGAGCGAGGTCTTCACCGATATTTCAGTGTTTGCGTACCTGGAGCTTTTCGAACACAGGTTTTTCGTTCTCTTGCAAGGCTAGACCATTTGTCTACGTAACTTCTCTCATTCGCGATCGATATACCCCGGCTAGGAGAGCATTTTATATTTCACAATTGCGATTATTATATTTCACCACCACAATCCAGCTGTTCTCAGTGATACTCGTGAATTTCAAAGAACCTCTCGCAGTGCAATTGGCGGGGACAAACAAGGCTGAATTTGTAATCCTTGTAATCAGCCCGGTACTAGCGTTCGGGTTCTCCCGTCGCCTTCTACCCTGTCAGCCTGTGCCTGTGCCTGTGCCTGCGTATCTTCATTCTGGTCTGGGCCGCCACTCTCGAGCAACATCCACCGCCAGCTGCGGTCTCGCATCGCATAGTACCCGTCTTCGACATGTCGAAGCAGATTGCAGGTGCTGGTGGAAAGCCGCCGGACGACGGTGGTAAGCTTCTCGGCAACATTGCAAACCTCAACATGCGCAAGCCAGGAAATGCTGACCATGATGCAGATAAGGTTCCAGATGAGGAATGTCCAGTCTGCCACTCTCGCCGCTATCTCAACAAGTCTATGATATTCAAGATCAATCCGGAGTGCTATCATAGACTTTGCAACTCCTGCGTTGATCGCCTCTTTTCCTCTGGGCCCGCGACGTGCCCCATAGCCGGATGCGGCAAAACATTGCGCGGAAACAAGTTCAGAGTGCCTACTTTTACGGACCTGGCGCTCGAGAGGGAGGTGGACATACGGGCCAGAATCGCTGCCGTGTATGTTTGCTAGTCTGATAAATCACGAACCGGGTTTTGACTGACCTTGAGCTCTTAGTTACAATCGAGAAGAAACCGATTTCGAGACGCTCCGTGATTACAATGACTACTTGCAGCAAGTCGAGGATGCCACCTTCAATCTCATAAACGGCATCGATGTCGAAGCAACGGAGCGGGAAATCAAAGTCTACCAATCAGCCAATCTTGATCTGATTGAAAAGAACTTGAAACGCGCAAAGGCAGGAACGGATGACTTCGCGAAACGTCAAGAACTGGAGAAACGAGCTGAAAGAGAAAGAAGGAAGAAGGAGAGGCTGGAGGAAGAGGAGGAACGGCGGATAAAGGACGAGCAACGGCGCGAACTTATCAGACAACTCGAAGCCGGTGGTGACGCCACTGAGCTGGCGAAACAGAGCAAACTGGCAACACTCAGACGAGCTAAGAAGGTCAAAGAAAGACGCGATATTGAGGAGGCTGAGAACATCGCCCCGGGCGCTCCGATCATTAAGGGACTGAAGATACACGTGGAGCCAGAAAAGAAGAAGGAGAAGCCTTATGATCCGTTCGATGGCATGAACGACAGAAGAGAATTCTACCAGATCTACGACCAGTACCAATGGCAAACATTTGACGTCCTCGCAAAGGACGATAGAGCTCTTGCCGGAGGCTTTAGTCTTCACGAGCATAGGCAACGAGCGCTCTGCGATGCATTCTCGGGACTGGGGGTCATGATTGGCGACGAAACGCCATCCAGGGTACAAATGGCTGGCAACGCACTCAGTACAGAGAATTCGACCGTGGACGATGTGTTCTGAATCAATGACAATGACACGTCAGCGCGCGTTGAGACATCACACCAACACAGCATCCGATTTCTCATTCGGCCTGTGAGCTATTAAGAAAGTCTCGGTGAGGCGGCCACCGCCAAAGATCTGGATGACTTTCGTCAATCGGCCTTGTGGGCAGCTCGCGACAGCAGGCATGCATCATGTCCCTGCAGCGTCGATCAACATCACGGTGGAAGAGACTAAGCGGCTGCCGCGAGTGTCCTGAGCACCTCCCATTGCAAATCCTCCTCTGCGCAAGCCTTCCCAGGTGTGATTGATACTTTTGTGGTCATGGCAATGGAGTGGATATGATAGGGTTGGTCACTGAGACTGAATTGGACTGGGCTCCGCAATACTTTGGAGGTCTGGCGAGGCACGTATGGTGTTGAGTGCTAGTAGAAATTGCAGCTGTTTGCAGACGTAATTCCCTCAAGATATATTTACAGGGTACTCCTCCCAGCCTGTCTTCCTGAAATCCCTATGGGAAATCAAAAATTGGTCATGTTGTTGATCTGCATGCGGGTATATTATGGTATCAGGGAAAACAAAGGCTGCTGGTACCTCCCTATCGTCTCCCCCGTCTTTCCCTTCTAACTAACCTCAATTGTAAAGATTCTAGAAACTTTATCAAGGAAAAGACGAGATGAACAAGATCCTTTGCTGCCGAATTGTAAAAAAAAACCAGGTTCCGTTAAGTTACATATAAAAGAAAGACTGCTGCAGGGATCAAGACAAGGGTGCGAAATCACCCTTATTTTCTCTAATATACCTAGTAGCTCAAGAGCTCAACATTGTTATCAAAGTAAGTTTGGAGTCTTGCCTTAGGCTATACCAGTAGAAACTGCAGGAATTCAAACGTTCAAACCGCCTGAATCAAGCGCACTTGTCTCTCAACAAGGCCTATGTATTCGTAACCTTCATCGACAAGCCCATTATTATTTCTACTCCTCCAGCAATCTGCAGTCTGCTCTCAGAAGAACAGAAAGTCGGTCGCTCGGCACCCAACCATGTTTCCTCGGCTGACCACGAATATATTAAGCTGAGACCCAAATCAACAACTACTATATATTCAGATTACCACAATATCAGAATCTAATTCCCACCTTGCCGGAGTATTTCCATACCCCTGTCACGGCTATGCACATTACAACGTAGTATGGATGTTTAGGCAAGCCATTGAAATCAGGGTCTTGCTGACCATTTGTTGTCGTCCTCACCCCATAGCACCAATCTACGCATAGAAATTATATTATAATTGCAGGACGGCCGAACCAGCTTTAGTAGGCGCCTGAAATTACTCGTGTGCCGTTGATCATCTTCTAGGACGTTCATCCCCCAGGTTTCAAGAGCTGCGAGAACCTATTGTTGATCATCTTTCTTTATTACTGTCTTTCTGTTTCATAAGTCATTCGTTTGAGATCTCTTTAGCTTCACGATGAAGTATTTACTCTCTTTCATTCCGCTGATTGTCTTCGTGGCGTGCCGTTCGCATGGAAATCTGCAGCAGGCGAACTCGCATGGGAATTTGCTGCAGGCGAAGAGGCAGGATGACCCGTGTCCATGCGATACTACAGCTCACTCGCAATGTCCATCTGGCAGGTTGGACGAAAGTTCGGTAGGTGTTAGTCCAGTAGAAGACACAAGTATATCGAGTGGCTGTCTCAACCTAAAGAGCAAGGAGACGATGTCTCATAGGTTCAAGATCACCCACATTCCTCCTTCTGCTTGCTCTATATCTCTCAATACATTGACTGACAACACCGTAGCTCTGCGCCTGTCTAAACAACGCCGAATTATTCTGCTGGTACCGTAACAATCGCCAATGCGCCTCTCCAGTCCCAAAACCATGCCCGGGCCTCCCCCCTCCCCCTGCTCCCACCGATCCCACCGATCCCTCAGAACCGAAATACACTCCCCCCAACGGCCCAGGCGCAGGTGGTCTCAACTGCGTAGAAATGGGCTACTGCTCTGAAGCCACGAAGTCAAAATCTTCAACGACGATCATGGTGAACGGAACTGCGACGGTCATCGATGTGCCCGTAGGCTTGCCGACGGGTGACACGGTGGCGGATCCGTTTGCGCCGCCTGCGCCTGTCGCGCATGGGATTAGTTTCGCGCAGTTGCCTAGGGCGGGACCTGTTGATACGCCGCCGCAGATGACGCCGCCGCCGAGAATGAGGGTGGTCAGGAAGAGTAAGAGAAGCGATGGGGAGGAGGCGAAGGCGGTGGAGAGCAGTTGGTACGGGAATGGGTTGTAAAACCTTGTCCTTTTTCTATAATGGAAATACTGGCGAGAGTAAGAATGAAAAGCATAGGGTACGGGGTCCAAAATTGAATAACTCTTTCTTTTTCAACGACCCTCTCCAGCTTGCTAAGGTCGCGTGATTTCGGTCGAGTAGAGAGTCTGTGATATTGCGTGAAATCCCGATGTGGGCCTAGAGTGGTATTCGATCTCTCTTTTACAGCAGATTCCGGGACGTATAGAAGTGGGAGAGGGATCGCTATTGACTTCCATTTTTCCTCGCCTTGCGGTTCACGATTTCTTACAGCTTACCGATTCTTACCGCTTACGAATTAGAAGAGAAAAAATGGAGAGGAGATGAAAGAGGAGGGGACTTGGAGGAGGAAAAGAAACGGAAGAAACAGAAAGGGGAGAAGGGAGGCTCTAGGGACAATTGCAGAGAGATTTCCCGCTTCTTCCAAAAGAGGTTCGAATTTTCCCGGATGGTTTCCCGAGGGACTGTGGTGCAAATCCTCGAGGATTCAAGGAAGATTTAAAGGTTCTTAGGATGAAATAGGAGGCTGGTATGATATTACTCTTAATCAATAATGTTAGCGTGAAATTCCGGTATTCCACTATAATTAGCCGTTATAGGTGGTCCCAACTATGATAGTGGTCGTAGCCAAGCTCCATGGATTACTCGGCCAAGATATGAGATCGTCCAGCGTATCCGCGAGTAAGCCCAGCCAGCCTTAGCCCTTGGTTGGTTGCGTTGAAAGTCAACTCTGTTTTTCCCATCTTTGTCCTCGTTCACTCACAAACCCCAACACCACACCACAGCAGGACAAGGAGACTTTGCACGTGTCCGTGTCACACGCTCCGCTGCACGGATGGCGTCCCATTTTGAGAAATATTCGCTGGAGTGTTGACATCCTCTCCGCCCCCGTCGAACGCTTCCTGGCATTTTTTCAGCGATTCGAACTTACCAGGGTATATATCAATTAATAGTAGTGGATCCGGCTATTTTCGGCAAGATCAAAATAGCACTGTCCAGGTGGTATAAGCGGTGGACGAGCCCAAACAGATCTCACCCCCAACACGCCCTCACACAGAAATCTGCCATCATGTATTTTCCCAATCTTTCCTCGGCGGCCGTTCTCCTCCTCCACACCACCTCTTGCCTCGCTGACGAGTACATTGGGTGCTGTAACGTCGACGTAAGTTTCCCTCGGCATAAGCCAGATGAAAATGGATCTTACCAACTGACTCTCGTAGAAAGACAACAAGATTACCAGATGGACTGGCTACACGAACAGCTGCTGTCAATCCCTCGGAAAGCCTGGATTCTCTCGGGTATTGATTTCCCTTCTGTCTTTGCCAATTCTAAGACAACTAAACTGATTATTATCATCCAGTGCGCTACAAAGGACCGAACGGTGTTTTCAAGATTCACTTCTTGTTGCACCGACGGCGGTAAAAGACAAACTGCAGTGGTTTGCGAAGGAGGATGTTATGTCGGTGGTACCTGCTCTCTCTTAGCGTGACGTTTCGATACGTAAAGCTTCCATCAGAATCCATCGGCGGAAATATTCTTGAGCAAGTCCATGGACATCCGCAAAGGCGGAAGTGGACTAAAGTCAAGTAATTAAGTGGTTTTACACTCCTGAAATCTTGATGAAACTTCCTGGCTCTGTATAAATAACCATTTCTTCCCATCATCCTTTGCCTTCTCCTTCGAGGCCTTGCTCAATGCACCACTCATCTTTCCCTTCTTGACGTAAGCCGCCCAATCCGTCTTCTTCGTCTTCTCACCCAAACCTTGTACGCCATCACCCTCTTTCCAGCCACTCCACTGATCCATGCTATAAAGATGTCGCATCGTTGGTCTTCCGTGCGGACAGTTCCAAGGCTTGTCAATCTCACCCATATGCCTCACGACCTTCTGCATCTGTTGCTGTGTTAATGCCTTACCCACCATAATGCTGATCCTACAAGCTCTCATTGCAAACATCTTCCGAACCTTACTGGGTCTTGCATGAATACCAGCTCCCTCATTAAGTAAGGCAATGAGCTCCTCGAGATCATGGGCATCAAAGACAACCTCTCGACTCATGGGAAGGCTGACCAATCGACAACGTTGTCCGACCGACGTGTCTCCCGAGAGGTCTATTTCAATCTTGAACCCGTTCTTGTGCAGGACGTCCTTGAAATTCTGAATTATCTCTTCTTCAATGGCAGTCAGCTCTAACAGGCGCGGATGTACAAGCGGCTGATTTTGTATGATGGTCTCGGTTTGGAACCGTTCAAAGTTGTATTTTTCATCCGAAGCATGCTGGTCAATGATGAAGAGCTCGTCGTTGCATCGTGAATTCACAGGCTGGCACTTGCCTTTCCTGCCAACAGATGGGGCAGCAAGTCGCATTGCAAGAATGAATCCGAGATTAAATTGGCCAACGATGCGCATTCCCTTGAAATCTGATTTGGATACAGTAAGCGATAGTCTTTCCTCGCCGTTAGTTGCCTGTGTACCGTCGGGACGGGCCCTTTCGAGAGCCAGAGCAGTAGCGTCGTGTGCTTGCATTGCTTTGGTTATGCTGCTCAGAATTTTCTCAATTCGAGCGACAGGGTAGCTGATCTTTTGCAAGATCTTTAACGTAGAGTCTTTTTTAACTCTTCGATTTGTTAGAACCGATTTCGCCCGTTTCAGATGATCGCTGCTTGGTCTCGCTGCTGCCTCTTCAGCAAGGGCGATCATCCTCTCCACCCTCGCCTTATCTCTGGCTTTCTTTTCTGCTTCATCCATGTACTCGCCATCAGAGACGTCGTCAGAGGCCAAAAATAGTGCTGGAGTTGCAGGCGGAACCTCCGGTCCATCATCCAGATCCAGCATTTCTGAGTCCTCAGTCATGGCAGTCATTGAAGAAGTGGAAATACTCCTTCGACTATCGCCAGAGATAGCTTCAAGAGCTTGTCGCTGCTCCTCTTCGTCGATCTGATCTTGGCTTGATTCAGCTTCCATTCGCGTTCCCGGAGCTGAAAATGATCGCATGCTTCTGACAAACAAAGGGCTTGGCTGGGTGAGTTTGCGCCCATCGAGATCGAATTTTGGTGTATGAATACGACGACGCTTTGCTTCTGGTGTGCCCAGCGTCGTCATGGTTCTCTGATTCCCAATTGTGACAGTCGCAGTCTCTTGCGGAGTTCGCATGGGTCTCATACGGTCAAAAGCATTTGGAACGACGCCAGATGTGAGTTTCTTGGATGTATTGAGAATGGAAGGAATGCTGCCTTCCGCATCAGAGCCCTCGTCAGGCCGTTCTTTACGACGTGGTGTCTTTGGAAGTGGCGGCGCTATCAACTCTGTGTCGTGAATGATATCGCTTGCGCGCACAAAGGATGTAAGAAGTTTTTGGGGTTCCTGTGCCGCAATATCCAGACGGGCATTAAAGTCTTGGACCGGTCTAGGCAAATTATGGCTTGTTACTGAGCGAGGCTTTTCAGGCGGGCCCATCACGTCCACCCGAGCTGGCCCTTGGGGGTCTTCCCGTTGGCTTCCGTTTTGGGCCATTTGACGCCTCCTTTTTGCAGCTGCGGCAGCGATATTGGCACGGTCCACCGAATCTCTGTCTTCGGTGTCGCGTGTGAGGAATGGTCGAAGCACGCCACCATCAAGGTTTGCAGGTTCGGAGCTCGATGTTGTAGCACTGCTAGCTGGTTCCGGTTGACTTGGGACAGCGGGAATGCTTGGTAGATTTGACACCAAAGGACTTTTGAATTGAGCTGTTACTTCTCCCCCAGTGGACTGCTCTCGCATCACAGAGGGCGGTTTGAAAGCAGGCAGCTTTCGGTTACCAAGTGGTGTGGCCTGTGGTACGCTTTGATCGTGAGACTCGAATAGGTCGATCAGTGAAACCTTCAATGCTTCCAGCAATGCGGTCTGGTCGTGTAAAAGAATGGTTCGTTTGTCTGGAGAAACATTGACATCGTAGGCATTGGTATCCATTTTCAGATTGGCAAAGATGAAAGGAGATTGTGTAATATTATAGCCCTTGTAGACGTCATTGATTGCCTTCGCTACTTGTGGCAATGCGCATGGCCGTGAGTTCACGAAGAACATTTGACGATCTGGAGTTTGACGACCTTCTCCCACAACGGGTCGGCTGATATGACCCAGCAGTCGTATGTCTCGCTCAGAAGCGTCATCTTGAGTGGCCCAAGCCTTCGCGCTTTGTGTAGAAGCAGCTGTGGGGTTCATCACAAGCTTCAGATCGAGTGGCAAGAGTGCAAGCATTGTCTTTGCACCGTAGACATTGGAAATATTCTCACGGGTAGTGGGATTGGCCTTCGTCTGAAAGGCGATGACTTTCTTGCCCTTCGCCGGATGGTTGCTCACAGTGAACCTCACGCCAGTGCTGATGCAGGTGTAGGCATGCAGAAGCCCCAGGACTTTGGCATATTCTCTTTTGATGTTCTTTTCTAATTCTTTTCGCCGCACCGGCAAGTTTTTGAATATGTTCTCTACAGCAACAATGGTGCCCTTTGTACTCGCCACGACGGATTTAGTCTTAACCTTGCCTGAGGATTCAAAATCAAGACGCGTGCCTTTGGGCCCATCACTGGCTGTCGCCGTCACAATATGGAAGTTGCTCAAGGCGCAAAGAGAGGAGAGGGCTTCACCGCGGAAGCCGAAGGTTTGGAGGGAAGCGAGGTCGTCGTAGGTGGAGAGCTTGGATGTGTAGTGTTTGAGGGCTACACACCACCACGGTCATTAGCGATTGGACCGACTGCGAGAAAAGCACTTCGTGGCATACCAATCGTCTCAAAGTCATCGGGCGCGATGCCGCAGCCATTATCCTGCACCTCGATGGATTCGAGGCCGTAGTTTTTGAATCGAATATCAAGCGATGTTGTGCCCGCGTCCAGACTGTTCTCGACCAGTTCTTTCACGACCGAACAGAGGTCAACGATGACCTGTCCGGACTGGATTTGATGGACGGAGCGAGCCTCGATGGGCTGTATGGTGGCCATCTTAGTCCATGTTGAGGTTGTTGTTGTTGAATGTTATGGCGAACAATTGTCACTGGCGCGTCGGTCTGAGATATACTGCACAGGCGGTCTCAGATATACTGCACCGTCGGTCTCCGATATACTGCACCGTCGGTCTCAGATGTACTGCACCGCGTATACTGTACTCGCGCCGGTCTCAGATATACTGCACAGCGTATACTGTACTCGAGTCACGAAGTCTGCCCAGGTGCTGATCTTCTGCTTACCTAAAATGGGTTCCAGAGATCTGACTCCACTACTGTAGCAGGTGGGATTCGATTCCAACACCCAACACTGACCCGGACGACTCGCCGACATCAGATTGGCACTCGTAGCTTCGGTTCGATTGCACCCAGCCACGCCTGACTACAAGGAGAAACGAGTTTCTACCAGAGCAAGTATGAGATGGTTGGTAGGTGACGAACACCATGGCTGTGCCCATCTATGGGTATGAGAGATGATTAAGAGCAAGAGATGGTATACCTAGACGTGCTGGGAACTGATGTGATTCCATAACCGGAGAAGCGTGCTGACCTGCCCTGGACACCACCCCTAATCTCGACAAACGAGCCCATCTATGGTTATAAGAGATGATTGAGAGCAAGAGATAGTATACCTAGACGTGCTGGGAACTGATGTGATTCCATAACCGGAGAAGCGTACTGACCTGCCCTAGACACCACCCCTAATCTCGATAAACGAGCCCATCTATAGTTATAAGAGATGATTAAGAGCAAGAGATAGTATACCTAGACGTGCTAGGAACTGATGTGATTCTATAATCGGAGAAGCGTGCTGACCTGCCCTGGACACTACCCCTAATCTCGACAAACTCAGCCGGGTCACTAACGACTTCACTTCAGCACTTCACTTCAACACTTCACTTATATGCATGAGCTAGTGCCAGGCAGCAACATTTGTTTTTTGTAAGTCTCAAAGTCTCGACCTTCTTTGTTTCCGCTTTCATCTCTTTACACCACAACCATCACAAATTCATTCCACCAATTCCCATCCAATACAGATACCCGGCGTCCACCGAGCCATGGCATCCCGACGGAACCAGTCGCCAGTCATTAAAGGGTCACCCAGCAGTGGCCCAGCTCAGCCAAAGGATACTCCGATGCAAGACATACGGCCCGCAGTCACTCCCGAAAGCCTTGATGGCAATCACTCGCAAGCCTCAGCGACAGCTTCGTCTGGTGAGAACTCTTTCAGTACGCCACAAATCTGCTTACTTGCATGCAACGCTCTCAATTTATGATCGATATTGATGAATTCTCCGCAAAATCGTTCTTCCAAACTCCCAGAGAATCATCGATATCCATCTCGGTTTCAGTGTGCAATGTGCGGATTCACGAGACGAGTGAGGTTACTCACTATGCTTCTTCCTTAGACATTCCAATCCGCGCATCCGTACCACCAGAAGCCACAAGGAACGATTCTCTTCACGTGCTTGGGCAACGTCCTAAGATTCTGTTATCGGCAATCAACGAATTGTCAGCTTATGGCATTGACAGCACAATTCCGCTTCCCAAGATTGTCGTGGTAGGCGATCAGTCGGCAGGCAAATCCTCTCTCATTGAAGCAATTTCTGAGATCAAGGTCCCTCGGGACGCAGGATGCTGCACTCGTTGTCCTTTGCAGATCAATCTGAAGAACGATGAGAGTGCAAACGCCCGATGGGTCTGCAACGTGGTGCTTATCAAGAAGTTTACGTACACTCCAGACTCAGAGCCATCAAGCAATTCGCTGCATCCTTGGGTAGAAAATTCCGCTCCCAGTTCTACCCCCTTCGGCACGGTCCATTCGAAAGACGCGCTCGAGGCCACAATTCGCCGCGCACAGGTCGCCACGTTGAACCCACAAAATCCACCCCATCGGTACATGAGCTCGGATTGCATCGACAACAGTATCTACGTGCAATTCTCTCCGAATATCGTTTCGCTGGAGATATCTGCACCGAACGTTCCAAACTTGTCCTTTTACGATTTGCCTGGAGTCATTTCACAGAGTCGAGACGTGAGTTAACTTCACCAACAGTCTCTCAATTCGTGATTACTCTTGATAGGTTTCTGGCAAGGTCTTGACACCAGGTCGCCAATATCGATCTGGTGTTAAGCATCAGAAGCTATATTGAGCATGGTTATAGAGGCGTCTTAAATGGTTAGACCCACCGCGCTGCAGACTACCCACTAACATCTCGTACAGGGCAAAAAGGATACCATCAACTTGGTTCGCGAACTCGTGCGCCACTACGTAGGACAGCCCAACACGCTGGTCCTTTTGGCTGTCCCATTTGAAAGCGATATTGACAACTCCAAAGCCTCTGGCCTTCTCAGCGAAGAAAATGCCAATGATCGAACAATCGGTGTACTAACTAAACCCGACCGTTTCCAGAGCGACGACCGGGTAGAAGGTTGGCTAGAAGTACTGCGTGGTGAAGCTTTTGCCAAAGGGCATGGCTATTTTGTTGTCAAACAGCCTTCCCAGCAAGAGCTCAAGAAAGGTGTCACCCATACTGAAGCCCGTGCCCAAGAAGCTGATTTCTTCGCGTCTGAGGTTTGGACCAGCCGATTCTCAGGATTTGAGGATCGATTGGGAACTAGCAAACTGCAGGAAGTTCTGTCGGAGAAGTTGGCCTCCCTTATTCTCGAAACTTTGCCAACAATCGCTGAGCGTGTTGATGATCGCTTGCGAGAAATCAACGAGGAGCTCAAGACATTGCCGGATCCGCCAGCAAATGCTTTACACGTGGTTAATAAAGCTCTTGGGGACTTCGTTCATCAACTTCGGGCCAAGATAGACGGCGATAGACCCAATGAACTGACCAAGTCCTGGAAAGGGGCGCGAAAGACTTTTCTAGACGATATAACCGTCTCTCAGCGTCCGACTTTGCTCGTCAATGAGTCCCTATATAATTCTTCAGCTTCAACGCCCAATTCACCTGCACTCACACCAAAGGCTGTAGTGAAGAAACAACCTGGTTTCACAACCCCGTCCAAGCGAAATCGAACCACCGAATACGTCACGCTAGATGATAGTGATGAAGAAATGGCCCCGACTCCATCCAAACGTACCAAGACCTCGATCCCTGCTCTTCTTCGTCGTCCTCCACCACCTTCTGATCGTGATTCAGCAGTTGGTCTCAAGGTGCGTTTCCGCTTAGACGAAATTCGCAACGTGCTCGATGAGCACAACGCGTCAGGACTACCCGGTTCAATCGAACCCAAGGCCGTTGATAGATTGATCCTCTCGGCGCTTGTCAACTGGGGCGTACCCCTGCAGGCGATTCTGAAAGCGCTACGAGGAGCTTTGAGTACCCTTCTAGGGACCACACTTGACGATACACTTAAAGAGTGGCACGCCACCGCCTTGTACAAAGAGATGATCCGCATCATCGGCACGTTCGTGGAACTGCATGTTGGAGAGCTGGAGTCGAATACTGCTGCGCGAGCGTTACGCGTAGAAATGACAAAGCCTATCACAAACGATGTCGAAAGCTTGGACCGAGCAGAGGAGCTAGAATTGGCGCTCTTCCATACAGCACGCTTCAAGGAACGCTCCGAGGCTTACTTTGATAAGACTGATGAGCAGACTGGAAAGACGACCTCCACAGAGGCTCGCGAGAACAAGCGCCGAAACGCTGAACAAGCTGCCGTCATCCACAAAGCCATTGGCCCTGATCCCTTTGCGCGCGAGGTAAAGGTCATGTCAAAGATACGCGCTTATTACAAAATCGCTGCCACACGCTTTGTCGATAATATTTGTCAAGCAGTCGAGGCGGACATGTTCCTACGATTGAGGAACGGATTGCAAGACGACCTGGAGGAGGGCCTACGAGTAACAGAGCCGGACTGTAAGTTTATCTCGCTAGTAGAAAAGATTATGCTAATACCTATTCAGGTCACAACTACGCCATGAAATTGTTGGATGACGATCCAGTGCGAGCGGATCGTAGGATGAGACTGAAGGAGCAGAAGACGGGATTGGAGAAGGCAGCTTTGAGGATCATACAACTCAAGAAGGACTTGTAATTGAAGCTTACCTCAATACCGGGAGCGCTGAAGCCGTCTGTTTGATTTGGCGGCGCCGGCTCGTGAAGGACAGATTCAATCAGGTTGGCTTTGTTTGTTTGGCCTTTTTTCTTTCTTCACGCATGGGTGCATACGTGGCATATTGTTTGCCTTGATTATAGTTCGCATACGTATCGTAGGTGTAGATATATTGCATAACCGCGTCGGCACGCTTTGCTTCAATAGCTGAAACCGTTGATATCTCTTGCGCCGGTTCCCTTGTTCGGACAACATGATTATGTCAGCCAGTTAGAGGCGCCCCCCCCCCAAAAAGTTGCAGGCCACCGCCCTAATTCGCCAAGCATGGATTTTGTCCTGACCGGCGCAACATCTCCTTCTCACATTCCTACAGCCCAACCACAAAAATGCCGAGATACTTGGCGGCAATGTGATGTTCCAGGCCTCGCCGTACGAAAAGCTACCAAAGGTGGTTCAACCATTGACTCGTATTAATCATTGCGCCGTGCGTAGCGTACGGAGTTGAGAGCAAACCTCGGCTTCTCACCATAAACACCATAGGGCATTGGGCAGCCCAGTCCACATCATTAGAAGCTCCTACCTTTCCTTTGATAACATGTGAAGCTCCTCCACAGGACTAGGTATTAACTTAAGCTATAGACTTCCTCGTGGGAAACATTATCTCATCGAGCCGGCTCCTCACTTCTCATCTCCTCCTCGACATCCTGCCAGCCCTCCCTTCCTTTCGAGCAGATTCCCCTTATCCCATTCTAGAGCAGAAGACTCGATATCGAAATCATGGGTGGCCTCTTCACTTTCCAGCCTTTCAAGGCGCTGTACGCGCTCATTGCCGTACTCGTCGAAGCCATGAAATTCCCATTATGGGTAATCATGTATCTCCCAGCCGCCGGCCGGCCACACAGATCATGGTCCCATCAACAAGCAATCCGCATGAAAATCGTCAAAGCCTTTCTCAAGCACTCTTCCGCCGTGGAAGTTAAGACACCTCTCTCCCTCGCACCGGGCCCAGAGAAGACACGGTTTATCGCGATTGAGCCTGCCCACGCAAAATATTATCAGGGCCCTCTGGATGACAAGGAAATTAAGCCCGAGAAGATTGGATGTACATGGACTCCTAAGCCCGTTGGGAAGGGGGATATCTACAACCCCGATTTGGACGTAGTGCTACATTTTCATGGAGGAGCATATGTCATTGGAGATGGACGTGATCACGATACTGGTTTTATGGCAAAGACATTTCTGAAGCACGGCAAGGTTACACACGTTGTGACACCACAATACCGCCTTTCGAGCAATCCAGGCGGACGTTTCCCGGCGGCGTTCCAGGACGCGGTCACAGCCTACTCCTACCTCATCCACACCCTCAAGGTCCCAGCAGATCGCATCACCCTTTCCGGTGACTCAGCTGGTGGTAACCTAGCCCTCGCCCTACTCCGCTACATCGCCGATTTCGGCAAAGAAGTCGACCTTCCATGGCCCGGCTGCGTCTGGCTCTGGTCTCCTTGGGTGGACGTCGAAGCCGGAAGAGATCCCATCAACATCAACGCCTCCCCCAACCAAGCAACCGACTACCTCGGTGGTGGTTTCGGGAAATGGGGCGTTGAGTCGTTCGCACCAAAGGGCAAAGTCGATTCCGCAAACCCGTACTTAACCCCACTTGGGAACGCGTTCAAGAGTAAGACACCCATCTTTGTGCAGACGGGTGATGCCGAAGTGCTGTATGACGACGACGTGGAGATTGCGAGCCAATTCAAAAAGATTGCGGGGAATAAGGTTGAGCTTGAAGTTAAGAAGGGGATGCCGCACGATATCATCCTCATTGGGCATATTCTGGGTTTCAATAAGGAGGCGGGCGAGGTGGCTACGAAGGCTGGTGAGTTCTTGAGAAGGGAGAGGGCGAGATTGTAGATTATCCCAGTCGTGTCCAGTTCTGACCTTGTATTTTACACATGGAATTGTCTGGATGAACAGCGCTGTATGGGAGTTGGACATTGGATTGCGTTTATGTGGTGACAATTAGCCGTGACAATCAGGAGTGCTTTGGTTGAGGCCCTGGACATGTTGTAGGGTTTGGCCTATAAAGAACAAATAGAGAGAACGTAGCGCATAGCAGGAGAGATTCACAGATTCAAGCCACTGCCACTCTCTACCCAGATACTATCCCCCGAAAGACACAAAGACTGAGGTGTGTTGCATCGTGTACTCTTTCTTGATATCGGGTTCAGATCGAAATAAACAGCTCAGACCCTCACTTCAGCCTACACGCAGCAAATCTCTCCCTTATCCCCCCTCCAATACGCACACAACCATGGCAACTCTCAATCTCCCACAACGCGCAAGAAAAGGCGGGCCAAAGTCGACAAAGGCTGTTATCTTGGTATGCTTGCTATGACTCCATGTCCCATGAATTAGAGCTAACAATGTCCAGGTCGGCGGACCGTCTCGTGGAACCCGATTTAGACCTCTATCCCTCGATCTGCCCAAGGTATGCCACACTAAAGCTACTTTAACCCTCCAAGGGATATACCTCCTGACCCTCCACAGCCTCTGTTCGAGGTCGCCGGACACCCCATAATCGAGCACTGCTTCCGAGCTGTCGCCAAGGTCGAGGAGATCAAGGAAGTCTTCATTGTGGGCTACTACGATGAATCCGTTTTCCGGGACTTCATTAGGGACATCTCAAAAAGCTTCTCTCATATTAGCGTCAAATATCTCCGAGAATATGAGGCATTGGGAACTGCTGGAGGTCTATACCACTTCCGCGATGCCATCATGAAGGGCCACCCGGACAGGCTCTTTGTGCTCAACGCAGACGTGTGCTGCTCGTTCCCGTTGAATCAGATGCTACAATTGTTCGAGGAAAAGAACGCAGAGGCTGTTCTCATGGGCACAAGAGTATCACAGGAGGCAGCCACCAATTTTGGTTGCATTGTCAGCGACTCGCATACCAAACGAGTCCTACACTACGTTGAGAAACCCGAAACTCACATCTCGAACCTGATCAATTGCGGTGTCTACCTCTTCGACACTGAATGCATCTTCCCAGCTATTCGATCTGCCATCAAGCGTCGTACCGAGCGACCACGACTGCTTTCCTACCCTTCCTCCGAGAACCTCGATCAATCATTCTACGACAACGACGAGGACGGAGAGAAGAGTGAGGTCATTCGGTTAGAGCAGGACATTCTTGGAGATCTGGCAGACAGTCGTCAATTCTTCGTTCTAGAGACCAAGGACTTCTGGCGCCAGATCAAGACCGCTGGCTCTGCCGTGCCAGCAAACGCTCTCTACCTCACCAAAGCATTCCAGAACCAAGCTGCCGAACTCGCTAAGCCATCAGCGACGATTCTGCCTCCAGTGTTCATTCACCCCACAGCGACGGTCGACCCGACCGCGAAACTTGGACCCAACGTCTCCATTGGGGCCCGTGTCGTGATCGGTCCTGGTGTTCGTATCAAGGAGGCCATCGTCCTCGAAGATGCAGAGGTCAAGCACGACGCTTGCATCTTGTATTCAATCGTTGGATGGGGCAGCAAGGTTGGTGCATGGGCTCGCGTTGAGGGTACTCCAACTCCAGTCAACAGCCACACCACGACAATCATGAAGGCAGGTGTCAAGGTCCAAAGTGTCACTATTTTGGGCAAGGAGTGCGCTGTAGCCGACGAGGTCAGAGTGCAAAACTGTGTCTGCTTGCCATACAAGGAGCTGAAGAGGGTATGGTATCGCATCCATACTGATGACCGCGCAAGCTAACCATGAGACAGGATGTCACCAATGAGGTCATCATGTAGACGTTTGATAATTTATTCCTCCAATTGCTGCAAGTCTTGGTATTTTGCTATCTGCTATGGGATAGATAGCAAAACTGCATCGGCTGGGCGGCGCATCCCGCCGCAGGCGTTTTCGAGGGTCAGCAAAAGCATCGATACCATTACAACATTTCTAATAGAACTGAGAACTGTTCTCATCCCATACATTTCTACTTGATGCTCTCCAAAAAGGGATGTCACTCATGCCGCAGTTTTGTGGCCTGGTTGTTTGTGTAAACCGGAGCACTGAAGCGCTTCTCGCCGCTGCTTGCGCCGGTAGATGAAGCTTATGATCAAGGCCTTTGCAACGCAGAACGCTGTACATCTTTTCAGCAAGACTGTGGAGTGCCACCCGAAACGTTCAACTTTGAGGCACTCTAATGATTACAACGTAGTTTAACATTACAACAATATTGAGGAACTTTGAACCACGACAATCCAGTTGGGGTCTTCGATCAAACCTAGAAATAAGCACTTAGAACAGTCGGTCCAAACCATGGACATGGAATAAATCCCCTTCTTCAAAATACCCTGAACTCCTCGCATTATCGAGGGCACTAGTGAATTGCCGAAAGATGACCTAGCTCATAGTGGTAGCCCAAGCCTCTTGCACACACAAAGGGAAGTACATCGTCCCATATCCATATATATACATCGGTACATCTCCAGCTCTTGGTTGACAACCGCTCCCGACATGGCCAGGCTTCAACGATTGTCCATGTGTTCTCGCCTCAAAGCTTCTGTCTCCTTATAGGTATCGAGCTTGTGGTGGGTGGGCGCCGTGATAGTGGGTATCGTCGTATCCGAATTGCTCTTCGGGTACGCTGTAGCCAGTTTCTGGTTTTCGAACCGGTTGCGAGCGGTTGAATGCCGGCAAGTCAATGTCATTGTATGGGACACCACCAGCCTTGTCGTCGTTCAAAGCCGTGAACTTTCCAAGCCTCGTGGCTCGCTTCCAGACCATGATGTCAAGGACGAGTGCGCATGTGGTGGAAACACTGTGAGATCTTTAGTGGGTTGACTGGGAGAAAGTTGGACTAGTAGGGCAAATGTTTGTTGACTTACAATCCACAACAACCGAAGGCGTAGAGAGCCTTGTATATTCTGCACACCATGACGCCTGTCTCGTCATTCCAGTCTTCAACTTTGCAGCGGCGGGCCAAGGTTTTGCTAGCCCACCATGAGAGCATGCCAAACGCAGCCCCCAGAGCATGAAAAGACCTCCGTTGACGAACAGATTGAAGCGGGGATTGAGTCCAAAATAGCAATGAAGTATAATCGTCGTACACAAGGCGATGACAGTCGTTACAGAGGCCGCGGTAAACTGTGAAGACTTGCGTTAGCTATTCGCAAGAAGCTGAGGATTGAGACGAAGCAGTTCCAGCCTTGGCCCGAAATCGACGTACGAAAATGAATGTCCAGGGAATATTCCAATGATCGTGTGAAAGGTAGTAGATGAAGTAGACCATGATGGATGCTACCACGAGGGACGACAACGTCTGTAGAGCGCGCAGTCCATGGAAAGGCAGTTTGGGGTATGTATGAGGCGCGACTTTGGTCCCACGCTTGCCGAATCCGACCATGATGCTTGGGTTGACGAGGTCGTCCTGTCCTGAGAGTGTGGTGAGAAAGCTTAGAGGGATGAGTAGGTGAGATGCCGAGTCCCTCGTTTCTGCGCCAAGAGAAGTCGAGAAATACTGGGGATGGATGATGTTGGGAGGAGAATGCGGGTGCAGGTGCAGTGGCAGCTGAAATCCAGATGGTGCTGGGGGACATGCTGGGGGACATGCTGGGGGACATGCTGGGGACATGCTGCTAAGCCCCACGGGGCGAATTGCTGGGTCTGGCGAGATGAAACCAGTGCTGGATGGGGAAATCGGCTGCGTGTACTAATGGCTTTTTCATGGGGGATCCCTCCTAACTGGCATCATCCCATCAGGGGGGTTCTTTTTGCTCAATTTGGGGACGTCTTGGAGAAAATGAGACTTTTATATACTTCTACTGTCGTGGAGATCTGCTCTTGATCTTGGATCTGATGCTCGTTGCGAACCAGTCCTGCTCGATTCTGCAATTCAGACAATGTGTGATGAGGTTGGGCCTGAGAATGAGGTCTGAACTCTAGAGTAAGCAAGTTGATCTGTGTATGACTTGGTGGTCTTGATCTCTCTTACTATTTACACCTCCACCATTTGCTTTGTTCAGGTCTACTATTCTATCATCGTGGGATGCCGTGTCGAGGCCCTCCATCTTCTCCTTTGAAAGCGGCAGTGATTTCGCGAGTTTACCAATTCACAATTTACAGTGCTATATAATAGATAGAAGGCCTGGAAATCATGTCTCCCGAGGTCATACTGGTACTCGCAGGTCTAGGCTTACTATACATACTCACAGTACCTCCGTAGCTACGTTGAGTAGGGCAAATTCGATACGCCCCAAGGGACATCTGTTCTCCATTATATATAGTCTAAACATCGACCCCGGGAGCCCAGACATCATTGAACACAAATCCGATGGTGCGAACATCAGTATTTGTGGTTGATGAGGTGCTCTACCTCCCAAGGTCGTCAGCCTGGAAGGCCTCAACACTTCTCCGAGCATAACGATGGCGCTCTTTCAGCCCTCCACGCCTAGCAATTGCTCTGCTTCGTTGATCCACTACTTAGATATCCCTGGCTCCACTGTGAGACTCGTGGAGGCCGTACCCGTCTCCAAAGGCCGACAAATCATTCCCGCTGGCTTGTACTCGAACAACCCGAGCGTCAGCTCAAGCGGCGTCGACTTCTGTAATGTTACTGTGACCTACACGATTGCCAATAGCCAGAGAAACACCAGTGTGCAAGTCTGGCTGCCCACAGAAGAGTGGAACCAGCGAATTCAGGCAATTGGTAGATCAGACCCTTGTGATGCTCCGCTCCGACTCTGACCTTTCGCAGGTGGAGGTGGATGGAACGCCGGGCTTCATGATTCAGGCTTGGTAGGAATGACGGCCGCCGTGATTCAAGGATACACTGCGATTGGAACCAATGGAGGCTACCCGCCGGGTCTTGGCCCTGAATCGTGGGACGTCCTTGAAGATGGCAAAATCGACTTGCTGAATTTTCAGCACTATGCCACAACGTCGCTGCGTGACTTGTCTATTGTCGGGAAAAGCGTGGTCAACAGCTTTTATGGGCGGCCGGCGAAGTACTCGTACTGGAACGGATGTTCGCAAGGTGGGAGACAGGGCTTTACTCTGGCGCAAAATTATGCCGATGCTTTCGATGGTATTGTGGCGAGCGCGCCTGTCGTGAATTGGGGACAGTTGATGCCTGCTGGCTTCTGGGCTCAGGCAACTATGAACGAAATAGGAGAATATCCTCGGGCCTGCGAGTTGAAGACGCTTTCTGCTGCTGCAGTGAAGGCGTGCGATGGTTCAGATGGTCTAGTCGACGGTCTGATATCGGATCCAGACTCCTGTACATTCGATCCAAGTACTTTAGTCAACACAAAGGCCGATTGTGGCGTGCTGTCGGACATCAACATCTCTCCTGCCGCTATCAAGGTCGCCCAAACTGGGTGGGATGGTATGCGAACTTCAGTCCATCGTTATATGTGGGAGGGAAATAATCATCAAGCTGCTCTAGTGACAGAGGGTTCGATTCCTATGCTGAGCGGACTCCTACCATACCTCAACATCACCACTGGTCTGGCTGATACGGATTGTTTCGCCAATGGGACTTGTACTGGAAGGCCTTTCGATATTCCTAGGGACTGGATCAAGTACTTCGTTCTAAAAGATGCAAATTATGATGCCTCGAAGATCAAGGTGAAAGAGTTTGATGAATTCTTTAGCAAATCGGTTGAAGAGTATGGTCCTATCATTGGGACGGACTCTCCTGACATGACGGCCTTCGCCAAGTCAGGCGGGAAGATTTTATCATATCATGGATCTGTAGGTCAATATGAGGTTCCCGTCGAACGTAGCGATGCTAACACTCAGCAGGCTGACAGTATCATTCCTTCATGGAATTCAAGAAAGTACCACGATGCTGTTCTAGCCTTCGATCCCAAGGCTCACGACTACTACCGGCTTTTCGAGGCGCCTGGTGTGGGCCATTGTTGGACTGGCACCGGATTATATCCATCTGGCATTTTTGAGAGCCTGCAAGTGATCTCTCCCATGCAAAAACGTTGCACAAGTGACTAACATCAACTTCTAGCATCAAATGGGTGGAACAAGGACAGGTGCCCGATGTTCTTGAAGTCGACATGTCGAACCCTCTAGGACCCAAGAGAACAAGAACGTTGTGTCCATATCCTCAAAGGTCCAAATACAAGGGAAGCGGAAACGCGTATGCTGCGAGCAGCTTTGAGTGTGGTCTGTAAACCTCTAACTGACAATACTTCTCAAAAGTCTTCTGAAGCGCCCTGTTCCAAAATTCAGGTCATGTGAAATACACACGACTTGTTGATCAGATTCAAAGCTGGTCAGGACATTATTTTACAACTACCAAGTCCATGAGCACTTGTTCCCTTGGGGCCAGAAACATCCGCAATGGAAAGAATGTTCTTAATATACTCCATTTGCGAGACTACCGATTGACTCCTCATTGGCAAATCATAGCAGATTCGCCTGATCACTAACGTTGCGTCGATGTCTTTGTCCTGGACCACAAGTGGGTGCAAGGGCCCCGCGCCTAGTTTCCTTATTGGTCTTCTTTTTCTGATGCTTAACCTTGCACCTATCTGACTCTGGGAATTCATCTATAACGCAGCCGATACCGTACCCAGGTACACACTCATCGCGTCCCAACAGAAACCACATTGGTCATTGGCCTTGTCTGTGTTCTTGCAGCTGACCGATTTCCCACTAGCCTCGTCAACGTGGAATGATGAGTGTCATCTTTCAATGTACTTGCTGGTTTGGAGGAGTGAAAGTTTGTGATCGAAGAACTTGTAGAAGGAAAGGAAGACCTCGTGGATTTTCGACAGCACTGCAACCATGGTGCCCGGATCCGAGGTGTAGCTTTGGCAATTGTCAGAGGCCGAAGGAAGGCCTGTGGGTTGTGGCGCCAACACCGTTAGGGGACAGCACTGTAGCAAGGCCTTAAGACGCTGCTGAGAATGATGAGCAGGATGAATCCCTCATTATGTAAATTGGAGAACCTTCATCATCTGCGATCATGGCGACGTTGTGAGCAAAAATTTGAACCTCGGACTGTATAAAATTGAAAGACTGTCCACACCCAAAAGCATCATAAATGGGTTATAAATGCCTTGTTCGCAATGTCAGTGCCACGTAAAGATGTCGTTGTTCTGCGTTCGGGCTTGTGGAACCACTTCCTCAAGCCTCTTGGTATGCGGTGTCACCCTGTCTCAAAGAACTTGAACATTTATGAATCTCAAGTCAACGCTCAGTAGTCGAAATTCTCATAGAAGACTGTCCGCCCTCGCAACCAGTTCAAAAGTTGTGTTCGTAGTGACAAACCCGCACAGATGTACCATTTCTCTGCTTCCACGCTTGCGAAATCGTCCTCATCGGGCCTTCTGAGGTGAACCATAGCACCGCAGTCTCGCACTGCCTGAATTTGGTGCTCGTGCTGTCCGGTATTCAAGGAAATTGCAGTGAAAAAGATTGTTGACTTTACACCGAGGGTTTCATGCCGTTCAAATGTATCGAGGACGAGATCGATGTCAGTAATAGCTATCGTCCAATATAGCGACAGCTTGCCAGGCTCAATGCTGGATAGTTGACCGAGAAGAGGCGTAATCCCAACGCCTCCTGCAATGAAAGGTACTGTTCCTCCAGATTCTGGTGTCTCGATGACGAATTCTCCACCAAATCCACGCAAGGGTACTTCTAGTGCACTTCGTGGATTTTGTTTTGCAAGAAATGCTGTGACTGGCCCAGACTGCCGGACGGTGATCTCGAACTGATCCTGCGGCTTAGACCCTGGTTCTAAGGGTGGCGAGGAGACTGTAAATGTTCGAATAAAATCGTCGTTCAAACTTTTTGGATCGTCATCCCGCATATGACTGTATCCGATATCAAGTTCTTGAGAGAAGTCCAGTGCGACCCATTGACCGGCTTTGTAGGGCACAGGATTTGTGACGGCAAATCGGTAGCGGGATATTGTTTGTGTGATCTTTATGCGCTCCAACAACCTTGCCGTATTGTCCATCTTCTTGGTTTGTGCCGCAAGGCCTCCTTCGCTTGAAAGTGTCCTGACTGCGGGATTATAAGGTGAGTACTCGCCAGGAATTCCGCGGAATGGGAGTCCTTGCTTAACAAATCTGGCGCCTACGATTTTGATCTTGACTGCCAAATTTGACCGTGGAAGCATTGCTTCTGCCTTCTCTCCCACCAAGACTTCAGTGTCTCCGGTGAGGTAGAGAACGTCCCCTGTCTCGAAATCAGGAATGACAATGCCGGCCCGCGGTGTGACCATGAGATTTCCGAGCGTTTGGTACAGTCGATTACCGCTGTATTCAGGGTAGATTATCTCAGCACCATCTTCGCTGTTTGAGACGACCCTGACAAAGCCGGGTGGGCCGCCACGATGGTTGGCGTCCATATCTTTGTTCTCTTGCGAACTCGAGATGAAGAAAAGGTCAGCTTTCGCAAGCAGTGCTATTCCTTCCGACGTAAGCTTCAGTGATGTTGACAGCAGCTCTGGGTGCGCGGGAGCTGGCCGAATATCTTTGCGGTTTAAGTATTTCGGGCAATTTCCTGGGATTGTTAGTCTTCATTCATATAAAAGAAGAGTGAGGTGTACACATACCCAGGCTTTGCTCAATCTTGACAGCTGCCTGGATTTCTCCAATTCCCTTTTCGCCCACCCCGCCGACAGCACCTGCAATCATTTTGCCAGCAATTTTGACGCGTTTTCGGGTCATGAGATCAATAGTTAAACCTGCAAATATTTTCCCCTCTCCCTCACTTCGCACAACTTCGCCATCTTTTCTCTTGCTCTTGGGTATAAAAGCTTCCGCCACAGGGTCGTATGCTATGTCGATATCAGCTCGCACACCAACGATTCCTCCTCCAAGTGGCTTCGCAAAGCCAGATTCTCCTCCCCAGAGAGCGACCCAGGGTCTCAGTTCTGAATCCAGCGTTCCTATGGCGAGTAAAGGGGCGCTTTGGAGCATATATGCCGCTTGTGGTGTCAAAGCATACGAAGTCGGGTTGTCATATTCAGGAACATTGGTCATTTTGTGCATCACCTGCTCGCCTCGATGCCATGGATGGGCAAAAGATATAGAAGCCATATTGATTTTGTGAGAAGCTCGAGATGGTGTTGCTCGTGTCTCGGTCGAACGGAAGACTCAAGCTTTGGAGTAAGTTGTCTATTTGTTGGTTGACAGGGCGCCTTCGAGGGATGGTCCTCGACCTTATACCTGATGTCCCAAGACTAGCCCCTGAGATTAGAAAGTGCGTCTGGACGAGCAATAGGTCCGTTACAGATTGGAGACCTCGAGGAGATGCTGAGGGGAGCCATCACGTAAGCGATCGCCATCGACGAGAGCTGCGACATAGTAATCAGGACCTGAATGGCGGCAGACTGTAGCGGCCCGTGATGCCGCACAATCACGTCGATTTGAACCAAAGGTCGAGAGGCTTCGGATGTCAAGCAAGTTTGTTGTTGCTAAGACGCTATTTTTCTGATATAGGAAGATGGCAGATGCCTCGTCTCGAGGCCTGACAAGGCACCATTCTTGAGGCCTGACAAGGCACTATTGTTTCGACCCACTTCTTTGACCGACGCGGACCGGGGAGACATGTTCCGAATCTCAAGCACGAAATACTCCGTATAAGAGCTCAGGTACTCGTACCTTCGTACGAGTCTGGAGTACTACTAAACAAACAAGATGGGTCTTCTAGCACGAGTCACCGGTGTCGCCGTCGTGGCCACAGCAACTCCGGCACTTACTTGGGTCTATTACACTCGAGCAACAACTTTCGTCCCTTTCCCAACCTCCTCGCCGGACTTCTCATCAGCAACGGCGCGTAGATTCAATCCAGGCAACAATCCTCCAGTATGCAATGACATGGCTGTCCGGACTGTCCCATTGGATCAACTGCAGACTACCGATCAGGAGACTTTGACGCGTCAGTTTTGTCAAGGAATCTGGTCTGGGCCTGGGTTTGAGATTCAACGTCGATATCTCGCGAGGAAGTATCAGCACTTAGACGGACGCTGGGATCATCTTTGGGAGAAAGCTGATCTCAAGTCTTCGAGGTACAATGTTGGAACGAAGATTGCGGACCATTTTGAGGTTGTGGAACGAACAGACGAAAAAGTATGCTTTTCCAATGCGAGAAATTGATATAGACTGATCGGGAGTAGGTCGTTGTTCGATGTGGTGACTCTCCACTGAATCAGCAGCCAAGACCATCTGACGGACTCTTCACCATTGAAGTGAACAAGGACGACAAAACCGCCACTTTCCGCCTAAAGAGCATATTTTTCAATTCGACGCCCGAGGGGCAAAAGGCTGGTGAGCTTCCAGAATGGTTCTATTTTCTGCATCGAGAATACGCCAAATTGTGGATGGAGACGAGCGTGCGGAAATTATTGAAATGATAGGAGTAATCCCGTACAATGGACAATGAACCCTTGTCGATTACCGTGAATTTACGACGGAGGCCTCCGAAGGGATGATTCATAGCAGCCTTGAAAGATAGTCAAACCTTCTCTAAATCTAGAAATGAAAAGAGCGTGGAAAGTCCACTGCGCTTTCTCGGCAAGTGAGCGCTTGATCTATCAAAAGAAACCATCAATCCACGATCATTTGTCAGGAAGTATCTCAGATCAATGTCGATAATTTATGACCATCTGATCGAGGAGCTTGCCAGAAAATGATTGATGAGATCCTGAAGTGATGAAACTTTTTATAGATGTACATCCGACATCCAGAAAGGCGCAACCTAAAGCACCATTTAACGACCCCCCTGTATTCTGGCTCTCGAGTATTTGCGTCTCGCACTTCATGCTGCTAGCCCATTTCAACGGTGACTGAGATTCTCAACGAGCTATGGTCATCGCTCCATTACTGTGGTTGTTCCTATCGTAGCGTACGTCCTACTATCATTGCTATGAAGGCGTTCCCCCTATTGTCGCCAAATAGCTCAAATAGCTCTGGCCTGTTGAGACAGACCATGCGGCCTATGCAGCCTATGCGGCCTATGCGACTTGTTTTGGCCCCTATTTTAGCCCGTGATGAATATCTCCCGACTATAACAGTTGTAAGTGATCAGTTTTTTATCAAACCATTATCGCTCGCAAGTCGATGATAGCTGCAAGACCACGAGGCCACAGCTCAGCACAACTAGGAGGACGTCAATCCTGACTATTGCGTGCAAGCATACATTCCTATGCAAAAGTGTTCATTGCTTAATTGTTGGGCATAAATTCTGGTGAGCTGCCGATTGGCAGCATCTATCTATCACTACATAACTGCTGCCAGCGACTGATGTTTGCGTTAACTATTCGATTCTTCCCTCTGTAGCTGATTTTCCAACCTTTAAAATATTGGCGACTCACTCCTTCAGTCTGGGTTTTTGCATCATTATGACCCTCCCCTCGTCTCCAGCCTGAAAGACCTTCATGTTTAGCTCTTGCTCGTAGAATTTCGGCCCCTTTCCGCTCGCATCTGTCAGTAGCAAAGAGCGTCGCAGAGACGGAATGGCGTCAATGATCTCTTTCACGCAAGCCATCAGCCATTTAGCGATTCCTAGGCGGCGATAATCCGGCTGAATGTAAACGTCCGTCAAATAGGCGAGAGTTGAGTAGTCGGTAAGGATGCGAGCGAGGCCGATTTGTTTTGGAGAAAAGTCGCCGCTTGCTTGATCTTCCAAAACATATATTCCAATCGTGCAAGCATTTTCAATCATTAACTCGAGGGTTGAAGCCGATACAGGATTAGCCCAATCAACGTCGTCGCTGGCAAGGGCTTTCTGGCAGAAATCTCGCGATATAGCTGACTTGTCGTTGTTGATGATGTATTTCTTGTCCGAAATGATCTTGGTCCAGGAATACTTTGGAGCGGACATGGTGAGATTAACGTTGGAGATTGTGTCTGTTCGAGAGAAGGTGCCGAAGATGAAGAGATGAAGGATTGATGAGATGAAGAGATGAAGGATTGAGGCAGAGATTATTATTGGTCGGGATTGAACGCACTTGTACTTCCGTCCGAACTCCGGCGCTCATCCATGTCCGAAGTCTCGTCCTCTCAGTGAGGCTCACTTCACTTCACTTCACCCCATAACACACCTTGCCGTCATCTTCAGCAACAGAAGAACGGCCTGCTTATCGGCTAATCCTGTGCTCTTCTTCGATTCTATCAGCCTAGCTAGACGGACTTCCTCGATTCTATCAGCCTAGCTAGACGGACTTCCTCGATTCTATCAGCCTAGCTAGACGGACTTCCTCGATTCTATCAGCCTAGCTAGACGGACTTCCTCGATTCTATCAGCCTAGCTAGACGGACTTCCTCGATTCTATCAGCCTAGCTAGACGGACTTCCTCGATTCTATCAGCCTAGCTAGACGGACTTCCTCGATTCTATCAGCCTAGCTAGACGGACTTCCTCGATTCTATCAGCCTAGCTAGATGGACTTCCTCGATTCTATCAGCCTAGCTAGATGGACTTCCTCGATTCTATCAGCCTAGCTAGACGGACTTCCTCGATTCTATCAGCCTAGCTAGACGGACTTCCTCGATTCTATCAGCCTAGCTAGACAGACTTCCTCGATTCTATCGGCCTAGCTAGATGGACTTCCTCGGGATCAGCACCTCCTTCAACCATCAACCGGCATGGCATCCAACTGGAAATTCGAAGATCCTAAGCATGTATGGCTCGCACCAAATAATTTCAATACTTCACGAAAATCCAGCGACGCCTTCGGTCAACTTCGTTGGCTATATATGTAGAGATATTGAAATTCCTTACATGCCCAATGACATGGCTCATCGCCTATCCTCAAACCCCTCAATGCCCCGAGTCCTCTCCCAGCTTCGTCTTGCCATAAGCACCTCCCATCCTCTTCCGCATCTCGAGCGCCCTCTTGTACGGCGGCGCTGTCGGCGGTTGAACAGGATCTAACACCTTCCTGTCCGCAGGAAGAGCATAAGAAGCATCCGAGTCAAAACCACTCAAATCCCCACAAGCCATGAAAGGCGCAATCCATCGGATGTTCGGCGCCTCCTCTTCGTCTTCGGAGCCCAGCTCCAACTCTGTGATACCGTCTGCTCTCCTCGTCCGTGACGGCTGTGTTCGAGCCTTCACCATGTCCGGGTCTGGTGTTAATTTTGTTCCGCCACCTAATGGATTTTCAAGTGAAGCTTTGAATCCTTTAGGAGGGTTAAAATCCGTGCACACAACGAATGCTTCCACACTGCTCGCTCGTGAGGATCTTGGTTTTGCGACGGTGACTTGGCCGAACATGATGCGTAGCTGGTGATACAGGACATCGACGTCCTTTGCTCTGAAGATCTTAGCCACAAATTTGCCTCCTGGCTTCAACACGCAAAGCGCAAGATTTAGCGCCGCCCACAAAAGTTGCGATTGAACGTAGATATCCAGATCATGAAGACCAGTCACGTCGGGGGCGCCATCACTCAACACAAGATCAACCCGATTCTGCGCCTCCACATCCTCCTCCCTAAAAGTGTCCGGATCCAAGGCTTTCAACAAAAGCGGAATCGTAGCCGGATGTGTGATATCCGCCTTAATCGTCGTGATCCCCTCCAACGGACTCATCGGCTGCAAATCCACCGCCACAATCCTCACGTTCTCCCCCGGCTTCCTCACCCTCGTCTCCGCCGGCGTCTGGCTTTTGACACCAAAGATTTCCATTCGGTCCTTCGCGACTTGATCTTCCCATGCTTCACGTCCGAAAGATTCGCCTTTGATGAGGGTGCGAGAGAGGACTTGCGACCATGACCCGGGAGCGGCGCAGAGGTCAACGACACGGGTTACGCCTTCAAAAAGGTTGAATTGTTCGTCAAGTTGAAGGAGTTTAAAGGCGGAGCGGGCGCGCCAGCCTTGTTCTTTGGCAAGGCGGTAGTAGGCGTCCCTCTTGTCTTTGGAGGATTTACCCATGGTAGTCTTTGGGATTCAGGGTTTTCGAGAGGGCGAGAGCTGCGGAGGTGACATAGGTATAGAGTCTCGAATGTGAGCAATCCTTCAGATAGTACTCGCGATATTTCGATGATTTTCCGTTGAGGCTTTGAGTATGTTAAACATCTCTATCAAGATTGATGGTGTCGTGCGTACCCGGCTATTCTAGCTCTAGTTCTTAAATCGGCCTAGTGAATTTTTTGCGGAGCTCTCTTCTCCGCAAAGCAAAAAAGTTCGAGGATATAATATCAAGATGTCCGGGTACAACCACATTCCCTTCCACATCCAATTGCCCCATCATGGCTTCCGAAAAGACCCCCATTACGAAGAAACGAAAGTCGCCCTCCAAAACTGCCAAAGCCGAAAGAAATCAAGCCGATCATAAACGCCGTAAGATTGAGGCGGCCTCGAAGAAATCGAAGAAAGCTCCCAAGATCGCAGCACCAGCACCTGTGAAACAGGCCGTCCGTCTCGATGACTTACCATGGAACGCTGTGGGTATCCCAGACCAGATGGACGATTACGAGGGATTGTATGGGTTGGAAGAGGTGGACGGAGTTGAGGTTGTGAAAGACGAGAAATCAGGAAGAGTAGAATACAAAGCGGCTGGGAGCTTCAAACCTGCAACAAAGGTCGACAATCCCTCGAAAGAAGACGAAGATATATTTGGTGCATTGGAGAAGGCCATCGGCGCCAACGCTTCTGAGGAGGAATGGGGCGGAATCAGTGATGGCGAGACGGAGCCAGTGTTGGTGGAGTCAAAGCCCAAATCCGTGCTCAAAAAGCCGTGTGATAAAAAGAAAGATTCTTGGAAGAAAGAGTTGCGGGCTGCGAAAAACAAGCCCAAGAGGCTGGAAAGAGAGTCGAAGGCTGCGGAGACATCGGATAATTTGCCAACAGATGATGAGTCGGGCTCAGATGACGAAGAGAAATTGAAAGGGTCAGAAGATTCAGTAGATTCAGAAGATGGCCTGGAGTCAAACGAAGACGAGGACGGAATAGAAGAAGTAGAAGAACACTGGGAAGATGCAGAGAAACCAGCAAAAGACGAGGATTCATATGACGACGCGAACTCGGATGGCGGGACGGTGCTTGAAAAAAAGGCGAATGGAGACGCTGCCATAACCAACTCCCAACTGGAAGATGCGCAATTTGCTGGACTGGACGATGAGAACTTGGACGAAGGCGTGGATACATCGGATTGGCAAGAGTTGAAACTCGCGCCCGAGACTCTCTCATCACTATCTAAACTTAGATTTTCTTCACCAACTCCTATCCAGGCGTCTGCTATACCCGAAATCATGGCAGGACACGACGTCGTGGGCAAAGCCTCCACGGGATCCGGAAAAACGCTGGCCTTTGGCATACCGATCCTCGAACACTATCTACAACATGCGCCTCCAGAGGGCTCGGAGAAGAAGGAGGACCATGCGCCCACAGCTCTCGTATTTGCTCCGACTCGAGAATTGGCAGTTCAGATCAGCAAGCATCTTGTCGCACTTTGCTCACAAGACATCTTTCCTTCTGGGCCAAGGGTAGCTACTATCACGGGTGGTCTTTCGATACTCAAACAGCAACGTGAACTAACAACCGCTGACATTGTCGTTGCGACTCCAGGTCGTCTCTGGGACGTGATGAGCTCGAGTATCGGTATCGTTGCCAAGCTGAAGCAGGTTCGGTTTTTGATCTTAGACGAGGCCGATCGTCTGCTCGACAAGGGGAAATTCCAAGAGCTTGAGCAGATCTTGACAGCTCTCGATCGAGTCGAAATGGAAGAAGGAGACGAGAAAACTGCACAGGCACAAAAGCAGGACAGACCTGAACGTCAAACTCTTGTGTTCTCTGCAACATTGCACAAAGGCTTGATGCAGAAGTTGGCTGGCAAAGGGAAGGCTAGCAATAAGATGGAACAGGAAGAGAGCATGGACTTTTTGCTGAAGAAATTGAACTTCCGAGACGAGAAGCCGAAGTTCATCGACGCGAATCCAAATTCGCAAATGGCTTCGGGATTAAAGGAAGGACTGATTGAATGCGCGGGCACCGAGAAGGTAAAGATTTTCGAGACTCGATCAAGCCGGCGATGACCACTGACACGCCAACCATAGGATCTTTATTTGTACGCTCTACTACTGCTACATCCAAAGACGCGAACACTGGTCTTCACCAACTCCGTTTCCGCCGTTCGCCGCATCCTTCCATTCCTCCAGAACCTCACTCAGCCAGCTCAAGGGTTGCATTCGAATATGCCACAAAAATCACGTCTCCGTGCCATTGAAAAATTCACCAAATCCCCCTCCGCTGTCCTAGTTGCGACAGACGTCGCCGCACGTGGTCTTGATATCTCCGGTGTCCAGCTGGTCATCCATTACCATCTCCCACGAACAGCAGATATGTATGTCCATCGCTCCGGACGTACCGCTCGTGCCGACAAGAAGGGAAGTAGTATTATCATCTGCGCACCTGAAGAAGTCATGAGTGTTCGCCGTTTGATAAGTAAAGTACATTCAACCCGTGCACCGGCTGCTGGGGCCAAACGCTTCATTCAATCCCTGGATATCGACCGCCGAGTGGTGGCCCGGTTAAAGCCCCGCGCCATCATCGCGAAAAAGATGGCTGATGTCGCTATTGCGAAAGAGAAAGGAAATGTCAAGGACCAAGTATTCCTCGAGGCCGCGGCAGACCTTGGTGTCGACTATGACAGCGAAGAATTCGAAGCTGGTGGTGGAGGTGGAAGACAAGGTCGAGGTAACCAGAGGAAAAAACAAGAGCGAAAGGATAAAGCTGTCAGCAAGGCTCAGATGGGTGCTTGGAAGGCGGAATTGAGACAGCTGCTGACAGAGAGAGTTAATGTCGGCGTCAGTGAACGGTATATCACTGGTAGTACTGTTGATATCGATGCGCTGTTGAGAGGAGAGAAAGGCGAGTTCCTGGGTTCTGTGGATGGCCTCCACATGGAGGAATAGTTTTGGAACCGGATGCCGAGATTGGATCAAATGGAGCGGGTCGCTCTTGGTTTGGAGAATGTTGGACGAAAGAGAATCTTGTTGGGTGAATTTCAAGCTAGTTTTGGAAGGTTTCGCAACCCGGAATGCCCGTGTGGAAGCACTACAGTCACAAACCCGATTTTGAAGCCCGTGACAAGGTTTTGACAACGTTTTTAATAAGATTCAGATTTATAGCCTCTCGTAACGTATAATCGATGAATTTATACTTAGAACTTGTTAAAGACTCGTCACGATCCCTTAACGAGGTCGTTACTAGCTAATTTTTAGTATCTTTAAAATTTGTTACGTGTTTTTCCGTATAATTAAGACGCCTAACTCTAAACTAGTTTAATATAATCGTACTACTACTACTACTACTACTACTACTATAGTCTATAGCTATTTACTACTTATCCTTATCGTACTTAAACGTTAGAAAGTACGTTCTTAGCTTACCTACTACTAAAAACGTCATCCGAAACGCCTTTACCGTTACTACTATAAGTTCCTTATACGGTATATATTCGAGGGCTTTAGGGCCCTTAAGTCTAATAAAAGTACGCCCTTATAGGGCTACTAATATAGTAGTAGTAATATTATTTACTCTCTCTCGCTCCTTTGTAGTAGCCTTTAAATTAGCTAATCTTAAAGCCTTAGTAGCCTTAATTTTGGCGGTTTTAGCCGATTTTTACGTTAGTATACGCTTTTTTTATAACGGACCCTCGGCTATAACGCCTAGTGTCTCGATTTAGCTTATATTCTTCCGTTTTAGAGTAGTTATTAGTATAGAAATAGGGGTTTCTACTATAGAAGAGTATAGACGTACGATAGGGGGTATCTTAGGTAGTAGTTTCCGAGATTTCGACGATTTTAGCGGCTTTTAGTAGGGTTTAATTAGTAGCTAATCCTAATTAACCTCTATTAAACCGATAGTATCCTCGGTATTAACTTAGATATCTTTATCGCTCTTAGCGTCTAAGAAGTTCCTATAATCGCTATTTACAGGGCTATCCATCGTACTAGGGCGATATACCTAGCTATTAGTATTATTATTACTATCTACTTCGTCGCTATTATTACCTAGGGTATAAGTTTGAACTTAGGACGAATCTAGATAGGACGAATCTAGATAATCCGTTTCTAGGGTTAGCCCTAGGAATAACTTAAATATAGGGCTAGATTCTACTATACTAGGAGCTACTTTTCGAATGATATTACTACGTATATATATAATCTTTAGTTTGAAAAGTACGTTAGCTAGTTATCCGCTAACGTACTTATAAAGTACTAGGTAATCCTAGGTAACTACTACTAAAGCCCTCTACTTTTAATCGCGAGATTACGTTAGCTAGAGATATAGTATTAGGGTTCCTCGCTATATAGTACTATAGCTTTTTAGTACCCTAGATATTTAGAAGATCGATCTAACTTACGCTTCTTTATCTACTATACTATTTACTTTTACTAGCTTTAACTCCGTAGCTAATTCTAACTTAATTACCTATTATAACGTAGTTAAAAGGGCTCCCTAAGTAGCGCCCTTATCGCTATAAAGTTCCTCTACTACTAGGTAGTATTCAACGAGTACTTTACGAGTAATCTATAACTAGATTTAGCCGAGATTAGCGATATCGTAGCGTACTAGCTTTTATAAGACCTCGAGGTATAATATAGAGAGAGAAGCCTCCTTTTTAGGGGCTTTTAGTAGTATAGTTTTCGTCTTTCAAGGAGGTATTTTGGTAGTAGAATGAGCTTTAAAATTAAGGTAAGTTACTACTCCTTTTATAGCTAAATCCCCTACTAATATCTCGTACGTATTCTCCGATTTAGTTATATATTAACCGTATAGTTTCAGGCCTCCATTTATATTAAAAATAGGGTTATATTACGTCTTATATACTAACTGTATATCCTACGTGTCTAGTAGTAATATAGTAGTAATCTTCTCTCTCCTATTATCGGCTAAACCCCCTCCTTTTTCGTCGTTTTACTACCGTAATCTAGATCTTACTACCTTAACTACTATATAATAGTCCCTCCTAGCACTACTACTATTTATTATTACTACTATAACGTTATAGGAAGTAGTTATTAAGCTAGCTTTTCATTACGATCTCGATACCGTAAGGCGTAGATTATACGTTAAAATCTCTATCCCTTAATATTTATTACTTAACCTTTACCTCGTACTTAGGAACCTCAAAAATCAAAATGCGCTACTAATATACGAGAATAAGGCTCCTCCTATATACGAAGAAGTCGTACGCTAAGACGAAAATCGTATTAAGAATAAGCCTTAGGATATTTAAAATGAGCCGGATTTTAGTATAAGTTAGTTACCTAGCTTAATTCCTCGAGATAAGTCGTTTACCGTATAGTTTGGTAAAAGATTTTATCCCAATCCGGCTAGCTCCATTATTATAGTAGTTAAATAGTCGTTATTATAGTTACTATATACTAAGGCCTTAAGTACGCTACTAACTACTAGCTCCTCCGTATTACCCGTATAGGGGGGTATTTACACTAAAATACCCCCCTATACGGGCAATACGGAGGAGCCGGTAGTTAGGGTTATACTCGTATAGAGATACTTTTTTCTAATACCTTTTTTTTAGTTATCTCTATTAATATATATACTAATCTACCCTACCTTAAGATCTACGAATAGATTAATAATAATATTAGTAGGGAGTAGTACGACTCTCTCCGCCGTATTATTAATATATATTTTGGCTTTAAACTCCCTAATATAAGTCGACGCGATAATCGATTATATAAGATTACTAGACTTTCGAGGCGACTTATCGATTGCTATATTAATAGCTATATAGCTTATACTAGTATCTATTCTAATAAGGTTTATTACGACTATTACTACTACTGTCACGGGAGACCCTAGTATATACTAAAAGGTAAGGTAGTAGATAGAACTAAGTCAACTAACGAGCTAGAGAGAAGGAGAAGCTCTCTCCTTATACTCTAATAAGGAGACCGTACTCTAACGTATAGTCTCCGGTTCTACTCCTTTCGTAGTCTATTCTTCCTTCCTTTTAGCTACTAGGGTACTAGCCCCTAATATTAGCCCTATTCTTCCCCTTCGGCGACCGGCGAAAAACGCCTAGTTCCTACTAGTTTATTATAAGGAGCCCTAAAGCCGTAGACTCCCCTCCTCTCTCTAGTTCCTTTTAGGTGGTTCTACTTATATAACTCGTACGTAACCCTTATTTAGGTAGTAGGACCCCTATTTAGGTAATAGTAGCTCTACCCTAGGCCTAGGCCCTTATAAGTTACTTTTATAGTATATACGCCTAGGTATACCCTATACGTCCGCGTATTTACCCTACTACCCGGTACCCGTTTCCTATTAAAAACTAGATAAGTTTACTAAAGCTAGGCGTTCTATTATAGTATCTATAGTAACCTATTCTTCTACCTCCCTAGTCGTTAGGAATAGAGTCTACCTACGCTAGAGGCGTCTCCGGTCCCTATAACTCCTATAGAGGAGTCTCCGGTCCGCGTAACTAGCTATTTAGACGTATCCTAAGTATTATAATACGTCTTTTAGCTAGCCCCCGTCCTAGGACTAGGTAGCCTAGGTAATTTAGCTAGCTTCTATAGGTTTCCCTTATATCGCTTGTAAACCCTCCTAGATAATACTAATTCGATCCCCCTCGAAGTTACTATTAACTACTATATAATTATACGCGTAATTATACCTTAATTAGTACCTCCTAAAGGGTATAAATACCCCTATCCCCTAGGCCTTTTTTTTTATTAAGCCCTTATATATACGTACGTATATATATATATATATATATATAGTAAGTATCTCCTACCTAGTACTAACTACTAAGGTAGTAGCCTCCGTTTTAAACTAACCGTATTTAGCTCGTAATACTACTACCGCGACTACTACTATATCTAGTATCCGTTCTCTCTTCGGTAGCGCTAAGGCCCCTAACGTTCCTAATAGTCTACTACCTAAGTCTAAGCCGCCGCCGTCCGGTTCTTCGGAGTCGGGTCCTACTACTACCTAGAATACTTAGTCGCCTACCTAGGACCCTTAGTCGCCCGCCTAGAACCCTTAGCCGCCCGCCTAGAATCCGTAGCCGCTCGTCCTAGATTCTTAGGATCCCGCTACCGCTACTAGTAGTACGCCGAACTTAGAGACCCCTAGTATACCCCTACCGTTATCTACTAACGCTAGTCTCTTTACTACCGCTACCGCCCTCCTTATAAATATGACTCCCGCCCCGTTACTAGTAGTCTCTTATAAGTTATACCGCTACTTCCCCTACTTATACTTCTATCTCTAGTCGCTCCTCGCTATCCTCCTCGCCCGTCCGTACTATCGCCGCCTACCGAGATACCGCCTACTAGAATACTACTACCTACCGCTAGCGTAAGAACGCTACCCGCGCCGCCTTTACCTCTTCTACTACTATACCTAAGTAGCTAGTTAGGACCGTACGTCTACTAGTCTTTTATAATAACTATATATTAACTCTTATTCCTAGGTCCGTAGGCCTATATATTATACTACGTACGCGTCTACTAGTCGGGACTACCGCTACTAGAAGCCTCCGCCCGTAAGTTATAACTAGTAAAGCTTACTCGGACTCTAGCTAACTACTTATAGAATAATAGTAAGTACTACTAGCCTTCTCTCACCTACGCGTACTATACCTAGTACCGGGCTTAGTATACCCTAATATACGTACTATAGTCCGTCTTATTTCTTCCGCTAACCGATTAGGCCCTAGCTCGCCGGTTTAGCCTATACCGCGTAGACCTAGTCGGGTTAAGACTAGAGGTATATCCCGTATTCCATTTATTAATATACGCTAACCGTCTATAGCGAGTCCGTCCTATCTAGCCTAGTTACCGCCCTTAAGGCCTATAAGGCTCTCTAGTCCCTAGTAGACTAGGCCCTCGTCCCGCCGTAAGTTATCCAAGCCCTCTTCTCTAATACTAATATTAACCTTATAAAATAGTACGGTCGCTACTACTACTACTACTACCTATAAGACGGCGGTAATAAATTTTATAATAGCTAGCCCGGTACCCGGCTCCTAGGTATAGGGACCCCGGCGGTCTAATTATATATAAGGGAGGAGAGAAGGGGGGGGGAGAGGAAGTTTCCTTTACGCTCTTTTTTTTTTTTTATAGGTACGGGGAGTAGCGTCTAGCTATCGCCGCCCGTACTAAAACCGGAGGGGACCGGATAAAACCCTAAAATAAAATAAAAAAATACTCTAAAATTAAACTCCTAATCTTAACTCTAAGTAAATATTAGAAATATAACTTACCGTAATAGCCTTATCCGCCTACTCCTTCTTAGCCGCCCTCTACCGAATTCCTATAGGGGGCTATCGTTTTCTTATATAGGTCTATAAACTAGTTCGAACTCGTCTATAGCTATAATATCCTCTACGGCTTCTAGCGGCTCCTACGTTATATCGTAGTAACTACGCTATTTTACTAGGGCCTCGCGCCCTTATCCCCGCCTAGCCTTCCTAGTATATAGGATCTTCTCTACCTCGAACTCCTTATACGACTCTAGTAGTATAGGGCCTAGTTAGAAGTCGTTAATAACCTATCCGGGTAGTAGGTTATCTAGGTACCGCCGTAAAAGGTAGGGGTAAAATATATTATCTATCCCGCTAGGGATACCTTTAAGCCGTATAGATATTAGGCTAATAACCTCGGCTACTATATATTTAGCGTATCGCGTATCTAGCTTTTTCTTCGGCTTCTCGCTACCGTAGTTCCTTAGGTCTAACTATACTTTATCGCCGACCTAGAACCTTCGGGTAGGGACCTATCGCCTATTATAGGACTCCTCCTACTACTATTACGAAACCCCTATTAGTAATTAGTATAGTTCTATAATCTTCCCTATCCTCTAAACGAATTCTTTAGCTCTCTATTTAGTAGGGATCGGGATAGAGTCTATAGCTACCTCCTTTAATAGTATAGCCGTAGGGGCTTCAAAGCCGTATATCGCGAAAAATAGCGATATACCGATTCCCGTATAGTATCGGCTATTTACTACTAACTAGGCTACGGGTAGCTACTAGGCCTAGTTATTCTAATTAAAGTTAATAAAGTACCGTAGGTATACCTATACTTCCTAGTTAAGCCGCTCCGGGCCTCCGTCCGTTTAGGGGTAGTATACGCTACTTAGCCGCTACTCGACGCCTAGTAGGCGATAGAAGTATTTCTAGAAGGCGCCTATCTAGTTCCTACCGCGGTCTAACGTTATTACCCTAGGTAGCCTATAGTAGCGTAGCTAGTATCTTAGGAATATCTCGGCGTAAGCCTCCGCGTTAGTAGTAGGTATCGCTTTAAAAACTATAGTCTTACTTAGCCTATCTTTTATTATATAGAGGTTCGTATTACCGTTAGACTCTAGGAGTTCTACTATAGAATCGATTAATAACTCCGAGAAAAATCTATTAGGGACTAGGAGCGACTATAGGAGACCGTATTTAATACTATACTAAACCTTATTACGGCTATAGCTATTATAGTTCCGTATAAACCTCCGTATATACGAGGCTATTAGTAGCTAGTAGAAGTCTCGACCTATAACGGAGAGCGTATTCTCCCTATCTAGGTAACTAGTTACCGCGGAGTCGTAGTTCTTTTAAATTAGCTTAGTCCTTAAATTATCTAGACCTCTTATATCGTCGTCCGACTCCTTTCGCTCTACGTCTATTATAAACGGGGCGCTAGGTACCTATAGCTTACCTCGATATCGTAATAGGCCTTAGGTATCGATCTTATAGTCTACGATTTAAACCTTAATACGAGCCCTAGTAGGAATAGCTCGCTCGCCGGACTATACCGCCTAGAATACCTATTAGTAGTATATATCTTTAGTAACTACCCTATCCTAGAGCTCGTTAAGGGCGTCCTCCTAGAATAGGCCTCGACCTATCCCGAAAACCCTATATCCTATCGCTATAGGGGCGGCTAGCGTATACTTAGTTAGGCTAGCCTCCGGGATTAGCTATTAGACCCTCGAAGTATAATCGTAGTAATCTAGATTATTCTAATCTCGTCTAGATAGTACGTCTAGTACTATTACTTCTAACCCCGGGCGATATACTATAAAGAACCTATATCTTATTAGTATCTCCGCGAACCGTATCTATCGCTTAGATAGACTCTACTTTTTTATAAAGTATTCTAGGTTCCTATAATCCGTTATAATTATAAACGGACTATAGCTACGAAGCTTCGTATCCTAGTATTATAGGTACTAGACTACGGCTAGTAACTCTTTATTATAGATATCGTAGTTGATTTCGGCCTTATTTAGTTTTTCTAAATAGAAAGCGACTAGGTAGTAAACCCTACTAGTCTCCTAGCTTAGAACCCCGCCTAGCGCGAAGCCGCTACTATCGGCCTCTAGAAATATTAAAAGCGCGGGATCCTACTATCGTAGTACTAGAGCGCTTATAAAATACTCCTTTAAATTATTAAAAGACGCCTAGGCCGCTTCGTCCTAGGAGAACATAGTATTTACCCTAGTTAGTAACGTAAGCGGGGCGGTACGCGTAGAGTAGCCCTTAATAAATATTCGGTTATAGTTTATAAATCCTAGGAACCTATAGACCTCCCTCTAGTTACGCGGGACTACCTAATCTTAGATAGTTTAAACCTTCTCTAGGTCGGCCTAAAGGCCCCCTCCGTTGGCGTAAATAATAAAACCTAGATACTTAATACTCTTCCTCGCGAACTTACTCTTTACGGGGTCTAAGTATAGGCTAGCGTCCTAAAGCGCCTAGAGAACGGTATATACCTTCTCGAAATAGTCTTTACGGCTATCTTAGGTATAGATTAGTATATTATCTATATACGCTAAGGTATATTCGTCGAGGAACTTCCGAAGTACTATATTAATATACTATTAAAAACTAGACGGTACCCTAGCTAAACTAAATAGAGTTATAAGCTACTCGAATAGCCCGTATCTAGTCTAGAATACTATCTTATACTCGTAACCCCAGGCTATCCTAAGCTTCTAAAACGCGCTTACTACGTCTACCTTTAATAAGTAGGTATAGCCCGCGAGGTTCCGGAGGGTCTCCGAAATAAGTAGGAGTAGGTATCTATCTTCCTTAGTTACTATATTAAGTACTCTATAGTTATAGTAGAACCTTAGGCCCCCTATAGGTTTCCGGATAAAAAGTAGTAGTACCTTACCGTCTAAGCTCGATAGCTAAATAAACCCCTTAGCTAGTAGCTCGTTTAACGTTTTCTATAGAACTAGGAGCTCCTCCTTAGATATACCGTAGAGCGGCCCCTATAGTAAGGACTCTATTATCCCGTTAGGCTTCGTATATAGCTCGATTCTATAGTCTACCCCTAGCCGGTAGGGGGCGAGTTTTTCCGCCTCTAGGCTTAAAAATAGCGGGATTATATCGTAAACCTCCGAGGGGAGTTACGCGTAGAGTTCCGCCTCCGTATTAAGCCTTTTCTCCGTTATAGCCTTCTCGAAGTCCTCTATTACTATAGTAGTAACTATTACTAAATAACCGTCTTCTACCTTCTTAATATAGAAGGTTACTAGCGTAACTATAAAGTTATCGGTCTCTAGCTATACCTATTCTATTAGTATTAGCGTAGCGTCCTCGCTAGAGCTCTCTAATCGATAGGCTACCGTATAAGAGTTACCGTCTTCTACCGCTTTAGGGGCGGATTCTACTACCTACCTTACTACCTACCCGTAGTATAGCTGGCCTTCGTTAGGCGCTATCTAGATACGGTTATATACCTTCTAGGGGTTCCCTAAAATAACCGGAAAGGCTAGTTTAGGGACGTAGTATACGTAGACTACCTACTCGAAGCCGGCTATCTTAAGTTTTAGAGCGACTACCCTCTAAATACTAGACCTAGCTATATCGCCTATAGCGCCCTAGATCCGTCTCGTTGTTTTTTCTACCTTAGGGAGTCCGAGCCGTTTAGCTAGGTCTCCGTCTATTATAGCGTAGTACTAATAGCCTTCGTCTATTAGGGTAGGTACGTAGGAAATACCATTAATTACTATATCTATAAGTATATTATTTCCGTCTATATTTACCCGGTAAGCGTTCTAGTCCTCTATTAGTACTTAACCTACTCCCTTCCTCTATCTTCGGAGGGGAGCTATCCTTTTCCTAGTAGGTTAGACTTAGTAACCTCTAGGACTAGGGTAGTCTCTATTATAGCCGGGACCGTTAAGGTATTTATCCCTACCCCCTTTTAGGAGGGCCGCTTAGCGGGGTAGTATACGTAGTCGCTTATATAGTACCCGCTCCCTCTATACTAGAAGTAGAGACCTTTCTCCTTACGGCCGTCTAGCTCTACCTTAGATACCTACTTCGCCCTTAATATAGCGCTACTCCCCCCTTACGTAGGGGGGCGGGGCGTAGCTACTTTAGCTCGGTCTATAACCCGTACTAGGGTTATAATAGTATTACCGTCTATAGTACTACCGTATAAGGCTAAGCTTATAGCCGCTATAGTATAGGGGCTACCGCCTAACTACTTCTACTTAGACCGCTAGGTCGAGAATTATACGGCGAACTAGCTAGTATATTTATAGTTCTATATAATACGTCTAATCTCCGCGGTAAATTAGGTATACCCCGTCTCCCTCTATATAGTTACTAGAAGTATATTATCCTAGTTATAGAGGGTCTTCTATAGCTACTATATCTTGGCCTTATCGCTCTACTAGGAGCTATTAGATACTAGTAGGAGTTCGTCGAAGATTAGCTAGTAATTCTACTATAGCTATCTATTATTATATTTTAGGCTTACTAGCTTTTCTAGGGCCGTCGTCTTTTCTATAGAGTCCGTAAAAATACGCTTAATCTCTAAAAGAAAGTCCTTAGGGTTCCGTTTACTATCGGGGCCGCTAGCTACCTAAAAACCCCTTATCTAGGCCCTTTTCTCGTAGGTTAAGTAGTCGTTAATAGTATCCTAGTAAAAAGGGGTAGGGAGTACCGGCTTCTATATAGCCCTCGTCCTATAGGAGCTCTAGATCCGGAGAAAAAAATCTCTAAAAGTAGCTACTAACCTATCCTATTATAGTAGTCGCTATTCTCGAGGTCCGTAGACTAGGTTATCTATAGTAGAGTCTAGTCCGCCTAGGCTATAGTCCTAGATAGCTAAGACTAGGCTCTAGATAGATATATCGTTACCCTTTAGCTCTACGTAGGCTTTATCCGCTTTAAGTAAACCGGCCTACGCCCTCTATAGCTAGGCCTCCTACTCCTCTAAGCGGGTAGCCTAAGCTTACTACTATACTATTAACTACTAGATAATAGTACTATAGTTATACGGCGTAATATTACTACTATTACCCTCTATAGGGTCTATCGTAGTCTCTATAGCTTCTAGAGCGCGTCGAGAGAAAAAATAAAGAGAGTTAACTTAATATTACGGGAGACCCTAGTATATACTAAAAGGTAAGGTACTAGATAGAACTAAGTTAACTAACGAGCTAGAGAGGGGGAGGAGCTCTCTCCTTATACTCTAATAAGTATTACGGGAGACCCTAGTATATACTAAAAGGTAAGGTAGTAGATAGAACTAAGTTAACTAACGAGCTAGAGAGGGGGAGGAGCTCTCTCCTTATACTCTAATAAGGAGACCGTACTCTAACGTACGATCTCCGGTTCTACTCCTTTCGTAGTCTATTCTTCCTTCCTTTTAGCTACTAGGGTACCAGCCCCTAATATTAGCCCTATTCTTCCCCTTTAGCGACCGGCTAAAAAACGCCTAGCTCCTACTAGTTTATTATAAGGAGCCCTAAAGCCGCGGACTTCCCTCCTCTCTCTAGTACCTTTCCGGCGGTCTTACTTATATAACCCGTACGTAACCCTTATTTAGGTAATAGTAGCTCCGCCCCGGGCCTAGGCCCTTATAAGTTACTCTTTATAGTATATACGCCTAGGTATACCCCGTACGTCCGTATACTTACCCTACTACTTAGTACCCGTTTCCTATTAAAGAGTCGATAACCTTACTAAAGCTAGGCGTTCTATTATAGTATCTATAGTAACCTATCCTCCTATCTTCCTAGTCGTTAGGAATAGAGTCTACCTACGCCGGAGGCGTCTCCGGTCCCTATAACTCCTATAGAGGAGTCTCCGGTCCGCGTAACTAGCTATTTAGATATATCCTAACTATTATAGTACGTCTTTCGGCTAGCCCCTATTCTAGGACCGGGTAGCCCGGGTAATTTAGCTAGCTTCTGTAGGTTTCTCTCGTATCGCTTATAAACCCTCTTAGATAATACTAATTTGATCCCCCTTAAAGTTACTATCGACTACCGTATAATTATACGCGTAATTATACCTTAATTAGTATCTCCTAAAGGGTATAAATACCCTAATCCCCTAGGCTTTTTTTTTTTTTATTAAGCCCTTATATATATATATATATATATACTATATATATATATAGTAAGTATCTCCTACCTAGTACTAATATAGCGGCCTCTACTTCAAACTAACCGTATTTAGCCCGTCGTACTACCGCCGCTACTACTACTACTCCTACTATATCTTCCGGTAGTTCTACGCTACCCCCCGCTTCCTCTCTACCTACTACTATAGATTCCCGCTTCTTCGCCCTCTTTAGAGGCGCGAGAGCCTCTAGTCCTCTACTACTACTAACCTATTCTACGTAGCTACCGTCCGTTCCTCTAGGGACGGGTCCTGCCGCCGCCTAGGATACCGAGCCGCCCGCCTATAATCCTTAGCCGCCCGCCTATAATTCCTAGCTACCTACCTAGGATACCTAGCCGCTCGTCTAAGACCCCTAGCTACCTACCTAGGACCCTACTACTACTACCGCCGATACTATTAATACGATACCCGCCCTATCTTTACTAGAGTCTAACTATACTACCGCCGCTATTACTCCTACCTATACCTCTATCTCTAGTTACTCGTCCTCTACCTCCTCTCCCGTCGCTACCCGTCGTACCCCCGCCGCCCGTAAGAATACCGCCGCCTACTACTAGAAGAAGAACGCTACCTACGCTACCCTTACTTACCCTACTACTATAGCCAACTAGTTAGTCGGGACCGTACGTATACTAATCTTTTACGGTAACCGTTTACTAATCCTCGCTTCTAGGCTTAGCGCCGTATTTATTATACTATATATACGTCTAATAGCCGAGACTACCGCTACTAGAAGCCCCCGCCTATAAGAGGTAACCGGTAAAATAAACTCGGACTCTAGCTAACTACCGATAGGATAATAGTAAGTACTACCGGCCCTCGCTCGCCTATATATACTATACTCGGTACTAGGCTTAGTATACCCTAATATACGTTTCGTAGTCCATCTTATTTCTCCTACTAACTAATTAGGCCCTAGCTCGCCGGTCTAGCGTACGCCGTATAGACCTAGTTAGGTTAAGACTAAAGGTATATCTCGTAGCCCGTTTATTAATATACGCTAACCGTCTATAGCGAGTCCGCCTTATCTAGCTTAGTTACCGCCCTTAAAGCCTATAAGCTCCTCCGGTCTCTAGTAGACTAGGCCCTCGTCCCGCCGTAAGCTATATAAGCTCCCCTTCTTAATACTTCTACTAACCGTATAAAATAGAACGGTCGCTACTACTACTACTACTACCTTTAAGGTAGTAGTAATAAATTTTATAATAGCTAGTCTAGTACCCGGCTCTTAGGTATAGGGACCCCGGCGGTCTAACTATAACTAAGGGAGGAGAGAAGGGGGGGGGTTCCTTTTACGCTTTTTCTTTCTTTCTCTTTTCTCTTTTTTTTTTTATAGGTACGCGTAGTAGCGTTTAGCTGTCGCCGCCCGTACTAAAACTAGAGGGGTCTAGATAAACCCTAAAATAAATAAAAAAAATATTCTAAAATTAAACTCTAATCCTAACTCCTAGTAAATACTCGAAATATAACTTACTATAATAGCCTCGTACGCCCGCTCCTTCTTAGCCGCCCTCTACCGAATTCCTATAGGGGGCTATCGTTTTCTTATATAGGTCCGTGAACTAGTTCGAACTCGTCTATAGCTACGGTATTCTCTACGGCTTCTAACGGCTCCTATATTATATTATAGTAACCGTACTATTTTACTAGGGCCTCGCGCCCTCGTCCCCGCCTAGCCTTCCTAGCGTATAGGATCTTCTCTACTTCGAACTCCTCGTACGACTCTAGTAGTACGGGGCCTAGTTAGAAGTCGTTAATAACCTACCTAGGTAGTAGGTCGTCCGGGTACTGCTATAAAAGGTCGGGGTAAAATATATTATATATCCTACTAGGGATACCCTTAAGCTGTACGGATATCGGGCTAATAACTTTAGCTATCGTATATTTAGTATATCGCGCGTCTAGCTTCTTCTTCGGCCTCTTACTACCGTAGTTCCTTAGGTCTAGCTATACTTTATCGCCGACCTAGAACCTTTAGGTAGGGACCCGCCGCCTATTATAGGACTCCTCCTATTACTATTACGAAACCCCTATTACCGATTAGTATAGCTCTATAATCCTCCCTATCCTCCGAACGAATTCTTTAGCCCTCTATTTAGCGGGGATCGGGATGGATTCTATAGCTACCTCCTCCAACGGTATAGCCGTAGGGGCTTTAAAGCCGTATATTATAAAAAATAGCGATATACCGATTCCTATATAGTATCGGCCGTTTACCGCTAACTAGGCTACGAGTAGCTACTAGGCCTAGTCGTTCTAGTTAAAGTTTATAAAGTACTATAGGTACGCCTATACTTCCTAGTTAAGGCGCTCCGGGCCTCCGTCCGTTTAGGGGTAGTATACGCTACTTAACCGCTACTCGACCCCTAATAGGCGATAGAAGTATCTCTAGAAGGCGCCCGTCTAGTTCCTTCCGCGGTCCGATATTATTACCCTAGGTAGCCTATAGTAGCGTACCTAGTATTTTAGGAATATCTCGGCGTAAGCCTCCGCGTTAGTAGTAGGTATTACTTTAAAAACTACGGTCTTACTTAGCCTATCCTTTATTATATAGAGGTTTATATTGCCGTTAGACTCCGGGAGTTCTACTATAAAATTAATTAATAACTCCGAGAAAAATCTCTCGGGGACTAGGAGCGACTATAGGAGACCGTATTTAGTACTACGCTAAACCTTATTACGGCTATAGCTATTATAGTTCCGTATAAACCTCCGTATATACGAGGCTATTAGTAGCTAGTAGAAGTCTCAGCCTATAACGGAGAGTATATTCTCCCTACCTAGGTAACTAGTTACTACGGAGTTATAGTTCTTCTAAATTAGCTTAGTCCTTAAATTATCTAGACTCCTTATATCGTCGTCTAACTCCTTTCGCTCTACGTCTATTATAAACGGGGCGCTAGGTACCTATAGCTTTCCCTAGTATCGTAATAGGCCTTAGGTATCGATCTTGTAGTCCGCGATTTAAATCTTAATATAGGCCCTAGTAGGAATAGCTCGCTCGCCGGACTATACCGCCTAGAATACCTATTAATAGTATATATCTTTAGTAACTACCCTATCCTAGAGCTCGTTAAGGGCGTCTTCCTAGAACGGGCCTCGACCTATACCGAAAACCCTATATCCCGTTACTATAGGGGCGGCTAGCGTATACTTAGTTAGGCTAGCCTCTAGGATTAGCTATTAGACCCTCGAAGTATAATCGTAGTAATCTAGGTTATCCTAATCTCGTCTAGATAGCGCGTCTAGAACTATTACTTCTAACCCCGGGCGATATACTATAGAGAACCTATATCTTATTAGGGTCTCCACGAACCGTATCTATCGCTCGGATAGCCTTTACTTTTTTATAAAGTATTCTAGGTTCCTGTAATCCGTTATAATTATAAATAGACTATAGCTACGAAGCTCCGTATTACGGGAGACCCTAGTATATACTAAAAGGTAAGGTAGTAGATAGAACTAAGTTAACTAACGAGCTAGAGAGGGGGAGGAGCTCTCTCCTTATACTCTAACGAGGAGACTATACTCTAACGTACGGTCTCCGGTTCTACTCCTTTCGTAGTCTATTCTTCCTTCCTTTTAGCTACTAGGGTACTAGCCCCTAATATTAGCCCTATTCTTCCCCTTCGGCGACCGGCTAAAAAACGCCTAGCTCCTACTAGTTTATTATAAGGAGCTCTAAAGCCGCGGACTTCCCTCCTCTCTCTAGTACCTTTCTAGCGGTCTTACTTATATAACCCGTACGTAACCCTTATTTAGGTAATAGTAGCTCCGCCCCGGGCCTAGGCCGTTATAAGTTACTCTTTATAGTATATACGCCCGGGTATACCCTATACGTCCGCGTACTTACCCTACTACTCGGTACCTATTTCCCGTTAAAGAGTCGATAACCTTACTAAAGCCGGGCGTTCTATTATAGTATCTATAGTAACCTATCCTCCTACCTTCCTAGTCGTTAGGAATAGAGTCTACTTACGCTAGAGGCGTCTCCGGTCCCCGTAACTCCTATAGAGGAGTCTCCGGTCCGCGTAACTAGCTATTTAGACGTATCCTAACTATTATAGTACGTCTTTCGGCTAGCTCCCGTCCTAGGACTAGGTAGCCCGGGTAATTTAGCTAGCTTCCGTAGGTTTCTCTCGTATCGCTTATAAACCCTCTTAGATAATACTAATTCGATCCCTCTCGAAGTTGCTATTAACTACCGTATAATTATACGCGTAATTATACCTTAATTAGTATCTCCTAAAGGGTATAAATACCCCTATCCCCTAGGCTTTTTTTTTTTTTTTTTTTATTAAGCCCTTATATATATATATATATATATACTATATATTAGTAAGTACCTCCTACCTAGTACTAATATAGCGGCCTCTACTTCAAACTAACCGTATTTAGCCCGTCGTACTACCGCTACTACTACTACTACTCCTACTATATCTTCTAGTAGTTCTACGCCGCCCCCCGCTTCCTCTCTACCCGCTACTATAGATTCCCGCTTCTTCGCCCTCTTTAGAGGCGCGAGAGCCTCTAGTCCTCCGCTACTACTAACCTATTCTACGTAGCTACCGTCCGTTCCTCTAGGGATAGGTCCCGCCGCCGCCTAGGATACCGAGCCGCCCGCCTATAATCCTTAGCCGCCCGCCTATAATTCCTAGCTACCTACCTAGGATACCTAGTCGCTCGTCTAAAACCCCTAGCTACCTACCTAGGACCCCGCTACTACTACCGCTAATACTACTAATACGACGCCCGCCCCGTCTTCGCTAGAGTCTAACTATACTACCGCTACTATTACTCCTACCCGTACCTCTATCTCTAGTTACTCGTCCTCTACCTCCTCGCCTATCGCCGCCCGTCGTACCCCCGCCGCCCGTAAGAATACCGCCGCCCGCCGCTAGAAGAAGAATACTGCCTACGCCGCCCTTACTTACCCTACTACTATAGCCGACTAGTTGGTCGGGACCGTACGTATATTAATCTTTTATAGTAACTATTTACTAATCCTCGCTTCTAGGCTTAGCGCCGTATTTATTATACTACGTATACGTCTAATAGCCGAGACTACTACTACTAGAAGTCCCCGCCCGTAAGAGGTAACCGGCGAAATAAACTTAGACTCCGGCTAACTACTAATAGAATAATAGTAAGTACTACCGGCCCTCGCTCGCCTATACGTACTATACTTAGTACCGGGCTTAATATACCCTAATATACGTTTCGTAGTCCGTCTTATTTCTCCTACTAACTAATTAGGCCCTAGCTCGCTAGTCTAGTATACGCCGTATAGACCCGGTCGGGTTAAAACTAAAGGTATATCTCGTAGCCCGTTCGTTAATATACGCTAACTATCTATAGCGAGTCCGTCTTATCTAGCTTAATTACTACCCTTAAAGCCTATAAGCTCCTCCGGTCCCTAGTAGACTAGGCCCTCGTCCTACCGTAAGCTATATAAGCTCCCCTTCTTAATACTCCTACTAACTGTATAAAATAGAACGGTTACTACTACTACTACTACTACCTTCGAGGTAGTAGTAATAAATTTTATAATAGCTAGTCTAGTACCCGGCTCTTAGGTATAGGGACCCCGGCGGTCTAACTATAACTAAGGGAGGAGAGAAGAGGGGGGGTTCCTTTTACGCTTTTTCTTTCTTTCTCTTTTCTCTTTTTTTTTTTTATAGGTACGCGTAGTAGCGTTTAGCTATCGCCGCCCGTACTAAAACCGGAGGGGTCCGGATAAACCCTAAAATAAAAAAAAAAAAAATATTCCAAAATTAAACTCTAATCCTAACTCCTAGTAAATACCCGAAATATAACTTACCGTAATAACCTCGTACGCCTACTCCTTCTTAGCTACTCTCTACCGAATTCCTATAGGGGGCTATCGTTTTCTTATATAGGTCTATAAACTAGTTCGAACTCGTCTATAGCTACGGTATCCTCTACGGCTTCTAGCGGCTCCTATATTATATCGTAGTAACTATACTATTTTACTAGGGCCTCGCGCCCTCGTCCCTACCTAGCCTTCCTAGCGTATAGGATCTTCTCTACTTCGAACTCCTCGTACGACTCTAGTAGTACGGGGCCTAGTTAGGAGTCGTTAATAACCTACCTAGGTAGTAGGTCGTCTAGGTAACGCCGTAAAAGGTCGGGGTAAAATATATTATATATCCCGCTAGGGATACTCTTAAGCCGTACGGATATCGGGCTAATAACTTCGGCTACTATATATTTAGCGTATTACGCGTCTAGCTTCTTCTTCGGCCTCTTACTACCGTAGTTCCTTAGGTCTAGCTATACTTTATCGCCGACCTAGAACCTTCGGGCGGGGACCTACTACCTATTATAGGACTCCTCCTATTACTATTACGAAACCCCTATTAGTAATTAGTATAGCTCTATAATCCTTCCTATCCTCTAAACGAATTCTTTAGCCCTCTATTTAGTAGGGATCGGGACGGATTCTATAGCTACCTCCTCTAATAGTATAGCCGTAGGGGCTTTAAAGCCGTATATCGTAAAAAATAGCGATATACCGATTCCCGTATAGTATCGGCCGTTTACTACTAACTAGGCTACGGGTAGCTACTAGGCCTAGTCGTTCTAGTTAAAGTTTATAAAGTACTATAGGTACGCCTATACTTCCTAGTTAAGGCGCTCCGGGCCTCCGTCCGTTTAGGGGTAGTATACGCTACTTAACCGCTGCTCGACCCCTAATAGGCGATAGAAGTATCTCTAGAAGGCGCCTATCTAGTTCCTTCCGCGGTCCGATATTATTACCCTAGGTAGCCTATAGTAGCGTACCTAGTATTTTAGGAATATCTCGGCGTAAGCCTCCGCGTTAGTAGTAGGTATCGCTTTAAAAACTACGGTCTTACTCAGCCTGTCCTTTATTATATAGAGGTTTGTGTTGCCGTTAGACTCCGGGAGTTCTACTATAAAATCGATTAATAACTCCGAGAAAAATCTCTTAGGGACCGGAAGCGACTATAGGAGACCGTATTTAGCGCTACGCTAAACCTTATTACGGCTATAGCCGTTATAGTTCCGTATAAACCTCTATATATACGAGGCTATTAGTAGCTAGTAGAAGTCTCGGCCTATAATAGAGAGCGTATTCTCCCTACCTAGGTAACTAGTTACCGCGGAGTTATAGTTCTTCTAAATTAGCTTAGTCCTTAAATTATCTAGACTCCTTATATCGTCGTCCGACTCCTTTCGCTCTACGTCTATTATAAACGGGGCGCCGGGTACCTATAGCTTTCCCCGGTATTATAATAGGCCTTAGGTATCGATCTTATAGTCCGCGATTTAAATTTTAATATAGGCCCTAGTAGGAATAGCTCGCTCGCTGGACTATACCGCCTAGAATACCTATTAATAGTATATATCTTTAGTAACTACCCTATCCTAGAGCTCGTTAAGGGCGTCTTCCTAGAATAGGCCTTAACCTATACCGAAAACCCCGTATCCCGTCGCTATAGGGGCGGCTAGCGTATACTTAGTTAGGCTAGCCTCTAGGATTAGCTATTAGACCCTCGAAGTATAATCATAGTAATCTAGGTTATCCTAATCTCGTCTAGATAGCGCGTCTAGAACTATTACTTCTAACCCCGGGCGATATACTATAGAGAACCTATATCTTATTAGGGTCTCTACGAACCGTATCTATCGCTCGGATAGCCTTTACTTTTTTATAAAGTATTCTAGGTTCCTATAATCTATTATAATTATAAACGGACTATAGCTACGAAGCTCCGTATCCTAGTACTATAGGTACTAGACTACGGCTAGTAACTCTTTATTATAGATATTATAATTAATTTCGGCCTTATTTAGTTTTTCTAAATAGAAAGCGACTAGGTAGCGAACCCTACTAGTCTCCTAGCTTAGAACCCCGCCTAGCGCGAAGCCGCTACTATCGGCCTCTAGAAATATTAAAAGCGCGGGATCCTATTATCGTAGTACTAGAGTACTTATAAAATACTCCTTTAAATCGTTAAAAGACGCCTAGGCCGCTTCGTCCTAGGAGAACGTAGTATTTACCCTAGTTAGCGACGTAAGCGGGGCGGCGCGCGTAGAGTAGCCCTTAATAAATATTCGGTAATAGTTCGTAAATCCTAGGAACCTACGTACCTCCCTCTAGTTACGTAGGACCGCCTATTCTCGGACGGTTTAAACCTTCTCTAGGTCGGCCTAAAGGCCCCCCCCGTCGGCGTAAATAATAAAACCTAGATACTTAATACTTTTCCTCGCGAATTCGCTCTTCGTAGGGTCTAAGTATAGGCTAGCGTCCTAAAGCGCCCGGAGAACGGTACGTATCTTCTTAAAATAGTCTTTATAGCTCCCTTAGGTATAGATTAGTACGTTATCTATATACGCTAAAGCGTATTTGTCGAGGAACTTCCGAAGTACTATATTAATATACTATTAAAAACTAGACGGTACCCTAGCTAAACCAAATAGAGTTATAAGCTACTCGAATAGCCCGTACCTAGTCTAGAATACTATCTTATACTCGTAACCCTAGGCTATCCTAAGCTTCTAAAATACGCTTACTACGTCTACCTTTAATAAGTAGGTATAGCCCGCGAGGTTCCGGAGGGTCTCCGAAATAAGTAGAAGAGGGTATCTATCCTCCTTAGTTACTATATTAAGTACTCTATAGTTATAGTAGAACCTTAGGCCCCCCGCGGGTTTCCGGATAAAAAGTACTAGCGCCCTACCGTCCGAGCTCGATAGCCGAATAAACCCCTTAGCTAGTAGCTTATTTAACGTTTTCTATAGGACTAGGAGCTCCTCCTTAGATATACCGTAGAGCGGCCCCTATAGTAAGGACTCTATTGTCCCGTTAGGCTTCGTATATAGCTTAATTCTATAGTCTACCCCTAGCTAGTAGGGGGCGAGTTTTTCTACCTCTAGGCTTAAAAATAGTAGGATTATATCGTAAACCTCCGGGGGGAGTTACGCGCGGAGTTCTACCTCTATATTAGGCCTTTTCTCCGTTATAGCCTTCTCGAAGTCCTCTATTACTATAGTAGCGACCGTTACTAAATAACCGTCTTCTACCTTTTTAATATAGAAGGTTACTAGCGTAACTATAAAGTTATCGGTCTCCGGCTATACCTATTCTATTAGCGTTAGCGTAGCGTCCCCGCTAGAGCTCTCTAATCGATAGGCTACCGTACGAGGGTTACCGTCTTCTACCGCCTTAGGGGCGGATTCCGCTACCTACCTTACTACCCGCCCGTAGTATAGCCGGCCTTCGTCGGGCGCTATCCGGATACGGTTATATACCTTCTAGGGGTTCCCTAAAATAACCGGAAAGGCTAGTTTAGGGACGTAGTATACGTAGACTACCTACTCGAAGCCGGCTATCTTAAGTTTTAGGGCGACTACCCCCTAAATACTAGACCCGGCTATATCGCCTATAGCGCCCCGGATACGTCTCGTCGTTTTTCCTACCTTAGGGAGTCCGAGCTATTTAGCTAGGTCTCTATCTATTATAGCGTAGTACTAATAGCCTTCGTCTATTAGGATAGATATATAGGAAATACTATTAATTACTACGTCTATAAGTATATTATTCCCGTCTATATTTACCTAGTAAGCGTCCTAGTCCTCTATTAGTACTCGACCTACTCCCTTCCTCTATCTTCGGAGAGGAGCTATCCTTTTCCCGGCGGGTTAGACTCGGTAACCTCTAGGACCGGGGCGGTCTCCGTTACGGCTAAGACTATTAAGGTATTTATCTCTACCCTCTTTTAGGAGGGTCGCTTAGTAGGGTAGTATACGTAGTCGCTTATATAGTACCCGCTCCCTCTATACTAGAAGTAGAGACCCTTCTCCTTACGGCTATTTAGCTCCGCCTTAGATACCTACTTCGCCTTTAGTATAGCGCTACTCCCCCCTTACGTAGAGGGGCGGGGCGCGGCCGCCTTAGCTCGGCCTACGACCCGTACTAGGGTTATAATAATATTACCGTCTATAGTACTACCGTATAAGGCTAAGCTTATAACTACCGTAGTATAGGGGTCGCCGCCTAACTACTTCTACTTAGACCGCTAGGTCGAGAATCGCGTAGCGAACTAGCTAGTATATTCGTAGTTCTATATAATACGTCTAATCTCCGTAGTAAATTAGGTATACCCTATCTCCCTCTATATAGTTACTAGAAGTATATTATCCTAGTTATAGAGGGTCTTCTATAGCTACTATATCTTGACCTCGTCGCTCTACTAGGAGCTATTAGATACTAGTAGGAGTTCGTTAAAGATTAGCTAGTAATCCTACTATAGCTAGCCGTCGTTATATTTTAGGCTTACTAGCTTTTCTAGGGCCGTCGTCTTTTCTATAGAGTCCGTAAAAATATACTTAATCTCTAAGAGAAAGTCCTCGGGGTTCTATTTACCGTTAGGGCTACTAGCTACCTAAAATCCCCTTATATAAGCCCTTTTCTCGTAGGTTAGGTAGTCGTTAATAGTATCCTAGTAAAAAGGGGCGGGAAGTACCGGCTTCTATACGGCCCTCGTCCTATAGGAACTCTAGATTCGGAGAAAAAAATCTCTAAAAGTAGCCGTAGACCTATCCTATTATAGCAGTCGCTATTCTCGAGGTCTATAGGCTAGGTTATCTATCGCGGAGTCCGATCTGCCTAGGCCGCGGTCCTAGATAGCTAAGACTAGGCTCTAGATAGATACGTCGTTACCCTTTAGCTCTACGTAGGCCTTATCCGCCTTAAGTAGACCGGCCTACGCCCTCTATAGCTAGGCCTCCTACTCCTCTAAGCGGGTAGCCTAAGCCTACTACTACGCTATTAACTACTAGATAATAGTACTATAGTTATACGGCGTAATATCGCTACTATTACCCTCTATAGGGTCTATCGTAGTCTCTATAGCTTCTAGAGCGCGTCGAGAGAAAAAAAGACAAAAAGAGTTAACTTAATATTACGGGAGACCCTAGTATATACTAAAAGGTAAGGTAGTAGATAGAACTAAGTCAACTAATAAGCTAGAGAGGGGGAGAAGCTCTCTCCTTATACTTTAATAAGGAGACCGTACTCTAACGTACGGTCTCCGGTTCTACTCCTTTCGTAGTCTATTCTTCCTTTCTTTTAGCTACTAGGGTACTAGCCCCTAATACTCCGTATCCTAGTACTATAGGTACTAGACTACGGCTAGTAACTCTTTATTATAGATGTCGTAATTGATTTCGGCCTTATTTAGTTTTTCTAAATAGAAAGCGACTAGGTAGCGAACCCCGCTGGTCTCCTAGCTTAGAACCCCGCCTAGCGCGAAGCCGCTACTATCGGCCTCTAGAAACGTCGAAAGCGCGGGATCCTATTATTATAGTACCGGAGCGCTTATAAAATACTCTTTTAAATTATCGAAAGACGCCTAGGCCGCTTCGTCCTAGGAGAACGTAGTATTTACCCTAGTTAGCGACGTAAGCGGGGCGGCGTACGTAGAGTAGCCCTTAATAAACATTCGGTAATAGTTCGTAAATCCTAGGAACCTACGTACCTCCCTCTAGTTACGCGGGACTACCTATTCTCGAACGGTTTAAACCTTCTCCGGGTTAGCCTAAAGGCCCCCCCGTTAGCGTAAATAATAAAACCTAGATACTTAATACTTTTCCTCGCGAATTCGCTCTTCGCGGGGTCTAAATATAGGCTAGCGTCCTAAAGCGCCTAGAGAACGGTATATACCTTCTCAAAATAGTCTTTACGGCTCCCTTAGGTATAGATTAGTACGTCGTCTATATACGCCGAGGCGTATTCGTCGAGGAACTTCCGAAGTACTATATTAATATACTATTAAAAACTAGACGGTACCCCGGCTAAACCGAACGGAGTTATAAGCTACTTAAATAGCCCGTACCTAGTCTAGAACGCTATCTTATACTCGTAACCCTAGGCTATCCTAAGCTTCTAAAATACGCTTACTACGTCTACCTTTAATAAGTAGGTATAGCCCGCGAGGTTCCGGAGGGTCTCCGAAATAAGTAGAAGAGGGTATCTATCCTCCTTAGTTACTATATTAAGTACTCTATAGTTATAGTAGAACCTTAGGCCCCCCGTAGGTTTCCGGATAAAAAGTACTAGCGCCCCGCCGTCCGAGCTCGATAGCTAAATAAACCTCTTAGCTAGTAGCTCGTTTAACGTTTTCTATAGGACTAGGAGCTCCTCCTTAGATATACCGTAGAGCGGCCCCTATAGTAAGGACTCTATTATCCCGTTAGGCTTCGTACGTAGCTCGATTCTATAGTCTACCCCTAGCTGGTAGGGGGCGAGTTTTTCTACCTCTAGGCTTAAAAATAGCGGGATTATATCGTAAACCTCTAGGGGGAGTTACGCGCGGAGTTCCGCCTCCGTATTAGGCCTTTTCTCTATTATAGCCTTCTCGAAGTCCTCTATTACTATAGCGGCGACCGTTACCGAATAACCGTCTTCTACCTTTTTAATATAGAAGGTTACTAGCGTAACTACGAAGTTATCGGTCTCTAGCTATACCTATTCCGTTAGCGTTAGCGTAGCGTCCCTACTAGAGCTCTCTAATCGATAGGCTACTATATAAGGGTCGCCGTCTTCTACCGCTTTAGGGGCGGATTCCGCTACCTACCTTACTACCCGCCCGTAGTATAGCCGGCCTTCGTCGGGCGCTATCTAGATACGGTTATATACCTTCTAGGGGTTCCCTAAAATAACTAGAAAGGCTAGTTTAGGGACGTAGTATATATAGACTACCTACTTAAAGCCGGCTATCTTAAGTTTTAGGGCGACTACCCCCTAAATACTAGACCCGGCTATATCGCCTATAGCGCCCCGGATCTATCTCGTCGTTTTTCCTACCTTAGGGAGTCCGAGCCGTTTAGCTAGGTCTCCGTCTATTATAGCGTAGTACTAATAGCCTTCGTCTATTAGGGTAGATATATAGGAAATACTATTAATTACTACGTCTATAAGTATATTATTCCCGTCTATATTTACCTAGTAAGCGTCCTAGTCCTCTATTAGTACTCGACCTACTCCCTTCCTCTATCTTTAGAGGGGAGCTATCCTTTTCCTAGTAGGTTAGACTCGGTAACCTCTAGGACTAGGGCGGTCTCTATTACGGCTAGGACCGTTAAGGTATTTATCCCTACCCTCTTTTAGGAGGGTTACTTAGCGGGGTAGTATACGTAGTCGCTTATATAGTACCCGCTCCCTCTATACTAGAAGTAGAGACCCTTCTCCTTACGGCCGTCTAGCTCCGTCTTAGATACCTACTTCGCCCTTAGTATAGCGCTACTCCCCCCTTACGTAGGGGGGTAGGGCGCGGCCGCCTTAGCTCGGCCTACGACCCGTACTAGGGTTATAATAGTATCGCCGTCTATAGTACTACTATATAAGGCTAAGCTTATAGCTACCGCGGTATAGGGGTCGCTACCTAACTACTTCTACTTAGACCGCTAGGTCGAGAATCGCGCGGCGAACTAGCTAGTATATTTATAGTTCTATATAATACGTCTAATCTCCGTAGTAAATTAGGTATACCCCGTCTCCCTCTATATAGTTACTAGAAGTATATTATCCTAGTTATAGAGGGTCTTCCGTAGCTACTATATCTTAACCTTATCGCTCTACTAGGAGCTATTAGATACTAGTAGGAGTTCGTTAAAGATTAGCTAGTAATCCTACTATAGCTAGCCATCGTTATATTTTAGGCTTACTAGCTTTTCTAGGGCCGTCGTCTTTTCTATAGAGTCCGTAAAAATACGCTTAATCTCTAAGAGAAAGTCCTTAGGGTTCCGTTTACCGTTAGGGCCGCTAGCTACCTAAAATCCCCTTATACGAGCCCTTTTCTCGTGGGTTAGATAGTCGTTAATAGTATCCTAGTAAAAAGGGGTAGGAAGTACTAGCTTCTATACGGCCCTCGTCCTATAGGAACTCTAGATTCGGAGAAAAAAATCTCTAAAAGTAGCCGTAGACCTATCCTATTATAGCGGTCGCTATTCTCGAGGTCTATAGGCTAGGTTATCCGTCGCGGAGTCCGATCCGCCTAGGCCGTAGTCCTAGATAGCCGAGACTAGGCTCTAGATAGATACGTCGTTACCCTTTAGCTCTACGTAGGCCTTATCCGCCTTAAGTAGACCGGCCTACGCCCTCTATAGCTAGGCCTCCTACTCCTCTAAGCGGGTAGCCTAAGCCTACTACTACGCTATTAACTACTAGATAATAGTACTATAGTTATACGGCGTAATATCGCTACTATTACCCTCCGTAGGGTCTATCGTAGTCTCCGTAGCTTCTAGAGCGCGTTAAGAGAAAAAAAAGACAAAAAGAGTTAACTTAATATTACGGGAGACCCTAGTATATACTAAAAGGTAAGGTAGTAGATAGAACTAAGTTAACTAACGAGCTAGAGAGGGGGAGGAGCTCTCTCCTTATACTCTAACGAGAAGACCGTACTCTAACGTACGGTCTCTAGTTCTACTCCTTTCGTAGTCTATTCTTCCTTCCTTTTAGCTACTAGGGCACCAGCCCCTAACAATAAGGAGACCGTACTCTAATATACGGTCTCCGGTTCTACTCCTTTCGTAGTCTATTCTTCCTTCCTTTTAGCTACTAGGGTACTAGCCCCTAATACTACCCTCGAGTTTATCTCGAGGATCCGGGATCTAGCGACTATCTTACGCCTTACCGTACCTTTCTTTATATCCTACTTGGCGATAGACTCTAGTACTAATAGGCTTTACCTCGCTATATATTTACGCTTAGAAACTATAACAATCGTTACTATATTCGCGATTTTAATAAGCTAAATACGGTACTCGATAACTAGTAGTCTAGATCTCGTTACTAGGATCTTCGCCGGTAAGGCTACTTTATATAACTAACCGATATTATACTAATAATATATTATAATAGTATTTAAGCTACTAAAAAGGGTAATTACGTTACTAGTCCCTTTATCCTAATCAACTATAACCTTCTACTAGATTTACGCTACTAAACTAGAAATATCCTCCTATCTTTCGTTATTCTAGGCCCCCGTAAGTATAAGGATATTAATAGCTTTATATACCCTCTTATTAAGGAGCTAAATAAGCTAGGAACTAGTAGAATTGAAGTTACTAATAGCCTACGTAATAAGGATTTTATATTACGTATATAGCCAGTAGTAGTTTACGGTAAGTCTTTAATCTAGTCCCTACCCTTACTATCCTACTAATTATTATATAACCCTACTCGATTATAATTACTTAAATCCTTTACGAAAAGTATCGTATAGCTCTATCCTACCGCTTATTAATTATTTATAATTAATAGATCGCGTATAGTAGTTGCGCAATACACTATAGTTAATTACTATAGATATATACGAAGTAGTTAGTAGACTAGAAGTTGGTTTATAGTCTATACGTAATATAGAGGTACTAATTATTCCCCGTAGCCTCGCTACGTAGTAGATATATAATATTTTACCCCCCTATTATACTACTATAACAATATATATTTATAGTTTTGAGTCGGTAGATCTTCTTAGAATTACTAGTTTAGTCTATCCTTAACTCCTAGTATTTATATATTCATGGCGTTATAGTAGTACTAGTCCCTAATATTCTATATATTTTAAGAAAGTAACGGCGAAGAATTTTTTTTTTAAACTTTATTTATATACTCTAATACTTACGCCTTTAACTAACTATACTTATAGGTGATGGCCCGGCCATTTTAGAGCTAATTAGGATAATAAATCCCGGTAATATACTCTCTCCGTACCGGTTTTATCGGATTATAAGTACTAAATCTCCTCTTAACGGTTATAACTATTACCTATATATAGACCTATAACGAGCCGGGTTTTACGATCTTCGCCTTAATCTACGGACCGATATTAAGTAAGTTACCGGGCTTATAGACGTATAATGTTCGCTATACGGTATTAAACGAAAAAGTAGCCTTTTAAAGCTACCTTCTCTCTACTTCCTAGATAGCTTTCCTATCGATATAAATCATATAATATATATAGTCCCCCTAAATATTCTTAAGATACTTTGGTAGATCTAGAATAGTAGGAGATTAGCGGTTAATAACCGTAAAAAAAGGTATAATCTAAACTATACCCCTAGCGACTATCTTTTTACTAAAAATACCGAACGGATTATTAATCGTACGCTTAAAGAGGCTAGAGCTAATACTCCTATAGCCCTAGGCTTTATACTATAGTTATTTAATAGCTTCAAGTCGATGAAATCCGCGGATTAGTAAGATATTTTAGAGTATATATTAGTCCCGTTATTATACGAATATATCCCTAACGATTACTACGAAAATCTATACTACTTATACGAGATCTAGGTACGTATAACGGCTTAATCGATTAAAACTTTAGATATTACGGTCCTTAAATATAATATCCTACTATTCGTAGCTACTTACGAGGATATATACTACTAAAAACAGCTAAATCGCCTCTAGGTATACGTTATTAATATATACTACTTATTATACCTCGCCGATTATATACGAAAAAACGGTCCTACTTATTACTAGTAGAGTTACCCTCTTAAAAGGTACTATTTTGAAACGAAGTATTACGTAAAATCTAAGTCCTAGATAGGTATTAATCTCGTTAATTCCCTATTTAGGATGGAGCTTCTAAACTATATTTAGTTATAGGAGAGTATAGATCCTATATAGCTTTATCTAGATACGCTAGATTTACGGGTTTTTCTAGAGGTTTATAGCTAATTATTATAGTAAAGTACTTATTCTAGCTATCTTTTAAGACCTTAACTTTGTATACGACTTACGCGGCTTATATATAGTCCCTAGGATCGATTGCGGTAGTTATAAATTCGCTATTATCGGCGCTATAAACCCTCCGCTAAGCTATTATATAGCTTAGAAGTATTATAATATACTACCCCTATTAATCGTAAAGACTACTTTATTTATTACTCTATTCCTAGTATAGATAGCTGCTATTTTAGTTCGGTTTTCTACTACCTTATAGCCTATAACACCGTAGATAGACGATATAGATAGTTTACGTTAGTACGGCGATAGAATAGGGCTACTAAGGATCCTATTATATAGTAGATTACGTATATAAATAAGAATAGCCGTAGGGATCTCGTTAAAATAACTAAGATCCTAGGCTTAATTAGTGTATTACGTGAATTCGATGATAATAGGGCTAGTAGATTTACGAGGCTTATTATAGGAGCCTTAGCGTATATAAGGGCTTACGGAATCGCCTAAAGTATATACTAAAGTACGTAGCAGGTGTCGATTATAGGGGTAATAGTAATTATAATAGCTTTAAATATACGAGGGTTAAGTAGCTTTAAATATACGAGATTACGGCTTTAATATAGATTTAAGCTAGCCTAATACGGCTAATATTACGATCTTATTATAGCTTTAAACGCCTCGGATTAAGGTATTTAAATTTATACGTAGATCTTATAATCTCCGTACGGTATACTGCAACTCTATTACCTTTAGTATTCTAGGCCTCTAATTAGCTAGATTGAGCTACTTAACTAATAGGATTAGTACTATAAAGGGAGTGATGATAACAAGTATAGCAAGAGATAGATTTATAGATAAAAAAAACTAATAGCTAAGGAGGGCCTCCTCCTGTTACAATGCCCAAGTGTTTGTGGGCGTGGCGCGTACGCCAAGGAGGCGTACGTAATAGTACTTTACTATAAGGCGTACGTCTTTGGCTAGCTAGTCCTTATAATTATCCCCCCCTTAATAGATCTGGTCCCCAGATCCTATTAATAATAATTTTTTTGTGAGGAGAGAATCTCGAAGCCTGTATACGTACGTGTCCCGGCCGTTGGTACTGTACGGCGGCTATACGTATTGAGTAGGAGGCCGCCTCGTACGGCTCTAGGTTTTGAAAATTCCTAACTCAATACTAGAAAAAAAAATTTCTTTGTTTTGGTCCACCACTAACGTACCAACCCGCGGTAAGCAGTCTATACGTATAGGGAACAATAATAATAAGAATACGAACCTTAACCCTTTTGGTTTTTTCTTTCTCCTTTAACTTACTAATATACACGCCCGCTCCTAGTACCTAACTTACTCCCTTTTTATACAACCCTCGTAACCTCCTCTTAACCCTTAATATGAACCAATAAGTGTCTAAGGAGATCCTTATATATAATAAGCGCCTCGCGGTACTAATATACGTCCGCTATACGCGCGACCCGCGGCGCGTCGGCTCCTACTATACCCTACTACTGTAGAAATATAACTACTATAACCGTAGCTACTATAACTACGTCCCTGTAAGTATACGTACGCTTTACGCGCCCTTCTCGCTTTTCGTTTTGGCTAAACTTTAGTAGGTTCCTAAGTAGTTCTATCCTATAGTAAATATATTATTAGAGACTACGTCTCAAATTGCCGACGGTGAGTTCGCGTATATTTGGCGCGTCCTAGACGTATTCTAAATTCTATTATTTTATTAAGGGTTCAGCTCATACATTTATTAGAGTAGCTGCTAATAGAGGAGTACCTAGCTCGCTACTATAAGCGGTTCGACCGTATTGCGACACAATAGCTTATAGCTAAGGGTAAGAAGGGTAGGTCTGGTAAGACTAAGTCCAAGGCCGATAACAACTCCCCGGCTACGCTAGCCCTACTAGAGTAACGCGTAGCGACCGATACTCTTAGGGATATCGCTAATTAGTTAAGATGGATTATAAGTTTAACCTTAATACTTACTTAACGTATACTGACCGTATATAGAACGAGGACCCCCTTATTACTCCTCGCAATAGGTAATTCCCTAGGGACTAGGTTTTATCTAATACCCTATAGTTAACTAGGGGTCAGCGTATTATACGTAAGGACCCTACGGCAGGTATACGTAGCGTGGCCGATAATAAGGCCAATGATTATCAGGTCCCTATTATAGAGGATAATATAGATATAGATAGTTAATTAGCGAGTACGCCGGTAGTACGCTTCCTATTTAGCGTTATAGTATAGCGAGTCGGTGGCTATTATATTTAAGTATTAGGTATATTTATATAATTTTCTTTTTTGGGGCTTAGTTAGGATATATTGATAGTATATATCTTACTAGCGCCTTATATACGTCTTAGTACTGAGCCGCTTTACGGCTATAATCTATTCAACTCTACTTACTTTAAGTATCTTCTAGATCTTCTTACTCCTAGCTCTTCAGGGTTATCTCCGGTCGACCTCTACGCCTATACGGGCTCTATACGTACCGTACGTGATTCGAATTCCTTAATAAGTTTACTAGAGTTTCCTATGTCCTTTTTTAGGGTCTACTAATTAAAGTCTTCTAGGTATCCAACCTATTTTACTAGGTATTAGCGTACGGCTCCCTTACGCCTCGTATCAATAATCTCTTCTACCTCCTATTCCTCTTTACCCTCTACTAACTCTAGTAGGGGCAAGTACTCAATATCTTCCCCTGCCCTCTGGTAGTACTTCTCTAGGAGGAGTACCCTAAATATAGGGTATATTTTCATGGTAGGTAGGAGTTGGAGCCTATAAGCCTATAAGCCTATAGGTTCTATTACCCTAAAGGGCCCTATTATCCGCTAAGATAGCTTCTTACTTAGGGTTTTTAAGCGAAGGTTCTTAGTTAAGACTAGGATAAGGTTACCCTTATTAAATTACATTAGCTTATACTTCTTATTATAAGAGGACGACTGCGCTTCGGTCGCTTTTTACTAGCGTACCGTAAGCTTAGAGCGTAGGAGGTATAACCCCTCGATATAGTCCTTTGTAGCTAGGACCTCCCTACCCTTAGGCCTCTCTTCTAGGTTGAAATGTATCTTAGGGTTATACCTATATATAGCTATAAAGGGGGAGATCCCGGTGGAGGAATACTTACTATTATTATACGTAAACTTAGCAACTAGGAGGAGCTTAGCCTACGCACCCTGATTCTCTAAATAGAAAGCCCTAAGGTATTCCTAGATTATCTAGTTTTACCTCTTAGTTTACCTATCTATCTATAGGTGAAAGGCTATACTAAGGCGTCGCTTAATCCTCGTATAGTAGTATAATTCCGACTAGAAACTTCTAGTAAACCTAGAGTCTCTATTAGATACAATCCCCCTTGGGGCCCCGAACCTTGTGAAGACCCTATCTACTAAGATCTCTACTAGATCTATAGTAGTTAGCTTCTTAGTTACTAGGATGTAGAGCGCTATCTTCGTATAGCGGTCTAGGAGTACTAGCAACGTATTATACGCCCGGCCGGTAACCTTACTAGCCGGGACCCTACTTATAAAGTCTATAGTCAACTCCTACTATAGCCCTTCTAGTTGGGGGAGGGACTGTAAGTCCCTAAAAGGCGCGTACCTCTTAACTTTGGTTCTCTAGTAGACTTCGTAAGTCTTAATATATTCGTCTACGTCGCGAGATATATACGTCTAGAAGTACTTTCGCGTAAGTAAATTATAGGTTCAAGCAACCCTAAAATGGCCCGTAAAGGTATTATTATAGTACAGCCTCAATAGCTCTTGTCTAACTATAGCGTTATTTAGGACAAAGATCTTTCCTTTAAAGGTAATATATCCTAATACTAGTCTTGACTATTAGTAGGGGCCTATCGGCTTATTCAGCAATTCCGCGTGGACCTTACGAACCGTAGGGTCTTCATATTGAAGTTCCTAGAATCCTAATAGTATATTAGATAGGTCTATATAGGTATATTCTCCTTGAAGGACCTTACGTACGCGGATACGTATAGTACCCGGTCTTATAGCTAGTTCCCCCTGGCTAGAGATAGGACAGATTTGGTAAACCTAACTCGTAGTATTACTACTCGATAATAGCGAGACGTATACGCTCGAGTCCGGTCGCGTCCGTCCGGCGACCGCGGTACCTTTATACGGGGTATAAACCAGTTGTATTTCAACCCCCTAGGTCTACTAGGTAGTTAGGCTCTCTACTACTACTATTCTTGGTATCAGCCCCAGCTTCTTCTAGAGGGTAGGGAGGAGGGTACTCTCCTATTATACTAGGGCTTCGTAATTAGGGCGTCTCGAAGGCGCGTCCGCTGGGTTCTTTGTACCTAGCCTATAGGTAATAACGAAATTATAGGCCGCTAGTAATATAGTCTATCGGGCCTAGCGGCCATTTAGCTACTTTAGCTTACTAAACCCTAGGAGGTTATTGTAGTTAGTAAGGACCTTAATAGGGTATATACTCCCTTCAAGGTAGTATCGCCAATACGAGAAGGCCGCTACTATAGCGAGTAGTTCCTACTCGTAGGTTTTATAATTGCGCTTAGCTAGGGTTAGTTTCCTTAACTAGAATATAATTGGGTACCAATACCCGGTATCCTAGGGTTAGGTAAGGATTATAGCGGCTACTACGGTAGAGGCGTCTATCTCTATCCTAAGTCGCCGGTTTAGGTTAAAGTATCGTAGTAGTAGGGCAGTTATAAATACTTCGATAAGCGTACGAAACGCGTACGCGGCCTCTACTAGCTATTAGAAAGGTCTATATTGCTTACTATTTTTCGAGCCTTTAAATAGCTCTATAAGCGGCGTAACGATCCGCGAGTAGCGTACGATAAACCTACGGTAGAAGTTATAGAATCCTAGAAAGACCTAGACCTCTATATAGGTTTTTGGCTCCGGCTATTCCGCTATAGTTGCGACTCGCTTGCGATCTATCTAGACTCCGCTAGTATTAATAATAAACCCTAGGAATTCGACTTCTTCTATAAAGAACTTATACTTTTTAAGGTTACTATAGAGTCCGAATTATCGTAGCCTCGTTAGTACCTTACGTACGTGTCGTATATGTTCCGATCTAGTTTTAGAGTAGATTATTATATTATTAAGGTATACTATATAGATACTATCTACTAATCCGCTTAAGGCCTTATTAATATAAGCTTAGAAGGTTATAGGGGCGTTAGTAAGTCCGAAAGGTATAACGAGGTACTCGAAGTAGCCGTATCTCGTACGAAACGCGGTCTTCTACTCGTCTCCTAGGCGTATTCGAATTCGGTAGTAAGCGTTCTTCATATCGAGTTTAGTATAATAGCGCGCGCCTTGTAAGTGGTCTAGGAGCTCTAAGATTAGGGGGAGCGTATATCTATTTTTAATAGTTACCTTATTTAGCCCCCTGTAATCTATATAGAGCCTAAGGTCTCCTCCCTTCTTTGGTATAAAGAGGATCCTAGCCCCTATAGGACTAGTAGAAGGTCGTATCTATCTACTCGCAGTCGCGTCGCTAAGGTACTGTCGTAGAATACCAAGCTCCTTTACCAAAAGGTTATATATTTTTCCGAAGGGGGGGTCTACTATAGTTTCGATTACGTATTCCGCGCCCTCTACGGTTGGTATACGAGTAGTAAGCTTATTATTAAAGTCGTCCTTAAAATCTTCGAATTCTAGTAGGAGGGATATTATTATCGGTTCCCCTTTATCGAATTCGTCGACGCTTAGGATTGGCGTAATATCCTCGCTCCGGAGTTTAAAGATAGACGCTAGGTCTTCCTTAAGTAATTCTTCAGCTAGGACTAGCTAGACCTAGCTTCCTATACTCTTAAACCGCTATCTTATTTCGCTAGTATCTAATTTAATACCCGCGTTATGTAGGGCTGGTATACCTAAGATATAGCTTTACCCTAGCCTTTCCAATGTATAGAATTCCACCTTAACCTTCTTGGTAACCCCTAGGCAATCTATAGCTTACTAGATTACTTTATATACCCCTAGGCATCCCGCGCGCTCCCCGCCTCCCTATTGTATTGGTAGAGTAGGGATATCGATAGCTTCTAGATCTATTTCGAGGGCCTAGATAGGCCTAATAATATTGACTTCTATACCCGTATCTAAAAGGGTTATTACCGAGTATTAGGAGGTTAGGCTATAGATAATAGCCTTAGTAGTAATAGACTTCCGTACTACTAGCCCTTGCTTCCTAGAACTTGGAAGTACCCGACTTATAGCCTTACTCCCCTAGCTAGGGTTACTCGCGTCTCGGTCCTACGTCGTATGCGCGGTTAAGGCGACGCGGACTCGTTTCCTACCCGTTCGTAGTACTAGTCTAAGGCTAGTTCAGTAATTTCCCTCTCTTTTTTAGGTTCTTTGTAGTTGTTGGCGTAGTAGCCTATCTACCTATAGTTAAAGTACTAAATGGTAGTAAGGTCCTTATTACTACCCTTAGGCTAGATAGGGGTAGAGTTAGCTTTAGAAAGTCTCGAGTTTATAGCCGCTAAGCTTACGGGTAGTCTACTTCCCGATTTAGCGTCGTATTATAGGAGTCGGCGCTTCTAGTCTCTTTCTAATAGTTTAGAGGTAGAGGCCTTCCTCTTATTTGATTCCAAGCGTATAGCTAGCGCGACGATTACGTCTCGGGTCTTAGGAATTTCCTGGTAATTAGAGAGCATACCCCGAATTTCTAGCCTTAGTTTATACTATAGGTAGTTCCTTAGTTAGGTCTCTATATATAGTTTATCTAACTGGGACTCTAGGCCTATAAGGTAAGAGTTAAAGGATATAGTCGACTGGTCTACGCCTTGCTTACTATCTATATAGTATTATATCGCTTCGAGCTGGCGGTTAATAGGGTCTTTAATTAGATCTAATAGGAAGGTTCGAAAGTATTCCTATATTAACTAGTCTTCTAAGAGGGAGGGCTCCTTCTCTACCTATAAGCTATAGGGGGTGCCCTTAATAAACTAGAGGGTATAGGATATTTTCGCAATTTCAGTACTAAAGGTATTAGGTGCTAGGCGAAACGCATTCTTAGTACTCCGGGTCTAGTCGCGGTATACGCGTACGCTTTTCCCTTCGTATAGAGATAATTTCTCTAGTTAGAGTTCCTTTAGGGGTCGGGAGTATTAACTCGCTAGGGTAGAGCTATAGTATCGCGCGGTTTACGACCCTATCTCGAGTTCTATTTCATTTGCTTCCGAGATAAGCTTTACTAGTTATAGCTACTTCTCGCGGACAGCCAGCTTACGCTCCGCTTGCTTAATAGCTGCGTCAATATCTTCCTCGGTTTGGGATTCTATCTCGTCTTGAGATATTTCCCCTCGTTAGTCTTCGCTAGCGATTCGCTCGTCTGTAGCAGTTGACCCTCCTATAAGTCCGCTGCTCTTCGCTCGTGTCGTTCGTTGGGAAGCCATCTCTTACTAGACCTATTAGGTTAGGAGAGCTATTAGAATTATAAAGGGAGTAATGATAACAAGTATAGCAAGAGATGGATTTATAGATAAAAAAAACTAATAGCTAAGGAGGGCCTCCTCCTGTTACAATGCCCAAGTGTTTGTGGGCGTGGCGCGTGCGCCAAGGAGGCGCACGTGATAGTGCTTTACTGTGAGGCGCACGTCTTTGGCTGGCCAGTCCTCACAAGTACCGTTATAATCTCGTAGATATATTGTTACTAGGGACTACTATATAATAATCCTAATTCTCGTTATATACCTAGTAACGATCTCGTTACTAGAATAGTATATAAACCTAACTACTAGGTCGTAACGAGAATCTACGAGATTGTTACCACGTATTTGTACCCGTAGTGAAGTCGTAGTACTCGAAGACAGCAAATCCTCGAAGACAGCAAGAGGCGACGCTGAAAGGAGTGATACCTCGTCGCCGTAGGTTCTCGAACTCACTCGCCACGAGCAACCCGTCGTTTCTTGCTGCGGTGTGCCGTTAATGATCAATGTTGACGAGCACCTGCCGGTTGCGTGAGAGTTGCTTGCTATTCACCTATCGATACTATCAAGAATCTGGAGACTGCTCTACAAATCATATCTTCATGGATATTGAGGCCCCTGCAATCTTCGCGCTCTGATATCGATAGCCACTGGCTCAGGTGTTCTGATACCTCTCGTTCTTGGACCGTGTACCTCGAACTCTTTCGCAGCGTAACGTTGTGCCATGTCCTTTTCTCCGACCAACAACTCTGGCCTGCCAGGCAAATACTTACCCGCCGCCTTCGCCTCTTTACAAAAATAATCCACGCTGCTTTTGAGTTCCCACAGCTCCTCTCCCACCAACTGTGCCTCGGGCCAAGAGGATTCACTGGCCAAACAGAGGTGATTGATGTGTCCACATTGCCATTCAATGTCCCTATGACCTGAATCCATTCATCGTCAATTACAATTAGTGCCCGGCTCTTTAGAAAATCGATGAACACATCGAGATTGGCTCGAGCTAGATTGAGTTGTGGGATGCTGATTTTGAGTGGGAATCCTTCGACTTCTAGTGGTGGAGCGCCCATGCTAAAGAGGACGGCATAGAGGTCGGACATGAAGGTGATCTCCCGTGCCTGGCCATGTATAGAACTACCTAGGTAATATGATAATACGTGTTCGCTTAATGGTCATGTGACAGATCCCTGATACGGATCCCCTCCGGAAGACGACCCTACCGTGGCTATGGTACCCTCTACCGTGTCTACCCTCTGTTACCGTCCTACCCTCTACCGTGTCTACCTTCTATCACCGTCCTACCCTCTACCGTGTCTACCCTCTGTTACCGTCCTACCCTCTACCGTGTCTACCCTCTGTTACCGTCCTACCCTCTACCGTGTCTACCCTCTGTTACCGTCCTACCCTCTACCGTGTCTACCCTCTGTTACCGTCCTACCCTCTACCGTGTCTACCTTCTATCACCGTCCTACCCTCTACCGTGTCTACCTCCTATTACCCTTCTACCTTCTATTACCCCTAGTCACACCTTCTACCGTGTCTACCTTCTATTACTCCTAGTCTTACCTCCCCAAGACTGCCAAGGCTCAACGCTATTCTCGATTCATGCTGTGCTTTGTTGTTTTGCATGCAAAGGAAACACTGGTGGCCTTGAGCTTCAGGTGGTAGCCACCAGCTTCAGGTGGTAGCCACTGACATGATGAACCAGAGATGAGAGGGAGGTGTGGACGTGGTATCAGAGTACACACTCAGTTTCAGCCCATCTCTCTCTCTTATCTTCAATTGTATTCCCCCTACCGAGCACCTCCTACCGCCACTGTCAGGTCGCACAGCCTTGTGCTTCCAAGATGCACAGTCAGCTTTTGACACGACCGTTTAGGACTGGTAAATCCTGGAATCTCGTCATTGATCTACCAAGCCAGCGCCTTTTTGTCCCTAGTCCGGCCTCTACTACTCCTACCAGTAGCTGTGCTGTTACTATCTGCATCACCGGCCCCAGACCCCAGTTATCGCCGACTTTGACTTGATAATGTCACCTGTCGCACGCTGTCTCTTGTTCCCCCTTGTCTCCCTTCAACTCTATTCGACTCTTCTCTCGTTACTCTACATCTCGCGCCTCCGATCTTGATATCACGAGGCGATTGCATCTAACCATGGCTCCCAATCCGCTGTCGGTATGTCTAACGTTCAAATCCTACTTGAAGTCATCTAGCCGCTGACTGGTAACCCCAGCCTTCTGGGGGTGCAGCCCAAGGACCTCCCATACCGAAAGGAAATGGTCCCTATACACCACAGATATGGCAATTTGGAGGCGTCCCAGACGTCAATCCAGATCTATACATTTGTGCTATCTTCCTAGCATTATATGTTCTTTCTGCGACCATACACATGACCATATTCCAAATCAACAAGAAGAAATCGCATCTGTTTGCATTATCGGCAATGACTTTCGGTACTTTAAATCCATCACGGCGAAAGGCCTCCAGCGACCCTGGCTAATAACGAATCAGGCTTTAGTATGTGCCGGATATGTACTTTCACTCTTCGTTTATCCTGGTCTCTCAAGCAGACGAACGCCAGTCTTGCACTGGCAAGTAACATCTTCGTGGCCGCCGGAACACCAATTCTATACATCATCAACCTCGTCTTTGCTCATCGAATAATCCGGGCCCAACACCCAAAATTGGGTTGGCACAAATCGCTCTCTTTGCTTGCTCGTGCTGTCGTGGTCTCAGTGATTGGTACTCTCATTCTCCTGATTTTCGCTGGTATCACCATGTCATTCACCCTGAACACTGCTCTACGACAGAAATGTCGACATATCCAACTCTTCGGAACTACATTCTACACATTCATTGCCTTCCTCCCTATCCCGATGGTGATCATCGGCCTCGTTCTCCCCAAACGTATCCGTACGGAAAAATTCGGCCAAGGGAGATTCCGAACCAAAATCATAGTTCTCCTTACATCCACTCTCCTTCTCTCTCTCCGCACCGTCTGGGGCACGACAGCGGCCTGGCTAGCACCTGTCCCCCGAATCCAGGCTATCCCATGGTATTACAACAAACCGGCCTTCTACTGCGTCCAACTTCTCCCAGAACTACTAGTCGTCTACCTCTACGCCTTCGTCCGCGTCGATCGCCGCTTCTTCACACCAACTGGCCAACGAAACAGTTATCTCCAACTCCCAGGCACGACGCATCGCGAGTCCTCCGCCGCCCTCGGCGACGTGAAAGAACCAGAAACAGCTTACCACGGTTATGTCACTCCATCAGAAACTCACAAAGATGGCACCAATGAAAAATCACCAAATTACTACTCCAAAACCGCAAACTCCCTTACCTCATCAATTTACAGCCCGCTCCGCATTTTCTCAGAGGAAGAACTGTTTTCGGAAACGGCGACGCTAGCAAGTACGTTGAATCCGAATGTACGGTCAACATTTTTCTTCAATGAAGATCGAGACAAATTTGAGTTGGTGGGTGGAGATGGTGATAGTTTCTATCAATATTCTGCAAGTGGGAGTAGGGCGAATGTGAATACGCAGTCGAGATGGAGTTTACAGAGTATGCAGGAGATTATGAGGGTGGAAGAACAACATGATGCTGGTAGAAAATATTGAGAGACGGTGTTCTTGCTTTGGTTTTGGAGTTCCTGGAAACAAGATCCGGTGATGGTTTAGACGTTTCGACAAATCTTGTGTGTCTATAGTGGGTTGCATGGCGCTTGTGGTGGGTGTGCTTTTGGATGATCTGGTTGGGTTCTTGAATGGCGAAGGATAGAGAATGATACCCACGCTCTTTCGCATTTTGCGCAATTTGATGTTGGCGAAGTGCGTGAAGGACGGAGCGCCGGCAGATAGTCGTACTCGTTGGAGAGCATGTAAATGCAAACAAGGAGACATAGGTAGTTAATGTGTAAATATTACCAGCTCTTGAAATACCATCTGTCAGGCTCGAAGATACGATTAGTTACTCGTGTTTTAGTCTTTTTGCGTCCAATCGCTGGATTGCAGGTGTACACCACTGGTATCTGGAACCGGGGCCGTTCACTTCAATCATTCATTCACTCACTTATTCATTCATTCATTCATTCATTCATTCATTCATTCATTCATTGCTATTCCCATTTCTAAGCCTGAGACATAGTTCTAGCCTTCGCTGAATCGCATACTCCCAGCCCCAACGCCAGTTTCATAACAACCGCCACCGTAATCTCCCTTGCCTGACTACCTCAGAACACATGATTTTAGTAAGATTCGCGGTATATATTGGTCGATATTGTGATTGTCGTAAAGCCGGGGGTATGAGGGAATGCCATTGATATCGAGACAGGGCTTGAAACCTGAGGGTTGGAACGATTTAACATCTTACGGAGGTGGTCTTTAGAACACCGAGACCGACAAGGCTGAAATCTATGCATCTTTGTTGGGTACTAAGGTGTGTCTAATCGTGAATAGAGCACTTATTTTCTCACTACTGTTGTCCTGATCGTAGAATTGTGATGTCTATCAGTCGATTTCCATCTCTATGGCTATTCTGCCCGTCGCTATTATAGTCTACCTAGGAGATAACCTTAGCGTGGACCCACTTCCCGAAAGAAAAACCCCCGACGGACAAGGCTGAAGAAATATCAGATATCATAGTAATATCAATCCCTCTCCACAATCATGTCCTACCGGCCTTTCCTTAATCTTTTTGACTGTGCCAATTAAGAATTAAGAATGTCAAGCACAGATCTCATGTACGCGAGATTTCGCGTCTTTTTGAACGTGAATATACGTGTATTTCTATATTCAACAGCTCATTGCATTTACCAATAACCTTTGTAATATCATGCAACAAAGTCCAGCACTTTGTCATCTCTCAGTTATGTTTTAAGCTCTACCTTGAATATTCAGAATATTATAACAGCCGATTCTAATCCTCTACCCTTTCACGAAGCCTAACAACCTTCATCCATCATCAAACGCGTCAACAACGCGTCCTTGCCCATCCTTTCACGACCCAACAACCCACCGCCCAACACTCAAAATGAAGCTATCCACCAACGAACCTCCCCTTTTGAGAAAAAGAGAACGAAGAGAAAGAAGACGCGCCACAAAAAGAGTAAAACTCTCGGAAACAGAAAGACACAATACAGATATGTCGGTCCTAGAGTTCAAAGCAATGGAGGAAGCAAGAGCAAGAGCCCTACAAGTAGCCGCCGAAGCCGCCGAAATCGCTGCCGAAGAAGATGCACATTCCCTTCGCAGAGAGACACAGTCTAAAACCCAGCAAGCGCTGAAAAGAGAAAAAGTGTGTAGACAAAAACAGGTTTCAAACTACGTACGTATCTACCCATTCAAAGTCCCTGGGGACCTAATCTGCAGGTTCTGGGACTAAAGCGATGGTGTTTAGATGCCCCATTCGCCCGAGTTGTATCGATATCGACATCATCTGCATAGATGGCTTCTATTGACTATGTACAATTATGAATCGTCGCGTTCGGGGAATGAGGAGGACGTGGTGGATCCTGGGGACGACAACTCGGTTACCACTTCCGACTCGGATTAGAACAGATACATGGAAGGGATTCGCAAAGCAGTTCATGCCCGCGAGGGGATCTGTAGAGTAGGAAAGGGGGTAATGACTTCTCTGTCTTTATACCATTGTCTTCATTTCTACCGCCAAGTATGAAAAATTTCTGGCCAGAGGTCTTTTTGATATTGCCTGGAATTGGGGAACCTATATTTTACGTGAGTCGGGCGACACAATTCTAGGGAAAAGGTTCAATCCGTAATCCAAAAACAGGGGAGGAACCCGAAACCCACAAACCGAAATCCTGAATTGAGCTCCTTTCCTACTCAATGCTCCATTTTCATACCAATTACCATTACAACGCTGCATCCTAATCCCTAATCCCTTCAAAAATTGGCGTCCCGACTCCAGCAAAACCAATGCCCACTCACCAGCCCATCAACAACCCTTACTCCCCCACCAGCCCTTTCGTTCTAATGACCCAACTCCTCCTACCAATAACCTCCACAGCAAGCAAATAACTAAGCCAGTTCTCAAAGGTTTGGCTAGGATACCTCTCCCTCCCTAAACCCGCCCTTTCCCTAACACTTAGACCCCCAAACAATTCATCCCCAACCGCCAGATCCACCGTTTGCGCATGTGTCGTAGGAATCCTCCTATCCCTTGTTGCAAGCAGAATATCAGTGATGGTTTTGATACCAAGCATATCTTGGACGGCTGTGCCGAGTTTGAGCGTCGGGGTGAAGAAGTTTGCGATCTTGATGGAGAAATCTATCGCGCCGGTTAAGGCTTTGGAGATGCGACCACCAGGACCGAACTCAAGTATGCGGCCGTAGACATCGCCGCTGCCGATTTGGGGGTGGTTGTTATTACGAAGATGATCTCTGAGTCGTGTAATTTTGTCGCCGATGTTCGGGATGAGTGTATGCAACCCATCTTCGAGCTGTATTCCCTCAAGAATGTAGAGGAGAACGAGGTCAGCGCAAACCTCGTTTGGTTCGACGGATTTGGTGAGAAGTTTCGGGATACGGAAGAGTGTCTTCTCAACGATATTGCCTGCAGTGCGGAAGAAATTGAACTTTTGCCGGCCGACATCATAATGGCATCCTGGGAACCACTTTTCATGAATGGCGAGTTCAGGTCGTGTTTTCTCGTATTCCTTTGCTGGATCTCTCTTTGCGCGACACAGCGGAAATGCCCAAAGTCGATCGTGCATAGAACAAGCATGATAAACCTTCTCCACTTCGGTCGAAATGTTTTGATCGTAGAATTCTGGGTAGTCAAATCCGATTCCGGCGTCGAGTCGAGGAATGCCCAAGGAACCAACGGTATCGACAAGGCCCATGAATTTGATAGGACTCACGCGTTTGCCAGTGGCATCGTTGAGGTTCCACGATGCCTTTTTGCGAAACTGAATCATCTTTGCGCTGGTCGGAGCATCTTCCTCGTCCCGTGAGCGATACATCTGGTAAACCTCTTTACAAAGGGATTTGGTAGCCTCAGGTGTGTCTCGCCTCTTGATGATACCGCAGTTGTTGATCATCCCTGCCACACATCTGACCGTATAGCTCCCTCTCGAATGCCCAAATACCCAGACTTCCGTCTCATCATCGAAATGTTCGACGATGTACTGGTAAGCTTCGAGACATTCTTTCCCGATATCGCTGCCGGTTGCTCCGTTGAAGAGGTAGGCGAGGAACGTATCGTCTAGACCGCAGCCATCGAAGTATCTTGCTTTCACTTGTCGAGACGGATCGCTGATTTCGAGAGCGGGTATTGGATCTGCAGCTGTTCTTCTGTCAAGAGCTGGGGTCATATCGATGCCTATCTTTGTTGCTAACAAGGAGATGTTTGTTATCGTGCCTGTCTCTCTGCCGCACCAAGTGCCATCACATAGAACGGCCAACTTTTTTGGTTTATTGCCCATCTTGGAGTTTGCTACTAAATGTATCTGGGAGAGATGGAAGTCTTCGGCTGTTCCATCTCGGTGGTGAGCGGTTGATCGACTCAAGGATGGTCAGGAGTCATGAGGCCGAGTTCATGACCATGGGAAGGGTTGGAAAGAGGACTTACCTCTTTCGAGTTATTGTCAAGCAACATCGGGCACTATGTGCAACCTTCGCAAACAAATGGCGTGAACAGAGCCAGGAGTGCCTGTATTGCTTGCGTGATGAGGCTGGGCTGTGGGGTGTGTGTGTATAGGTACATGATTCGCCTGGCAACTTCCATCCTTTGATTCCCTGAAAGCTGGGGGAAAGGGAAGCAGTCACCGAATACTACACACAACCAATTATTCGATTCCATCCTGGAGGCAAGCTTGCTGACGATATGGAACATGAGAGGCATGTAAACATCACAGAGTTGAGGCCGCGAGAATGTCACTGAGATAGGCGTACGACGATTGTCGCCGCTCATTGACCAGACTTTCCAGCCTTCCCGCCTTCAAGCCACACGTCCTTGGTGAGGAGCATCGCCCTTATCCTGATTTATCGTATTACATACGCCGTGTCCGATCGCCTTTTCTATCATCGTGAATGTCCTAGCTTGGTTTTTCGAAAACGAGGCCGCTCGCTCGAATTCGCAAGCAAATCAAATGCTCCACACCCAGATCTTATTACCTATCGTGAAAGTCACTGGCCGAGCTCTTCGTCCAATGCAGCCCACACCGCCCTCTGTTGCCTCTTCCAAAGCTCAACAGCTGGAGTTGCTATGGAAGCTTCATGTGAAGGTAAGATATCGGGTGTCCCATTCAGCTCCTCTTTACCCAAGCCCGCGAGCATTGTGTCGACCTTCTCCTTCATGCTCTTGACCTTCTCAATCTCGTCCCTCTTTTTCTGGATCTGCTTCTCCATCATCATGATCAGACTCTCCCTTGCTTGGTGCGGTCTGTACTCGTTTATGAGATGAAGCGCATTTTCAAATAGCCTTCTGAGATGCTCAATCTTCCTTTCGTATAGATTCGGATTGACGGAGAGGATTCCCATGAGCTCGATGAAGGACAGAAGGATACTGCGTGCCAGTTGCTTCAAATATCTCGCTCGTTCGTGCGTCCACTCGCTCTCGTCGGCGGTCAGAGGTATGGGCTCGGGGTAGAGCTGCGGAATGCCCATCTCTGACAGAGGCTTAAGAAAATGAAGATTCTGGTCTGGTGTGAGCGATATTGTACGGATCCTCAGCAGACGGTGCGTACCGTTTTAGTGTCGCCGAAGTTCAGGACGATGCCATCCTCCGGAGGTTCTGGCGGTACTAGACATCGTAATTCTGATGGTAAATCAAGTAATATCGAGGCTTTTGTTCTCGGGTTATCAATGTCATGGCCATGGAGTTCCTTGAGGTCCTGCAGTCGTTGTAGATTCTTCTCGGTGAATTGATGGTAGTAAGGCGGTGGTCTTGGGAGCTGAAAGTTCTCGTACAAAATCTCGGGTTGCTCGTCCTCCTCCTGGGGCTCCTCTACGTCGGCCATGTTTTGTTGTTGTTGGGTGGTGGATGCCGCGTTAGCTGGCAGGGTGGTATGGTGGATGCCGCATTGGCTGGCAGGATGGTATGGTGGGGTCAGCAGGGGGCTACCCGCTAGAATACGATATTGCCTCGTGAGTCTCAGGCGGTCCAGCCGTCTTGGACGAAACGTCCGCCAACACCAACACTATGCCGTGATGTGAATTCTATAACCACCCAGTACGCTTCTTGCCACTATACTCACAGGAGCTCCTACAGACGACATGGGCTTCATACAGGCATTTCAACGCTTCTGGCAGGTCAGTGTTGTTCTCATTACTTTTCTACAACTTCAACAACTAACCGATCTGCGTAGAGATCCAATGCCTCAGACTATGTTGGATTGGGTGTTATACTCGGAGCCTACGTCCTTGTGAGAAATCCCCTCAACTCTTCTGCTGTCCCATATTCATGCTCTTTAGATCCAAATCTTCATCGAACCCTTCCATCGCATGTTTACGTTGAACAATGTGGCCATTCAATATCCTCATGCACTGGTTGAGCGGGTTCCAATATGTATGGACCGTGGTAAAGAGCTGAGAATTTGGAGACTAACTTGTTGCAGTCTGGCTATTCGTATACAGCATCGGAGTTCCTCTCGTCTCCATCCTCCTTTTCATCCTCCTTACCAAACGCGACGGCCATAAGATGAATGTCACCATCCTAGGCCTCTTCATAGCGCTATTCCTCACATCCTTCATTACCGATGTCATTAAGAATGCCGTAGGACGACCACGGCCAGATCTGATAGCCAGATGCAAGCCTGAAAAGGGTACACCAGCAAACAAATTGGTCACATGGCGGGTCTGCACGGAAACAGACTCGCATACCCTTCATGATGGGTGGAGGAGCTTTCCAAGCGGGCATAGCAGTTTCGCCTTTGCTGGACTCGGATTTCTGTCCTTGTTTCTGGCGGGCCAATTACACTCGCTACGCCCACGAACCGATTTGGCCAGAGGTCTTCTCGCTCTTGCACCTCTTCTAGGCGCAGCTTTGATCGCCATATCTCGATGCGAGGACTACAGACACGATGTTTATGATGTCACAATTGGCAGTATTCTGGGCTTTCTGGTGGCACATTTCTCCTACAGAAGATACTATCCTGCTCTGAGGAGTACCAGATGCGACCAGCCATACCCTGTCGCATCAGAAGCTATTTCTGGAAGAGGCAAGAGCAAGGCTCGGGACGAGGAGATGGTCGGTTCGGTAAGAGACTTCGACATTGGGGACGAAGAGACGGACGGCGAGGGCGAAAGATTGCCTTTGGCAACTTCAATCTCTCGATAAACGCGTACGTGTTACATCAGTTCAATTTTGCAAAGATACCCAAGCGCGTTGATTGTTTTTCAATCGCAATGCCGTACTCCTACAGCATTCCTCATGAGAAACCATTTTTAGTGTCGTCGATCGCCAATCCCAAGATGAGCCCTGTAGAAATTATCCCTTCCGCACTAAATCCGCAAGAATATTCCATGGAAATGAGGGAGTAGTTCCTTGCGGCACTCGCTAGTGCTTCGAATCAGACATCGTCTAGCGGATGCCGCAAGAAAATACGGTCCAAAATCTGGGGATTCATATTACTCTCAATTTCGACAGCTTCCCCAATCTCCATAATTTGGTGATATACAAGCTGATCCTGGTTGGGGGAATCTCCTTCTCATTGAACTAATATATTCGATGCAATTAATAATGACCCCCGAAGCTGAGGCCGCAGCTTATGCCCTCCCAACTGTAATCTTACATCCTTGTCTAATTTGTGCATACATAGTAATAAGGTCGATTTTCACGCTGAACTACAGAGTATCTCCGTACAGCAATCTCCTTCTCTGCGTCTGAAAGGATCCTGATCGTCTCGCTTCTCTATTCTTAGATAGGTAAGTATCTTATTCATTTCCCTGCACTGGGTGGTAGATTACGGGGGTATGGAAGATCACCATATACCACAGTAATAAGTATTCTTTTGTCAGACCACCATAGTATTTTTACTACTCCGTACTATGGTAGTAGGATAATAGAACACCATTCAGCAGATCCTATTCTATTCTTTGCTCAAGGTTGCTTTTTACGCAGGCCTTGACGGGATTGAATTTGGTCAGCACTATTCGTACTACACATTAGGATTAACGTACTACAGCCGAGATTAACGTACTACACATGCCGACAAACGTGACATGTAGCCAATCAGATAGCTTGAATTAACGTTGTGTATACACACGGCACATATCAACTTCTCTCATTGCTGCATCTCACAGTAATCCAGGGCCAGTACTGTATTAACTACCGGAGATTGAAGACCCCTTTCGGCTAATTTCAAGCTATATGATTGGCTACATATCACGTTTATCGGCATGTGTGGTATGTTAATCTCGGCTGTAGTACGAATAGTGCTGACCTTGAATTTCGTTTTCATCGGTCTTTAAGAAGCCTGTTCTTCTCCCCTCTCTCTTTCTAATGAAATAAGGATCAAGATGTTGCTCCCACCAACCCAACAGCTCCTTTTCTCCCTTCTCCTCGCAGTTTCACGAATCAATGGCGCACAACTCGCCTTCCCAGGCGCTGCAGGCTTCGGCGCCTACGCCAAAGGTGGCCGCGAAGGAAACAACTGCATCGTCTCAACCCTCTCTGACACAGGCCCTGGCTCCCTCCGCGACTGTCTAAAAGAGCCAAACCGCATCATCACCTTCACAGTCGGCGGCGTCATTCGAAGCAAAGAACGCTTCGTCATCCCCAAATCCACCACCATTCTAGGTCAAACAGCTCCCTCCCCCGGCATCACTACCTACGGCAACGGTTGGTCCGCTTCTGGCGCCGATGAATCCATTGTCCGCTATATCAGGGTCAGGATGGGTAAAGAGGGGACCAAAGGTAAAGATGCGATGGGCGTTGCACATGGGAAGAACATTATTTTTGATCACGTGTCTGTCGCTTGGGGCAAGGATGAGACGTTTAGTATTAATGGTGACGAAGCTATGAATATTACGATTATGAATTGTATTATTGGGCAGGGTTTGGAGGATCACAGTGCCGGTAAGTTTTGGGTTTTTCTTTGTGTCTGGTGGTCGGGTGGGAGAGTTCGAGGGAGGAAGTCTGCATGATGTGTTGAAGAATGGACGAGTACGACGTTGGAGAAGATCTGCTGTTGGAGGGAGCAATTTGCTGGGAACGCGATGAGGACGACGCGGAAGAGCTGAAGCGAGCGGGTGAAGTGAAAGAAAGTCAAGGCTAACCTTGGCGTTGCGTAGGTGGTTTGATCCAAACCAAGGGCGGCGTCTCCATCTTCCGTAACCTGTACGTCGACAACAAAACCCGCAACCCAAAGGTCAAAGGAAAGAATGACTTCCGCAACAACGTCATCTACAACTGGGGTGCAGGCGGTGGATATATAGCCGGCGGCGAAAGCGAAGGCGAGTCCAACGTCATCATACAAGGCAACTACTTCATCGCCGGTCCGTCAACAGGCAGTACACCACCGTTTGTAAGAGGAAATGAGAGGTTCCATGCCTTTGTAAGCGATAACTGGCTCGATGGCAATAAGGATGGTAGTCTCAATGGGAAGCTGCTCGCAGAGGGAGATGCTAAGGCATATGGGGGCATGGATTTGGTTACGAAGGATTTTGGATACCCTGGACCGGAGACGATAATAAGTGCCAAAGAAGCGGTGGAAGTCGTGTTGAAAGAAGCAGGGGCTAGTAATTTCCGGGATGCGATTGATGCGAGGATGCTTGAGGAGGTTAGGAGTTGGGGAAAGCTGGGGCAGTTGGTAACGAGAGAGAGTGACCCGCCTATGGTGGGTTTGCTGGAGATGGGTGTTGTTGCGTCAAGGTCTGTTAAAGAGGAGAAGGAGAGCTTGGTGGATAGTGATGGAGATGGGATTCCGGATCATGTGGAAAGAGAGAGGGGATGGGAGGTTGAAAAGCATGATAGTATGACGGTTGGAGATGGAGGATATACGAGGTTAGAGGAGTGGGCTAACTCGTTGGTAGGTCACGGGGCCAGTTCTAAGATATAATCAGATAATAGCATAACAACCCCAGGTCAGGTGGGAAGCTATTGCGCCACAAGATCTGTGTCAGGCGCGTTGCAGCAAGCTATAAGGTGATTTGAAACACCAAACATTCGACATCGCGCTTGGACTTGGCATCAAACCAAACAGTGAGCCTAAGGTGGCACTCGAGAGTCGGTGTTCCTGTTTGGGGATCTTCATTTCCGTATTCGAAGATTCGAGGTCGTACTTCGGATTTCGACATGCATTTCTAACATGAGGGACTCTACGACCTTGGGTGTTGAAATATCCACTGCGAGATCAATCGATTTGATTTAGTAAGTCAGACTCCTTGTTCGTTATAAGGTCGACATAGTTCCGTCGCATGATTTCGTTTCTGTGATCGTAGGCTCCATCATCCAAAACAGGCACTTTGACAAACCTTTTGCGCCTGTTTCTGGCACCGTAAAGCTCTGAGTTTTGGCGCCATCACTCCTTGCCACCAGTGGGCTCCAGAACCGACTGTTTTGATTCGAGTCTAGACGCAAAGTTTTGCACAGCCGTGCTTGAGCGATCAGAATTATCGACTCTCAGGTTCTGCAACGGTATCAACTAACCAAACAAAGCCCGTGAGTGCCCAAGCCTCGAGTACACCTGTGACTTGTGTCCGTTGTCCCAGTCAAGCTGTGGGATGAGTATAAGAATCTTACCAACTTCCATGGAGGATTCCTATCCACAGCTCTAATTCCAATCCATAATCACCACCCTCCAGCAATACTTACGCGACACTGGTTGTCCGAAAACATTCACTTCTCCAATCCAATCTAATTCCATCCAACAAATTTTAATCCGCAACCATGCTTTACAGCACTATCGCCTCTTTCGCCCTCTTCGGTGCAACCTTCGCCGCTCCAGTTACCAAGCGTGACTTGCAGACCATCCAAGCCAGCATCCAAACCGTCGGCACTGCCCTCACTGCGCTCGATGGCTCCGTCAAAGCCATCCAGGTCCCAGGCGATGCCATGAAAGCCCTCGGCATGTCTATGATGGTCAACCAGGCCCTCGCAGACGCAACCACTAAGATCATCGCTACCCAGCCCATTACCTTGACCGATGCCCTTACTCTCCAGCAGTCTGCTCAGACCTTGACCGCAACCGCGAGCACTGCCGTCACTAATCTCATCGCCAAGAAAGCCATCATTCAACAGGCTGGTGCATCGGCTGCTACACTCCAGAGCTTGATGCAGCAGAAGACCGCTTCTGATGCTCTGGCCAAGGCTGTTGTCGCCAAGGTTCCAGCTAATGTGCAGAGCATTGCGCAGCAACAGACTGCTGCGATTGGCACGTCCTTGGACAAGGGCATTGCGGCGTTCAAGTAAGCGAACCGATTGGAAAGTCTGGCTCTGATACGAAACGGGACGAGGAAGGGAAAGCGGGAGGAATAAATGGGTGTTTCGATGGAATGAAAGTTCGTCTGTAGCAATGTAGTCTTAATTTGTTTCCAATATGATCAAGACCAGTTTTCCAGTTACTTTTCAAGTCCTTGGAGAACAGACAACTTGTAGATTGAGTCATTTGAAAAGTACGAGTTTGGAGATTTTGTTTGTGCTGCTTAGACACAGATGAGACTTCGAAACAAAAGGAGACAAAACCGGGGACGTAGAGATTCTGAAAAGCGGACTACTCCAGGGACGGCAAACTCCCATTCTCGTCTTTAGATCCTTCTGCATTGATGAAAAGATCTTAAGCTGGATAGAAGCGTGGACGAGCGAATGTTGTAGTCAATGAAAGATGCAGAAATAAGAATCGTAGTCGAAGAAACACGCTAGCGTGGGTTTAAATTGAAGCTAACTACTTTTGATCAGGTCAAGGCTCTGGACCAGGCTACAAAACCACGCATGGACCCTGCGGTCAAAATACTCGGGCTACTTTGGTGGGCTTATATCATCATCATAGCCATCCTACTTCTTATCCATGCAACCATTTGCGTGATTCGTGATTACTGTAGTGCCAAGGGAGCGGGTAACCCAAACCAGCCACGCTGGTAGAGCTTCACGTGTGCGTTGTGCAATGCCTGATATGAGGAGAGGCCGACTATCAATACTCATCCGAAGCCTTCTTCAATATCATCTCCCTCTCCCATTTCTCTCTCCACTCTTTCTCCTCATTATCCGCGTCAAGCAGCTTCTCCATCTCCTGTCTGATTATCTTCAATCCTGCCCACTGCAACGTCAAATGTACTTCTTGTTTTTCGGTCCTCTCCTGCTTCATGCCATCATCGCCATAACCAAACATAGTTCGACTGCGCGTTAACAGCTTCGGTTCCAGTATTTCCCAGGGTACTCGGATCGGGAACGGCTCTAGCTTTAGAAACCAATCTCTTGGCAGGCATGATAGCTGCTGGAAGTGCTCGACGTAGAGTCTGTGGCGAACTCGATGATCGGAAGGACCCACGAAAGATAACGTTGGTGCAAGCGGAAGGAGTTTGAAGCGGTCGACTGCATGCTTCATCTTCATTCGGTCATCCATTGTTATCTGTTGTTCCTGTTAGTAAGTGGTGTCTGGACATGCTGGTGGAACAATTACATACGACTACAACATGGACTTTCTTGTTGACATTGTTGCGAGCGCAATTTGCAAGCAGTGGGCTTAAAACGAGCACAAGTTGCCCAGTCTCGAGATCCTCGAAGTCTGAACTCAGGATGTAGAATTTGCCTCTAGGATATTGCTTTTGTGAGATATCCACCTTGAGCTCCTCCGGAGTTGCGATTTTGTCGTCCTTCTTGGCCTCTCGCATTGCCTTCATCCTAGCAGTCTTGAGGGCCTGCTTTCTGGTCTTTTCTTCCTTGAATATTTCGGAAGTGAAACCGATGAGTGGTTCCTCCACCTCGAACCAGTTTGTTTCAGCAGCTTGCCTTGGCATTGGGACATGCGTTTTCATCGCAATGACTCTCCTGGACGTCAATTCTGACTGCAGTTTGATGGCGGTGTCGTTGATCTCCTCAGCAGCTTTCGCTTTCTTCTCCGCTGTCTTTGCTTTCTCCAGCTTCTTGTATTCCTCGGTCTTCTTTGGCTTTCCTGTCCTCTTCTGTGTCTTCACGTCCTTGGTTATTTTCTTTTGTATTGCCATAATGTCTTCCCTTACCACTGGCGCGGAATCGGCGAGTGCTACTTTAAGCTGGCGCGGGCACAATTTTCCGTGGTCTTTGGCGATCCCTGTCGCTTCGACCAACGCGCCAAAGGGCATCTTCAGAAGGCTTTCTCCCAGTCGTAAGTATGAACCCGGAGGTATCGAGAGAGTACGGTAACTGTTGGCTTTGATGAGTTGGACCTGAGGCTTCTCGGCCTCAGATCGTATGCGCTTCACGTCCACGGGGTACTGGAAATTAATCTCATTGCTGTGATCGATGTCCTTGTCTTGGTCTTCGTTGTTTGGACAGATAGAGTAAGTGTATGGTGCGATGGAATAGTACTTTATCGTGTCGGTTTGGTCTACCTCCGTGGTTGTACTAGTAGCGTACATTGTGACCTTCGTCAAATTAGCGTTGGCATACCCACCCAAGCAGAATACCTACCAGTGCCACGTAAACCATCTTGTTGGCATTATGTATGTTCAGTACCAACACAATCTGCCCTTTGGCTAGTTGCAAATCGCAGTCGGAGTTGTCCAGTGTCGCAAGCACTTCTTCTTTCACGACAAACAACTTGCATACCTGGCTCATTCTGTCTGCGGTTGTTGGTGGTCTCTCGTTGACGATGATATGCGTTCTCTATTTTTTGTTATCTTGCTGTGTTAGCATTCGATCAGCGCTAACGAAATAGCTGACCTCAACACAGAATTGAATTCTACTGCAAGTGGATTCGTAGACTGTGATAGGGTCTTCCCAGAACTCTCGGAGTGACAAGACAGACTGCTTACAATAGGGCTGCATCTGCATGCCACCCTACTTAGCGAATTGATCGAGGGCAGCATGGTGGAGCTACTTCTTTTTGTTAGTACTCTGAAGCTAAGTGATCAAGCCAGACCATATATTTCTAATATTCTGCATGTCATGTTTGATATCTTACCAACTCTCCTCCACAAAGGCCGTATATATGATTTCCCCACCTCGAAGAAACAGCAAACGCCCGTGAGACACAAAGTAAAGAGAAAACTCCCGCAATGTTCGCAGCGATCGGTCCGACGGGGCAAAAGCAGAACATCGACAAATTGCTCCTCCATCCTCCAAACCAGGTATCGTGTAAATTCATAGTAATCATTCTTTTCTTCAACCCACCAGCCGCTTACATCCCGTCGCTCAGATATCCTCTACCTCCGCAACAGCAACGAGATGGTCATGTTCCAGGCCTTCAAGGAATTCACCAGCAGCAGTAGCGACCGCATCAGCTCGTTCTCTAGCCTCAACTTCCCTCTTGACTCTCAATCTTTCTCTCTCTCTCGCGGCTTCGATGGCGGCAAGCTCTTCGCCACGAACACACTGGGACTTAATCGCAGGTTTCTGTGCACAAACAGGGCAGTGATATATACTCGTGCAGAACGAGCAGGGGCATTGCGCTGGCGTATTAGGTGCTGTGAGACAGAACTGTCACATCATCAGGACTCGTACATTAACGTCATCAAGAGAGAAAGAGAATCATACCTCGCAGACCAGAACATTGCACTCCCCGCACTCTCTCATAGCAACGCTGCACCTGCCCCTGATGTCTCCAACAGGTCGGTCCTGCTGGCAGAAATAGGCGCCACAACCCTGCCATTGAACAGGATGGCACCCACCGGGTTGCGCAGGTAGCAAAAAGCGTTTACGATGTTCTTCCATATTTGCTGCACTAACTCCCTCATGCATCGTTGCCACCGCAGCACGATCCTGCAACCCAGACAGCGAGACCGAACGCTGCCGTGGTGTTGCCGATGGACCTGGGACAGATCTAGGAGGTAGTGTTGCGAGAGTGGCGGTCATATCGAAATTCGTGATCGAGCTACTAGGTCGATCCGAGGGAACACCAGGAATTGACGGGACGGGCGGGACAAGTAACAATTGGGAACTCTCCGCCGAACTAGACGCGATCGAATTGATTCTCGCCATTTGACCGTCCGTTTCAGCGCCCAAATCTTCCCATTCGTCACCTGGCATCGGCGTACTCGTTCCGCTTTCGGTGGCCTTGAATTTCGGAATTCGGAGCCTGTCCCAGGCTTCCCTCCGCTCTTGTGGAACATCGACAGGTGGATTACGCATGAAGTCTCTCTCAGTCTCCAAATCTCTGTACCCACATTTTCGGACTTTGAGACCGCGAAAATCATGCTCCTTGCACAACGGTCGATCGCAGCCGCGACAAGCAACCTTCCACCGAAATGACTTGTAGCATTCCTGACAGAGACTGCGCGGGCAAGTATTGGTCTGCAACTCAAGGCTGTCCCGAAGGAGATGTGGCAGAATGTCAACATTCTCGCCAATAATCTCCTCGTACAATCGCATATTCTTAAGCTTCGCAATGTTTTCCGGCGGCACAAGTGAGTGGATGAAGTCTGGGTCCTCGTACTCTCGTTTCTTGGGAAGCGGGACAGCACGATACCGATCAGAACCCGCACCACCAAGTCTGGGTCCGAGAAAGTTGACACCGCCGCCACCCGAGAATGCTGGTTCGAGACAACACCAATGCATGTTGAGTTTGAGAGGCATAGTGAGAGGTATGGGCAGGAGTGGAAGATTCGAGCCATTTCCAAAAGCCATTGCCATTGTGTCAGGATCGTCTGAGTCCGAATCATCAGGGAGTTCGTTCATCATATTCGGTGATCGAGTGGCTCCTGGCGCCCACCAGTATCGGTTCCGCTGCCGATTCACTGCAGGACGGCGGGGTTGCGGCGAATGATAAGTAGATGCAAAAAGCATGTGATCAGCAAAGCCTTGCCCATGCATTGCAAAGCCGTCGGGATATGGTGGCATGGCCGTAGACTGGCGCGGTTTTGTCCTTGAACGAGGAATAGGTCTATTGAAAGCGCAGCTGCCACAAAGCGTTTTCCGGCAACCCATGCAGTGCATCTTGATGCTACACGTCTCGCACCGTTCCAGTATGTCGTCTCCGCACTGCTGACATTTGACATCCTCAACGAAAACTGTGTGGCTTTGCCTCAGATGTGATGGAAGGTATTTTCCTTCTCCTCTAGCTGAGTCCTTCTCCGTACCCAAAGCCTCTCCATCGTGTCCCAGCTCATTATCTTCCCATAGTCTACCATCCGGTCTGTGCTCTTGTGATACCGTTTTCTCTCCAGATGGCCCGATCCTGTTCCCCGATCGCCATAGCCTGTCAAATGGCACCCAAACTTCAAGTGTCCCCGGTGTGGCTCGCGTCCCGTGGTAGTCCTTCCTCCTGTAACACCGTGCACCAGGCGTAGGGCACCAGGCTGTATCCGTCCATATACCCAGCTGGTGGCAAATATCGATCAATTCATGTGTAGGTTCCGAATCCGAGTCCCTTCTCATTAGTGAACTCGGCAGATAAGGCCGCCGGCGGTGATGCCGACATCGATACGTGTATAGACTCTTCAGGGCCAATTTCTCTGCCCAGGGATTGTGATGTGGGTTGTTTAGTTGTAAAAATGGCACGATGTGATATTTGATAGACACATTCTTACAGCCTCGAACGGAAAGATGCTCCAAGGTTGACTTCCTTTTGTTTAAAACGTCCGAGACCAGGGCGACGCCGGATACGGCAGTATTGCAAAGATCCAGACTCTTCAGTATCGTCGCGTGTGGTATAATCTTCTGTATAAGTAACCCATCGAGCGCATATGCTTTCGACTGTCTCTCTTTCGACTCTGGAGTTTCGATGCCCGGTGAGCCCAGAATGACGGTAGGCTGAGGAAGGCGAAACGAGAGTGTCCTCCACGCCAGGGGATATCGCTGTAGAAAGTTGCGCAGGTAAACGGAGGTATGCGAAAGATCGAGGATGGATCGGGTCGGCAGCTGGGCGAGGAGAGATTCGAGAACGGGAGGATGGCTGGTAAATACGCGTTCGAACGGGGATAATTCCCGCTCAGGGCGGACAAGACATGCGCCCTCCTCTTTCTCTGCTCCCACAGTCGACGGCGGTATAGAGTTCCAGAATGGCGAGACTTCGGTCGACGAGGCGGCCATTGTAGTGACCGTTGAATGGTGAGATGAAGAGACACCACCGCTGAGGTTAGGGTTGGGGGCGGCTGTGGCTGTGGTTCCGTCCTTGCCAGTAGTGCTGCAGAAGTGAAGTTGTAAGCGTTTGGCCAGCTCAGAGCCCTTCAGACAATCTTCTCTGCGCAGAATGCATGGGACCATATGCGGCACTGTTTGGGGGGGGGGGTGGCCTTCAAGTTGCGCTGGTCGTGTGCTGTTCGGCGAGTCGCTACCTAAGGACCGGCGAGTCGCTACCTCAGGACCGGCGGTCTACTCTAAGCGATTGGAGACTGACAGAGCGCTGACTTCAAAGGAAAATAAGCCTATATAGGACAAAGGATGCATTGGTTATCTCCGTGTAACTATAACACAGCCTCTTACATCTGAACAGCTGACCTCGACTGCCTGTGCCAGTTGCCCAGTCCTATCGCCGCTCACTATCATCGCCTACGACATATCCTCGCGCCAATCCACGTCTGCCTTGCTCCACTACAGACCCTCCAGTCTCACCTACTCCCTCATAAGCAACCGAAAAGTCGCTACCCAGGCCTTGCCATGTCCGTGCCGTCCGCAAATACTCCGCTCCAGGCGATACCACTCCTCCAACATGCGCCAAGTCTCCATTTGCACGTTTGATCATTGTCTTGCTAGAAGCCGGTGCAGCCTGCTGGTCCGATTCAATCTGTACCTGGCGATTCGCTGTGTGCATGGGTCGAGAATGCGAGACATAGCGACCAGTCCGCAGGTCAAACTCAGGCGCCTCGGATTCAGATTCCGAATCCATGTCTCCGTTCAAATATTCTTCCTCTTTGATAGCCTTCTTCCGTTGAACGACTCCTTTCGCTAGAGTGCCCTCAAAGTCAGCCTCCCACTCCCCTGTCCATACCCTCTCACTATCGTCTTGCAAGGCCAATCCAAGCTCGAAAGGAGTGATCAGAGGTCTATAGAATTCTTTGCTCTCTACTAATGAACTCTCCCAACATCCGATGACAACCCAACCGCCAATTTCTGAAAAGTTTGCAATTTTGGCAGCATTGATCTTTCCCACTACGAATGTGTAACTTTTCTTCCCAGCTGCCGAAATCTGTTTCTTGACGTGCTCCAGAATCTCCAGGTAGTTTTTGACCGACAGCGTGTTGATGAGAATGCCGTAAATGGAAACCGTGGAGAGTGACGTGAGCAGCGCATACCGACGCCGCAGAGCCATTTTTGAGGAAGCGAGAACAGCCTTTCCTGTTGGACCAGGCATGTCTGCCGGGCATACATGGATGTCTCCGACACGCGAAGAGAGTGTCAGTAACAGCGCAGTGGGCGGCTGTCCTATGTGAAATAATTGATAATCTTGTAAACCCGTAACACCTTTGGGCACCGTTCTGTTCGGCAGCACCGAAGAAGGATCGTGTATAACCTCTGTAGCGAAAATTCCAGAGTATCCTTCGGCTGCCAGCGCCTCATGTATCCGCGGTATGTGACAGGCAAATGGTACATCAGCCATCAACAAGATCTTCCCTCCCTTTTCTTGATATGTCTCTCGAAACACATCAACAAGCCCCTGTACGTCCACTGATCCCTCAGTGAAAACATAAATCACCGGCAATCTTGCCGTAGGTGAGAGACAAGACCGTCCATAATGCACCACAACCTCCGCATCAACATGCTCAGCCGCGATCTCATCCACACAGCAAGCTCCGTAGGAAGTATCCCCAAGTATGCAAAGCTTCTCCTGCTCCCCCTCTTGACCGTTCAAAGACAATTTCGATACATCCACTTCGACGGCCTGCTCATTCGTATCTTGCCCCTTGACCCGAACTTCTCCCTTTTCAATAACATCCTCGTTCTTCCTCGCCTTTCTCAAACCAAGTGCCAGCTCTCTGTACACCCTCGGCGCATCCACGAGCATCTGATCCGGGAACTGCAACGCAACACGCTTCCATTTTCCCTCCCGGATCTCACGAATTGTGCGCTCGATCTCATATGTAATGTATAGCTGCTCGTGCGAGAGCTTGACGACATTGGGGAAACCGGTCAGTTCGGTGGGGTCTTCGAAGACGTGGGATTCGGGCGTTGACAGTACGGGCGCGGTGGTGGGGTGAGTTGTTGTCATATTCGAGGGTAGAATTTGGGCGAAAGGAAGGGCGAGAGTGGAGAAATTGCTTTGAGAAGTAATTATATGTGTTGTCCAATTTTCGGGCTTAGGTATTTTACTTGCAGATTTAAAATCGAGCGAGATATATCTGCCCCATTGAGGGTGAAATTTGCCAGAAATTCAGCAACATGGAGTTGACATGGAAATAATTGTAACATATAGGAAATTCTTTTGGGGAACAAGATGCCTGGTGTGGATCACATAGCCGATAACGGCGAAAATCATTGTAATGGTCTTGCGAATGGCACTTCCCAATGGCTTCCAATTATCGCTACAGGGATTTCCAGCAGCAAACAGAGCCAACAGTATACCGAAAACGACTACTCCCAAAACGCCATACAGAAGACCCAGCTATTCGCAAGCAGACCGCATAGAATACACGCTCTCCAGTCCATTAAGCTTTCAGGACCCGTCCATCGACGACCCATTGACCATACTTATTCTTCGTGACATTGCTATTCCCAGTTGTCCAATTGCCCTTCCTCACCGGCCTATCTGTGCCCATCCCACTCGGATATATAGCCTCCATCTTCTTCCTGCCCTCGCTTTTCGCCTTGTCCGTTCTCATCCTCTCTTTTTCAAAAAAGACATACGCGGCATAGTAAACAGGATTTGTATTGCCAGCATCAGGTCCCGCCATATTCCGGAACCGCTGTAGCTGCACGGATTGTATCGTCTTCGTCTGTGTGTGGTACTGGGACATCAGTGTCCGGAGAAAGGAGGCTTGCGGTTCTGGAGACTTCTGTAGATACGCATTGATCTTTCGGCGAATGTCGTCGCAGGTATCATAGACTGAAACGGAATCGCTGTATTCCCCATCAAGGGTGATAGTCGCATGAGCTGTGGCAATATCTGCTGCACATGGAATCGCCGTCGTGCTCGTCACGCTTGGTGAGGAAGACGCAGATCGAGCGCTTACTGTTGACACGCTCCTTTCACTTCTGGCTTTCTTTGAGGTTGGAATGGGCATGCCCATCGCCTCGTATTTTTGAAAGTATTGTAGCGCGCTCGTGTAGGTTTCGCTACCAGCTCCCTTTCGCGGCCCATTCTGGCCCATGAAACGGTAGTAAGCTGGCGTGCTTACTCCAATCAAATTTGCAAACTCGATGACTTTCATGCCCGAGTCGATCAGGCTGCGAATTTTGCGGCGGACTTGATCACAATCGTGAGTGAGTCGAATAGGGCCGCCGGGGCCGTCGCCTTGTTCGTCTACGAGTATACTCATGGAACGTTTCTTTCCATTTGCTGGAGAATGTCCTCGAGGCGTGTTAGCGGACGATTCGGCTAGCGGAGGTCGATATTTGGCCAGTGTAGAGAGTATATTCGGGTCATGCGCTCTCTAGAAGAAGTGGAAGGTGAGTTATTGGCTATTGTAGTAATGCCTTCCAGTCGACTCACATCTGCCGGTATTTCGAGCTTTGCTGGTGGATCACCAGGTAAAGAGGGAACAAAATATCGATTTTCGTCTTGTGCCACAGACGTGATCTGCCACTGTCCCATGAGGTGGTCGAATTGATACGATACCATTGTGATGCAGAGGCCCTCCAGCAAAATAGAAATTGAATGAATAGACGGAAACGGACCAAGATGGACTCTACGCGACAGAAAAAAGAAAAAAGGGAGGTGGGAGGCGCGTTGTATCACTCGACTCACGTCACATTGCCCAAAGCTTCAAACCTCCTTTTTCCTAATTGTGGCGTCGTCTATGGGTTGCTCTTTTGCAGATGGATGAGATGTGGGCAGAGAGACGAGAGGGTGGAGCCGAGCCAGATTCCACGTCGTTTGTACGTCTGTGACACGGATGCTGGGGAAGTTAAATTGAATCTTGCTCGGTACTCGTACTACGGACGTAGAGGTCGTTGGTTGAAGGTACGTACCGAGAACCCCTCTTACCACGTATCCATCTCGGGTTCCGGTTCCTGCAAGGGATGCTCACTTGTGATAAGTCTTGGTTGCTGGTACGGGCAATCGCTCTTCACAGGCCATCGTTGGTCGGGGATTGGTTGGTGGGTGGGTGGGTGGACATCGTAACAGTTCCATTCCGTCTCTCCATCAACCCATGGTGTCCGCCAAGGATCAGCTTGGCACGGTCACGTATCCGTATTACGGCGGGAAGATTGATATACTCGCAGCCTCGCACTGTGGAACAGTACACAGTATCCTCCACTGTGAATGGCACGGTATATCGCTCTCGGTATCGAACCTGTGCTGTGTTTCCAGCAGTCTCATGGTTCACGGCTCACGGGTAAAATCAGGTAATATATCAATCCATTAATTGCATGTCCCGTCTTGACCTCGGTGTTTGGAAAGACATTGAGATTGTGCGAGGAACGCCCATCCTGTCAGAGATAGAGTCACAGAAACAACTCCGAGTCTTCTCTGGCAGTGTCTCTGCTAAGGTGGCACTCAAGCTTTGGGGGAAGAACTTGAAAGATCCCAGCCATGATGATAGCTTGACAAGGGGCTTCCCTTGAGACTGATCTTTGAACTTTGAGTCGAAGACGTCTAACACTGAATAGTGCTGGGCTTCCCTTGAGACTGAACCATATAGCGAGAATGTCACGGTGCTTCTCCAAAAGCTTCAAGCCCTCGGAAACGTTGTCCCTCATCACACTCATTTTTCTCTAGCGTAGTAGCATGATGAAATCCGCTCCTTTCGCAACAGCATTGCTTTTGTCCTTTCAAGCCATTGCAGCACCCTCTACTCAGCCTGCGGGATGGACTTCGTTGTCCGTGACTACGAGACAGGATACACTATTCTGCCGACGATTCCCAGATACCATCAGCAGCGACAACCTGGGTTTGCGAGTCTTCGCTGGCAACGCAAACGTGGAATTGACATGCTGGAAAAAGGCTGCCATGGATGTGCCCGCAGGACGTGTGAAGCAAAATGGGCTTTGGATCAAGACCAGTCTAGGCTGCTACGTCAATGATGCAGATATCAATCCTCGCGTAAAACACAACTTCCAACAGAGATTGGAACAGTGCCCAGTTCAAGCACATTTCGTCGGAACATTGCAATCACAATACAAACGAGAAGATGACTGAGCGTATATTAGAACATCCCACGGATACTCTATCCACCATCCGTGACTCCCTCATTCTTTTTCAATGCTTCTGACTTTCCCCTTGTCTATCCTGTCGCCGGATCCGGATATTGTCGCCTCCTTACAACGCCCACCGTCCTCCAAGCCCAGTCCGCTATCCCAAAGTGTTGCGTGAGCTTTGTTCGTTCTGCATCTGTTGCTGTGATTTCACCACATCATCTGTAGAGGGCAACAGAGATTCATTTGACGAGCCACAGCTGTCTGAAATAGCACCCTTCATCTTGGAAGAGATGAGACACAGCGCCTCTCGAACTGATGTGATTCTTGGTTGGCCAAGCTCGTATCTTCTGATGCAGACGGGTCCCTGCCAAGTGCAGAGGCCGCATCTCCAATTCTGTCTCGAGCATCCAACTCAGTTTCTGGATGGAGGATATTTTCAAGGCTCCATTTCCTTAGGACGTCCATCTCTAATTGGCCTTGTTGTGGTTCCCACGACTGGTGCCTGCCCGGCATCTTGTCCATCCGTGGGTGTAGAAGAGGTAACATTTCATGCGCAGCCCATGCTATCATTGCTGCGTTGTCGGTACACAAGTCTATTGGAGGAATGATTATTTCCAGATGTGCTAAAGAAGGCTGGCTTTGAAAGACGTGACGCAAGTACTGATTCGCTGCCACACCACCTGAAATTACGAGCGCATTGGATATCGGTGTGGTCGGCGTGATCTCATGCGCTACACGTTCTCTCTCGATCTGCAATGACACGCGACTGGCCAGATGCTCAAAAGCGATACGCATGACTTCTCTAGCCAAATATCGAGCTTCTTGTTCAGGCATCGGAACCTTCCTAGGCTGTTTGCACAGCCTGCCGTCCACCCATCCTTTTTCAGCTACTCGGGTAGCAAATGTGACCAACCCTGTGTAGCTGAATTTCATGGATTTGCTCTTCTGTCCACCCCGAGTCGCAAGCAAAGGAACTGGAAGCTGCCACCCGTACGGGCTCTGAAAAGCACGGACACCTCGACCACGGCTTAAAGCCGTTTCGTCGTAGGCATGTGGACCAGGGATAGGAAACGCAAAGGATTCCAGCAATCTGCCGTAGGATACATCTTTGGAGGAGTCTAGTAGAGACTGCGGTAGTATACTTCGAGCACACTTATCCAGGCAGTCACCAATGGCGATATCATCGGTGTTGGCCAGGATACTATGATTGGCGATGCCGGTAGAATGAAGTAGTAGAGTGTGACCGCCAGATATCAATAAGGTGAGGAATGGAAAGGCAGGCTGCAGCCCAACGTTCTGCTCTTTCGGAGAAGTATACTGTTCCAAGGCAGCACATAACCTCGGGGTGAGAGCGTGTGCCTGCATATGATGTACTCCAATCAAAGGCACATTCCTACAACACTGCCATTAGATGTGGAAATTTTTTGCGGAAAAACTGCAGTTACCATGCCACTGCTAGTCCCTTGGCTGTATCAAGGCCAGCCATCAAACTGGACCGCATTCCCGGACCTCTTGTCACGGCAACAGCATTGGGCTTTTCAACACGGAGCCCATTGGACAAGAGTAGCTCATGCGAATTCAGTACGTCGTTTCGAGCAGGAGGAAGAAAATAAAGTGCTTTCTGAACCAGTCCAGAGAGGTGCTTTCGATGAGACTCGAGGGCTACGAGAGGGTGTATGCCACCATAGGCGAGGTTGTTGGAAGTGATCTTTTCATTATACAGTAGTTCTGCATGTTGTATGGGATATTTAGTGGTCTCTTTGACATGGAGGATTGCGACAGCTGTCTTTATGGAATTAGGCATTGTAGCGAGTATGGAAACAGTACCTACATCATCGCAAGACGTCTCTATAGCCAGGATAGTCAAGTAACGCCGCTGGGGAACCTTCAGCCATGGTCGGGGTCGAGAGCGTCGGGAATACACAGGGAGGGAACTGCAGTACGGAGCATAACGACGTGCTAGCATGGAGGGACGGACATGAAGCTGCCAGGCTCAATAATGACGGTTGTGGACAATGGTAAGCTGGTGGGGACACTTCCGGTCGAGGATATATTTTTGCTCTGCGTAATTTACATACCGACTGCAAAATTTTCATACTCGATCCCCAGACTGGAACCGGGGGGCTGCCTATTGAATACTGTGGTGGGGTTCATTCAAGGATTCAGGGACTCGTTCAGGGGACTCGCCCACTGCAGGCAACTCATTCGGGGACTCGCCCACTGCAGGGAACTCCTTCGGGGGACTCGCCCACTGCAGGCAACTCATTCGGGGACTCGCCCACTGCAGGCAACTCATTCGGGGACTCGTCCAGGCAACTCATTCAGGGGGATCCCCTAAAGAACAGGCAACGGCACGTGTTTCCTGGGCCAATGACGTGCAGACACCTCTCCGTCCATGGTGAGAATCATTACTTCTACACATTCCCATGGCCGCCTCTCTTCCCCCCACAATGCCCCCCCCATCATGGCCGATGTCAGCAAGAAATCAGACGGGCCCACGCCCGAATCTGGCTTCGACTACACCCAGCTGCCGGATTTTGACAATGACTTTATAGACGAGGAGGGCATGATCGCCTTCGCTAGAGCTCTTGCTGCCCCAGATACCTCGCCCTCACAAGAGGATCTCACTGCCCCAAATGCCGTCCATGGCTCCAACCTATTCATCACAGCCCTCAACGATTGGCGCCCTGTCCGCCAACGCGTACGTCGGAGGAAGAAGAAGCACACCCCGCGACGTGGGAAAGACGAGACAAGAGAAGGATTCGTGTATGCCCTTCTGAAATGGCCCCTGCTATTCGGGATATTCGGCTGGATTACTTTTCTCGGCATATCTTACCTTTTCACACGCCTTTACATCTTTCTCTATGAGCACTGGATCACATGGCGAGGGCGGCGGAATCGTCTGCGTCGTGAGCTACGACGTCAAACCACATACGAGGACTGGGTCGAGGCTGCTAAAGATTTGGACAAGTTCCTGGGCAATGACAAGTGGAAGACCGTGGACGAATACGCGTACTACGACAGCAAGACTGTTCGTCGCGTCTTGTCCCACATGTCAAAATTTCGGGAACAGGCTGAGATTGACGAGGAGAATCCCGCGTCCGATTCGCACGCAATTGATGAGCTCAGGAATTTGGTTGAGGCCTGCGCCAAGAACAATTTTGCCGGCTTGGAGAATCCGCGCCTGTATAGCGAGACCTACTATGGCACAAAGGACTTGGTCCAGGCATTTGTCAACGAGATGGAAACATCGCTGTCACTGCTTCTTCGCACTGCTCGACTTGATGCAGAGAGCAAGCGGCTGTTGTTCAAGCATCTGCACACCAACTTTGGCCGGACTGCTCTGTGCCTCAGTGGAGGGGCTACCTTTGCATACTACCACTTTGGCGTTGCGAAAGCACTGCTCGATGCTAACCTGCTGCCCGACGTCATTACTGGCACATCTGGTGGCGCGTTGGTGGCTGCTTTGTTGGCCACAAGGACTGACGATGAACTGAAGAGGCTTCTCGTGCCAGCGCTCGCAAATCGTATTACTGCTTGTTCCGACAGTACTATGACATGGCTGGTAAGATGGTGGAAGACTGGTGCGCGTTTTGATAGTGTCGACTGGGCACGTCGGGGGTCTTGGTTCTGCCACGGAAGCATGACCTTTCGCGAGGCATATCAACGAACAGGACGTATCTTGAATGTTACATGTGTGCCATCAGACCCACATTCGCCGACGATATTAGCGAATTACTTGACTTCTCCTGATTGCGTGATATGGTCAGCTATCATCGCCTCGGCTGCCGTTCCTGGCATCCTGAATCCTGTAGTACTGATGAAAAAGAAGAAGGACGGCACTTTGGAGCCGTACAGCTTCGGCCACAAATGGAAAGATGGATCATTGCGAACCGATATTCCATTGAAAGCGTTAAATCTGCACTTCAATGTCAACTTCACGATTGTCAGCCAGGTCAACCCTCACATCAATCTTTTCTTCTTCTCATCACGAGGCAGTGTGGGTCGACCAGTCACCCATCGTCGTGGTAGAGGTTGGCGCGGTGGCTTCCTTGGATCCGCGACCGAGCAATACCTCAAACTCGATCTGACCAAATGGCTGAAAGTGTTACGACACCTCGAACTCCTTCCAAGGCCCATGGGCCAGGACTGGAGTGAAATTTGGCTCCAAAGATTCTCTGGCACCATCACGATCTGGCCCAAAAGCGTGTCGAGCGACTTTGTACACATCCTTACCGATCCCACACCAAAGAGACTGGCAAGAATGATTCATCAAGGTCAACTCTCCACTTGGCCTAAACTCAAATTCATTGGCAACAGGATGAAACTCGAAAGATTGATCGAGGAAGGACGACGTGCTACGAGACCAGGATGGACGCCAGACGGCGGTCTTGCAAACATCCTCTCCGAAGACGACATCAAAAGCCTGCTTCTCGAAGCAAAATCTAATAATGGAGCTATAGCACCGCAATCCTTTGCCGCGACACCCACAGGCGAGTCTGAGAGCGAGGACCTAGAAATGTCGCCCTCAAAATCTTCCATTCGGAGGAGGGCAAGGGACAAGCCCCTTCCGCGGACTCCTGAAGCCCCTTTGACACCTCATCCGGAATCCCCGTCCATCAGCTCAAAATTCACAGGATGGTGGAATAGATCGCGAACGAGTGTTGGCGAGAGGCCAAATTCGATGTTTGAGATGAGGCCGAGAGCTAAGATGGAAATGTATGATCGTGTCTCTTCACCGCGTCCACGTCCGCGCAATCGCGAAAATGGGGGTTACAACAGACGGGGTAGCTTGGTTGATGAACTCAGTCGGCAAAGCCAGGTTTTCTTCGACGACGACGATTTTGAAGCCACGGGCACAGAGAGTGAAGGCGTTGTGGAGGAGACAGATGATGAGGGGGAGATGGATGTGAACAGGCGGTATGATGGCGAGGATGAGGGGGATGCTAGTGTTTCCGAGGTCGAGGATCATGGATGGGATGCAGAGGAACATGGGAGTCCTGCAGAGTTAAGGGAGACGAGGAGGGAAGATCGAGCGGCGGAGGAGAGTTTGGGACCGACCGTTGTTGGGTAAGTCGGTGTGCAATCTCCTCCTTCTGCGCGGTCTTGCAAAGCTCCTTGTCTCTATTTACCTCCATGTTAGCATTTAGCGGGTGGCGTATGATTGGCGCCGTTGTAGAAATTTCATTGAACCAAGTCTCGTTGGTGTCATGTTGCTCTTCGTAACGACGCTCTTGCATACCTCGAGCAATTTTCGACATTTTGGACATGTTTGCAATCTTAACACGCAACAACTAACCCTCGTGTCATGAATAGATCCAACTTTCCTCGGCTCGCAGCGACCTCTGACTCTTCCACCATCAGAGCCAATACCTCTCGGCCTATATCCTCTCGACGCAACACTTCCTTTCGAAATCTGATGGGGAAGTTGAAGAGTGGAAATAAGAAATCGAAGTGAGAATGGATTGTTTAGAGCGAAGAAAACAAAATTGAATGTTTCGTTGGTGTAGATTTGGAGGGGTTTTTGATTATGCTGGATTAGAATGGAATGGATGAAATGAATGAGGTGATGATTACGATAGTTGACGCTTGGGAAAATTCTATACTTATTTCGGCTTCGTGGTTAACAATGCTACATGGCAAATAGATTTCTTTAGGAATTATTCATGGCTTTATGCTGGTCCTTTTGTTTGATTCATGTCTTTGCTTTCAGGACCTGGCCAAGGAGATGTCGCTATATGCAGTCCAGGATTGATCTTGATTGGGGTTTGGCAAGCGTGCAAGATGTGATGGCTAGAAAATGATCGCGATATCGTTGCGAGACTGAGTACGTAATGTGAGATGCAAGTTTGATGGATGGAGAGGGTGGAAAAGTCGGCGGATTGGTGACTTCAGTATGCAGCTTTCTTAGAGGATTGTGATCGTCTCTCCGAGGTACTTGAAATATCTTTCGCCTTTTACTTTCCTCTCCTCGTCTTGCGCTGTGATGAACCACTCCTTCTGCCCCGGCCTGATCGGGTGCGTTTCAGGTGCTTTGATCACTTGCTTTACAAACTCGTCGGCTCTGATCTCGTTTGCTTCTTTCTCGGTGATGTTGGCCATGAGTTGTTCTTTCGACAGTTTGGTGAAGGATGATCTGGTTATGGATGTCGAGGAGAGGAAGTTATCAGCGGCTTCGATGTTGCCGCCGTACTCGTTGGAGTAGATAAATTGGATCCAGTAACTGTGTCGCTTTTCGGTCGTTGGAGGGAGGAGTCTTTCCTCGTGCTCCCTGATCTCGATGGGCCAAATGCTGTCCCATTCTGGATAGCAGATGAGATTGTCCGGTGCCTGTATCCAGAACATACCGATTCGTTGAAAGAGGCGGAGAGAAGAATTTGTGCGGACAAGCACTAGCATCAACAGGCAGCCCCAGTCTCGATGGTCTCGGCCAATGGTCAGGCAGAAGACCTTTTCGCCATTCAAGACGTGTGTTCCGTGAGAAGCTGTGGACCAGAATTCGTAATCGGGTCTGATGTACGTTCCAAGTACTTTGATTCTTTCCTTGTCGGTATTTTCGTATTCGACGGTTGATTGGACGAGATGTCCGCAGATGGTCAAGCTTCCTTGAGGGACATGCTTTCCATGAACAGATCCTGTTGTTGAAGTGCAATTGACGTCGATGATTTGGCACATGTGATCAGTCACATCTTTGAAACTAATAGGTGCGCTCGTTGCTGCCCATGACCATGTTGGTGGACTGTGTAACCTGGGTCTCTCTCCAGTAGGATCGTTGGAAACGTACCAAAGCATATCTTCCACCAGTGTATCTTCCCACATTCCAGCCAGATATCTACCTTTGTGATACTTCCGCGCATCATTGGCCAATCCGAGCAAAGCAGTCAGACGGTCGCTGTCATAAGTGATAGCCAACTGTGAGTATTTCTGAACAATTTCTTTCCAACTGTGATACTCAGTTGAGTGGGCAGTAACAGCTTGAGGGAGGCCGAAAGAAGTCGTGCCAGATAACTTGAGCTCAAACCATGGCTGGAATAATCCACACTGGCATCTGGAATGCTCCATGCACTCCCAGACCAATTCAGTGCTGCAAAAGTGAACGAACCTTGGACTCAGAAGACGCTCTTGGTAACACCACGCTCGAGTGAGCAATGGATAGAGCTGTAATTGGGTGTGGGAATAGTCGTTTCCAATCTTATCATCCCAATGCGGGCGACGCAGACGAACATACAGGTAATGTGTATCACCTTCGCTGCCAGTGACTTCTAGCCGACGTGCATTTGTCGGAAGAGGATCATGACTGAACAAGCCTTGCTCGCTGCTGTTAGACTTGGTGCCCGCGAGAGTGACTGTTGAGTTTTGATAGATGGAGGCCATATTTGCTGCTTCTCTTGCCCAATCTTCGCCATCATCTTGGACAATGCAAAGACTGTCGATCCAGAGGTATGGAATGCCCAGGTTGCGAACAAATCCAATGGCATCCTTGAAAGTCTCGGGAAGTGCTCCCCAGGGAATGTTGGACTGGAAGTCGGCCATGTTATTTCTCAGAGTCTTTAATGGCTGTGATTTACCCCAACAATGACTCAAACAAGCATATCGGCCAACAGTGCCAGTATCTGGCGTCGCTAGCCGTATGGTGTTGACATCGACTACTCGCGTAGGAAGCTTCCCGTGACCAGGCTGGTGAATTGAGCACCGGGTATGCTCTTTATCACAAACATGCATCTGTTCCTGCACCCAGCGAACCGACTCGTGAATGCTGTCTTTAGTAGAGGGGAACTCAAGAATCAAACCCTCTTCGTGATGATTCCCAATGAATTCCAACCCCAAAGGACTTCCAAAGCTGAAATTCAATACCGTGACAAATCCTCTGTCAGCGACTCGGTAACCAGCATCTACACTGTGAATCCTCGAACTGTCCGGGAACATGTCCTCAAACATTCTGATCCCATCACGAAGCACATTGCAGAAACTGCATTCTGGACCGTTGCCAGGACTGCCCCCAAAGAACATCTCGCTGTACATGTCGTCTGGAAAGTTCGTGCCAGGAATCCATGGTGGGGAACCAAACTGCTGACCACAATAGATACACCGCGACCAGGTTGACATATTTCGAAACAGAAGACGGATTGGGAACAGATGGTTCGAGCGATTCCACCACAAATACCATGAGGATGACAACTATAACGATTACTGAGGATGACTTAGAATGATGAATCAGCGCATGAGGACCACCGCCTCGCCGTCTTTGATCTTGAAGACATGGGCAGGCTTGTGCCGTCCCATGTCAAATCCAAAGCAACCTTGAATTTGTGTATGAAGAAGCTCATACCGTACGAAGGCCAGGGAGGTAGTGCTCATGGATTGATGAAAGCACAGCGGGTAGGACGATGGTCAAGTATCAATCACACTTTCTCCGAGGGAGTTGACGGAATCCCGTGGGGGTTAATCTCGTTCACTCTCCCCACGCCCCAATATCAAACTCCATCAGATGACGGTCAGATGATGGTCAGATGTACTGGGAATAGCTAGAGCTAGCCCAGTACATCTGACCATCATAGCTAGAGCTAGCCCAGTACGAGGAGATGGCGGCAGGGAGTCAGCGTCACGAATCTTCTCTCCGGCTTCTACAGGCTTGGCCGAGCTGAGCTTTTCGTGTTTTAGGTTTCACGAGCGGCCTTCGACGTCTTTTCTAGAACATCTTTTCCGCTTGGAAGACGCCGTGATTGGCCAAACGATGCGGTGAAACGAGTGGGACATGGAGACTGGGTGCTTGTAGAACTAGAACATGCTAGCTGGACGCCAGGACACCGTGACAGCTCGTGTGGTGGAAAGAAGTGAAGCACGATGATTTGGACAACGACAATGACAGCGCCGGACAACGACAATGACAACGCCAGACAGCGACAACCTCCCCCGTCTGCCAGACAACCTCCCCCGTCTGCCAGACAACCTCCCCCATCTGCTAGACAATGGCCACGAGCCACCATCTGGTTGTGCCCATCTGGTCGAAACGTGGCGTCCGTCTTTGACCAGGATTTGGCACGTTGCACGGCTTCTCGTGTCGACTCAGCGACTGGACTCAGCGACTGCACTCAGCGACTGCACTCAGCGACTGGACCCAGCGACTGCACCCAGCGACTGCGCTCAGCGACTGCACTCAGCGACTGCACTGGGGGGTGAGGGGGACAATGTGGACGCTCTAGCCATGTGGGCGTGATTGTGGACTTAATTAGTAGCAAAGCCACATGTGTAGCACGCGGCCAAGCAATAATACTTTCTCATTCTTCCTTTCCGAATCTCCTGATCTCCGATCCCCATTTCCGATCTCAATACAAGATCCAGCTGAAGAAAATCAATCCTGCCTCCTCGTCAAAAGACACCCAAGTGTGAAACTGCCGCGCCGCGCTTTGCTTGACCCCGGTTCAATACGCTTCCCATTATTACTACCATCTATCTTGCCGCCAGAAGCGCTGCTTCAGAACAACAAAACCACCACCTGCCAGACAATGTCGTGGGCCTCGTCGTAGAGACCACCAGACGGGAACATGGGCAATTCAAACGGAAAGCCCGTCATCTTCACCGACCAGGTCAATCTCAACCACTTTCGACTGCTGCGGGTCGTTGGCAAAGGTGCCTTTGGCAAGGTCCGCATTGTCGAGCGCAAGGACAATGGCGACCAGTTTGCGCTCAAGTACATTCGCAAGGATGAAGGTGCGTTGGCATTGTCGCTGTGGGCTTTCCAGTGCTGCCATGCTGATGCTGTGTCACAGTGGTACGATCAGAGAGTGTGCGGAACATTATACGCGAGCGACGGATGTTGGAGCATTTGCGGCACCCCTTCCTCTGTAACCTGCGTTACAGCTTTCAGGATATCGAGTATCTGTACGTGCCGTGCGTGGCGAGGAATTGGCTGAAAATACAGCTAACCCGTGCAGCTACCTAGTGGTGGACCTCATGACCGGCGGCGACCTTCGATTCCACATATCCCGCAAGACCTTTACTGAAGACGCTGTGCAATTCTGGGTCGCATCTCTCGGATGTGCGCTACGATATATACACACACAGGGCATAGTGCACCGGGATGTCAAGCCAGACAATGTGCTACTGGACAAAGATGGACATGTGCATCTAGCTGACTTCGTAAGATTCTGGAATTGACTGTCGAGGTCAAGCCGATTGCTGACAGAAGCCAGAATGTTGCCTCGGATTTTAAGCCGGAGAAGCCTTTGACGAGCAAGTCCGGAACGCTGGCATATCTTGCGCCAGAGGTGTACGGGGGTAAAGGCTATTCGTCCGAAGTCGACTGGTGGTCACTGGGAGTGCTCTTTTACGAATGCATCTATAACAAGGTATGTCGGGTATGAATGATGGTCACCTTTTTCCAATTGACAGAAACAGCGGCCATTTGAAGGCAATAATCACGAAACGCTCGCGCAAAAAATCATAAAAGCCGATCCTACTTTCCCAGTCACGAACCCACCAGTGAGCATGCCGTGTTTGCATGCCATAAGCTCTTTGCTAGAGAAGGACAAACGCCAGCGGATTGGTGCTGCTGGGTTCGATACTTTCGAAGACAACCCCTTTTTCCGCCCCCTAGACTTTGAGGCTTTGGAACGGAAAGAGATTGAGCCTGTCTTCCTGCCATCCACCGAGAAGACCAATTTTGATGCCACTTACGACTTGGAAGAGCTCCTGCTTGAAGAGGCACCACTTGAAGCAAGAGCGCGGAGGCAGAAACCTCGCGAGCAATTGAAGAACGGCGCAACTGAGCAGGAGATCCGCGCCGAGGAACTCCACAGGATGATTGAGACGTTGTTTGAACCGTTTGACTACAGGACAGTGCCGATCGAAGACAGGTTACCGGATCTCGGTGCTGTCACACCGACCTCGACTATATCACCTATAGAACAATCACGCCCGATTCCGACTTCGAATCCGTCAAATACGGAGGAAACCCTACGAGTTTCCACACCAGTCGGAAATAGGTCGCGCTCATCGACAGTCTCGCCGCATGGCTCACCTCCACTTCCAATTATCGACAATTTTGACCTACACTTTGATAGCGAATCGATTCCTCGCTCGATACCGGATGAATACCACCATTACCTCAAGGACGCGAATACGCGGATGGAGAACACAGAGCCGCCTGCACAGCCGAGCTCAAATAAACGCAGAAGAGGCGTGACGCGGAATACTAGCGCTGGCGGAGGTACCCAACATATTCTACATGAGACTGGTAGCTGGACAGAACTTGGCGCAAACGGCAACAACAACTCTGGGGCAACGTCGAGCGGTGATGAAAGGGACTCGAAAAGGCCGTCCGGCATGCTGGGCTTCTTGTCGCGTAAGAAAGGGCGCGAACGGAGTCCAAAGGCGCGCGAAAGAGGTGTGCTAGGAAAGGAGGGTGCAAGAGTGGTCATCAGCAATTCTTGAAGGGCGATGAATCGCTGGATCTAAGAGGAGCAACAGAATCGCGACCAAGTTTGCACATGCGGTTTCTCCACGATGTCCAAGCCGGCGACAGGACGACCATAGTTGTCAACCAACCTCCGTACGGCCTTGGAGGGGAGTAAGCATTGAATATGCGGCACAAATGGGCAGAACGACACGGCGACGAAATCTTCCCGCCACGGACGTTTTCTTGGATTTGGCAGTTCGGCTTGCGATCCTATCGTTGTGTGGATCGAAGAGGGAAATGACAAGCAACTTACGAGTGATGGACCATGTATAGATCATTAGGCGGTATACAAGTGGGTGTTTCGTGAGCGCAATAACGCGTCTGGTGTTGGACCGTGGGAGGTTTATGTCTTGTTTTGGTTATTGGCATCAATAACGGATCGCCACTATTCGGGTGAATTAGTACTTGTAATATCTACGACTTCTCTCTTCACTTCTCCTTGCTTGATGGGGTTGCTGTGACGGAATCTGGGCATCTTCTTGCGCTTTCATGAGGAGTCCTTCCGGAAGGTGGAGAAGCACCAGCAATATCATTTCACTCTTCCAGATCTTCAACGGTCTCTTGTCGCTGAGAAGCGAAATCACGTCAATGTGTGTGCCATGCCAAATGGAGAACTCTTCCTCTATTTCAACACTTAAACATCGGCGTTGAATCAAGAGAGAGGTAGGGATGATAAAGCCCTACCCACTACACTAGAGATCTCACCACGTAAAATGCATCTTCAACTTGAGTGCACATATTTCATTTATCCACTCGATGCCACCATTTTGGATTTCTTCGCCAAACACCATACGCTCCTTTCGTTGGCCGTCCGCAGGGTAATGTGAACAGTTCACAGTGGTATCAAAACGACTAGGACCACAAGCATGGCGCAAACCGGCTTCTGTTCTCTGCCAAATTTGAGAATTCCAGGACGGCCTGACCGACCTCTCACCCTCGATGGCAAGCCATTGAGCATGATCGTGGGAAGCATATACGACAATAATTCCGATGCTCCGGACTTCAAACCCGCAACCGGCGTGGCAACCGTTCTCCACAACTGGTGCCCAGAAGCCCTTTTCGCTCTTCTAGACGTCGAGAACTGGTTCTCCTTCACTTGGACCTTGACGCTCAATCAAGGGGCCGAAAACGAGTCGAAGATCGAAATTGGCCGAATCCGAAATCAAATCACAATGGGCACACTTGGCAAAGATGAACATTGGAAGGTGATGATAACCTTTGATATTTCACCTCTCGAAGACAATCCGACTGGCGGTGCCTGGATTCCCAGTTTCAAGGAAACGATGATCGAAGACAAGAACGTGGGAAATTCAGCAGAGATTGAGAAAATGGGTATCTCTTTCGTCAAAGATTTGATTCTCAACCGAAGATGGCTTACGGGAAAAAATATGCGGCATGAATTCTTTGTCGAATCCACAACCATCGGCATGGATCCTTGGGACGACGGAATGCGCATGGATCCACATTGGCTGTACACAAGCCTCGATCTTGCAAAATGCACGACTTGCAAATCTGCCGCTGAGTCTGGGAAGTCTTTGAATCGATGTGGTAGATGTGGGACAGCTTCTTACTGTTCAGGTAGCTGTCAACAGAAAGACTGGCCGGTGCATAAGGCTGTTTGCACGATGAGTATGGAGGACAGAGGGAAGGCTCTTTACTACACGCAGCATGGAGGGCTTGCTGGTTGGAAAGGGGAGAAGACAACGGATGAGCATACCACGGTGGATACGACGCCTGATTCACTTTAAAGCTTAACGCTTTTTGTGCCATTTGAGCAGGCGTGAGAAAGGTTATTGTTCTCGTACATGCCGGGACAACGAGACCAGCCTGAAAGCCTAGAAGGTATTTTCTTCGAGGCTTGGTTATGGGAAACTCTGGTTACCAGAAAACTCAAACATCATCCGGAATCTGGTATTGTGGAATATGTTCAGACTCCCCTGCTACATACCCTTTTTAGCCACCTCCACAACAGCCAAAGATACTCAAACGCTATCACGAAGAATGGTATTGCTCCGCCGCTGCGCAGCGAAAACTCTTCGAACGCCCTGTTTGACTACGTACTCCATCCGTCTACACACTCTGTACTGTCATCGACACAAATGCCCTATAGACCGAGGTCACAAGGCTCTTGGCGTCCGACAAAGGTAGCGCCTGTAGTGGAAGGAGAGTGAGGCGGTTAGCGGTAGCGGACGCAGCGCGCATCAAGCGACTGAAGGTAGCCAGGATGTCAAAGATGCCACGTTCGCGTGAAGTTGAGCCCAGCTTTGGAACTTGGGCCTCTTCTGGAACCCAAGCATGAAATCAACACCACGTCACGTGAGGTACTGAGGAAGGTTTTGCAGCGTTACTATGATTTTCAACATAATGGCCAGCGAAACATTGATTGATATTGAGCGACGGACGGAAGTAAAAGCCATTGGATGATGGAGATAGTCGAAAACAAAGAGCCTATCTCTCTTAGGCCAGAAGTCGGTGGCTACTTAGACCTCCGCTTGCCAGAGTGAGGAGACCTGGCAGCATTCCCTAGAAACGCTATCAGCAGCAGTCTCAGACTTGATTCGGAAGTATTCGCCAAAGTGTGAGGGCCTCAATTTCAGTCCTTCAAGCACGTGTATAATCAAGAAAGATCATAAGGGGTTGAAACTAATATGTATAAATGTATGCATATCATCATGTAAAGGCGGGTTGCTGTGTTGTACAATGGGTACAGAAAGTCTGACTTACCAGCACCATGACTAAATGGAATGCCAGGCGAATGCAGGTCCTGGCACGCTTCTGGAAAGAATGTTGGAGAGTGAGGAAGCGGTGGAACATGGAGTCAAGACAGAGAACTTGAAAGAATTTTCGAGCCAAGCGCCACCATTGGCCAGCACGTGATTATCGAGCTTGGCAGGGTCCATGGGATCGGAGTTTGTTGGACAAAACTGAAGTGAAGTTTACCGAAACAGCAACACCAACTATAAGCCAGGATGGTCTCACCACGAGATGGGCTTGACAACCTCGAAAAACTACGCACCTCACTCGAAGACAATATTCAGAAACTCCGGAAGTCTCTCGCGCACTGGCAGCTATGGGAAGCAGAGTACGAAGGCTTGAAGGAAACGTTCCAGGCTCTCGAAGATGGTTCGTCTCCAACCGATATGCTAGCCGCTGGCGTGGATATGGGAGGGGACATTGTGAACGAGAAAGGTGAGAAGGTCATATGTTTTATTGGGGGTGAAGAATGGCCAGCTGATCCTCCCCAGAAATCGAAAGTCTCATCTGGCAGTCGAAAGACACGTCCCGAAGTAAACCACAAATCCTTAACTATATAAATGGACGAATAGATACTGGCCAGAAGAATGCTGCTACCGTCCGCAAACAACTGCACACGACGGAGGACAAGCTGGAACAGGTCATGTTCGTCAGCCAACCAGCAGCGCAGACTGAAGATGGACTGCCTATTATGGCCATCACAGAGGAGCTCGACGACGAAGATAACATTGTTTGTGCGTAGATACGGGGTCTTGTTCACGCTAACGACTAACACTCCCTCAGCTAGCAACGTGAAACGAGAGGATGAGAATCTGGGCGCCGATATGGATAAATACATGGCCTTGTTACAGGGCAAAGGGAAACAGTCAGTCGTGGGAAAAAACAGCAAAGCTTCTATTGTCGCGCCCGCAGCCGAAACGAAGACTACACCTGCAAGTGAGATGACCAGAAGACCCAGCGTAGGGAAGAAGGTCTCATTTGCGCAAGAGCCGGAAATCAACGTTATTCCTCCTCGCGAATCGAACGTTCCAGATTTCTCGTCAAATCTAGAGACTGCAAATTCCACAAGACCATCCAATCTCCATCCTACCAAGCATATGATCCTCCTGGACGATGACTACAACGCTATAGGCTCAGAACCTCTAGAAATCGTGGACACTTCGAAGCTCGCAGACGAAGCTCGAGAGAATATGAATGGCATTGGCGCTATTGTTGCAAGCATGACCATCGATAACATGACAGATGACGGTGAGGATGACGACGACTATGACGACGATAGCGAAGAGCTCGATGACATCGATTGGAGAACGCTAGACAGAGCACCTATCGGGGCTGATCTTGCAGACGAAGGCTACAGAAACTACATCGAGGGGCTTATGAAGAAACATGAAGCCGCTTTCGAGAACGTCGGCCCAAGGCATGACGAATCAGTCCTTGAATCTCTTGCATCTTCCGATTCCCTTCCTGCCTCAAACAAATCCAATCGTAGTAAGGTGGATTCGAATGGAGAGCAAAGCAAGGCCGCTTCAGGACAGAAAGGTGTGCGTTTTGCAGAGGAACTAGACATCCAAACTGCGCCAGCTCCGGCAGCAATCGCCTCCACCTCGGTTCTGTCCCAATCAGCCCAGGCTCCTTTCTCCGAGGATATACTTGAGCGAAGTGCCCCCAAGAAGCCTCTTGTAAACTCTATCGTCGAGCGGACTAGCAGCAGTCAGACCAGTACCAATGATCCACCACAGCCCAAGAAGGTAAGCCGGTTCAAGGCAGCAAGATTAGGAGGATGAGGCACGATAGCAGCGAATGGCAAATAGCACTGCAGTGTTTGAACACCCACAGTGCCCAAACACTCGTTTTCGTCGTGACCAACACACCTTCATCGACATACATGCGAACAGGAACGAGCTCTAGTAATAGCCAAAAGCTATATAGTGGGACACATACCCTTTTCTGGGAATTCCAATGGTTCCCACTCGGCAGTTCCAAGATTGAAATACAACAAGGCTCTCTGATGCTCCGTCTCCACCGCAAGTAACACGATTCGCTGTCGTTCTTAGACGGATATCAACGCGGCAGCTACTCGTTTCACCTTGTACATATAATCTTGATCTAATCTCATACATTCTTGGCATGTCTTCCTACAGCCTTGCCTTTGTTGTCCGTCTCACAATCTTCTTCGCATATGGGTGCTCTTCACTCCTGTATACATATCTATCTAACTCGGCCGTATTGACTAAGCCTGGGTGAGCCTGGTCAAGACTTGTTATGCCAATCATTTGCATGGCTGTTTCCAATTCATCTTTCAGGACTGTTCATGTTAGCCGCATGATGGATTTGGTGGTTTGGTCAGAACTCACTTTCAACCGCATGCTCCACGCCTGCCTGCCCGTAGCCAACAGCGTAGAGGAACGGTCGACCGAGACACACCCCGCTCGCGCCTAGACAGATGGCCTTCAAGATGTCGGTGCCACGTCTTATTCCACCATCGATGAAAACCTCCATCTCTTCCAGGACTGCGGGACAGTTGGCCTGAATCTCCAAGAGGGTCAGCATGGAAGGCTGTGCTGTATCGGCTGCTCGTCCTCCATGGTTGGAAATGTAGATTCCTTTGCATCCAGCTTCCAGCGCCTTTTTGGCGTCCCACGCGCTCTGAATGCCCTTGACGAAGATGGGGGCTTCCGAGATGGATTGCAGCCACTTGATGTCTTTCCACTGTAGATCAGCATCGATGAAGGATCCAGTTGCTCTCGCCAAACCGGCTCCCTTCTTATCTTTCTTCACGTTTTGAGATTGAAAGCTTTTTGGGGCTTTGTAAGCAGCATCTGTCTTTATTCTTTCGTCTGCCTCGCGTTTGCCAACGACGGGTAGATCAACAGTCACGATAATGGCTTGGGGATTGTAAGACGACACTTCTTTGACTAGCTTTTCGGTGATGCGGTGGTCTTTGTTCACGTAGAGTTGGAAGAAAACAGGATAGTTCTTTGGCATAACTTCCACTATCTCGGGGAAAGAGAAGGAGGCATTGTTGCAGGCTATGATCGTTGATCCTTTTGCAACGAGTGCCTTTGCCATGGCCAATTCTCCCTCGGGATGACCTAGTTTTGCCAATGCCGCAGGCGCAGAGAAGATGGGGACGTCGTATTTTGTTCCTAGGATTGTGGTGGAGGTCGAGACGGTTTTGACGCCCTTGAGCACGCGAGGTCGAAACCATATCTTCCGCCACCATTCTATATTGGCTTCCTTTGTGATACAGTCATTGGCGGCCGTCATTTGGAACGCCCAGCTTTTCGCGCTGAGGAATTTCTGGGCCACGTCCTCGAAATCGTACATGTTCAGTATGCTCTCCAGCGGCGGTTTCTCCTCGGCCGGCGGTCTCGAGGACTCGCTGTTTGAGGATTGTCGGCGTTTCCATTCTTCCGTTACTGTCGATTCGTCTAATATCCCTTTCTTTCTTGAGGCGGGCAGGTGGTTGGAGACGAGGGAGGGACCATGTACTTCATTGTAGGCCGCTGTCGCGTCCTGGCCCAAGTATTGATTCACGAGCTCGGCGCCGCCTGGGTGTTTTGGGGCGAATTCTGTTACGTCCCAGATGATTTTGTCAATGAGTATCCAGGCATCATTGGGGGAAGCGTGCTTGGAGAGCTCAGTCGTTGAAATCTTGGGCATATCGATGTGATAAGGGTGCTGGACAGGGTTCGGTTTTGCCTGGTATTGGACGAGAAATTATGATGGCTCGTTCGGTCGTGTAGTAAGATATCTATCTGTTATGAGACAACCTATCTGAAGAGGAAGTGAAATCTGGGGATGGAATTGGTTCCGCGTAGTCGTTGTACCTCCGCAGAACTACTAGTACCGGTAGTCCGGACTCCGGTTTCCGGTACCCCTCAAGCGCGAACAGCTGTTCCGAAGGCCGAAGGAGATTGCTGATGCTTGGCATTGCTCTCTCTTCACTGATATCCCCATCGCCTTTCTCCTACAATCTCACGAATCATCACTCTTTGCTTGAGGCGCCTCGCCAGTCAGCTTTTGCGGCCATATCAGGACGGTGGAAGTGGAATGATCAGTTTCGATGAAGAGACACCAAGCAGCCGGCTGCATCGTCTTGAGGCCCAATCTTGATATCAAGAGTCAAGACAAGGCCGTGAGGCTGTACCTGACTCAACCAGCTCAATGCCAACGTTGGACCAAGACGGCTACTTGATGCGAGAAGACGTCTGTTCGATGAGACCGGAGATTCCAACAGTTCGATTCAATCATGCGACGCTCTTTAGAGACTCGATAGTCGATACAGGATAGGCTGTTCGCATTCAGAGTCGCTAGTTACAGGCCATCCTTTACACAAAGCTCGACATCGCCAATCAACTCTGGCCGTCCAACGCCACTGTTATGCGATCATGTGAGTCTATCGTCGTTTCGTTTCCATGTTGTTTCATTTCCTGCACTCACTCGACTTCCTCTCGCCTTCTCGAAAGACGAATGGCATCCAAGGGAACAGTAAAACAACATTATTACACGAGCACAGTACTTTCTCTTCAGATCGCAGACGGCTTCTGGCCTTCCTCGTCAGACCAGCAAATACTTCACGATACCGATGGCTTCTGCATCTCCTACTTCAAGTCTTCGTATAGCAGAGCTGACGGGATGTAGGCCACCTATTGCAAAACACGCTAAGCCTTCATTTCTGCACCTCAACTAAATTCTAGACGATTTGCGGTCGTAATGCTTCCACCAAGACCAACTGCAAAATTGACTTCATAGCTCTCCTTACTCTCCTGTATAATCGCCTGGATCGAACGTTCAAGACTGGGTAATCCTCATCTCAAATAAAGTATCAATCAAAATTATCCTTCGAGCTGGCCTTGACTTACCATCATTATGTCCCACCATCTCCATCACTTTACCGTATGTTCGGCCGTATTTTCTTCTAAGATGGACAATGATTAACTCACCCATCACTCAAATGGCCTCTGTATCTCCATTCACATCCACAGGGAGTTACTCAATCACTCTCACTTCTCCAACTCATTCTAGTTCTCCACTATTCTTGAACGACGACCATGAAGTCTTCCACTCTTTTTTCAGCCCTGCTGACGGGCAGCGTTGCACAAGGCTTTCTTAGCCCACCCAACGTGAACACAACGCGACTTATGGAAAGGAAAATGGAGCACAAGCGTCAGGCCTTGGGGACGTTGACATGGATGATTGGTAAGACGATTGCATTCCCCAGTACAGACATTTGAACTTACTGTGTGCAGGTAAAGGAGGCAAAGTCTCAGACCCATCCGGAGCAATTTCCAAGAAGGTGGTCATGCAATCGCCCTCGCTCGTGCCTGGAGCGAAGCGTATAAAGATGAGACACGGTCCTTACTCAAGTATGCTTCCTTGACGGCTCATGAGCCGGCAGATTGTTGACGTCTGGATAGTACCAAACATGAACAAGAAGGGTATCACAGGAGAGGCGGGCTCACTTTGGAATTATCCAGACACAAACATCGAAAAGCCTTGCACGGAATGTACCATTGTGGCTCAGCAGGCCGGTCTGGAATTCCCAGACGGCAAGAATGCCAACATAGATTCAGGGTTGTGGTTACATCATGTGAGTTGAACTGAGGATTACTGGTGATCGTTTTGCTGATTCGCTCCCAGATGGTTCACTTTCTCACTGGACCCGGAAGATGGGATCCCACCTGCTTGAATTCTCCTTCATTGGTAAGCTCTCCAGATCGTCACCTTTGCCATTCGAGATCCACTAATCTTGGGCAATAGCCTCATTTCGATGTAGGAGCCACACCCGGGAACTCGGAACGATACTTTTCTTCCGGCAATGAGCGAACCTTCTTTGGTATGGATCATGCCGGCGCTGATACTAAGTTTGGGTACCACGTCAAGCCTACTGATAAGATGGCATTCATTGTGGACTTGATGAACATGAACATGGATGACAAGGTTGGTCGAACTTGAACTGGAACACAAGAAGGATGAAACTCACCTCAGCTAGGTTGTCTACATGACGATGACGTATGACTATGTTGACGGGCCACTTCCTGCAGGTTGGCGCGAGGTCAAGAATGTCTGGTTCGTGGATTCTGTCCTGCATTCTCCGAGCATGGAGATCTAACATGGCTATCAGGTTCGATGTGAACGAGTGCGGCACTAGCGAAGTGAATCCCTTGAAGCAGAGCGGAAAGTATACCATCCAGTCCAAGCCGTGGACCCCGAACTTCGAAGGTGAAATCCTCGGCGTCGGTGGGCATTTGCATGACGGTTTGTAGATTAGTCCCTCGTCTTTTTGTGTGTACTCACATGCTCAATAGGCGGTGTCGATCTCCAAATCCAGGTCGCTGGCCAAGACAGCTGCGTTTCCAAGGCTGGCTATGCCGAGAAGCCCGAATTCATTTTCAAGAAGATGACAATGGGCGCTGCCGCTGGTATGGCCGAGAAGCACATCTCCTCCATGTCGACCTGCTTTTTCAAGGAGCAAAAAGTGACGCAGCTTCTTAAGTCGCAGTCGTGGCAGATCAAAGGAAACTATGATTATGAGAAGTGAGTTTGACATGTAACCCGATCTTCGGAGTGTTGGTGCTGACCACGTATCTGCAGGTTCGAGGGCAACAAAGATGATGGAAAGCAGTCGAGTGTGATGGGAATGTGAGTAGTCCATCTCTTGGCAGACTTCAGCAGGCTGACTACTATGTTTTAACAGTGCTCTTATGTATGTCGCTGTGAAGGATACAGCCAAGCCCGGATCTTCGAAGACAGGGTAGTTGCAACGTTTATCCAAATTGATGTGGGGGTTACTCTTACCTCCCATGAGGTGTTTCACAGGCGTGGCGGGTTATCAGGCAGACGGGCGGGGGACGGGCCCCTGCCTACTCCACCTTACAGTACTGTAGCTACAAATTGATAACGAAGCCGGGCTGTTCAGCCAATCATGTCGAAGGGGCGGGGGGGTCATCATGCCACTGTTATCGCTGTTCTTCTCCGTCACGTGTCTGTCAAGCGCAAGGGCAAGCCTCCAGTGATTCGTGGACACCTGCCAGATAGACGACGCCTGATTGGACACACCCCCGTCGGCCGGTGCTTAACCTCGGCGCGCATCTCCTCTACCAGCACCGCGGTACTCCTTACCACAGTAGGGAGTCGGCTCGTATCAATCACCACAGTCACTATACTATACTCAAGGCGGGCTATCTTCAACCACATCTCCATCCCCATCTCCATCCCCATCTCCATCCCCTCTCTATACAGTACCATTACCAGGGACGGGAGTAATAATAACTGCCGGCTTCGCTTCGCCCTGCCCTTCTCCCTCCCTCCTTTCCTCCCTTCCCCCTTTCCTCCTTTCCTCCTTTGCGAATCCGTCCGACGCGTTACCGCACACTCTTGAAACGCACTTGGGCACTTGTCAGAGTTCTTCCCGCTTGGGCACTTGTCAGAACTCTTCCCGCTTCAGTTTGGATGCAGGAACGGATCCTTATAGCTGTGATTTGGCCTCCTGCACTAGTCCGATCTTCCAGGTATCTGTAGCCATCAAAAAAGCATAATTGAGCGCTGGCGTCTGGGTCTGGGTCACGGTCTCGGCTGCAATCCCGTGCCGATCTATTGGGATACTAGGACCTATGTTGTTTTTTCTTTTTCCGCCTCCACAATTAAAGTCACCTCTCTTATATGTTTCGGAAACTCCGTCAATTCAAGCCTTGTGCGCCGTCAAACTCTGTACACATTTTCTACATGATTCAATCCCAATTTTCTTTTCACAATTCCGAGCCACTGAATCACCGCAGAATTCTGCACAATCCAGTGCCGTGCAACGACCGGACCCTGTCTCACAAACCCAACAGCTTCTACCCGTTTTCATGCAGTTTCCTGCAGTTAGGTTTGGGCCTTGATCCCATATTTGCGCCTCAAGCCCTTTTCCAAATACTATTTGGGTGCTGATTCCTGGACGGCATCATCTAGGCATACGAAGCCTGATGTCACCACCCACCATGAGTATTCGAATGCCCATGGTGGATCTCAACCCCACAATCATTGCAACTTGGCCCGATCCGAATTATGAACATCCAAATGTCCGAGGTCCGACATTCGGCATCGTTGGAGGTCTGTTTTTCTTCTGTGCCACCATATGTGTTTGGGTCAGACTGTATTTAAGATGGTTTGTACGCCGCTGGTTCGGATTGGATGATTGGCTCATCCTCGTTGCCTATGTATGTATCTTCTTCTACCCATCTTCTTGTGCGCGCAGAGCTTGACAGATCTCAACGTAGCTGGCCACTCTGGCAACAACGACTTGCGTTAATCTGGGGACGTCTCGATACGATTGGAACAAACATTTGTGGGATGTCAAGCCGTCTCATTACAGCGGTATTAATCTCCAAACCGATACCCCGAATCTTGACTGCTGATATGGACAGTATCCTTGAAGATTCTTTATGTTTCGCGTATCTTCTGGGGGATGGCTGCATCCTGTGTGCGGCTAAGCATACTCTGTCTCTTTTACCGATTACTCGACGTCTGCGAAGGCCCACGAAAGATGCGATGGGTATTGCATGCAACGACAGCTGTGACTGTGGTACTCCTGATGTACTTCCTAGGGTGGGGAATTTTCCCATGCGTGTAAGCAGATTGCCAATTGCCCCTCCAGAATCCTACTAATGTCGAAGACCGATAAAGGCATATTGGGCATGGCCCCCTCTGCCAAACAGTCATTGCTTGCAGGACGGGCGCTCTATGCAAGCCATCGCCGTCGTCAACACATCTGTTGAAGTTTTCATCGCGATTCTTCCTGTCATTGCAACGTTCCGATTGCAAGTTGATCCACGCCAGAGATGCAGCGTGATTGCCTTGTTGTCCCTGGGCTTTGTGGTCGCTATTGCTGGCGTAATCAGAACTGTCTTCATATTCAGGCTTCTCAGATCAAACGATTTGACATGGTGGTCAGGCCCACAGTGGCTTGTTTCGGAGATTGAAATCGATCTCGCGCTTGTAAGTCCTTGCAAAGTGCATTTTCAAGATATATTAACCTACTAACCTTCAAAGATCGGTGCATGTGCAGCTCCGCTGCGTTCTATTGTTGTTCGGTTCATTAATCGGATACGAGGCGTGCAGGCAACGACCTTGAAATCGGTGCAGCAAAAAGCCAGCCACCCCAGTCCATCACCAGGACAAGGAACTCAAAGCTCAATGGATTTCGACCACGACGCAGTGTCAAGCTGGCAGCAACATCATTCACGTACCATCGACCTTGAGGGCATTGGGGTAGATGGATTCGGTTATTCGGTTGTCATCAGCGGCCCAACGAAGAGGAAAAGACTTCGGAAGCCCAACCCACATGGAAAGAAGGGTACAGATCTGATCTTGCAGCCAGGACGCGCCTTTCAACGGATAAGGTCGCCACTGGTGTCGCCGGACATGGAGCCGATACCCATGGATTGGGCAAAACCGAAGTTAGCACTGCAAAAAACGAAGTCGCTACCACTTCAAGTCACGACCGAGAAGACATTCCAAGTCACAGAATCGTTTCAGGAAGGAGGAACACCAAGCGGGAAGAGCTCGAGGATGGGATCGACGAGCCTGCCGGGGGAACCCACGCTGGGAGAAGCGATTGAGCAGGCTGCTAACCTCGCAGGCTGGGAGATTGGGCAGTTCTCGGAGGCTTATGGCGAGTACGTTGATCACTTCAAACCCGAACCTCCGCCCAAGCAGGAGCCAAGGAAGGAAGAAAGAATGGCTTGTATGAGTAAATCTAATGTTTAACGATCGTGCTAAGCACCATGAACGAACATCTCAACTGTCTGCCAGCTCCTATTGCATGTCCGGATCTCCGTTGGTCTTTGTATCCATTTGTACTGCCAAGAAGGGAATATAAAGCAGACGAACTGGCTCCAATCGGGCTTCCGTTTTGGTTCAAGCAAACGTTGATAGCGCATGTTTGTGGACAGAACTCTTGTCAGTCGTCTCCGAGACAATGAGTCGCGCAGAGTTGCAAAACTTGCTGCGACGTGTTGATCTCCGTATCTATTCGATGGAGCTTGTAGCTCGGGTCCATAACTTTGTCCAGACGACCTCTCTTGATATTCGCCACTTTCATTGAGAGAAGCGGATATCAATGGACAACAGCCAGATGCACCCTTTCTTGGAACCCGATGGTCGTCTATTTACCAGGCTCAATGCTCAATAACAACAATAACAGCGATGACGACAGCGTCCATATAAGCATTGAGAGATTAGACATCGATTTCGCTTTGGCCCAGCATGAGTTGTCCATGTCTCTGTTTCAATCGATGCATCAAAACCTCAACTACAACTGCAAAATCTCTGACGAACTCACGATTAAAACAACAAACCGCAAAGAAAGCGAAGAAGATTCGAAACGCCAAAGTCAACGAGAACAGCGAGCTTAGCCGGTGGTCTTGAGCTTCGACTGCCCCAGACATTGGTGGGTAAGTGAAAAGGCATGGAACACGTTGTAGAGTGATGATACTGATTTATCACAGCATGAGTCATCGGCAACTGAACCAATATCTACAATACAAAAAGCATTCTTACACTCACCGAATAATTACGAATAACATAAACCTAAAGCGCAATTACAAAATATCCCACCACCGTGTCACCCAACAGTTCCAACAACATGGACAAAAAGGACTACCCAAAGATCGAAATCGAGACTCTTGCCAACCGTTCAAGCTCGCTCACTCTGCTGCTCCAACTTGCTCGCTCATCTTGCCCTGCTCTCCAATCTGCCGATGTCGCAATTCTTGAGCCAAGTGTGGCAGGAGCTAACGTTGCGACAGGAACGAATCTGGTTGTTGGCATATGGAAGAAGGAAGATCGGATCCTGCCTCCTTCGCAGGCTGTGACGAAGAAGTCGGGTTTTGAGGGAGGCTGCCAAGAAGATTGTTGAAAAATTTGGGGATGGGATGATGAATTCTGAGACAGATGGTGAGGATGACGAAAATGTTGATTATGAGGAGAATGGTGTAATGATCCCACGAGTGAGTGAGCTCTTGATGCTGATAATGAGCGTGGAAGTGAAAAATTAGTTCGAATCTAGCAAGCATAGGAGAAGCTTGCTGAAGTTCCATGGTTCGCATGGCTCCGAAAGTTATGATTGTACAATAGATGTTCTCCGCGTTCAAAGCGAGAGTAGAGTGGCCCTCTCCGCAGCCGTGATAGGAATCACTGAGCCATGGCGAGGTTTCTTTGGGAGCGCGTAATTACTCGAGAGCTTCCAATCAGCAGCGGCAATATTTGTCGTCTCAAAGGGTACATAACCGCGACCACCAAACTCGTCGATGAAAAGGTGCCACTAGATCCATCAGTCAATAGCATTCTCACATCACAGCACCTATCCACTGACCTTGTTTGGATCAGTATTTGATTGAAACACTGTAGGTCCCTCGCCAGCTTTAATGGATCCCTTGCCAATGCCAGCCTTCACTAGTGTCCACGGTCCAGAAAGACTGGTACTCGACTCTTGGAAAACGAACTTGCCATTTCCGGTGCCAGATCGCTCATCCTTGCTGAATCGATAGTACCTATTCGTCTTCGAATCATGTACGACCGTTGTATCGATGACAGGCCATCCGGTATTGATCCAGACCTCAGGTTTCGAAAAGTTTTTGAAATCCTTTGTCGTCGCCTTCATAATGCGATAGTAAGACTCCGTGGTATGCGCGGGATCGTTCTCAGGGTACAAAGCAGATGCCCACATAGCCATATAAGAACCTGAAGCCGGGTCGTAGATTGCCTCAGGCGCCCAAGTATTCCCCGCCGTCTTGGGCGAGACTCGTACCAGATCTGGGCCAGACCATTGTTTGAGGTTGTAGGATTCCCACACCACGATCGATTTGCTTCCTGTTCGCATTGCAGCCCCCCAGCCTTCTCTGCTGCCGTGCATTTTCAGATCCGTGGCGATTATCCAAAACTTTTTCCCGTCGCTGGAGCGGATAATGGTTGGGTCCCTGACGCCTTTGGTACCGACAGTTGAGGCGAGGAGCGGTCGTCCCCGGTTGATCTCGGTCCAGTTTCCTGGGCTGTTGCCATTGCTTACAGCCAGGGAGATTTGCTCACCATCCGCGGAACCTTCTCCTGTAAACTTTAAGTGTTGTTAGTGCCGATTACTGTGTATGTAGAGAAGCAAGCGGCCCTACATAAGCGAAGACAAAATCCGTGTATATCGAAGCGGCAGAGACCTTGGATACAGCCAATGCAAGAGCGATCAATCGCCAAGCCGAAAACCGAAGCATTGTAAATATTGACAACTACTTGTTCACAGTAGGGTTGGGTGGGACGGGGGAAGCGATGTCTGAGGCCCATGAACCCATGAAACGGAGAAAAACTCGAAGGCAATCTAAATCAAAGGAGCGACAGAAGGGCTGTTTAAGTAGATTAAAGTAGATTAAAATTAGAAGAATGTAGCATGGCATTTCCCTGGTACATGACTCCAACCCCAATGCTGGGGAGGTAGATGGGTACCCAGGCAAGTATGGGGGCGGTACTCATACCGACTTGACTTGAATGGAGGGCAGGTTCCGTTTGAGCCCGAAAAGCGACCTGATAGCCGCGGGAGGGGTGTTATAGCTCCGTTTTAGTTTTATTATCGTAAATTTAGTATTCCCTGATAGATACCGACTGAATTTTTTTAGATATAAGATATATATATACTAGCAGACAGTTTAAAAGCTTTAAACGTTATCTGCTGATTTTATACTTAGCTGAACTACTATATGTATATACGATTTCCTTGAAGTATAGGTATATAGTATCCATATGGCTTTCAAAGCTTAGAAGATGAATACGGTGAAAAATATCTTCACCCCGCGGCTATGAAGGCATTAGAACTAGTAGACTACGGTAGGTAATACATAGCAATGTCCATAGAGTTCATGCCTCACGCCTCAGGCATAAACGTTTCTTGCCGTACGCACGCCGAGCTCCCGTCTCTTCAACATCTCCATCCCTCTCTATCAAGCATCTCCTTTCGCCTTCCGTGTTCTACTCCCTCTCTGCATATCCATGCAAGACCTGTCGGCGACTCTCTTCGCCACTATCTGTTCGCGCAACACCTATCTGGAAGCGGCACTGTCAAGCGTACGTTCTGGGTATCGGCCAGCCCTAGATCACTTCAATAGATTAAGTCATCCGGTAATCTTCAATATGATCGCCTCGTAATCCTGTCCGAGTGGTCCATTCTCGAGAGAGAAAACCAATGCGGGCTCTGAAGACGTGCCAGTGCCGTCTTAGCCAATGCCAGAAGGGGCATTCCAACCACCAACATCATGTTCCTGAGCATTTCCAAAATCTCATCTATCTCGTACTGATCCGGGGACGTCTAGATTGTAATCATCTTTGATTTTGCTCAGGCTCTGGCTATAAACTGGTGCTAATGATGGCGAAGGACATACGAGGTCTGATGATAAAAGGTTATCTACACTCATCCATAAACCCCTAGATATACTGGACATCTCAACAAAACTGGCGCAATCGAGCGACCTGCACTTTCTTTGACTTCGAGCCCTCTCTTCCTCATTCGATATGAAATCTGTTGCTTTGGTTTTGGCACTTGTGCCGTTCGTTGCGGCTTCCAAGGAGGCCGCCGCCGCGTGTAGAAACATACCAGGAGATTCGGGATGGCCTTCTGAGGCTGATTGGAAGGCGCAGCTTCCAGGAAGCGTGGCTCGAGGCGCTCAAAAGAAGTACCTCCACCCTGATTATCGGATCGACGCCAAGTCAGTGGACGATGTGATTGCAGCAGTGAAGTTTGCTTCAAAGCACAACGTTCGTCTCACCGCAATTCACAGCGGTCATGACGGTCTTGGAAGGTAAGTTGCAGCCTGTATTCGTCTTGGATGGCTTTGAACTCAACTTTATGTTTGTAGAAATGACGCACCAAGCGGCCTTCTCATTGGTCTCGAAAACCTAACTGGTATGCGTGTGGAAGAGACGTTTACGCCGTCTACCCAGGGTCAACCAAAGGTTGCTCCAGCTCCAGCTGCTGTTGCTGCTGCACCCAAAGGTGGAATGGAGGGAATGGCTGGCATGAAGCGACACAGCCCTGAGGGTGGTGACATGGCAGCAACCGCAGCTCTGCCTAAAGCTGGCGCCCCTCCAGTAACAGCTGCACCATCAGGCAAGGCTGCTTATGCCGTCACTCTCGGTGCTGGAATGACTACTCAGGACATCAACGACAAGATTGCAGCCCAAGGGATTTTCACCAATGGCGCCGAGCATGGCGAGGTCGGTGTGGCTGGAGGTTGGTCTCAATGCGGAGGCCACGGACCGATGACAACTGCGTATGGGCTCGGTTCTGACAACGTTTTGGAGTTCCAGGTAGTGACAGCTGATGGTCAGCTTAAGATTGCCAACGAAGTAGCCAACCCAGACCTCTACTGGGCGCTCAGAGGTGGATGCGGGAGTACCTTTGGAATTGTGACGCAGGTTACAGTTCGAGCATATCCATCACCAAAGTTCACCGTAACCAAATTCAACATCAACGCCACAACTGACGATGGGATCTTCGCACCAACGGCGTACATTCACTCTGTTATTCCTGACTTGATTGACAAGGGCGTGCAGGGATACTACCTAGTATTCCCCAAGAAGTTCACAGCCATCTTCCACACTGTTGGTACTCTCGCCACCGCCGACGCCTCCAAGAAGCTTTGGGAACCTGTCCTATCCAAAGTTGCGACTTACCCAGGTATTCAAAAGGAGTCCGCTGTAGCGACTTACCTCGACTACCCAGATTACAAGACTCACTACGATGCCACTTGGGGCGCCGCTGAGGGCGAACACAAGAAGCGCTCCATGAACGACAACGAAATGATTCACGATTGGTGGACGGGTGAGTACGTTCGTCGTGGCGAGCGACATTCCCTCAGGAAGCGCCACGGGCCGGGTGAGGAGAAGTCCCTACCTAAGGGCAATGGCAAAGTGCTTGGAGATGGACGTCTGCTTGACAAAGAGACCTTGCAATCACCAAAATTCGCTGCGGCTCTCAAAGCCGCCATGCCTGCCAAGGGGATGATGCGTGGCGTTCTCGTCGGTGGTTCCATCATTAAGAAGAGCCCGACCGAGACCTCTGTTCATCCATCATGGAGAAAATCTTACGCTTCTATTTGGTCAGACAAGGACGTCAACGAAATCGCAACTTTGGCCAAGGGAATGGGTGCTTACATTAATGAGGTCAGTGCAAATGTCCCATGCTCATCACTACTCTTTACTAACACGACGTCGTTGCAGGCATCTTGGAACGCATCGAATTGGCAAGACGTTTTCTGGGGCTCAAACTACCCCAAGCTTAGCCAGATCAAGACGAAATATGACCCCAACATGTTGTTCTACACAACACCAGGTATCAATGCGGAGCAAATGATGGCTAATGAGAAGGGCGCTCTATGCTCGGCACCAGAAACGATGAGGAAGAGTGCCATTCTCTTCCCACCTGCGGGCGACAACAAGAACGTGAAGACTTCCAAGTAGGCCATGTCAATGGCTAGCCATGCTGGTCTGTAGAATAGCTGTTGAACTTGATGCGCAATGTATTCAATTTTTAATTCCCGCTTGGTATCAACCGAGTGACGCACATTCCCCCATCGCAAACCCTTACAACAGATTTTGTTGTTCTTGAGATAAACGATGACACTACCGCAAATTCGGTGAGCCTCACGAAAGTGTTTACTCTCGCTCCCGCTCAAGATGGCACGGACAACTCATCAGCGAACACTCAATTCAGCAAATATTGCAAGCACTACACCACCATCTCCTCTCCTCTCATACTCCCCCCAATCCATCAACAGCCCCCACCTCACCACCATCATCTTCCGCCTTCCTCCATATCCGCTCTCTCCACGCTCTACACCACCGCCCCCTCCCCTTTTCCTCCTCCCCACTCACTTATCCATCCACATTATATCTAGCTACTCACACCACCGCACTCCTCATCACTAATCCCCCAGCCCACGCACATCATCTCGATGGGGATTTTGGGGGGGAGGGAAATGGTAATAGGTCATGATGGTGGTTGATCGAGAGGGTGTGGATTGAAATGAGATGGGGCTGTGTAGTTGTTGCTTTGTATGGGATTGTTTATGAAGCTTGATGCATCGATGATATTTGTTACAAGGGACCGGCCATCAACAGACTTTGCGACGATTCGACGTTGGAATTGTTGTGGAATTTGAGCGGCACTTCAGTGAATCCAACCCACCGCGCTACCACATCTAACCTAGGTACCTTGCTAACGAGGGTATACCGAACCGACTCCACCTTGATGCGAATGCAAATGCACATGTTTATAATTCTCAGCGCTTCTCACTTTGGTATCGCCGTGGCGCCCAATCCTTCAGCCTTGACCATTTTCCCCTCCTCCAGCCCAAACTTCTTCTCAACTGCTTGTTCAAACTTGGTCAACTCTTCTTGCTTGACCTCGTATGAAAATTCCTTGCCAGGATACGCTCTGCTCTTGGTCTCTTCGCCGTACTGCTTGATTGCTCCGAGAGCCTCATTCCACACGTTGCCATACTGTTTTACAAACTTGGGCAGGAACCGTCCTGGTGGGAAATTGCCGAGCATATCCACTTGTACAAGAACCTGTCCAGAAGTCCCATTCCCGGCTCCAATCCCAATCGTCGGTATTCTCAATTTCTTAGTGATCAACGCGGCGACTTCGGGAGGTACAGCTTCAAGAACAGTTGCAAAGGCACCGGCCTCCTGTACCGCCAGAGCGTCTTCTAGTACTGCCATGGCGGAAGCCACTGTCTTGCCTTGCACGCGAAACCCCCCTAATGCATTCTGACGCTGTGGAGTAAGGCCCACGTGGGCCAGGACGGGTATACCAGCAGAAGTGATTTTCTTGATCGTGGGCGCCATTTCCTTGCCTCCCTCTAGCTTTACAGAATGCATGCGTCCGGTCTTCACCATACGGATGGATGTTTCGAGGGCTTGCTCAGGAGAGACTTCGTAGGATCCCATAGGTAAATCGCCGACCTGGATCACGTCAGTTTTAGTTTTAGAAGTGTTGGACTTGTAAAGTGGCGTACTGTGAAAGCCGACTTGGTAGCCCTGGATACACTTCGGGCAGCAAAGATCATCTCATCGAGAGTGACTTCGCTCGTGTCCTCGAGACCCATAGACACCATAGCTAGACTATCACCTACTAGCACAATGTCCATGCCAGCATGGTCGGCAACATGCGCCGAAGGGAAGTCATAAGCCGTAAGCATAGTGATAGGCTCCCCTTTCTTGTACATGGACTGGATAGTCTGGAGCGTGACCTTCTTCCGCGCAATGGCAGATGGAGTCCCCATGGGCGAATGCGAAGAATACCGGACTTGGGTAGCTGGAACTGTGCTCACCACCGGGTCTAGGGACGGTGATGTCCATGACTGTGATACAGAGGGTGATGCTGTGGTTCTTTTGCCGGTTCTTGTAGAGAAGGATATAATGGACAGAGCGGTCCTGGTCATGGCACGCGACATGTTTGAATTGGACGTGATGGGGATGGATTCGCCGAGTTTGCTGATTTCAGGCTCAGCGGGGGATGAAATGACAGGACAGCCATTTGGAAGCGGGTGGAGGGATCGAGTTTTAATGTTCTTGGACTGGTATAGGTCCTACGTCGAAGTTCAGATCCGTGGTGTTGACAGTCGACTTGTGCCCGACCGAGGTTAACCAAGGCTTAATAATGGAGGCTAGACTGGCAGTCAGCTTTACTAGGGTAGTCCTCCTTTTACAGCAGCTCGGAAACAGCTTCAGTACGGCTATCAGTGCCTTGAAGACCACTTGCAATGTCCAGAACACGATTGGGGTTGATATTCAGTTCGACGCCATGTTTCCCGCCAATCCAGTCGATAAGCATCCAGTCTCGGGCGGTCCTAGATGCTGAGGACTTCACCAAAAGTCCAGAGATCAAGGTCAGGGCTCGAGTCAGTTGAGGGTTAATATAAAGTACCAGTGGCCCTAGCCTTGGTCGAAGCGCTACCTGGTTGTCGACGCGCTCGCGTATTCTATTCTATTTACTGCCAGTGACTGACAACAATCAACACTCGAGAGCCACAACAACAACGACAACAACAATCCCCCACTAACAAGCAGCTTCTCTCACCATCCCGTGTTCCAGGCAATGTGTTGATCAGATACCCAATTGCCTGAAGGTTGGACAATCCGCCTTGATTTCTCAACACTCTCCCGCACAGCAAACCCACCGCAAAAACAACAACTGCCCGCCAAAATCCCTTCACAAAGAAAGCAACCCAACCCGCATACGACCACCAACATGGAGAACTATCAGAAGCTGGAGAAGATCGGAGAGGGTACGTCCTCACCAACAAGAGACCTCGAGCCCTGAGAGGCACTCTTTCACTGCCCCTCACTTTTTCCCACCCGCTAACTGACAAACCAGGAACATATGGGGTCGTCTACAAAGCCCGCGACCTCACTACCTCGGACAAGCGAATCGTTGCCCTGAAGAAGATCAGACTCGAAGCCGAGGATGAGGGCGTCCCATCCACCGCTATTCGCGAAATCTCCCTCCTTAAAGAAATGAACGACCCCAGCATCGTCCGCCTCCTTAACATCGTTCACGCCGACGGACACAAGCTCTACCTCGTCTTCGAGTTCCTCGACCTGGACTTGAAGAAATATATGGAGTCACTCCCGGTCAGCCAGGGCGGTCGTGGAAAGGCTCTTCCAGAGGGCACTGGCGCAAATCTGCAGACTCTTGGGCTGGGACCAGAGATTGTGAAGAAGTTTATGGCTCAGCTGGTTCAAGGGATAAAATACTGCCATAGCCATCGAGTTCTCCACCGCGACTTGAAGCCCCAGAATTTGCTGATCGATCGAGAGGGTAACCTCAAGTTAGCCGATTTCGGTCTGGCCAGAGCATTCGGTGTCCCACTGCGGACGTACACACACGAGGTAGGTCATGTGTTTGGTCTTCGAATGGCAGAAGTGGACTAATCATGAGCAGGTTGTCACGCTGTGGTATCGCTCGCCAGAAATCCTCCTCGGTGGTCGACAGTACTCTACTGGTGTCGACATGTGGTCAGTCGGCTGCATCTTCGCTGAGATGTGCACTCGCAAGCCTCTATTCCCTGGAGACTCGGAGATTGACGAGATCTTCAAGATCTTCCGGTATGATATCTGCACGCATACCCTCTTGTTGACTCGACTAACAATTAGATAGTACTCTCGGCACGCCAACCGAAGAGGACTGGCCTGGTGTAACTACTTTCCCTGACTTCAAGGCATCATTTCCCAAGTGGGTTCGCAACTACAACAAAGTCCTCGTCGACACTCTCGATGACAACGGCTTGGATCTACTCGACGGTCTCCTTGTGTACGATCCTGCAGGCCGCATCAGTGCGAAGCAGGCCGCGCTGCACGCATACTTTACGGAAGGCAATACTGCTGCTAATTCCTATGCATATGGTATCGGCGCTCGAATAAATGGAAATGGTTATTAAGCACAAGGCTGACATGAATTTTTCTCTAGGCACATGCACCCATTCATTGCCTTGTCGGTTCAGTTGCTCAGTCGATCGCCGTCGAGACTCCATGTTGAAGTTGGATTAGCGGATACCAACACTTGTGGATGCGGGCATTGGCTTTGATAGATGTTTTAATGGGTCCAAAGGCTGCCATAACTGTTTTATTTTCATTGGTCTCTCTTATCATGTGTAACATACGGCTGGCATACTCGGGTTGGGAACAGAGTATTCATGGATGGTTAGGATAAATCATCATGGATTTGGAAGGCGTTGAGTTGAGATATCAGCGAAGTATAATTACCGAAGATTTGGCGTTGTTGAGCCATATGCCTTGACACGACATGGACTGTCAAAGCCCGCCTGTGCCACGTCAAATATCATGCAAGGGCCAGATGTATGTTTGGCATCAGAATGAGTTGAAAATGTCATCTCCGTGTCCTCCGTCTTCGCCGCGTGTTGTTGATTTTTATATCTTCCTTTTTACACTAGCTTGGACAGGGACGGAATGCTTCCTCATATCGGATGAATGCTTCCCTCAAGATTCACGACTCCAACTCGCCAACAAACTTTTGGAGGCGTATGGCGGAGTCTGAACAGCACCATGGTCTCGGGCTATCGGACGATTGAAGACGCATTGATGCGGCCTCAACACGGCCGTCATCCCTTTTGAATTGACCGTCGACACATACATCCTCTCCGGGCATCGTGAGAAGTACTCCACTATCCGGCAATAGCGGCTGGGACTTCCGCGATATCGCCACTTAGAAGCCGCCTGCAATCCGGGCGGAAGGCAAACCCTTTGCTCTCTGCGGCCCATTCTTGATTCCTGACCTCCTTTCTTTCATGCCCAAACGCTTTTCGACCAAGGCCCATGGAATTTGCACGACTACGACGACAACAAGCAGACACCAGATGATGCGAAACAGTGAGAGATCTATGGAGCATAGAAAGCCTCGAGACGGGATATCCTCATGCTCATCCGAGAGAGGGAATGATGATTCGCCTTCCACGTACGAAAAAGAAGAGAGAGTTGATTACCCAGAGAAGGAAAGGGAGTCCGCTTATCTAGCACCGATACGCTCACACCCTATTGCGCGTCACCGCTCCCATTCGCGACCCCAAACGCTGAAATCGGAACGTTCTTATGGAGGCGAAGACGGTTATTCATGCAATCATGAACGAAACGCAGAAGAGGGAGCAGAAGGAGAAGAGGAAACGGAAGAATCCAGGGAAAGGAAGAGATGGGAAGTGGGTTGGGACGGAGAGAATGACCCAATGAGTCCGCGCTCAATCAGCAAATTCCGAAGATGGATCATCGTGCTTATCATGGCTTCCAGCGCTTTGTGTGTGTATGTTGTCCCCACCTCCATGAGGATTCGAGAAGGAGGGTTGTGTGAGGTTTTGCAAGAAGTGAGACATGGCCAACTGATACATTGTGTGCACTTGTAGGACTTGTACTTCTTCTCTCTACACCTTGACGTATGATCAGATTACGGTTGAGTTTGGGTGTTCGAGGTTGATTGCTACCTTGGGTTTGAGTTTGTTTGTTACTGGATTGGGGTTGGGACCTATGGTATGTTTCTCCTTGGCCTGCTTCGATGCCTATTACTGCCCCTATTCCTAGGGGGACGACCATTGTCTCGACACTACATGTAGAGCTTTAGCTAATGGGTGTATGAAACATAGATTTTGAGCCCCTTGTCAGAAGTGAGTGCTCTTCTTGCCTTCTTGCCACCGCGTTGCACCAAGAAGCTCCTTCATGGCAGCCCGCCGCACGCCTCTTCTGGCAATCTGGAGAAAATCTCCCATTACTGTTCTACTAATCGATATCACAGTTCTACGGCCGACGTTCGATCTACGTCTACTCATACATCTTCTTCCTAATCTGGATCATCCCCTGCGCCGTTGCCAAAAATATCACCACAATGCTCATCTCCCGTTTTTTCGACGGTCTAGCAGGAAGTGCTTTTCTTTCAGTGGCAGGAGGAACCGTAGGCGACATGTTCGCGAAACACGAACTCAGCTTGCCTATGATGGTCTATACAGCCTCGCCGTTCATTGGGTAAGTCAGCTTTCACCTTTTGAATTTCTTGTTGAGGAACGTCACCGTTACAATTCCTCGAATGTCTCAAACTTCAGCGCACGAGTAAGATCACATGAGCAATGATGAGATGGCCATACTACATCAAGCCATCAAATGATTCGTCGCCTCCCACTCTCCCCTGTCTGCATTACATCGGCTCCACCCACAGTCTCCACCTACATTCCAAACACAATCTTGCACCTCATCGTCTCTTTTACCCAAAAGCGGATATCGCTGTTCATGCTCCTTTCACCAGAGAGAAGGGGACACGGCATTCGTCTTTGAAAACGATGGCACAAGATTCGTTCGAGAGGGCCCCATAGAACTCCCATACGTCTCACGAATTATGATTCGGCTCGCATATGCGTCTACCCGATATCCCTACCGCTTCCCACAGGCTACATGCAGAGGCACGCAACATGTGGAACTAGCCGACCCGTCCAATCTCTCGGACAAGGTCTCTGCTCCTACTTTTAGAGAAAAGCAGGGATGGCGATCTCGCAGAAAGAAGACGTTGTGTCATCATGTCATATGGGCAGACGTCGTTGTGGTACAAGGACTCGAACATTTTGTTGTCGGCCTTGTTGCCCAATCATGCTGGCTGAGGCTACAAGCGAGCTCCACGTTGCAAGCGAGGCGATGTCGGTGGTATGCACAATTCATGTTTCCGAGATCAATGGGGCTTTGTACAGCAACGACGGACATTTCTTCGTCATACAAAGATGAGGAATACATGCTGCAGAGGCAGATTCAACTCACGCTGCACTTTGGGAGATCAAACGGAGAGTCCCCACACATTCGTGCGTGCGTAGCGTTTGAGCGTCTGAGCGTCTGAGCGTTTCTGATATCACAACGCTCCTTCGCTTAGATCCTGGAGAGCTGCAAGGTTTAATCTTCATCGACCAACCCGATCGGTGAATATGCGAGTCAGAATATCGCCTTGCCAAATCGAGCGTTCAGACCCCATTTCCTAAATGAGCGACTTCGCATGTCCTTCCCAATCGAGACCGATACCTACGCGAGTTGGGAAATCCTCCTCCGCATCGGTTCGATTAGCTACAGGATGTCAAGCGTCCTATCCGACGGAGACCAAAATATCAGACGGTCTTCTCGGATCAGATCGATCTGACGACGCAAGATGGAATCGCCCTTCCAGACCGAGATGAAAGGAATGCACGATTTGTATTTTCCGGAAAATCTCGAATACCAATCACCCACAACCCCGATCATAAGTCCTCCTTGCGCTGCCGTGTGCTTGTTCAATTGAGGCGCATAGCAAGCGGCTGTTGAGAAGTATCAGCGTGAACATGGCAGATGAAGGAGAGGAACTCGATACATCACATCTCCCCATGCCCTGGTAGAGCAGCAACAAGCGATCGACTCCCATGCACCTAGAAACATCTTCAAGTCGCAACTGGCATCGCCGACGGGAGCGCGGTCCGGGCGGCTCGTCGTCGCGTACCGCTCAGCCCAATCCTCCTCGCTTCTTTTCCCAATTGTTGATATCCTTTCTTGCCCCACCGAGTATCTGCACGTCACTCACCTCTTCGATTGAAAACACAAATACTTTCACAAATACAAATCAAGGCCATTGGAGAGAGAAAGTTGCCATACTAATGTATTGTGTAGACCAGAAGTGGGACCTCTTCTAGGCGGGTTCATCAATCAATACACGAATTGGCGGTGGTCCTTTTACACCCTCCTGATCTGGGCTGCCGTCCAGCTCGCCCTCATCTTTTTCTTCGTGCCTGAGACGTACCACCCAGTGCTTCTCAGGAATAAAGCGCGGAAATTGAGGAAGGAAACAGGCGAGGAGAGATGGATTGCGCCCATCGAGCGATTGAACAGGAGTATTCTGATGACTGTTGTTTGGAGTTGCGTTAGACCGTTCCAATTATTGGTTCTGGAGCCAATGGTGAGTGTTGTCTTTCCTCCTTTTCTGTGAGGTGCATCGTGCACGTGGCGTAGAAAGGACCCGCAGAGCAGGCAGAGCGGTGTGAAAAACCACTACATTGAGTAAAGCTCTTCCTGGCAGCTAGAGGCGGTGGGAACGGTGAGTATTTCTTTGCCAGGTTGACAGAAACTCAAGTGGATCTGAATATCAGGAGAGCATACATATCTGCGACGACAGGTCGAGATGGGAGGGTCTTGTTGCAAACACGTGATAAATGCATGAAGTTGACCAGAAGAAGAGAAAGAAAAGAAAGAAAAGAAAGAAAAGAAAGAAAAGAAGGCAACGGAGCATGCAGAAGGCTGACGGTCCATACAGTGCCTCCTCCTCTGTCTGCTTAGCGCAGTCCTCCTGGGCATACTGTACCTATTTTTCGGCGCTTTTCCTCAGGTCTTCGGCCACAACCATGGCTTCTCACTTTCTGAAATCGGCCTTGCCTTTCTAGGCCTTCTTATGGGTATGTTGCTAGGCATAGCAAGTGATGTCCTATGGAAGCGCAATTATGCTCGGTTGGTCAGAAATTATTCCAAGGAGACGGGCAGAGAAGGCAGTAGTGAGCCAGAGTTTCGTCTGCCACCTACAATTGTCGGCGCTTGGGTCGTCCCTATCTCGCTGTTTGGTAAGTGACATGATTTCTTTCCATGCCTGTCCTGAGGCGATTTTTCTTGGTGTGCTCCTGTCATTTGCTACTTTTCGTCAAACTGAAGTCTCGCGGTATTACAGTGGCTTCGTCAATCCTCTGGCCTTCCACCTGTCCCGAATTCGCCGATGGCTTCGTAGTCATTTAATTCCAGGTCGATATCGATAGATTCTTGGTATTTCGGTTTTAAGGATTCACCGGAATTTTATCGCTATCGCTCTGTAATTGAAAGTCATAAACTGGTTTTAAGGTATTGTCCAAGTGCAAAGAATTCGTATATCCACTGTGATAGTCTTTGCATCGGGAAGGACTGTCGTGTTGCATTGCAGACGGAGCTTCATCCGTGAATTGATAGCGGACTGTTAGTGGCCGGCGTGAAGGGAGATGATTTCGCCATAGCCGCCAGGATTTTTCGGTGTTCATGTAGACATTGATCGATGAGGTCGATGGTGGTCGCGGGAAGATGGCCAAGTTTGGCTGCAGCCAACCCATGTTGTCACCTTTTGGCGATCTAGAATTGAGGCTAATTTGAAATTGCAGGGTTTGCTTGGACATCGTTCTCCTCGGTAAGTCACCTCGTCACTTCAGTTGTGCAGATGCTGGCTGATTTGCTTGTGCATTACAGGTGCATTGGATCGGTACGTCCCTTGACACTCCTGCAGCCACTGTTAATCAGGTTCAACGTTGAGGGATGGCTGACACAATTTAGTTCCAATAATATTCTCCGGACTTTTTGGGCTTGGGTAAGCTGTCCGTAGCGGTTGACGGCTGACTAGATTGCGTGTTCTGGAGTGCATATTCAGAACAAATGCCGTCAAAAAAGTTCCTGCGTGCTGTCTCGGGGCACGCAATTTGAGTCCGGCGAGATCTGCAGACCATGGTGATCGATGTCTGATGAAGCTGACGATCTCGATAGGAATATTTTTGTGTTCTCGGGCGTTTTTACATTCCTTGTCGACTGCGTTAGTGATTTTCTATAAAAGTTGACGTAGTAAAAGGTTGACATGACAGCAGTATCCACTTTATGCTGCATCCGCATTGGCAGCAAATTCATTCGCCCGGTCGACTTTCGCAGCAATATTCCCCCTCTTTGGACTGCAGATGTACAACAGTGAGTCCAAATGACATGACTATTGCGAACCGAAACAATAAACGGTGACTGACGAGGCCAGAGCTCGGATATCAATGGGCAAGTAGCTTGCTCGCGTTCCTCGCATTGTCCATGGCACCGTGAGTAATATGAGACTCGTAATGATGCAGCACTGCAAAGGACAGGTCCGGCTAACATATCTGCTGTGTAGCTTCCCCTATCTCTTTTTTCGCTATGGAAAGCAAATCAGGGGCACCAGCCGGTTCGCATCGACGTAAGGACCCTGCTAGATGGAGGCGTGATCTGAGGTCTGATGGGTCAGATGGTGGCAGCGTGTGCTGGTGCGGGATATATATAGAAGCGAAGGAAGTCGTTGCACGACAGAAGGTTGGCTTGAGAGGTGGAAATTCATCTCTCACGTCGTTCCAATTCGCTTAACACGTGATACAAGACCGGCTAGTTGTCACAATGGAAGATGGTTGATGGCTGATGGTTGATGCCTTGATGGTTGATGGTTGATGCCTTGATGGTTGATGATTGATGCCTTGGTGGTTGATGCTTTTTGCTTTCTGCTTTCATGATCTCGTGCAACCGACAGGGTTCCAGTACCTTAGCCACTTCTACTAGGGCTCAGGCCCGCCCGACACAGTGGAAAGCCGTCCAGGGTGCCATCCAGTGCTGAGGGAGGGCCTACAGTAAGGACTGACCTGCTGCGTGACTGTCGCTGTCCCAGTCCAAGGCAAGGCAACGTGGAATTTTCCGGAGTTGCGGACATGGAAGAAGCGGTGATGAGTACAATAGAAGCAACTAGGTAGAACTAGTTATAGTTACAGTTTTAGTTCTAGTTCTAGTTATAGTTCTAGTTCCAGTTCTAGTTCTAGTTCCAGTTCTAGTTCTAGTTCCAACATGGAGGGCCCGAGGTGGTCGGATTCGGCTACGTATCGTACTCGTACTCGTATCCAAAAGTCATATGTTTTTACGCTCCGAGTCTTCAACATCATTTTGGCCAGGGGAGGGAAAACAACTCTAGTAGTCAAGATACGACGATAGCTACCAGTACATACAAACATAACCACTGTGAAGACTACGTCCGTCAGTCCAATTGCAGCGCTCCCGACCTGTTTCCTGCATTCGCCCCGGCCATCTCCCACATCGCAACCCACCATACCGACAGCCGCGTACACACGACACACGGAGACAGACGTCTCTCCGCCCACGCACCACTCATCAAAGTCCAGTAACCTGGCAAGACGGCCAAGGTGGCCCAACTGTAGAGCCGCTAGAAGCTTCGAGCACGTCTGGTGCCCCAAACCCCCTCGAGCAATCGCATACTGCGGAATCCACCATCTCCAGCACGAGCCGAACCTTCGCATACCCCTCTGAAGTCCCAATTCGCCCAGCGCATACCTTGGAATATCCCTTGCGCCGGCCAGGCAGTATGGCGTGTGCTGCATCATCGTCAAATTTATGATCGGGGGCCCATTCGCAGACCAGTCGTCGTCACACTGCAGTATTCGTACAGTTCATGGAGTCGACTCTCAGCGTGCCTCTGCTACCTCACCGACATCGTCCTGAACATTTGCCGGATTAGAAACCTCCCGATCACACTAAGCAGATCATTGGACTACCAGAGCTGCGTCGGCCATCAAAAAGGAGCCGACTCTGGAATCCCATCACAGCAGGCGTATTGGCAGGCTGAAGATACTTGTGGCTCGTTGCACAGCATTACCTCCTTGGGCGTATCTTGGCATACCCGTGATAATTCCAAGCCTGCTCCGAGACGGCCGTCTGGAAGGCCACTTCCAACCGCCATATCCCCGTTGCGTTACCCTGACCCGCCTCTGCGGGTTGGACTACAAGTCTCGTTGTGACGGACGCTTGCAGTCAAGGATAGCGGCAGAACGTGGATCTTGCGACGGCGGTAAACGAGTGACTATTCTAGCAATTTTGACTGGAATCCTTGCTCGTGCCATCCGGTCTCCTGGATCGACCCAGTTGTGCGGCCAGTGCTTTCGACCCTCTCGTCGCTGTGGCCTCGTTGCAAGGTTGCGGCTTCAGCCTCGATAGCCGTGTGCGCTATCCAGAAAAGAGATATCATGTCTTCAGACGCCGAAGATGCTTCGTCCGACCCAAACTTTAACGGCGAACACGACGACCTCGACAATATGGCCGATTCCCCCAAAGGAGATGCTCTTGCACAGAAGACTGAGAGTAATGCCTCTGCGTCCTCTGACCAGCAAAACAACACCAATGGCCAGAAGCCAAACCCAAAAGATCCTCTCAGACCTCGACGAAAAAAGGCCCGGAGAGCCTGCTTTGCCTGCCAGAGAGCACATCTCACATGTGGTAGGTTGAATCTCTATAACGGCCGATGAAATGTTCAAAAGGCTAACGTGACCCAGGCGACGAGAGGCCATGTCAGCGGTGCATCAAAAGAGGATTGCAAGAAGCTTGCCATGACGGCGTGCGGAAAAAGGCGAAATATCTCCACGATGCTCCGCCAGAGGCTCTTGTGCCTCCCGGCATGGGTGGATATCACCACCCATACATCAATGGTACCAAGGCTTCATCAGTTTCTTCAGCATCAGGCGTGCCAATGACAGAATCATCAACAGCACACACACAAATACCAAGCCAATATGTTCAAGCGCAATCGCCGAGCCTTGACATGTATACACAGAACACCCAGTCACAGATGCTACCGCCGCTGCAAGCACACGCGAATGCTTCCATCACCTTCACGCAACCGCCAGCCTCGCCAGGTTATGTTCAAACGCACGAACAGCTTACGCCTACGATGGGCCACTCTATGCCGTCAGCTTCCCCAAACATGAACCAGTATGGCGGAGGTTTGGCTTTTGATCCCAGTGATCCAGCCTTATTCAATTTCGATATCGCTAGCCTCAACTTTGGTAACCAGTATGGTGCTATGGAATTCGGAATGCTCAACCACATGTCTTCCACTGCTAACAATGGCAATCAAAGTCAGAACGAAATTCATCAAATGAACCAAACACCGGCGTACAGTCTCAACAACTACGGCGACAACTCGATCATGTTTGGTCAAGACGCCTTATTGAACGCCGACTGGCAAAGCAACCATTCCAGAGCGGACAGTACTTCTGGGCTATTATCGACTCCAAACAACACACCGATTGTCACGGCTATCGACCGGCCGAACGGTCTGGACAACTTCACGAATGCGTATGCCATCGGGAACGGTCCAAGTAGTTTTGCAAGTGCCAGTCCTGCCACATCAGTAGCTGGACAAGACGGTCCTTCTGGAGACAATCCTTCATCTCCTGCATTGTTCGCAGCACCACAAGTGTCGGCTCCCTCAGCTTCACCGTTGTTCAATCGATCCAAGGCACAACCTGTACAGCCGCCGGATCTATATCCACAAGAAACTGGCAAACGTAAGAGACCAAGCAATGCCGACGAACTATATCACTCCGTGACCAAACCGTACGGATACACAGCGGGCTTTCATCGACTCTTCCAGTTCATCTCACAGAGATTTAACTCGGAAAGGCGTCTTCGAATCGCAAAGGCTGTCTCTGCTGTCCGCCCATCTCTCATCACCTTCTCGCAGTGCCTCACTGATAAGGACCTCGTGTTCATGGAGCTCTCTGTGCAGCGAAAATTACACGAGTATATCGATTTCATCAACGCCTACGGAACGCCGACCGTCATCACTCGAAGGGACGGCGCCATCTTGGCTGCTAGTAAAGAATTTACGATACTCACGGGATGGTCGAAGAATGTGCTGACTGGGAAAGAGCCCAACTTGAACATCAACGTGGGCGGAGCGAGTGGCCCATCGACAATGCCCAACAGTGGTTCAAGAACACGTCTGTCTAGTGCAGTGGAGGATCGAAATGCCAACCAACCTTCAAGTGGCGATCTACGCAATAACAACGCCACGTCGCAACTACAGCCCGCTCTCATGGCCGAGATTCTGGATCAAGACTCGGTCGTGCAATTCTACGAAGATTATTCCCAGCTTGCCTTTGGTGACCCGCGTGGTTATGGAATACGACGTGGAAAGCTTCTCAAATACAAGACCAAGGAGGACGCCGAGGACTCGGAAGTTAGCACAGGCCACAAACGTAAGAGATCGGCAAGTATAAAGGGCGAAGCTGGTGCCAAGCTAGAGGACGGTCGAATCAGCGGCGAGCAGGGCATCAACCAACTGGGTCAAAAAGAAGGCATGGTCGATGTGATGTACTGCTGGAACGTGCGACGCGATGTCTTTGAAGTGCCCATGTTGATTGTTATGAATGTAAGTCGACGTCAGCTTCACTCTGCTCATGGCTAACATTCTGCCTAGTTTCTTCCATTGATCTGAATGAGCGTCTACTTCTCTTGCTGTGACAACTTTGTTGCTACGGCAAGACACGACTCAACATCGGCAGTCACTGTTGCGCCCGTGGTTAAACGCATGTCTTTTTCTTCATACTACACATCACTGCGGCGTTCTGGCGTCCCAATACCCCACCGTCGTCGGACAAGGGAGACTTATGGCTTTATCATTACCTGGTTTCAGTTTCTTTTGTATGTACTTGCATTTGCCTGGTGTGGAAAATTCATTTGGGACAGGGAGTTTGGCCAAGTATTCCTACGATGGCTCTATCGGTTTTGTTTTAATGTTATCCTTGTGGGCGGATGATCTGAAAAGGAGGTATGTTAGGTTTGAGCGATGAGCGATGAGTGATGAGCGACGAGCGTATGGATAGAAGGCCTCCATCTTGATGATCGAGGGTAACTAGGAATGAATCACTCGCTATATGCTCATCACTTTACTTGGCGTGATGTTGTTCAAGTTGTTGATGTGGCTAGTAGATGTCCACGGCTCGATGGCTCGGTGGCTCCTCCCCTCCAAATGGGAGCTTATCGACATTGAGGTGCTCTTCGTGTTTACCTCGCTCACCTCGACGCGTCGATGACCTCGATGATCAGATGACTATCGCACAACGCGTGTTTCTATTTTCGGGTGCCTTCACTATTTATCTCGCCTTCCTCTTCGCCTCCCTCCTCATCTCCCTCCTCACCTCCCTCCTCACCTCCCTCCTCACCTCCCTCCTCACCTCCCTCCTCACCTCCCTCCTCACCTCCCTCCTCACCTCCCTCCTCACCTCCCTCCTCACCTCCCTCCTCACCTCCCTCCTCACCTCCCTCCTCACCTCCCTCCTCACCTCCCTCCTCACCTCCCTCCTCACCTCCCTCCTCACCTCCCTCCTCACCTCCCTCCTCACCTCCCTCCTCACCCCACCTTCTCGACAGACATCCTCACCTCCCTATCTCAAGATGACGAGCAGCGTGAAGACTCGCGCGATGACCTTGCGAGAGGAGCAAAACAGGAAGCCTAACTCAATAAGAAATCCTCACCTACGTGACGAAATCCACGGCAGCGCGCCACTCCTCCAAGTTTCCAACAGCCTATCGAACCCTGCCAAAATGCTCAGAGCTGGACAAGACCCCAAGGACATCGTGCGCACCTCCGGGGCAAGGAACATCTTTCACAACGACAACCAAGAAGAGGAAGAAGTCATGTGCGTCTCTGACTCTAACAGTGACTCTAATATTGAGAAAATTTTCACAGCACGCCATCATGCGACCAAGTTTCAGCCCTACCAATTTGTATTCACACATAAACCAAGTTCAATTGGCAATGGTGCCATCCAACACCCAGCCCGAGAGCTGTCATCAACGGACGCTGAGAAAGGCCTATACCAAACGATCTACATCAAGGCAATCGGATTGAAACCGAAAGACACGGCCCAAAAGAAGACCGCCGTGAGCGATGCTGCTGCAGAATTTGACTTCAACGACTATTCGCCGGAACAATTCTTACCGGCCCACGTCACGCCTCGCAAGATACCTGCACTCATCTCAAGTCATGCCAGTACTGGTCCTGGAAGCCTTGGAATAAAAGTTGGAGGACCCAAGAACGTTATCATTGACCTCACCAGCGATTCCCGTGAAAAAAGAGAACTTGCCAATAACTACGAGGAAGACTTAATGACCCAGCTCGACCGGGTGCTTTGTCTTCAGCTGGCTCAAGCAGAAAAAAACCTTGCCAAATCTTCGACGCTTCCGGAATCAATGCTCAGCAGAAAAACACAGAAGCGAATCGCCAACATGGATAAGGAGGACAAAAAATTCGAGGAAAAACAACAAAAGGCCAAGACTAAGAAGCAGAAGGCTACTTTGGGTCGATTTCAAATAAATTTGACTAGAATGCGAGAGAACCTAGATAAAAAAGTCAAGGCTGAGCTATTGCAGATCCAAACAAAGGCAGGAGCACCAAGAGTCACTCAGCCGAAGACAACACAGCCTGTTGGTTGCACCGCAAGTGGAAGACGCGGCCTGCGACCAGTCCTTCCAACTCGACAGCACGCACCGTCAGGACAAGAACTGCTAGTCAACGATCGTTTCGGCGAACAGAAAGCCCTGCCAAAATTCCAGTCTATGACTACATTGACTAGTCAACAAGATTTGAAGGAATTGTGGCAACAGCAAAGGTCTGAGCAGCCACCGCGGATAGTGGCAAGGAAAGCAACTTGGGCCAAAGGAACCCGAGGAAACAGACATGTAGGGCTGCAGCTGCAGATCCTGCCAGCCTTCCGAGCGATCCAAACCAGCCGCGAGCTCGTGCGCAAATCGAGAGTGCCGAGGGTATCATTGGATATGTCTTCACTGACAAAAACATCATATTTGAGGCACTTCTTGATTACACTTCTGGTGTTGCAAAAATAGGGAACAGAGCCATCCCAGATGCAAACATGCATCTCGCCTTGGTGGGTGACTCTATATTGACCAGTGTCTTGAGAGAGGATGGATACTACAAGGAGCGAAGCAGATGTAGGTTCGCCCTTTTTTGCGCTCTGGGATGCCCAATTTCTTTACTGATAACATTCTAGTATCCATAAGCCGAGATGTGCCTCCAATTGTCACCAACCAAAACCTGGCGGGTGTCTGCAAGAGCATGCAACTTGACTATTGCATATATCTAGGTGAATCCGAGAAGCCAAAAGCACACGAGCCAAACAAGAGGTTGGCAGATTTGGTGGAAGCACTTGTTGGTGCAGTATACCTTGACGGGGGCTTGGAAACGGTCAAACTAGTGATGAGAAAGATGGGACTGCTGAGTAGCTAGAACGAGGAAAATGGGTTCACGTCTGTCTACATTGATGGTGTGTCCGGAAGGGTTTTGGTAATCTTGCAGGTGCCACCTTTATGAATGATGTTTGATGCTGACGGACGCTGGTTTGTTTAGCATATCGAGGTTTAGATATTTAGATATGGTTGAGCCCGACACTCTAGCTCGCAGCGTCGCTTACTTCGAGAGTGTCTTTATTCATCACTATGGAATACGATAAGATGGAAGTCGACCTGGGCTCAAGGCCACGAAATGTGGTTAACGAGAAAAGTCTTGTCGCCAGATCCCGGAAAAGCAAACGGGGTTGCGAGGTATTTATAGGTATTTATACGTCGGGAATGATCTGTGGTTTCGATTCGGCTGTTCAGGAGGTCAGCCTGTTTGCGAAGAGAAGCGCTTAGTGGGGACTCGATCTTATAATTTTGGATCGAGACGATCTTTTGCAGGCATCGTTTGTTGCAAATCAGTACTGTGCTAGAATTTAGTTGTGAGTCAGTGGGCTTTGCAGATTGCGAATTGCGGTCAGAATTTGTGAAGGACAGCGTATCGAATCATCAGAAATCGTTTCCGTACGAGGAAGCCATTGCCGCTAAGATTACGTCTCAAAAAGAAAGCAAGAACACTTAACTCCAGCCCAAGGAGATTATTGTGGTTGGGAATGAATGTGTCACCGCCATTACTGCTATTCCCTTCTCAATGCCCAGAATAGTCTCCCCAACTTGTTTTGGAAAAATCCCACCCAAGCTCTTAGGCATAAGCAGAAGGCTTAAACTCTCGTCCATCTCCACGCCTTGTTGGAGTACTTCCACCACTTGCGTGTCTTGGGGCAACGGGAACATGCTTCCTCCTCCTGTATGCACCAATGCATGCAGCGAGCACCCACAACAACCAGAAGAATCCGGCGACCACGCCATAGGCGATGTAAGTTCTTCTACCGACATTGCCGGCCAACATCAATCCCAGTCCTCCATTTATGATACCGAGAGTTATGAGGATACGACCGAGCCAGAGATGGAGGTAGGATACGAAGGACCGACCGCCGGTTTTCTTGAAGCCGGAATGATGGAGGATTCCGAGGATTGGTTGGAAGAAAAGGAAGGCGAAGACGACAATTCCGATGATGGGGTGGTAATTCTCGTACTAACGGGTTGTAAGCAAAGTGATGTTCCAAGTTGTGGATTGTACATACGAAATTGAAGAAGCCTCCGAATCGGATGTGCGAAGCCATCCAGCAGCCGAGCGCGAATGCGATGATGTACAGTATGTATGCAAAGAGCTGAAAAAGCGCATGCATGACAAGAGCAAGTCGTCCAGGAAGGATCCTGATGAAAATGGCGCCGAGGGGGAAGAAGATGACCCAGGCGAGACAAGCGATTACTCCATGGGCCAGTCGAATGGCTTCTGCTTTGTTGATGTCGAAACCGAGGAAACCTGATATGCTGTTGAAGCCTCCATTTCCATCACCCAAGGGCCCGTTACCGCGTCCGTTTCCACCATTGTTACTTCCACTATAGCCACCGGAGTAGCCTCCATAGTAGCCTCCATATTGTGCGTTGCTGCCTCCATATTGTGCGTTGCTGCATCGGCCTGGATGGTAATAACACCAGCTCATGTTAGTCTTTTCTGCAGCTATGTTGCGCGAGGATGAGGGCGAAGAAGGAGAAGGAACGTACAAAGCGTCAAGATGAGCAGAGAGACGAAGGAGTTTGAATACATATTGCAGCTCCAACGACTCAGTGCCCTCAATGTGATGAAGCGATGACGGGGAAAACAATCAAACAGAAATGAGAATGATTAAGATGAAGTAGTTGAGTACGAAAGAGGGGAGGAAGTAAGAATCAAGGCATCAACGAGTCCGGCTTCTATGTGTTCCTGCCTCATGTTTAATAGTTGTGGTGTATATGTCCGGGAATACTTCAGCCACCCGCAGCATCGGCGTCTGTTGCTGCGGGTGTCCCCAGTTGATGTATGGTCAGCATTGGTTTCGGTTGTGTAGTAGTTCTGGTGCAGAAGTCGGCGTCGGCGTCGGCTCTCCAACTCCCATCTGCCCGTGCGTGAATGATGCTGACTGATCATCCCCAAGTCACTGAGACAACAACAACAACAACAACAACAAACTTCCATTATCGACGACGAGGCTTCCAGATCCAACACACCGAGTCTCTTCTTCAACCCTTCTGATCAGCCCTATCCATCATTCACCAGCTGAGGAGGCTGGACGCAGACCGACTCCAGGTCTTACGTGGCACATGGTCAATCCAGCCTTGCCGTCTATACAATAAGGCTGATATCATGTGAGCCTCGACATTAGGGCTGAGCCATCGCATCTGACGAGGCTGGAATCATGTTGTACAATTCGAAGTCCTGATAAACCCTGTCGATACTCGACGAACAAGTCAGCTTCAGCTCTGGACTTATCCTTCATGCTATGTGCGTGTATTATGCCATCGGCGGGAACAACTGAGTTTGGGAATTGGCTTATAACGACGCCTTCTATTATTGTTCATTCTTCTGTACATGAGTGCTACTGCAACTCTTATCTAAAGGCATGTCTATTGAATCGGCAAGAAGTAGAACTAATGCAGAAATGACGACTGATCGAAGAGCCCTGTATGGTCAAACGGAGGTATATATCGACAACCTCAATATACATGCCAGCAAGTTTGTTGGACAGTGCCAACCTCGATCTAAATGCACGAGACGACCCATCATCTTATCAGCACTTGAAAGGAGGCTGATCGACGCATCATATTCTGTTCTGGCCAAATCCATCCCACGCTCATCCCTCTATCCATCCATGCCTTAAGCTTCCCCCACAGCAAACCGTGCGTCTACCGCGTTCGGTTCCGGCTTTGGCTGCGACTTGTGAGACCTCGTCCATCTTCCAAAATTCCGCTCAGCCCAACTCGGAGTGCTTCTTTCAGGCCCTCTCAGCATCCCCATGGCGAAACTCCCAGCAGTACTCTCCAACGACTGACCCTTCGCTCCTCCGAGCCTAGAAGCAGCACTGCTATTCAACTTCCCCAATATCAATCCAGGCATACTCAACACAAGGAACCCCATCATCAATATAAAGGAGAATCCGAAGGATACCCAGTGAAGAATGAACATTGTTAATCCGGCGTGAACGGTCGCGTCTCCCTTCAATCTATCCGCCGTGAGCGACATACCATTCCGACCGGGTATACACGCCATCGTTGCCATGAAAGAAAGGAAACAGGCACACCCAAGCAGCATGATAACCAGTTTATCCCACTTGGTCCCCGTCTTGATCCTGAACGGCGTCCACACCGCCAACGGCATCGCAGCAAGGAAGAACAAACCCGCCGCAGCCTCAAAATAGGGGAAGAAGACCTTGTGCCGGGCCTCAAGTCCCAATTCGAGAAGCTCGAAATCGCTGGTTGTGCTGTTCCCAGTTGTGGAGTTGGAGGCCAGCTCGGGGAGACCGGGACAGCTTACCGCCTGTTTGGGACCGGCGCAGACGCCGAAGTAGCCCGCTCGGACTGTGTAGTTTGGCGACGAGATGGAGACGAGGTAGATGTTTTTTATGCCTGGAGCGTTGGAGATGCAGGAGGTGACGACGAGGGAGAAGATTACAAGAGTAGGTACGGAGAGGACGGCTATGCCGATGAGTTTTATCATGCTTGGTGGGATCGGCATTGTGGGTGGTTGGATGTTGGTATCCTTGTCTTGTTTCGTAAGTCGCCAAGTTTGTTGAAGTCGTGCTTGCAGAGTCTTCGATCAGAGATACTAGTAACCGTATACTTGCCGATATAGCGAGGAGCCCGAAAAGATATATAACACAGATCTGCTGCGTGTATGCGTGCGTGCGTGCGTGTTATATGAAGAAACCCCTTCTTTATATGTCTAACAAACAATGATATGATTATCCACCCGCTTTAGGAAATAGTCACCAGCCAATTCTTTCAGGTACCCATTATGGCCTACTCGCGGAAAGAAAAAAAACATGAACAATCAGTTTTGCGCCACGTTACTATCATGAGTGATGGTTGCGGTTGGCCACGAGGTCGACGGCGCGTGGTGAATAGCATTCCTTCGTTTCGGAAGAGCGAGTGATGGGCGGTTAATTCCGTTGGTAGCCGTTTCTTGGATAAGATGTAGGTGCTGCGTATAGCCTAAGGAAACCTCTAATCGAATTTGAGGCTTTTCGAAGGATGGAAAGTCGTTGCACCCGCTGTTGAAGGAGATGGTGAGAACAAACGTAGGAATTCGTTACGATGCTTGGTAGAAACGGAACCCGCCTCATCAAAGTCTTGACGTGAATCCGGACCTATCTATCCTCATCAGATAATCCTTACTGATGTCCTCGATCCTGATCGTGCCCGCCAATCCCATACACAATCTGATCTCATCGGAAAGGAGTCGGAGACACAATCCAACCCCCTCCTGTCCATTATATGCCAATCCCCAAAGCACTGGTCTTCCGATCCAAACAAAGTCAGCACCCAATGCCAGAGCTTTGAAAATATCTGTACCGTGTCTAATCCCGCCATCCACGTGTACTGGAATCTTGCCTTGAACAGCCGCAACCACCTCGGGAAGTGCGTCGATTGTTGCTAGTGCTCCGTCCAGCTGGCGGCCACCGTGATTGGAAACGACGATTCCGTCGACCCCATGATCAAGGGCCAGTAATGCATCCTCTGCAGTGGCGATACCCTTCAGCCAAACCTGCATCTCTGGTCCACACTGTTCTTTCAACCACGCAATGTCATTCTCCCAATTCAAGGTGGGATTTGCAGCATGCGTATGGAATGTGATCTTCCCACTTGGCGGCACTCTTTTCTTGGTATCGGGATGTAGATAACCAACTTGACTCTCGGTAGCTTCCCTCTCTTTAGCCAGGTCTTCGCGTTTCTGCTCGTCCTCGTTTGACGACGCATCTCCCATTACGGTGGCTGCCTCGTCCGAAGACGGGTCCTCGCTAAAATTGGCAATCCGGTATGGCTTTGGAAGTTTGAAATTATTTCTCAGGTCCAGGTTTCGACGACCGAGCATGGGTGTGTCGACTGTCAAGAATACAGCCTTGTAGCCAGCCGCTTTCGCACGCTTGAGCATTTTGATGGTGTGATGTCGTTCTTCAAAGAGATACAATTGTAAGACGTGAGGATTCACTCCATTCTCCTTGGCCACATCTTCCAGGGTCGTCGTCGCAAACGAAGAAAGTCCCATCACAATATTCGATTTCTTGCACGCTCGGGCAGTCGCTATCTCGCCATCTGGATGGGCGAGGCATTGCATCGCGGTTGGTGCGACTCCAAAGGGGACTGAATTTGGATGTCCGAATAAGTTTGTGCTTGTATCAATCGCAGATATGTCACGAAGGATTCGAGGCCGGATGCGGTATTTCTTATACGCTGCCATATTCTCTGCCAGCGTTGAGCCGGAGTCTGCTCCTTCATCGTAATAATCTTTTGTCTGTTTGGTCATCCGTTGTGCGGCATGTCGCTCCAATTCGGCAATTGTGAGGCAATTGAGATCGTGAGGGGCTTGTATGGGTGCTGCTTTTGACATTGCGATGCTATATGGGTGTAAATAGGAGAGAAATAGTGGTCCAATAGGTATAGGAATGGATATACGTGATAGAAACCAGAAAGGGAAAAAATACAAGGGTCAATGGCAGTCTATCAGTACTTGATGTACTCGGCGCAATAGAGGCGGTTCAAAGGAAGCTTGCCCGTGTGAAGGTCATTGTGACTATTTCCTACCTTATCATGGATCAGCCAACGAGGCAAGCTTTCCCGTTTGGACAATGGTGCCTCACTACTTCATAGCCATTCACGCCATTGGAACCTCGCTTTCCAACTCGAAGGGACGCCAGCGGTTGATTTGGTGCGGTGGCGAGTTGAGGATTGCGGGGTTGATGTGTATGGACTATGGATTGAGTTACAGCTGCCTTTCGCAGAGTCTCGTAAAAGGATAGCAAAGTATGATATTGGGTGGATTGAACAAGATATCATTATATTAGAATACTCTCCATCGTTGGTTGTTCACTCATTCCGAGCCGGGAATGATGAGCATATTCGTGTATTATAGGTACCGAGCGAATGCTTCTCTTCCTCCTGTATTAGATTACCACCTCCTTAGAGGAGACCTTCTTTTTGACCTCCCTTTTTCCCCATCGTAGTGTACATATCCAACTCGTCCCACGCCAATGTCATCCATCCTCATTACAGGAGCCGGTGGCTTCATAGGCGCTTCTCTCACTACAGCCCTCCTAGCATCCAACTCAGACCTTACTCTCACTGTGACAGATATATCCGCACCTCCCACCCCTTCTCCACGCGTAACCAGTATCGCCAGCAACCTTACCGATGCCTCCTCCGTACAATCTCTACTCTCCACCAGCTACGACACTGTATACCTACTGCATGGCATCATGTCTTCTGGATCCGAGGCCAATCTGCCCTTATCGACACAGGTCAACATCGATTCCTTTCGCCTTATACTACAAACCTTGATCATTGATCATCCGGGCACAAAGCTCATATTCCCTTCGAGTCTAGCCGTCTATGGCCCTTGTAGCAACACCGATGGGCTGGTCTGTGAGACCACATGTGCGCTCCCACAAAGCAGCTACGGGACACAGAAGCTCGTGATTGAAACATTGATCAACGACTACTCGCGAAGAGGGTTGATCGACGGCAGAATTGCAAGATTGCCAACCGTCATCGTTAGACCTGGCGCTCCGACCGCTGCAGCAAGCTCTTTCGCTAGTGGAATTGTAAGAGAGCCGCTTCAGGGCATCAAAAGCAGCTTGCCTGTGAGTGAGGATCTGGAGATGTGGGTTTGCTCGCCTCAGACTGTAGTTGCAAACCTGATGAAATTGCGCCAAATTCCAAGCGAGAAATTCGCTGGATTTTTTTCCAGGGTCGTTTGCCTGCCTGGACAGGTCGTAAGCGTGGGACAGATTCTGACTGAATTGGAGGCAGTTGGTGGGAGAGAAGCAAGAAACTTGGTGGTTAAAGAAGCTGACGAGGCTGTGGAAACAATTGTCAAGAGGTGAGGAGATGGATTCGCTTCATCAAAATCGCGCACTAACGCAGTACAGCTGGCCTTCCAGATTTGATGTTCAACGTGCTGAATTTCTAGGCTTGCAGCCTGATGTCCCTCTGCGCGAGGTTGTACAAAGTTTTGCCAGAAGTCTTAAAGAATGAGGGTGTATACGTCTCTAAATCGAGTAGTGTGTATACAGGTACTCTCTTGCTCTACTGGCACTTGACAACAGTTTCTGCATCCAGACGAACCTCATTAATTTTGAAGATGAGAGCTTTCGCTGTCTGATGTTCTCAAAGAGAAGCCTGCCGTATTGATGCCGCTGCGAAGACGCCACAATGGCGGTGTTTGCTTCATTGAAGTACGCAAGAGATACAGGACGATGTTGTTCGTCGGGTGGAGTTCAACAAAGCTCGACACAGCGATAGCTATTGGCACACAACGCGTCTGCGTGCCAGGAACACAGAGAAGAGTTCACCTTTGGATGAGGTGTGTTCACTCAAGATGGAATCCGTCACGATTCTGGCATACATTGTCTTACGCCTGCTCGGAATGGATTATAGGAAGCGATTCCGAGTATCTGGCGAGGGACATGTCGGAGTGGCTGCGTTGTACCCTTGCCAGAGCAAACTTTCGGTCCACACTAGAGCAGAAGCAAGGAAAGTATAGACCATTGACACCTTGCATTTATACACTACTCTCAAATTGGAAGCGAAGAAGGCCTGGCCGACGGGAGTGGCCGAGACTTGGTATTATTAAGTTGTATTATTATTTAACGTAGGCCAAAGGCTCACCCTCTGCCTTTCTTTTTGCTTCGGCTCGACAAGCCTTCTCTGCTTGACGATTCTCGTGCCCACATTCGATGTGTTATCAGTGTGCCGCTTCTCTTCGGCTTGTATGAATCGTTCGGTACGATTCTGATTCTATACTTGTCGCTTTCGTTGGTCTGACAATGTCTAAGATGCTTCTAAAAGCTGGTGGCAAAGGCCAGTCAATTGTGAAAAGCAGGGAGATTCCTGAACAAACTTCCAGCTCATAGGTAATTAGTCCCTGTTCGCATTATCAGCCGCATTAGTTCCCACGACATACACAAATCAGGATTGAGATGGACAAGCAATTTACAATAATCATTATGGTCAGTGCGATAAAGGGCATTAATTATACTAGGATTTGAAGCAGATTCGAGCTGAAGAGACCCCTTTCTGGGCCATTTCGATGGGCGCTTGGCGTTCCGAAGTTCAGGGCAATTCGAGCCGGTTCAGATGTAGTAGACATAGCATTCAGCTTGTAGCAGGGTGGCAGCTGGTGGTAACGTAGTTTTAAGCGGGCTAGGAAATTGTAGGACATTTTGAGCTGGTCAAAAGCTTGCAAATTGGCGAATTCTTGAATGAATTGCAGTAAATTTCCAGGAAAGGGGCTCCAGGACGAGGACTTAAGCGACGCAGGATCGAAAACAAGTGGTCATCGGCTGTCCTTGTGGGTGACCTTTGGGAGAGATAGATATAGTTCTGATGCCTTTGTTTAGAGTGTGCCATTGCTCTTACACCTCCTGAACACGCTGTATAGTGGGCTATTGTCCATCAGCTTCTTCTTATATTTAGCATTGCATTGCCCGTGGACATTTGCGCTTGAGCAAGGGCTGAGAAAGGCTGGAAACGAGTTCAGAGTAAGGGTAAAGCTGGGAAAAGGTTGATCCTGCTTGCTTAGGAAGGGAAAGGACAGGAGAGCTAGCTCCGACGGGCCTATTGCATAATATGTTAGCATTCATCCTTCTCCAAGACACAATACCATGCGGTGGGTGGTGATTTATCACGACCGATGTACATGACCACAAGTCGGCGATGTTGGCAATCTCCAACAGTCGACACTTGAAAACTGTGCGACCATTGACTATTTTTGAAGAGTTCTTGGTTCGAATCCGAGTCGCATCGGCGGTAACCATTTTTTGCTAGATCTCGGCAGCCAACATCTGATCGTTGAGTTCTGCAACCTACGCACAGGCAGTTTTACGTCAGTTGAAAGTGTGCATTTTTATTTACACATACTTCAAGGGTGTCCTTTCACCGCCCTACTTAATGCCTAATAGCGCATGTTAAAATGTGGTTTGAAATCGGGTGATTCGCCCGATCTGCAGAGCTTCGTCAGCACCAGAAAACAAAGGTCTCGCTATCTCAGCAGACATACTGTTTAAACCAATCAACCTCCTAAACGCCATGCCTGCCACGATCGTATGGAACTGTCATGGTCTCATAATTTTCTCTGCGCGTTCAAGCCGTACGCTGTCTCAATAATCTTCACGGTCCTCCGGTTTATAGACATGACGAGTTCTAGGCGCATCCTTTCTCATCTCGTGGCCCGAGTTTGTGAAACCCACACGCGCATTGACACCTTCGCCAGTCTTGAACATGCTCTCCTTCTTCTTGACCTGCTTGCCAACCTTGCCCTTGCTGAAGTCCTGCCATTTGCTCTTTGCTGCCTCGAGAGCCTTGGTGTTCTTCGTCTTCTTCGGGATCTTGGCTGGTCGCGTAGGGCCGTCGCTGACCTTGCTAGGTTCACGCTTTGCCTTCTCCGCGAGGGTTGGATCGATGCTCGCTTCGGCGGAGAGGTATGGTGTCGATGCTGCCGGGTAAGCTGGAGTGTCATCAGCCTTTCGTTTCTGCGAAGCGACGGAGTTTCCGGGGACGGTGAGGGGCTTCAAGTCATCCGTCTTGAGTGAAGCAGTCTCTGAATATCCATCGTAGGATACGTAGAATGTTGGGTCCTTCGTTGATCCTGTGATACTCAAGATGCGACCAGGGACGTATTGTCGTTTCCATCGTGCCTGGACCTTCTCATTGACCTTGAAGACGTGGGCAGATTCCTCAACCACTGCGTTTGTGGCGTGTGCTTGATGTTGGTAGGCAGGGTGTTTGGCGACGTCCCACTTTGGCGCTTCGGCCTGTGGTGAGACTGCGGCGGGTGGTGCGGGGGCGGCTGCGTCAAGTTTATCCAGCGCTTCTGTGACCAACGCGGCGAACGCTTCGATGGCATCTTCTAGTTCCTTTTTGAGCTGGAGAAGAGCCGCATCGTCTGGGCGCTGTTCGAGCTGCTGGTTGGTTTCGGCAAGCTAGGAAAGCTGTAAGTAGTTGACACAATGGTGGGTGTTTTGAACTTGCCTGTTTCTCGAAATCCTCGATATCGTTCTGATATTGCTCCAAATCTGTCTTTGCCGCCTTGGGAGCCATGTTGCCTCCTTCACTTGTGGTGCGCGCGATATTGTTCGCGTGCTCTCTCAATCGACTTCGCTGCTGCTGGATCCTGAATTCACTGGGTTGCAAGTTTGAACGTACCTGGGAGGATGAAAGCCTGGGAGGGTGAAAGCCTGGGAGGATGAAAGTAGATGCGAGTGTGTTGTATGTGTGGTAGTAGTGTTGTGACGGACGATGAGGTTCACTGTTCCTGCGAGTTTGACGCGGTCGACTAGGATCACGGGACTTATAGATGTATAGATCACGGGACTCATAGATCTATACGCCAAGAAGCCAAGACATTTGCAACTTCCAGCCGTTTTCTTCCTCCGGGTCACTGGCTCTCTGCAAGGTTTCTCTCCACACGACCTTCAAGTTTCTGCATCTTTACTGTGGTACAAGCTGGAAAATTGAATCGAACCCGTAGTGCCTGACTTGCTTACTATGACGGCCTGCACGTGATACGCGATATATGTAGTCTGGCTGTTCATCTATTATCTGACAGCTACAACATGCCTCTTATAGAGATAACTCTTATACAAGAACCGGCTCCTATAGACGGCGACCATGTATAAGTACAGCCCTGGTACCGGACTACGAGTAATATAAATGAAACAGCCACGCTTGACGCTCTGATCGGCGAGGTTAGCGGCCAAGAGGACGGGCTGCGGAGAGATAGCCTTGCCGTCGTATCTTTCGTAGCGTTTTCCAAAAGTTGATTTCTCAGCAACGACAGAGACGTCTCCGGCCTGTGCATCCAGCGACAAGACCACCGTTTCTTTCTCATACCTGGTACATTCTGTGAAATCTGTGACCATCCAATCATACCCCGGGGAATCGTCCCAGACCGATCAGGGACAGCAGATCCGAGGCTTCCTCTGATCCCGCATTGCCTACGAGTACCTAGCATCCATTTGACCTGCGGACGCCGTGGAATCGGCCCCAAAGCTGTGACGACCGATCCAAGTGCAGCTCGACTGTAGTCCCTCGCCTGCCACCTCCTACATCCTGTCCAATTCGCCTCCGACGGCCTTGGTGAATAAAAGTTGCGACATCGAGAATCTTGGGTGCTGCTGCGGGGTAGCAGCTGGAGAAAGCATCGAGAGGCTCAGTTGCCACCATATATCATCGGAGGTGAGACGGCAATTCTGTCACCGACGTCCTAAGCTTCAAGCGAGGAGCGATACCCAACGTCTGCCCTTTTCACACATCCCACTGCTGCACTTCCGACAAGTCCCTACTGTTGGGTGAATTGCCATCCCTCGCATCTCGCATCTCGCATCTCGCATCTCGCATCACCAGAACCGAGCTGATTCCCATCAGAAACAGCAAACCCGGCATCTCACCACGCCTTACTCTCTTCAACCCCCCTTCTACGGCCATTGCCTGCCATGACAAGTACAAACGAACAGTTCAACGCCCAGTACAACCTTGATCAAAACCAACAAGGTCTACTCCTCGCCGCGCTCAACTTCAACAACCCACCTGCAAGTCGCAACAACACACCCAAGACCACACCCAAACACAATCTCAACCAGTCCGCCCACGACATGTCACAAGACATGTCTCAACAATTCAACTTCGAAGGCATGGACTCTGCACTATTCATGAACGGCCAGTCATCGATGCCTATGAGCAACTTTGAGACACCGCTTGGCGAAAGTCCTTATTTGGACTTCTTGGACAACAACGATCCAAATTACGATGGAAATTTCGACTTCGATCTTCCAGAGACTGACGGTCAGATGATTGGTGCCATGCCAGGATCCGAAGATGGTAGCCAGGACATACATGACAAGAGAAAAATGTCCGAGGATGATGACGAGGACGACGATGAACACGAAAACGGTGCAAAGCGACAAGAAACTGGCGAGGGCAAGACCGCAAAGAAGCCTGGCAGGAAGCCGCTCACATCCGAACCTACAAGTGTGAGTGTACATGGCCATTTCTTGCCGAACAAGAATTGCTACGAGATAGATACACTTTCCACAAAAACAAGTACTAACTTTCACCAGAAGCGCAAGGCGCAAAATCGCGCGGCTCAAAGAGCATTTCGAGAGCGTAAGGAAAAGCATCTCAAAGATCTCGAAACCAAAGTTGGTGAACTCGAGAAGGCATCAGACTCAGCCAATCACGAGAATGGTTTACTCCGCGCACAAGTTGAGAGGTTACAAATTGAATTGCGCGAGTACAGGAAACGCTTGTCTATGAACAGCTCCGGTATGCTCGGTCGAGGAACACCAGCCAGCGTCAGCCTGGGCAACTCATCGTCCACCTCTACTTCGGGCACCCAAAACACATTCTCATTCGACTTTCCCAGGTTTGGTAGCCTGCCAACCGGATTTGCTGGAGCGAAAGCTGCTAGTCCACCAGTAGCAAAAATATCATCAAATAATGCTCCCGGCGTCCTGGCCCGTAAAGATTCAAATGGCACCGCGAATGGCCGCAGTATCAGTCCTAGATTGCCTTCTGTAACGTCACCCACAAAGTCGACATCCATCAGCTCTGCGAAAGGACCAAATGAAAACTTGATGAACTTATTTAGCCCTGGTATGCTGAATGGTTTGGGCACTGGTGGCCTAAACCACGACGGCTTTGTGAATACTACCATGACAGTTGAGCCACAGTCGATTAAAGGCAGCACCAACCAGAACAGCCCATCGCGCATTTTCCAATTCAACAGCAGCAACACCTCCGCGTCGCCTGACTCGTCGTCATCTGTGTCTCAATACGGTGGGCCCAATTCATCCTGCGGCACATCCCCTGAACCAAGCCACAACTCTCCTGGTTGTGCGATGAATACAATTAATGAAGATGGAACAACTGGTGAGGTCACTTTCTGCGAGAAGCTCAATATGGCTTGTGGCAATATTCGGGATCCCATCCCGCGCACAAAATCTCAATCTAACGGCACACCAGGTGCTGCTCCCGCGAACGATATGCCAACGCCAACCTCGATGAACAACGGCAATGCAAACGCGAATACAAACACAAGCAGCAGCAGCAGTAACCAACCCATAAAGAACTTCGATTGGTTCGCCACTCAGAATGGTGGGCAATTTGACCCAGTCCTGTTTGGCGATTACCGCGATCCTCAGACGGCGATTGTAGGCGATGGAGATTTCACTGGAGGATTTTTCAATGACGCAATGGCGCCATCCATGGACTTCACGAGTCCCTTCAACTGGGCAGATCTCACGGCGCCTACTGGCCTCACTCCTGCAGTGCAGAAGACAAATCCAATGGACCAAGCAGATGCGCTCCTTGCTGGTGTTGACGAAGATGAAGTTGTGCCAGGTGAAGACCAGAGTTCGTTGTTGAGCTGTCACAAAATTTGGTGAGTATCTTTGATGGTTTTTTTGTGTCAAACGATTGCTAACCTTTATCCCAGGGACAAATTGCAAGATCGACCCGACTTCAAGGATGGTAGCCTCGATATTGATGGTTTATGCTCTGAACTTCGCGCAAAAGCACGTTGCTCAGAAAGCGGCGTCGTCATCGACCAAAAAGATGTCGATGCTGCACTCAAAGGATTACCAGCGAAGCGGCAGGAACATAGCCCACCAAGTCTGCCAGGCATGTAGATAGCACGGCCGACGCAACCTTGAACGGCCAACAAATGCGACGATATGATAGGAGCAATGGGTCTACTGGTATTTTTGAGAGGCGAAATCCGGCCCTCGGTGTTATTTATTTTGGTATGATGGACATATTGTCTGAAGGACGCTCTTGACTCCATTGATACGAGATATCAATCTCTGTAATTAACGAGAGGTTATGACAGGTGTTTTTTGGCGTGAAGCCCTTGGCTGGTGGGTGGGAATTGTCAACTAAAAATACTCGAGACGGAAGATTGATGGGCAAGGGGTTAGTCGATGAACTCGACTGCTCAGACCCAGGGCATCTGCTCAAGACGGCTCAACTGTTGTCCTTGTCCGAAGGCCCACAGTGATCAGCACCATCACAAGATACCCATTACCCATAGGAAAACAATCTTTTCATATCTTCTCTTTTCCCCTGGCGTCTTCATCTAGCATGCTGGAGTACTCAATCAATCACCTCAAATGGACCTCCTGAAAATCTCGAGGAACTTGACCGATGCACCCGCGTGGCTGGAGCATCAACGTAGCGCTTTCTGTCTACTACCAGTATGGTGAACTCAACGTGAAGTCCACGCGCGTCACGATTCCCAGGTCAAGTCGCGGTTTCGCGATGTCTAGACGCGGTGTCTGATCGCAGTTTCCTGTGAATTTGCATACGATACCGACCGTCATGATACCACCTCGACTTCCACATGAACTCCAAAAGCTCCAGCTCCTAGAAATTTGACTTCCGAAGAACAGACAATCCGAATCCGCTCCGCAAACCCTTTGACTTCGTTACTATACCAAAACTATACCACCTTTGCCAGGAACTAAACTAGTCAATCAGCTTCTACTTCCACCAACTCATAGCAAAACTCATCTTCATCGTCGGCGTGCAAGACGACCAAGAGATCCATCTCATTCTCCTCTTTCTGCTGCTCACCTGGACACTCGTCTTATGTCTGCACGCCAACGAAAGAATGAGAACTTGTAGGCCTCACCGCTGACTCCCACTTCCAGAAGCTGACAAAGGACAGTTATACACAGCGCAGCAAGGTGAACCGCTCTAGAGCTTCCAACCCTTCCAAAGTGCCTTCCAAGAAGGCAAAACGATCCAAAGCAAATAGAGCCCTCCAGTCAATGCCTCCAACCTACTCACGCGACCGCTCCAATATCTACCGCGACCTTCGTTCCGCGTCCGTCCCGAAGAGACGCGAGCGCACGAGAAATTACAAGTACTACAACTTCTCGGTCGTGAAAGCTGGGCAATTGAATATCCAGGATTCCCAGCCGAACCCCCATCCTCAAATCATCACCCAATGGCACAATCCCAACATTTTAGAGGTCTTCGAACTTCCCACTGTCTATACAACGAGGAAAGAGTTGTACAATGAGGCGCAACGAACGGCTCCACGACACAGACACCAAAGCTGCTGCTGGAAGTATGATAGAGATCATGTCAAGAATGCCCAGCGCCACGAAATCGAGGCGAAGAAGATTGCTACAGGTCTAAATAGCAAGGGTGAGTGTTGGGACTTCAACGGCTTGAATCCTCAACGTCTACATGACTACTTGTTAGACGATTTCTCGGAGGAATTGAAGGATGATGTTGGGGTCGACGTATGGAACAGTGACGATGAACGTCCACTGTCGCCATGCCAATGTGATGACTGCGTTTGGGCTCGATATGGATATATTCCTTTCCCAGACGAGGAAGGGGATCCAGAAGTGTATGAAGGTACCGGCACCTTGACGGCAGAGCCTACACACGAGGAAGAAGAAGATTGGACTGGCTGGTTCACACACGAAGGGCTCTTTGACCAGAGTTCTCAGCTCGTCGATGCGGCCATGGACCAACAGGATGCCATCGTGAAAAAGGAGATCAGAGATCTTGGCTGGGTGGACGCTTGCGAAGATGAGGAGCCTGAGGATATAAATCTGGATATCGCTGGCTGGTTGGAGGTGTGGGACCCTGACTGGCTCAACTTTCCTGCTCTCGCAATGGCCGAGTCTAAGCATAGCTTCGAGATAATTTGATTGGGATATTGGTTGGTGAGACGCATGTCATATCCCTAGCAGTTTGATAGATACAACCTAGGGGTGGCTGGATAGTTTAGTTCCTGGTCAATTGCATAACGTATTCTTACCTACTGGCTTGTCACCTCGGGATTCCATGTGCTTCTTTCATATTATTGGTGGGCATCCTGCCATGTTTCATGTCACTCTGCTGTATTGAACAAGCCGTCTGCCACATGTGAGGAGCAGCAAGTTCAATTCTGGCTTACACTTCCTTCTTATCCGCTCGATGTTTTCTCCTCTCCACACAAGCTTTGGGGATGCCATCTATTAATTTACATCATACTTTCCCTCCGAGTCCTTCATATCAAGTACTTGAACTTCCCACCCAAACCCGATATTTCACCTCTGTCAATCTTCACATTCTCTTTCTTCGGATATTGTCTCAAAGCGCATACAGCGCCCATACACGCGAAACAGCACCCAATATTTGGTGCCTTGACTTACTGAAGAATATAGTTAAGGACCTGGTCATCACGATCTTCTATTTCATGGTCTTCGAGCCCTTCGTCTCTGCGCACTGGAGCGTAAAACACATGAGGGTCCTTGAGAATGGAACTGCCATGGCAGTAGCACAATTGCAAAAAAAAGGTTGATGGCGGGGAGATGCATGACTATTGCATGTCCGGCGAAAGCGCTCCGATCGCGCTTGTACTCAGCGGAGAAGACTTCCCGGGCACAGCGGCCTGATCAATTCCGTGCCCTTCGAAAGGGAAAACTTCAACTTTCTACCGATCATTGTCGATGACTTCAATTCCATATCGCATACACAAGTAACAGAGCTTTTTTGTTCACTGGCATCTGATCTGACAGGTTGATCGACGAAACTAGTACTAACAAGATCAACCCCAAGTCACGTTATGAGCGGCGGGTCACCACTGAACCACCAATATCTGGAACGCAGCATGCTGCATCTTCGCACCCAAATGCAACATTGAGCAATGGTGAGAAAAAGCGTCCTCTATCAGAAGCCTTGTGAAGACGACAAGATTCCGGGCGTACCCCTTCTGGCTCCTCGGCTCAGCCTCTTCCAGCGCCATGCCTCTCACTGGCGACGCCGAAGTAGGGACGAAGCGAAGGATCTGACAGGCTGTCTCATGTCGAAGATCTGCCATGGGCACTCTTGCATCAAGGCGCCCATCCTTCTTTCTCAGTCTGTCAGACCACGCGTCGAGCTTCTATCGTTGCGTCGCCCTGTAGTAAGCCGCGAGCTCGCCACGATGAGGATGAAAGAATGGACTCCGATGGAAGAGGACATCTGCCAAGGCTGAAGAAGACCTTGCAAGAACATCGGCGACACAGGTGCGACCTTCTGGAAATATCTGAACCGAACACATGGCCATTTCCCAAAACAAATGGGCAGAGAACAAGCAAAACAGTCAAACTGTTTGCAGAGTACCTCAGCGGTCCCATTCGCAACACTGACATGTCCTTTACAGCGCAGATGCATACCGTGCTTTCATTAATTGGAATCCAGGAACGCAGCATATTCGACCTCGTTTGATACATTCGCCGAATGTTGCTCCTACCTGGGCCAGCCATGGAACGAATCGAGCCCGTGACAGATGTCAGTGGTATTGTGGTGCCAAGGCTGAAGCAGTCGTTGACAAAGAAGTGTGTGGCGGAGTGGTACCACAGTACTCTACGTACGAGTATAGGGTTGAAGCCTGGGTGTGGTAGGGCGGTAGGGAAGCTGATGGCGGGGACACCTGCATCTCTAGACAGCGCCTACCACGGCAAAGGCCCCCACTGCAAGGCGTCTTGGGGCGGGGACCCTGCAGGTGGCCTCTATTTCCGGAGGGTCTTCGGAGGGTCTTCGGAGGGTCTTCCAAATTCCCCGGCAGGTCCCATGCACCTGCAGTCTTCGGGACAGAGGAGGGGATCCGAGCTAGATCTGCATCGGGATCACCGGTGTCGCGTCAGTGCATCAGCTTCTCCTCTCAGCCTCATGGCTCAGCACCCACACTCTTCTGATACACCACGGCAAACCATGACCCCGTCGCCACAGTCCATCGACCGAATCGATCGATGCTTACAGCATGCCGCGCCATTCAGAGTCTGCAGCTACACAGCTATAAAGCAGAAGGCTGGCCTCCTTGCTTGAATACTATCTCCTCAACCGGCCTCCTTGAATACTATCTCCCCAACCGGCCTCCTTGCTTCAACATCTCCTCATCCGCTTGGATATCTGCTTTGATATACCCCGCCATTGCTCACAAGCCCATTTCATTAATTACTCCTTCTGTTCAAAATATCTATTCAATAATTTCGATATGAAGACCTCCCAGTATGCTGCTATTGCGGCATCCCTCGCTTCCACCACCTTCGCTCAATACCCATCATGCGCTACCTCGTGCGTTAACGCTGCCATGAGCGGAACGAGCAGTCTCAGTCAGTTGTGCAGCGACTCAAGCAAGCTTAGCACTGCTCAGTCGTGTGTCGCCAGCTCCACCTGCAGTGACTCAGACAAGAACAGTACGTCCATCAAATACTACACCCAATTGACGAAGAACCGTTTCCTAACAGTCTAACAGCCATCTACTCGTACCTTAACTCTGCCTGCGGCTCGTCTTCTGGAGCCTCAAACTCCTTGAGCGCTATCTCCACAGGATTCAACAGCATTTCTACCGGCGGCCTCAACGGCTTCAACGGCGCCAGCTTGACAGCTTCCGCTGCCTTTGCATCCTACACATCGGCACATCCAAACGGCGCATCCAGCGGCGATTGGTCCTCATTCACAGCTGCCAACGGCATCTCAGCCGGCCCATGGGGCACAGGAGTGCCAAGCGGCTGGTCGACCCAATACGGCTCAGGTGGAGCAGGTGGATTCGGCGGAGGAGGACCATTCGGCTTTGGTGGCGGATCAGGAGGATGGGGTCCAGCATCAGGTGGTCCCTTCTCAGGAGGCAACTGGGGCAATGGCCCATTCGGACAATCAGGCGCATGGACGACCGGTGCCTGGACAAAGTGGTGGAATGGAAATCAGTGCCCCGCCTCTGACTGGCCTGGTTGGACTTCGGGAACTTGGTCGACCTCCGCTCCATGGACCACTTGGTCTGCCTGCTCGGCTTCGGTTACTGCGTCATCTATCTACACGACTACTTCATCCGGTGCCAACTCGCCATACACGACCACCAGTTTTGGCTACAAGGTTGCTCAGGCTACTGCTGCTAGCCAGTCTGCCGCAAAGACTACGGGTACCAGTGGCGCCACTTCAATCACGGTCGCAGGTGGTGCCGCGGCAGCAGCTCTCATGGGCTTCATCGCCATGCTGTGATTGCGTCAATTTTCAAAGACCGACAATAATAATGAACGAATTGAATGAATGGCATTCTCCGGAGTTGGTACATAGTTGGCGCTAGCTTTCTGGCTAGAGGCGCTTTGGAATTGGTTGGCTTGCCTTTTGGGGGAACATTATCCACACTTACGTTCGTTTTGTGCCTGGCTGGCGAGGCGTACACACACTGAACTGGATACCCGCGGTACCCTTTGCAATAGTTATTATATGATGTTAATGTAAATCCATGTTCTCATAGTTGTACCATTCCCTGATATTTAATCCATCCTCTGCGTGCTATTCGAGGTCTGTATACTCGAATGTGTTGTTGATATTTAGGTCGTCAAGTAAGCTCAACTTACTTGAACAAGAAATAGCCTGGATGCTGGTAGCATAGAACATTTGTAAAGGCTGTCGTGTTGAATCGGTGTTTTCTCTTGCCTCGGGGATAATCTCTTGGAATATGCGTTCACGACGCTGGATCGTCTTGGAGGCTGTATCGAAGTTGAGGTCACAGATAACGCAAGGTCTATACCGTAACTGTTAGAACTATAATTGCTTGGATGGGGCGTCACACAAGACGAACGGCCAATCCATCCCTTGGTGTTGTATTTAGGCAAGACTCGGTAGCCAAAAAAGTGAATGGAGCGAAAAAAAATCGTTAAAATCTCGTCAAGTCTTACAGTGGCGTGATTACGATCACTGCGGCGGGACTTCATATTCAGTAGTGGGACATGGCGAGATATTCGCTCTATTCACTTTTTTTTGTTACCGAGTCTTACTTGGGTTTGTGGAAAGATGTTGTCTTTACTATTTATTTGAGGATCCATTCGATTGGCTGATGTCCATTTGGAGTAACGTGGTTATAATTCCATGGTGGGAATGTTTTTCGTGCTGGGGTCCCTGCGCGATGGTAATATTATAGCGGTATTTCGACTGCGGTGCCCATCATCTGCTTCCCCGCGTTGTTGGTATCATATATCCGCGCATGTTGTGAATGTGCACTTTGCAAAAGCTGAGCGAGTTGAGATTGAACTTTAATGAGGTTGTGGATTTGATTGGGCCAAAATTTGAACTGCGATTGGGAATCTCCTAATCAGTTAGGGGATTCTGGAAAAATGAAGACGCTGAGAAGGACATCCTAATTCAAGCCTCAGCTCACTCTGATGTTGTATCTGAGAGCACAGAGCTCTCTTCCTCGACTGTGTCGCTATCTTCCGCAGCTTGTACTTCCTCGCCAGCCCAAGCCTCCTCGCCAACCTGCGTCTCCTCACTATCCTTCCCTGTCACAGCATTTGATCTCCACGGGCCATAGCCCTTTGACGGGGGTGCTTTCTGTCCAGGATTGTAGGAAACTCCAAATGGACTGTTGGAGGACGTCAAAGCGAATGATCCGTCAGACCCGAATGAACTGCTGCCTGAAGGACCCGTGAACGTGATTCCTGCTGGCTTCACTGGTGCAGCAGCGGGTGGACCGAACCAGGAGGACGGTGGAGGTTGGTTGTTGTTGTTGTTGTTGTAGCTAGGTCCATTTCCGTACCAGCTTTGTGGTTTGGGGTTCGCGACGGGGAATGGCGCGGGAGCAGCTATGGACGTGGCGGCGAAAGCTGCCAGAATGAGGGTGTTGAGTGGTCCAAGCATGATTGCGATTGTGGTTATGTCGGTAAATGGGTAAGCTTGTTAAAAAAAGGCAACGCTATACAAGTGTGAACGAAAGTGTGGATAGCTATGATCTGCAGGTGAGGACCATGCTTTTATAAGATATTTCCAAGCTCTTCTTGTCGACCTGTGAATTGGAGTTCCAATAAATCCGCGGAAGCCAATAATTGGCATGTTCACAAAGCATAGCACCATAGCAACTTATCATGTCAGTCGTTCGATGAAAGTTGGATACTAAGGTTCCGTGGGTATTGACCGGACATCAAGAGTTAACCGCCCTGAATCGCCATGCAGAAGGATATAAAAAGGTTTGCTCGCCGCAACGATATCCTCGTTCAGGCCAACTCTATGAGATCAAGGGATATGATGACTCCTGGTGCTCCGAATAACTCATAAAATCCCAAAGGACCAGGTAGGGCCGATCCAACAGATCCCTATTCCACTGATGGATCCGAGGGTGAAAGGAAAGCTAACCGTATTCTGTGCTGTTATTGCGAAGGGGAGCTTGGACAGCCATGGGTTTCCAGTTCGTCCATCAGGCCTAGAATGGCTGTGCACACTCACTGTAGCAGTAGATATCTGACACTTTCCGGGGAAGAGGAGCGTTTCGACGGTGCACATACCAGGCAAGACTGCACGCTCTCGACGTTTCCGTACCTGCAGGCTACCCAGGTCCGGGGCCTCACATCCTCGAGCAAGAAACTTGATGCTCTGGGAAATTGATGAAAGAGGGAAAGACGTTGATGGAGAAGGAGGAGAATCGAAACGGCACGTCAGGGTTTTTGGGTATGTATCTGCTCCTGGCCGCTTAATCTAATCAGGGAAATCGCCAATATCAAATCCCCAAAGTCATGTACTGTGTAGGCGTTGGGACGACGCACTTTCTGCTCGATCAAGGATGCTTTAAAGCCTTGTCGTCGGATCAGGTTCTATGAACTGACTTTAGTACTGACTCCACTGCTTGTTTACTGATTGTCATATAGATTGCCGTGACCGCTAGAGTAATGGGCATATACGGAGGCACTTCATCAAGACTGCACTGATCGATCCGTTGGAACAGGCGTCACACCGCCGTGCTGTGAGAGATCTGCTACCTAGTGATGGAGAAGAGAGTCACTTAATGTATGAAGATAACCGTATAAAGGAGTACTCAAAAGATATGGATAACTGAATGCATAAAGTCCTATCTATCGTACTTAAACCAGTTGCATATATACAGAGATCCCGTGGATAATAGCAATGCCATGGCACGGATAAAAATAAGTATAATAATAAGTAAGATGAAGCCAACGTAATCCAAATGAAGCTACGTAAACCATATGTACGTCATATATATAAGTAAGTGCCAAGCTAGTATAATCCTTATATACCCTTTTAGCTTTACGAGTGTGCGAGAGAAGCTAAACCAATTATAGAGTATATACAGCACGCTAATCCCAATCCGGCTAATATACTAATATATAAATGGTCTTAATCGTCTCCGTTTATAGTATTAATAGTGGTATCAATCAAGTTAAGTAATATAATAAAATTGGCGTACTATTGGCGAGTAAATCCCTTTATAAGGCTATCGGCCGGTATTAATTATATACGTAAATACTTAATTAGGATCCTCCTAGAGAGCACTTCTTGGCGTAAAAAATAGTAGTATATATCCACGTGACGTAGTTTTATAGATAACTTAGGGGTCTCTAAGGTTAGTAGCCGTATCGTCTATATATTATTATACTTTATCGTTAGATCTTCTCCCAATTTGAAGCCAATTACGGCGAAGAAGCGCTACTACTAGATAACTTCTTTACTATAATATAAAGCCGCCAGTAACTCGGCTTTAGTGCTTAAAGTAGTAATAGTCTTTTACTTAGTAGTACGCCATACTATAGGGCCATTTACGAGTATAAGGAGGAAGCCTTAGCGCGATTTTTAGCTATTCAGATCGTCTACAAATAAAGTATCGGTAGAGACGTAAGATAGATAGCTATTTAGGGCCGTTAGATCTAGCCCTAAGTAGTAAATGCCGAGGTTTTTATAATCCCTAAGGTAGGATAAATAGTAGTTTACTATATATAAGTATATAGAAGATAGATTTTTCTAAAACTTAGCCAAATAGGAGGCTGTAAATACGACGTCTAGCCGTATAATATATACTATATAGCTAATATAGCTAACCTTCTCCTATATCTCCTTGATTTGGGCTTTAGACGCTTATCCCTCGTATAGGGCCAATTTGCCTAAGGGTAATAGTATATATACTATATACGGAAGGAGAGATTTCTCGAACTTAGCGACTATTTTATCGATATATAAGTCCTAAAGGAGGGTAATAGTACGCTTTTAGCGATTACGTATAATACGTATACCTAAAAAGAAGGCTAGTTCTCCTATAAAGCGAAGCTCGTATTTAGCTACTAGTTTAGCCTTAAATACCTCGAAATGGTACTTATCCTCCTTCTTATAGAGACAAATAATATTATCTATAAAGAAGAAAACTATAATATAGTTATTATAGTATAAATAGTTGACCCCTAGGATTAGTAATAGTCCTAGAGATTATAAAAATGACGAGATCTCGTTATACTAAAGGTATAGCGATCTCCTAAGCCCGTATAGGGCTTGTAATAGGAGCTAAAGTTATCCTTTTTCGCCGAATCTAGGGGGTTAGTAAGTATAGATTATCTTATCTAGGCGTGTATTAAGGAACGCTATAATAGTATCCTATTAAGCTATCTTAAGATCGAAATAAGCTATAATTGCGATTAAGAATCGTATAACTTCTACCGCTAGCGTGGTAGCGTAAGTATCGAGGTTATTAAGTAGTTATTTATTACTACGTATATATAGCCTTGCCTTTAGCCTTATTAAGTAGCCGTTGCCGTCAAACTTATAGTCGAAAACCTACCGTAAAGGGAGTAGTTTTGGCGAGATACCGTTTATATATAATACTACCCTAAATACCTTTTTATCCCTGTAATGCTTGATCTCTAGGAGTATAGCTACTAGCTATTCTACCTAAAATAGTAAGTCTTTAGCTTCTTTATATGTTTATAGAAGCCTTAGTAGAGAGTCCCTATACCGTTTACTAGATGAAATAAGAGTTATAAAGGTAGAGTTATACTTAGCTAAGTCCTTAAAAATAGTATAAAATGTAGAACCTATACTACTAGGTAGTAGCTTCTTTTTTCGATCTCCCCTAGTACGGCCTTTAAATACTTCTACTTTATCGCTAGTAATCTCCTTTTTTGTAAAGGGAGTAATAATAACAAGTATAGTAAGAGATAGATTTATAGATAAACTAATAGCTAAGGAGGTCACTCTTCTAGTAGAGTATCCAAATGTATATAGGCGTAGTAGGCGTACTAAGTAGGCGTACGTAATATACTATATTAGTAAGGCGTATACCTTACGTAGGTCTAGTCCTTATAATTATCCCCCCTCCTATAGATCTGGTCCCTAGATCTAATTATATAGTATAGAATGTTATATAGTACCCGAGAGGTAGGTATAGTTAGTACTTATTATATTTAGCGAGCGTGCGGATAGGCTATAAGGCCGCCTTATACGGCTCTAGGCTTTAGGAATTCCTACTATAATACTAAGAATTGTTTTAGTCGACTACTAAACTACTCGTCTAAGGTAAATAGTCCGTACGTATACTTACCGACTATAATAAATAATTATCTTATAACCTTCTAAAAAATTTCATCCTCCTCCTTTTAATAATAATAACCTATATATACTCAAGCTTTTCGCTTAAAACCTATATATTTCTTATAATCTCGTCGTACCCCTCTCGCTACCTTATATATACACTTAATTATAAATACTTAGTCTATAGAAGAATTCTTAGTCTATAATATAAGGCTTATTACCCCTATATACGTTCGCTATACGCGGGACCCGGGATATATAACCGCCTATAACGCCCCTATCCTATAGAAGTATAACCGTTGTATACGTAGTAGGCATAACTACGTCCTAGTAAGTATACGTATATTTAGCGCGTCCCCGACGCGTCGAGACTTTAGTTAAGTTAAGCTAACTTACTAGGTTCCTCCCTAGTTCTACCCTATAGTAAACTAGTTATTAGAGACGGCGTTATAGATCGAAGACGGTAAGTTAGCGTATATTTAGCGCGTCCCCGACGCGTTATCTCTTTATTTTATTTTATTTTATTTTTTCTTTTTAAGCTAATACTTACTTTCTTTTAGAGGGATTGCTAATAGAGGACTACTTAGCTCGCTACTATAAGCGGTTCGACCGTATTACGACTTAGTAGCTTACTACTAAGGGTAAGAAAGGTCGCTTAGGTAAGACTAAGTCTAAGGCCGATAATAATTCCCCCGCCGTACTTACCCTACTAGAATAACGCGTAGCGATAGATACCCTTAAGGACCTTACTAACTAGCTAAGGTATATAGTAAGTTCGAAGTTCGAATAGTTTGATATTAGTAATAGTTTAATATTACCCTTTACTTGTCGTCTACTAATCGTACGTAGAATAAGGATATTACCCTCCCTACTCGTAATAGCTAATTCCCTAAGGACTAGGTCTTATCTAATATACCTATATCGATAGGTAGGTAGCGCGTTATACGTAAAGACCCTACTACGGGTATACGTAGCGTCGGCGACGACGCTATCTACGACTTCTAGAACCTCTAGGGTAAAGAGGAGGAGGATAGGGATAAGAATAAGGATAGGGATAAGGAAGATAGTAGAGGGGTAGAGGTAGAGGTAGATAAGGAAGATAGGGATAGAGATAACCCTATAGAGACCTAGAGGGCTAGCTCTCGGAGTAGTACTAGTAGTAGTAGTAATAGTACTACTATTAGCTAGGATAATAATAATAATAATAATAATATATTAGATAACTAGCTAGAAGGCTAGTACTCTAACTCTACGTTTCGGATATATTTAGCGGGCGTTATTAGTATATAGCGGCTAGCTTTAGTATAATCTATATTTATACTTATATCCTATATTTTCTTTCTTTTCTTTTTAACTAGTAGTAGTACGCGCTTAATACGCGCTTACTATATATTACCTACCCGTGCTGCTTCTCGGTAATTAACTCTACTCTCCTTAATTTTTATATCTTTAAAATCTTTTTAGCCCGGGGTTCTTAGGCTCTACTCGGGAGGTATCTATAGCCCTAGTACTTCCTATATAGGGTACCTAGGCTTTAAAATCTTAAATTATCTCTTTTAAGTTCCCTATTTCCTTCCCTCGGATCTACTAGTTAAAGTTATCTAGGTATCCTACCTACTTTACGAGATATTTACGTACGGCCCCCTTACGTCTTACGTTAAGGATTTCTTCGATCTCCTATTCTTCTTTACCCTCTACTAACTCTAGTAGGGGTAAGTACTTAATCTCCTCCCCTACTCTCTAGTAGTATTTCTCGAGGAGGGATACCCTAAATATAGGGTGTATTTTTATAGTAGGTAGAAGTTAAAGCCTATAAGCCTATACTCCTATAGACTCTAGTACCCTAAAAGGTCCTATTATCCGCTAGGATAGCTTCTTACTTAGGGTTTTTAAGCGAAGGTTCTTAGTTGATACTAGGATAAGGTTACCCTTATTAAATTATATAGGCTTATACTTCTTATTATACGAGGACGACTACGCTTTAGTTACCTTTTACTAGTATACTATAAGCTTAGTACGTAGGAGGTATAGCCCCTCGATACGGTATTTTATAGCTAGGACTTCTTTACCCTTAGGCCTCTCTTCTAGGTTGAAATATATCTTAGGGTTATACCTATATATAGCTATAAAGGGGGAGATTCCCGTAGAGGAATACTTACTATTATTATACGTAAACTTAGCGACTAGGAGGAGCTTAGCCTACGTACTCTAGTTTTCCAAATAGAAAGCCCTAAGGTATTCCTAAATTATCTAGTTTTGCCTCTCGGTTTACCTATCTATCTATAGATAGAAGGCTATACTTAGGCGTCGCTTAATCCTCGTATAGTAGTATAACTCCAACTAGAAACTTCCCGTAAATCTAGAGTCTCTATTAGAGATAATTCCCCTTAGAGCCCCGAACCTTATAAAGACCTTATCTACTAAGATCTCTACTAGATCTATAGTAGTTAGCTTCTTAGTTACTAGGATATAGAGCGCTATCTTCGTATAGTAGTCTAGGAGTACTAGTAACGTATCGTACGCCCGGCCGGTAACCTTACTAGCCGGGACCCTACTTATAAAGTCTATAGTTAACTCCTACTATAGCCCTTCTAGTTAGGGGAGGGACTATAAGTCCCTAAAAGGCGCGTACCTCTTAACTTTAGTTCTCTAGTAGACTTCGTAAGTCTTAATATACTCGTCTACGTCGCGAGATATATACGTCTAGAAATACTTTCGCGTAAGTAAATTATAGGTTCGAGTAACCCTAAAATAGCCCGTAAAGGTATTATTATAGTATAGCCTCAATAGCTCTTATCTAACTATAGCGTTATTTAGGATAGAGATCTTTCCTCTAAAGGTAATATATCCTAATACTAGTCTTAACTATTAGTAGGGGCCTATTAGCTTATTTAGTAAGTCCGTATAGACTTTACGAACCGTAAGGTCTTTACGTTAAAGTCCCTAGAATCCTAATAGTATATTAGATAGGTCTATATAGGTATATTCTCCTTAAAGGACCTTACGTATACGGATACGTATAGTACCTAGTCTTATAGCTAGTTCCCCCTAGCTAGAGACGGGATAGATTTAGTAAATCTAACTCGTAGTATTACTACTCGATAACTATAAGACGTATACGTTTAAGTCCGGTCGCGTCCGTCTAGCGACTACGGTACCTTTATATAGGGTATAAACTAGTTATATTTTAACCCCCTAGGTCTACTAGGTAGTTAGACTCTCTACTACTACTATTCTTAGTATTAGCCCTAGCTTTTTCTAGAGGGTAGGGAGGAGGGTACTCTCCTATTATACTAGGGCTTCGTAATTAGGGCGTCTCGAAGGCGCGTCTACTAGGTTCTTTATACCTAGCCTATAGGTAATAACGAAATTATAGGCTACTAGTAATATAGTCTAGCGGGCCTAGCGGCTATTTAGCTACTTTAGCTTACTAAACTCTAGGAGGTTATTATAGTTAGTAAGGACCTTAATAGGGTATATACTCCCTTTAAGGTAGTATCGCTAATACGAGAAGGCCGCTATAATAGTAAGTAGTTTCTACTCGTAGGTTTTATAATTACGCTCCGTAGGGGTTAGCTTCCTTAACTAGAATATAATTAGATACTAGTACCTAGTATCCTAGGGTTAGGTAAGGATTATAGCGGCCGCTATAGTAGAGGTATCTATCTCTATCCTAAGCCGCCGGTTTAGGTCAAAGTATCGTAGTAGTAGGGTAGTTATAAATACGTCGATAAGGGTACGAAACGCGTACGTAGCCTCTATTAGCTATCGGAAGGGTCTATATTACTTACTATTTTTCGAGCCTTTAAATAGCTCTATAAGCGGCGTAACGATCCGCGAGTAGCGTACGATAAACCTATAATAGAAGTTATAGAATCCTAGAAAGACCTAGACCTCTATATAGGTTTTTAGCTCCGGCTATTCCGCTATAGTTACGACTCGCTTACGATCTATTTAGACTCTACTAGTATTAATAGTAAACCCTAGGAATTCGACTTCTTCCGTAAAGAACTTATACTTTTTAAGGTTACTATAGAGTCTAAATTATCGTAGCCTTATTAGTACCTCGCGTACGTATCGTATATATTCCGATCTAGTTTTAGAGTAGATTATTATATTACTAAGGTATACTATATAGATACTATCTATTAATCCGCTTAAGGCCTTATTAATATAAGCTTAGAAGGTTATAGGGGTATTAGTAAGTCCGAAAGGTATAACGAGGTACTCGAAGTAGCCGTACTATATACGAAATATAGTCTTCTATTCGTCTTCTAGGCGAATTCGGATTCGGTAGTAAGTATTCTTTATATTAAGCTTAGTATAGTACCGTACGCCTTATAAGCGGTCTAGGAGCTCTAAGATTAGGGGGAGCGTATACCTATTTTTAATAGTTACCTTATTTAGCCCCCTATAGTCTATATAGAGTCTAAGGTCTCCTCCCTTCTTTAGTATAAAGAGGATCCTAGCCCCTATAGGGCTAGTAGAAGGTTATATCTATCCGCTTATAATCGCGTCGCTAAGGTACTATTATAGAATACTAAGCTCCTTTACCGAAAGGTTATATATTTTTCCGAAGGGGGGGTCTACTATAGTTTCGATTACGTATTCCGCCCCCTCTACGGTTAGTATATAAGTAGTAAGCTTATTATTAAAGTTATCTTTAAAGTCCTCGAATTCTAGTAGGAGGGATATTATTATAGGTTCTTCTTCTTCGAATTCGTTAATACTTAGGATTAGCGTAATATCCTCGCTCCGAAGTTCGAAGATAGACGTAGGGTCTTCCTTAAGTAGTTCTTTAGCTAAGACTAGCTAGACCTAGCTCCCTATACTCTTAAACCGCTATCTTATTTCGCTAGTATCTAACTTAATACCCGCGTTATATAGGGCTAGTATACCTACGATATAGCTTTACCCTAGCCTTTCTAATACGTAGAATTCTACCTTAACCTTCTTAGTAACCCCTAGGTAATCTATAGCTTACTAGATCGCTTTATATACCCCTAGGTATCCCGCGTACTCTCCGCCTCCCTACCGTATCGGTAGAGCTAGGATATCGATAGCTTCTAGATCTATTTCGAGGGCCTAGATAGGCCTAATAATATTAACTTCTATACCTATATCTAAAAGGGTTATTACTAAGTATTAGGAGGTTAGGCTATAGAGAATAGCCTTAGTAGTAATAGACTTCTATACGGCTAGCCCTTGCTTCCTAGAACTTAGGAGTACCCGACTTATAGCTTTACTCCCCTAGCTAGGGTTACCCGCGGTTCGATCCTACGTCGTATATACGGTTAAGGTAACGCGGACTCGTTTCCTACTAGGTCGTAGTACTAGTCTAAGGCTAGTTTAGTAATTTCCCTCTCTTTTTTAGGTTCCTTATAGTTATTAGTATAGTAGCCTATCTACCTATAGTTAAAGTACTAAATAGTAGTAAGGTCCTTATTACTACCCTTAGGCTAGATAGGGGTAGAGTTAGCTTTAGAAAGCCTCGAGTTCGTAGCTACTAAGCCTACGGCTAGTCTACTTCCCGACTTAGTATCGTATTAGGGGAGTTAACGCTTCTAGTCTCTTTCTAATAGTTTAGATATAGAGGCCTTCTTATTTAATTCTAAGCGCGTAGCTAGCGCGACGATTACGTCTCGAGTTTTAGGAATCTCCTAGTAATTTAAGAGTATACCCCGGATTTCTAGCCTTAGTTTATACTATAGGTAGTTCCTTAGTTAGGTCTCTATATATAGTTTATCTAACTAGGACTCTAGGCCTATAAGGTAAGAGTTAAAGGATATAGTCGACTAGTTTACGCCTTACTTACTATCTATATAGTATTATATCGCTTCGAGCTAGTGGTTAATAGGGTCTTCGATTAGATCTAATAGGAAGATTCGGAAGTATTCCTATATTAACTAGTCTTCTAAGAGGGAGGGCTCCTTTTCTACCTATAAACTATAGGGGGTACCCTTAATAAACTAGAGGGTATAGGATATTTTCGTAATTTCGGTACCAAAGGTATTAGGTACTAGGCGAAATATATTCTTAGCGCTCTAGGTCTAGTCATAGTATACGCGTACGCTTTTCCCTTCGTATAGAGATAATTTCTCTAGTTAGAGTTCCTTTAGGGGTCGGGAGTATTAACTCGCTAGGGTAGAGCTATAGTATCGCGCGGTTTATAACCCTATCTCGAGTTCTATTTCATTTGCTTCTAAGATAAGCTTTACTAGTTATAGCTACTTCTCGTAGACGGCTAGCTTACGCTCTACTTACTTAATAGCTACGTTAATATCTTCCTTAGTTTAGGATTCTATCTCGTCTTAAGATATTTCCCCTTATTAGTCTTTACTAGTAATTCGCTCGTCTATAGTAGTCGACCCTTCTATAAGTCCGCTACTCTTCGCTTATATCGTTTATTAGGAAGCTATCTCTTACTAGACCTATTAGGTTGGGAGAGCTATTAGAATTATAAAGGGAGTAATAATAACAAGTATAGTAAGAGATGGATTTATAGATAAACTAATAGCTAAGGAGGTTACTCTTCTAGTAGAGTATCCAAATATATATAGGCGTAGTAGGCGTACTAAGTAGGCGTACGTAATATACTATATTAGTAAGGCGTATACCTTACGTAGGTCTAGTCCTTATATTTTTAGGCCGGTTACGTATATATATAAAGCTAGGCTTTGGCTTTAGGGTCTTTAAAGTCTAAGGCTTCTTCCCTACCCTTTTAACCGGCGTAGTAGTATTTAAAGTAGTATTTATAGCTATTATTACGGTTAAACTAGATAGAATAGGTTTAGTTAGTAGTAGTACCAGGGGTATTCCGGTACTCCGATTGGCTGGATTTAGCTCCGGAGTAATCTCCGTTAGTAGGGTACTAACCTGCTTCCTAGTATCCCTTTTATCTAATAATAAATCGCTTTCGTCCGATATTCCTATACCTCCTTTATCTCTATTATCTCTACTAACTCCTCTATTAGTTAGCTTAACCGTTTGTACTTATATTTAAGTATTAACCGAGGTCTCCGACGTATAGATTCTAGAGATATTAACGTTATATTAGACGTCTAGGAGGGGTTTAATTACCAAATTAGTCTTAATATATTATTTATACATAATTGAGGCATTAATCTCTAAGGGATTATAGATAATATTATCTTCGTTAAATACTACGTCCCTAGTACGCAATATACTAATTTATAAGGGTATCTAAACCCTATAAATATTAGTCCCTTTATAGCCTACCAAGTAGCTAATGAAAGCCCTTAGATCCTCCCTATCTAAGCTTATAATACGCTTATTAAGGGCGTAGGCTTTCGATCTATAAGTAATAAGATAGAATAGAATAGGTTTAGTCTACTAGACTACTTAGTAGGGCGTAATCCAGCCGTTTTTAAGTAGGGGAGTACGATTATATATAACTACAACGGCTATTACCCTTTCTAGCTAGATATCTCGTGGTTACCCTAACTATATACGTAACGTACGTATCTTAAGGATAATCTAACGGCCGGCAACTTCCGCCGTACCGTTTTAGCCTTTTAGGACTATATACAAGGTATAGATACCTCTATAATAATACCTTTTAAGTATATGAAGTCGTAAAAAGTATTACTAAATAATATCTCTCTATTAGTATATAAAAACTATACTTCGAGATCCTACTAGGTTTTAACGAGGTTAACTATATAAATAAAGTATTATATACACTCCTTCTTCTTTGTAAAGGGAGTGATGATAATAAGTATAGTAAGAGATAGATTTATAGATAAACTAATAGCTAAGAAGGTTACTCTTCTAGTAGAGTATCCAAATGTATATAGGCATAGTAGGCGTACCAAGTAGGCGTACGTAATATACTATATTAGTAAGGCGTATACCTTACGTAGGTCTAGTCCTTATAATTATCCCCCCTCCTATAGATCTGGTCCCTAGATCCAATTATATAGTATAGAATATTATATAGTACCCGAGAGATAGGTATAGTTAGTACTTATCGTATTTAGCGAGCGTACGGATAGGCTATAAGGCTGCCTTATATAGCTCTAGGCTTTAGGAATTCCTACTATAATACTAAGAATTGTTTTGGTCGACTACTAAACTACTCGTCTAAGGTAAGTAGTCCGTACGTATACTTACCGACTATAACAAACAATTATCTTATAACCTTCTAAAAAATTTTATCCCAAGGACTAGGTCTTGTCCAATACACCTATATCGATAGGTAGGTAGCGCGTTATACGTAAAGACCCTACTACGGGTATACGTAGCGTCGGTAACGACGCTATCTACGACTTCTAGAACCTCTAGGGTAAAGAGGAGGAGGATAGGGATAAGGATAAGGATAGGGATAAGGAAGATAGTAGGGGGGTAGAGGTAGAGGTAGATAAGGAAGATAGGGATAAGATAATCCTATAGAGACCTAGAGGGCTAGCTCTCGGAGTAGTACTAGTAGTAGTAGTAATAGTACTACTATTAGCTAGGATAATAATAATAATAATAATATATTAGATAGCTAGCTAGGAGGCTAGTACTCTAACTCTACGTTTCGGATATATTCGGCGGGCGTTATTAGTATATAGCGGCTAGCTTTAGTATAATCTATATTTGTACTTATATCCTATATTTTCTTTCTTTTCTTTTTAACTAGTAGTAGTACGCGCTTAATACGCGCTTACTATATATTACCTACCCGCGCCGCTTCTCGGTAATTAACTCTACTCTCCTTAATTTTTATATCTTTAAGATCTTCTTAGCCTAGGGTTCTTAGGCTCTACTCGGGAGGTATCTATAGCCCTAGTACTTCCTATATAGGGTACCTAGGCTTTAAAATCTTAAATTATCTCTTTTAAGTTCCCTATTTCCTTCCCTTAGATCTACTAGTTGAAGTTATCTAGGTATCCTACCTACTTTATAAGATATTTACGTACGGCCCCCTTACGCCTCGCGTTAAGGATTTCTTCGATCTCCTATTCTTCTTTACCCTCTACTAACTCTAGTAGGGGTAAGTACTTAATCTCCTCCCCTACTCTCTAGTAGTATTTCTCGAGGAGGGACACTATAAATATAGGGTATATTTTTATAGTAGGTAGAAGTTAGAGCCTATAAGCCTATACTCCTATAGGCTCTAGTACCCTAAAAGGTCCTATTATCCGCTAGGATAGCTTCTTACTTAGGGTTTTTAAGCGAAGGTTCTTAGTTAATACTAGGATAAGGTTACCCTTATTAAATTATATAGGCTTATACTTCTTATTACACGAGGACGACTATACTTTAGTTACCTTTTACTAGCGTACCGTAAGCTTAGCGCGTAGGAGGTATAGCCCCTTAATATAGTCTTTTACGGCTAGGACTTCTTTACCCTTAGGCCTCTCTTCTAGGTTGAAATATATCTTAGGGTTATACCTATATATAGCTATAAAGGGGGAGATTCCCGTAGAGGAATACTTACTATTATTATACGTAAACTTAGCGACTAGGAGGAGCTTGGCCTACGTACTCTAGTTTTCCGAATAGAAAGCCCTAAGGTATTCCTAAATTGTCTAGTTTTACCTCTCGGTTTACCTATCTATCTATAGATAGAAGGCTATACTTAGGCGTCGCTTAATCCTCGTATAGTAGTATAACTCCGACTAGAAACTTCCCGTAAATCTAGAGTCTCTATTAGAGATAATTCCCCTTAGAGCCCCGAACCTTATAAAGACCTTATCTACTAAGATCTCTACTAGATCTATAGTAGTTAGCTTCTTAGTTACTAGGATATAGAGCGCTATCTTCGTATAGTAGTCTAGGAGTACTAGTAACGTATCGTACGCCCGGCCGGCAACCTTACTAGCCGGGACCCCGCTTATAAAGTCTATAGTTAACTCCTACTATAGCCCTTCTAGTTAGGGGAGGGACTATAAGTCCCTAAAAGGCGCGTACCTCTTAACTTTAGTTCTCTAGTAGACTTCGTAAGTCTTAATATACTCGTCTATATCGCGAGATATATACGTCTAGAAATACTTTCGCGTAAGTAAATTATAGGTTCGAGTAACCCTAAAATAGCCCGTAAAGGTATTATTATAGTATAGCCTTAATAGCTCTTGTCTAACTATAGCGTTATTTAGGATAAAGATCTTTCCTCTAAAGGTAATATATCCTAATACTAGTCTTAACTATTAGTAGGGGCCTATTAGCTTATTTAGTAAGTCCGCGTAGACCTTACGAACCGTAGGGTCTTTACGTTAAAGTTCCTAGAATCCTAATAGTATATTAGATAGGTCTATATAGGTATATTCTCCTTAAAGGACCTTACGTACGCGGATACGTATAGTACCTAGTCTTATAGCTGGTTCCCCCTAGCTAGAGACGGGATAGATTTAGTAAACCTAACTTATAGTATTACTACTTAATAACTACGAGACGTATACGCTCGAGTCTAGTCGCGTCCGTTTAGCAACCGCGGTACCTTTATATAGGGTATAAACTAGTTATATTTCAACCCCCTAGGTCTACTAGGTAGTTAGACTCTCTACTACTACTATTCTTAGTATTAGCCCTAGCTTTTTCTAGAGGGTAGGGAGGAGGGTACTCTCCTATTATACTAGGGCTTCGTAATTAGGGCGTCTCGAAGGCGCGTCTACTAGGTTCTTTATACCTAGCCTATAGGTAATAACGAAATTATAGGCCGCTAGTAATATAGTCTAGCGGGCCTAGCGGCTATTTAGCTACTTTAGCTTACTAAACCCTAGGAGGTTATTATAGTTAGTAAGGACCTTAATAGGGTATATACTCCCTTTAAGGTAGTATCGCTAATACGAGAAGGCCGCTATAATAGTAAGTAGTTTCTACTTATAGATTTTATAATTACGTTCCGTAGGGGTTAGCTTCCTTAACTAGAATATAATTAGATACTAGTACCTAGTATCCTAGGGTTATATAAGGATTATAGCGGCCGCTATAGTAGAGGTATCTATCTCTATCCTAAGCCGCTAGTTTAGGTCAAAGTATCGTAGTAGTAGGGTAGTTATAAATGCGTCGATAAGGGTATAAAACGTATATACGGCCTCTATTAGCTATTAGAAGGGTCTATATTACTTACTATTTTTCGAGCCTTTAAATAGCTCTATAAGTAGCGTAACGATCCGCGAGTAGCGTACGATAAACCTATAGTAGAAGTTATAGAATCCTAGAAAGACCTAGACCTCTATATAGGTTTTTAGCTCCGGCTATTCCGCTATAGTTACGACTCGCTTATAATCTATTTAGACTCTACTAGTATTAATAATAAACCCTAGGAATTCGACTTCTTCCGTAAAGAACTTATACTTTTTAAGGTTACTATAGAGTCTAAATTATCGTAGTCTCGTTAATACCTCGCGTACGTATCGTATATATTCCGATCTAGTTTTAGAGTAGATTATTATATTATTAAGGTATACTATATAGATACTATCTATTAATCCGCTTAAAGCCTTATTAATATAAGCTTAGAAGGTTATAGGGGTATTAGTAAGTCCGAAAGGTATAACGAGGTACTTAAAGTAGTTATACCGTATATAAAACGTAGTCTTCTATTCGTCTCCTAGGCGAATTCGGATTCGGTAGTAAGTATTCTTTATATCGAGCTTAGTATAGTACTATACGCCTTATAAGCGGTCTAGGAGCTCTAAGATTAGGGGGAGCGTATACCTATTTTTAATAGTTACCTTATTTAGCCCCCTATAGTCTATATAGAGTCTAAGGTCTCCTCCCTTCTTTAGTATAAAGAGGATTCTAGCCCCTATAGGGCTAGTAGAAGGTCGTATCTATCTACTTATAGTCGCGTCGCTAAGGTACTATCGTAGAATACTAAGCTCCTTTACCGAAAGGTTATATATTTTTCTAAAGGGGGGGTCTACTATAGTTTCGATTACGTATTCCGCGCCTACTATAGTTAGTATACGAGTAGTAAGCTTATTATTAAAGTTATCTTTAAAGTCCTCGAATTCTAGTAGGAGGGATATTATTATAGGTTCTTCTTCTTCGAATTCGTTGATACTTAGGATTAGTATAATATCCTCGCTCTAAAGTTCGAAGATAGATACTAGGTCTCCCTTAAGTAGTTCTTTAGCTAAGACTAGCTAGACCTAGCTCCCTATACTCTTAAACTACTATCTTATTTCGCTAGTATCTAACTTAATACCCGCGTTATATAGGGCTGGTATACCTACGATATAGCTTTACCCTAGCCTTTCTAATACGTAGAATTCTACCTTAACCTTCTTAGTAACCCCTAGGTAATCTATAGCTTACTAGATCGCTTTATATACCCCTAGGTATCCCGCGCGCTCTCCGCCTCCCTACTATATCGGTAGAGCCGGGATATTAATAGCTTCTAGATCCATTTCGAGGGCCTAGATAGGCCTAATAATATTAACTTCTATACCTATATCTAAAAGGGTTATTACCGAGTATTAGGAGGTTAGGCTATAGAGAATAGCCTTAGTAGTAATAGACTTCCGTACGGCTAGCCCTTACTTCCTAGAACTTAGGAGTACCCGACTTATAGCTTTACTCTCCTAGCTAGAGTTATTTATAGTTCGATCCTACGTCGTATACGCGGTTAAGGCGACGTAGACTCGTTTTCTACTAGGTCGTAGTACTAGTCTAAAGCTAGTTTAGTAATTTCCCTCTCTTTTTTAGGTTCCTTATAGTTATTAGTATAGTAGCCTATCTACCTATAGTTAAAGTACTAAATGGTAGTAAGGTCCTTATTACTACCCTTAGGCTAGATAGGGGTAGAGTTAGCTTTAGAAAGCCTCGAGTTCGTAGCCGCTAAGCCTATAGCTAGTCTACTTCCTAACTTAGCGTCGTATTAGGGGAGTCGACGCTTCTAGTCTCTTTCTAATAGTTTAGATATAGAGGCCTTCCTCTTATTTAATTCTAAGCGCGTAGCTAGCGCGACGATTACGTCTCGAGTTTTAGGAATCTCCTAGTAATTTAAGAGTATACCCTAGATTTCTAGCCTTAGTTTATACTATAGGTAGTTCCTTAGTTAGGTCTCTATATATAGTTTATCTAACTAGGACTCTAGGCCTATAAGGTAAGAGTTAAAGGATATAATCGACTAGTTTACGCCTTACTTACTATCTATATAGTATTATATCGCTTCGAGCTAGCGGTTAATAGGGTCTTCGATTAGATCTAATAGGAAGGTTTAGAAGTATTCCTATATTAACTAGTCTTCTAAGAGGGAGGGCTCCTTTTCTACCTATAAACTATAGGGGGTGCCCTTAATAAACTAGAGGGTATAGGATATTTTCGTAATTTCGGTACCGAAGGTATTAGGTACTAGGCGAAATATATTCTTAGTACTCTAGGTCTAGTCGCGGTACGCGCGTACGCTTTTCCCTTCGTATAGAGATAATTTCTCTAGTTAGAGTTCCTTTAGGGGTTAGGAGTATTAACTCGCTAGGGTAGAGCTATAGTATTACGCGGTTTACGACCCTATCTCGAGTTCTATTTTATTTACTTCCGAGATAAGCTTTACTAGTTATAGCTACTTCTCGCGGACGGCTAGCTTACGCTCCGCTTACTTAATAGCTACGTTAATATCTTCCTTAGTTTAGGATTCTATCTCGTCTTAAGATATTTCCCCTTATTAGTCTTCGCTAGCGATTCGCTCGTCTATAGTAGTCGACCCTCCTATATAGGGTCCCCAACGGGGCGGGGCGAAACGGGGGGGGTCGGGTTAGGGGCGGGGCGGGGCGGGTTTTAGGGGCGGGTTATAAAGCTATAACCCTAACCCGACCCGCCCTACCAAGATATAAACCTACCCCGTTAGTTAGGGGCGGGTTTTTAAGGGGGGAACCCGGGAATTTTTTACGGAAACCTTAATAACTCTAGATCTATTATATATATTTTAACTTTTTAATAGCCTATAATAATCTCTAGGTTATAGAGTATCTTTTAGGAATTTAAAATATATATATATCTCTATATATATAGTACTAAAAATCACGTGGAAAACCCGTTTGGGGCGAACAGGGCGGGTTCTCTACTAATCTATAACCCGCCCCTAGAACCCGCCCCAACCCGTTACAACCCGACCCGCTAACGGGGCGGGTTCCCTACCCTATAACCCGCCCCAACCCGCCCCGTTGGGGACCCTACTCCTATAAGTCTACTACTCTTCGCTCGTATCGTTCGTTAGGAAGCTATCTCTTACTAGACCTATTAGGTTGGGAGAGCTATTAGAATTATAAAGGGAGTAATAATAACAAGTATAGTAAGAGATAGATTTATAGATAAACTAATAGCTAAGGAGGTTACTCTTCTAGTAGAGTGTCCAAATGTATATAGGCGTAGTAGACGTACCAAGTAGGCGTACGTAATATACTATATTAGTAAGGCGTATACCTTACGTAGGTCTAGTCCTTATATTCTTCTTATACGTGAAGTTGAAGACGTAGTTATAGAAGCCGTACGTAAAGTAGGAGAGGTATTTATAGCTATTATAGGCTATATATATAGGGATTAAGTCAAAGTTTAGCCTCTAAAAGGGGCGAGTAGAAGGGTACTCTTTGAAGTCGGATCGACTTACTATCTACTATACTTTAGTAACTATATAGACTTCGCAATCTATCGTTTTAGGAGTTAAGGACACCGTTATACTACCGTATACTATATTTGGTAGGTATTCGAGTATTTTCGGTCCTAGGTAACCTATCCTAAGGTACTATCTATCTACTATAGCACTTATAGTAAGTATCTTCTATAGGGCCGTCTCCTTTTTCGACGGTTTTTCTATATAGTAGCTGTTTGAGGCTAATTCTCTAGGATCCTTGGTATAAGGATAGTAAGTAAGAGGGCTATACTTAAGGTACTAATAGGAGCGTCGCTTTTAAGGGATATATAGCCGTTTAGTAATATTATTAGAGGGATATATATAGCCTCCATTTACCGTAATAAGGTAAAGTCCTTTTACCTCGAGTTTAGCTATAGATAGGAGGTTAGTCCTAAAGTAGGGACAGAGGGCTACGTTAGTAATAGTAATAGTAGTAGTACTACTAGTTAGTAGTACTACCTTGAGGGTATAGTTACTATATACCTTAATAAGGTATTTTATAAGGCTATACTATATATAGGATCCCTTAGGGGCATTTCTTATTTTGGTAAACTAATTACGTAGAGGAGAGTTATATATATAGCGCTCGCTACCCCCGTCAAGGATCTAGGTATTAGTAAAGTAATAGGGTTCTAGTTCGTCCGAAACGTTGAAGGAAATAGCTTCGGTATAATAGGCTTAGTTTACCCCTAAGTATCCTTATAGATTATTAGATTCTACCTTAAGCGTATTGGTTTCGTGATTTTGTAAGGTATTTTCGCGTATATTTCGTATTAAGGTAGGTATAGATTATACTATATTAGACTATATATAGCTAATAGATCTAGTAGATTCCCTTAAAACTAGTAAAAGTAGTATATAGCTAACTCGAGTATTCTAAGTCGTTTAGCGTTATATTTAAGGTATACTATCCGGCTTAATCGGGTTAGTCTAAGATCCTATAGTACTATATATAGTAAAGTATACGCTTTTCGTAGCCTTAGTATTAGAAGAAGCTTCTTTTTCCTTCTCCTTCTCCTCTACCCTTTTCTTATAATTACTAAGGCTTTTATCGACTATTACTTTTACCTTAGGATCTTTTAGTATATTATTAACCTTCTTCTAGATCTTAGGGCGTAGTATAAAGTTACTACGTACAATACCGGTAATATATATATAATTCTATAGTTGGTAGTCGTAATTAGAGGGATTATAGCCGTAGGGACACTTAGATTAGCCGGTTTGGCGTGACTTTTTGCCTTATATACTTTGCCCTTTGAAGGAGGGTTCCTTAGAGGCTAACTTAGTAGTATTATACGTATAGGAGGGGGTTTTTTAACGGGATTAAAGTAGTTTTTTGCGTAAGTAATTCCTAAAGTTTATAACCAGATCTAGAACCGACTTAATAAAGTAGTTAGGGTTATCTAGAAGTGCCCTCCTACTATTAGTATATATAGAATCCAAGCGACCAATTAGGTTAAGGTATTTAACGAGTACTAGGCGGTCCTCGTCGTTAAAAATACCCTCCTTAACCGTATTTTCGTAGAGATTGGTAATCTTATCGAGGAGTTTTATCTAATCTTTAGACTTAACTTCGCTATTTATTAGCTATTACTACTACTATTTTAGGTATAGTATTATAGCCTTATCCGTTAGTTAGTAGCGTACTTTAAGCCGTTTAAGGCTCTCGTATACGGTCTTTAATAACGTAATAAGGTTTCGATTGGTTTTGGAGATATAGCTACGGATCTAACTATATATAGTAGCTATTTCGGCTTATTCCGCTTTATATTCGGTATATTCGACTTTGTATTAGTCTATAAATATACGGTATACCGTATAAGGCTATTTGTTCCGAATTGAGCTTACCTAGTACCATATTAGGTAGTATACCTATAAGGACTAGACCTACGTAAGGTATACGCCTTACTAATATAGTATATTACGTACGCCTACTTAGTACGCCTACTACGCCTATATATATTTGGATACTCTACTAGAAGAGTAACCTCCTTAGCTATTAGTTTATCTATAAATCTATCTCTTACTATACTTGTTATTATTACCCCCTTTATAATTCTAATAGCTCTCCTAACCTAATAGGTCTAGTAAGAGATAGCTTCCTAACGAACGATACGAGCGAAGAGTAGTAGACTTATAGAAGGGTCGACTACTATAGACGAGCGAATTACTAGCGAAGACTAATAAGGGGAAATATCTTAAGACGAGATAGAATCCCAAACTAAGGAAGATATTAACGTAGCTATTAAGTAAGCGGAGCGTAAGCTAGCCGTCTATAAGAAGTAGCTATAACTAGTAAAGCTTATCTCGGAAGTAAATAAAATAGAACTCGAGATAGGGTCGTAAACCGCGCGATACCGTAGCTCGCTACTCTACCCTAGCGAGTTAATACTCCCGACCCCTAAAGGAACTCTAACTAGAGAAATTATCTCTATACGAAGGGAAAAGCGTACACGTATACTACGACTAGACCCGGAGCGCTAAGAATACGTTTTACCTAGTACCTAATACCTTCGGTACCGAAATTACGAAAATATCCTATACCCTCTAGTTTATTAAGGGCACCCCCTATAGTTTATAGGTAGAAAAGGAGCCCTCCCTCTTAGAAGACTAGTTAATATAGGAATACTTCTAAACCTTCCTATTAGATCTAATCGAAGACCCTATTAACCGCTAGCTCGAAGCGATATAATACTATATAGATAGTAAGTAAGGCGTAGACTAGTCGACTATATCCTTTAACTCTTACCTTATAGGCCTAGAGTCCTAGTTAGATAAACTATATATAGAGACCTAACTAAGGAACTACCTATAGTATAAACTAAGGCTAGAAATCTAGGGTATACTCTTAAATTACTAGGAGATTCCTAAAACTCGAGACGTAATCGTCGCGCTAGCTACGCGCTTAGAATTAAATAAGAGGAAGGCCTCTATATCTAAACTATTAGAAAGAGACTAGAAGCGTCGACTCCCCTAATATAATACTAAGTTAGGAAGTAGACTAGCCGTAGGCTTAGTAGCTACGAACTCGAGGCTTTCTAAAGCTAACTCTACCCCTATCTAGCCTAAGGGTAGTAATAAGGACCTTACTACTATTTAGTACTTTAACTATAGGTAGATAGGCTACTATACTAATAACTATAAGGAACCTAAAAAAGAGAGGGAAATTACTAAACTAGCCTTAGACTAGTACTACGACCTAGTAGGAAACGAGTCTATGTTATCTTAACCGCGTATACGACGTAGGATCGAACCGTAGGTAACCCTAGCTAAGGGAGTAAAGCTATAAGTCGGGTACTCCTAAGTTCTAGGAAGTAAGGGCTAGCCGTACGGAAGTCTATTACTACTAAGGCTATTCTCTATAGCCTAACCTCCTAATACTCGGTAATAACCCTTTTAGATATAGGTATAGAAGTTAATATTATTAGGCCTATCTAGGCCCTCGAAATAGATCTAGAAGCTATTAATATCCCGGCTCTACCGATACGGTAGGGAGGCGGAGAGCGCGCGGGATACCTAGGGGTATATAAAGCGATCTAGTAAGCTATAGATTACCTAGGGGTTACTAAGAAGGTTAAGGTAGAATTCTACGTATTAGAAAGGCTAGGGTAAAGCTATATCGTAGGTATACTAGCCCTATATAACGCGGGTATTAAGTTAGATACTAGCGAAATAAGATAGCGGTTTAAGAGTATAGGGAGCTAGGTCTAGCTAGTCTTAGCTAAAGAACTACTTAAGGAAGACCTAGCGTCTATCTTCGAACTTCGGAGCGAGGATATTACGCTAATCCTAAGCGTTAACGAATTCGAAGAAGAAGAACCTATAATAATATCCCTCCTACTAGAATTCAAGGACTTTAAAGATAACTTTAATAATAAGCTTACTACTCGTATACCGACTATAGAGGGCGCGGAATACGTAATCGAAACTATAGTAGACCCCCCCTTCGGAAAAATATACAACCTTTCGGTAAAGGAGCTTAGTATTCTACGATAGTACCTTAGCGACGTAACTACGAGTAGATAGATACGACCTTCTACTAGCCCTATAGGGGCTAGGATCCTCTTTATACCAAAGAAGGGAGGAGACCTTAGACTCTATATAGACTATAGGGGGCTAAATAAGGTAACTATTAAAAATAGGTATACGCTTAGGGTCCCTAACGGGGCGGGGCGAAACGGGGGGGGTCGGGTTAGGGGCGGGGCGGGGCGGGTTTTAGGGGCGGGTTATAAAGCTATAACCCTAACCCGACCCGCCCTACCAAGATATAAACCCGCCCTATTAGTTAGGGGCGGGTTTTTAAGGGGGGAACCCGGAGATTTTTTACGGAAACCTTAATAACTCTAGATCTATTATATATATTTCAATTTTTTAATAGCCTATAATTATCTCTAGGTTAAAGAGTATCTTTTAAGAATATAAAATATATATATATCTATATATATATAGTACTAAAAATCACGTGGAAAACCCGAACGGGGCGAACGGGGCGGGTTCTCTACTAATCTATAACCTACCCCTAGAACCCGCCCCAACCCGTTAGAACCCGACCCGCTAACGGGGCGGGTTCCCTACCCTATAACCCGCCCTAACCCGCCCCGTTGGGGACCCTATATACGCTCCCCCTAATCTTAGAGCTCCTAGACCGCTTATAAGGCGTACGGTACTACACTAAGCTCGATATAAAGAATACTTACTACCGAATCCGAATTCGCCTAGGAGACGAATAGAAGACTACGTTTCGTACGTAGTACGGCTACTTCGAATACCTCGTTATACCTTTCGGACTTACTAATACCCCTATAACCTTCTAAGCTTATATTAATAAGGCCTTAAGCGGATTAATAGATAGTATCTATATAGTATACCTTAATAATATAATAATCTACTCTAAAACTAGATCGGAATATATACGATACGTACGCGAGGTACTAATAAGGCTATAATAATTTGGACTCTATAGTAACCTTAAAAAGTATAAGTTCTTTACGGAAGAAGTCGAATTCCTAGGGTTTATTATTAATACTAGCAGAGTCTAGATAGATCGTAAGCGAGTTATAACTATAGCGGAATAGCTAGAGCTAAAAACCTATATAGAGATCTAGGTCTTTCTAGGATTCTATAACTTCTACTATAGGTTTATTATATATTACTCGCGGATCGTTACGCCGCTTATAGAGCTATTTAAAGGCTCGAAAAATAGTAAGTAATATAGACCCTTCCGATAGCTAATAGAGGCCGTATATACGTTTCGTACCCTTATCGATATATTTATAACTACCCTACTACTACGACACTTTAACCTAAACCGGCGGCTTAGGATAGAGATAGATACCTCTACTATAGTAGCCGCTATAATCCTTACCTAACCCTAGGATACTAGGTACTAGTATCTAATTATATTCTAGTTAAGGAAGCTAACCCCTACGGAGTATAATTATAAAACCTACGAGTAGAAACTACTTACTATTATAGCGGCCTTCTCGTATTAGCGATACTACCTTAAAGGGAGTATATACCCTATTAAGGTCCTTACTAACTATAATAACCTCCTAGGGTTTAGTAAGCTAAAGTAGCTAAATAGCCGCTAGGCCCGCTAGACTATATTACTAGCGGCCTATAATTTCGTTATTACCTATAGGCTAGGTATAAAGAACCTAGTAGACGCGCCTTCGAGACGCCCTAATTACGAAGCCCTAGTATAATAGGAGAGTACCCTCCTCCCTACCCTCTAGAAAAAGCTAGGGCTAATACTAAGAATAGTAGTAGTAGAGAGTCTAACTACCTAGTAGACCTAGGGGGTTAAAATATAACTAGTTTATACCCTATATAAAGGTACTACGGTCGCCGGACGGACGCGACTAGACTCGAGCGTATACGTCTCGTAGTTATTAAATAGTAACGCTATAAGTTAGGTTTACTAAATCTATCCCGTCTCTAGCTAGAGGGAACTAGCTATAAGATCGGGTACTACGCGTATCCGCATACGTAAGGTCCTTTAAGGAGAATATACCTATATAGACCTATCTAATATACTATTAGGATTCTAGGAACTTTAATATAAAGACCCTATAGTTCGTAAGGTCTACGCAGACTTACTAAATAAGCTAATAGGCCCCTACTAATAGTTAAGACTAGTATTAGGATATATTACCTTTAGAGGAAAGATCTTTATCCTAAATAACGCTATAGTTAGATAAGAGCTATTAAGGCTATACTATAATAATACCTTTACGGGCTATTTTAGGGTTACTCGAACCTATAATTTACTTACGTAAAAGTATTTCTAGACGTATATATCTTGCGACGTAGACGAGTATATTAAGACTTACGAAGTCTACTAGAGAACTAAAGTTAAGAGGTATACGCCTTTTAGGGACTTATAGTCCCTCCCCTAACTAGAAGGGCTATAGTAGGAGTTAACTATAGACTTTATAAGTAGGGTCCCGGCTAGTAAGGTTGCCGGCCGGGCGTACGATACGTTACTAGTACTCCTAGACTACTATACGAAGATAGCGCTCTATATCCTAGTAACTAAGAAGCTAACTACTATAGATCTAATAGAGATCTTAGTAGATAAGGTCTTTATAAGGTTCGGGGCTCTAAGGGGAATTATCTCTAATAGAGACTCTAGATTTACGGGAAGTTTCTAGTCGGAGTTATACTACTATACGAGGATCAAGCGACGCCTAAGTATAGCCTTCTATCTATAGATAGATAGGTAAACCAAGAGGTAAAACTAGATAATTTAGGAATACCTTAGGGCTTTCTATTCGGAAAACTAGAGTACGTAGGCTAAGCTCCTCCTAGTCGCTAAGTTTACGTATAATAATAGTAAGTATTTCTCTACGGGAATCTCCCCCTTTATAGCTATATATAGATATAACCCTAAGATATATTTCAACCTAGAAGAGAGGCCTAAGGGTAAAGAAGTCCTAGCCGTAAAAGACCGTATTAAGGGGCTATACCTCCTACGTGCTAAGCTTATAGTATACTAGTAAAAAGTAACTAAAGCGTAGTCGTCCTCGTATAATAAGAAGTATAAGCCTATATAATTTAATAAGGGTAACCTTATCCTAGTATTAACTAAGAACCTTCGCTTAAAAACTCTAAGTAAGAAGCTATCCTAGCGGATAATAGGACCTTTTAGGGTACTAGAGCCTATAGGAGTATAGGCTTATAGGCTCTAACTTCTACCTACTATAAAAATATACCCTATATTTAGGGTATCCCTCCTCGAGAAATACTACTAGAGAGTAGGGGAGGAGATTAAGTACTTACCCCTACTAGAGTTAGTAGAGGGTAAAGAAGAATAGCCTAAATAGGAGATCGAAGAAATCCTTAACGCGAGGCGTAAGGGGGCCGTACGTAAATATCTCGTAAAGTAGGTAGGATACCTAGATAACTTTAACTAGTAGATCCGAGGGAAGGAAATAGGGAACTCAAAAGAGATAATTTAAGATTTTAAAGCCTAGGTACCCCGTATAGGAAGTACTAGGGCTATAGATACCTCCTAAGTAGAGCCTAAGAACCCTAGGCTAAGAAGATCTTAAAGATATAAAAATTAAGGAGAGTAGAATTAATTACCGAGAAGCGGCGCGGGTAGGTAATATATAGTAAGCGCGTATTAAGCGCGTACTACTACCAGTCAAAAAGAAAAGAAAGAAAATATAGGATATAAGTATAAATATAGATTATACTAAAGCCAGCCGCTATATACTAATAACGCCCGCTAAATACATCCGAAACGTAGAGTTAGAGTACTAGCCTCCTAGCTAGCCGTCTAATATATTATTATTATTATTATTATCCTGGCTAATAGTAGTACTGTTACTACTACTACTAGTACTACTCCGAGAGCCAGCCCTCTAGGTCTCTATAGGGTTATCTCTATCCCTATCTTCCTTATCTACCTCTACCTCTACCCCCCTACTATCTTCCTTATCCCTATCCTTATCGAATTCTTCTATAGACTAACTACTAAGTATTCATAATTAAGTATATATATAAGGTAGCGAGAGGGGTACGACGAGATTATAAGAAATATATAGGTTTTAAGCGAAAAGCTTAAGTATATATAGGTTATTATTATTAAAAGGAGGAGGATGAAATTTTTTAGAAGGTTATAAGATAATTATTTGTTATAGTCGGTAAGTATACGTACGGACTACTTACCTCAGACGAGTAGTTTAGTAGTCGACCAAAATAATTCTTAGTATTATAGTAGGAATTCCTAAAGCCTAGAGCCGTATAAGGCGGCCTTATAGCCTATCCGTACGTACGCTAAATACGATAAGTACTAACTATACCTACCTCTTAGGTACTATATAACATTCTATACTATATAATTGGATCTAGGGACCAGATCTATAGAGGGGGGATAATTATAAGGACTAGACCTACGTAAGGTATACGCCTTACTAATATAGTATATTACGTACGCCTACTTAGTACGCCTACTACGCCTATATACATTTGGATACTCTACTAGAAGAGTAACCTCCTTAGCTATTAGTTTATCTATAAATCCATCTCTTGCTACACTTGTTATTATTACCCCCTTTACAATACCAGCCATTTCTATTATTACCTTTTTGGGGGGTTATAGGGCTAGTAGAGGGTTTACTATATCGGGATTATACTTATCCCAAATACCGAGATCCTTATAGTAGTTTTCAACCAATTAGATGAACTCTAACTACTCCTTATTATTATATAAGGTAATGTCGATGTCCTTATTAGTTATTAGTAGCTTACTAGAGGCGGATTCCGACATTTTATAGGAAAGTAGGGCAAATTCTGATGTTCTGATTGGGTAATTAGGGAAGTAGGGTAGATTCGGATATCCTAATTGGTTGAACTACCGTAGTCTTCCGTATTTGGGGTATTCGGGATGGTCCGCTTATAGTAACGTATCCCGATTGGTTTGTATATATATATGTGTTAGTTTAATAAAGTGGAAGTAATCGAGTAGATTAAAGTAAAGATAGATAGTTACGCGATATACGTGACATTCACATTAGTATTCCGGGCTTATAACTATATAAAGATAACCGTATAAAGGAGTACTTAAAAGATATAGATAACTGAATATATGAAGTCCTATCTATCGTACTTAAACTAGTTATATATATATAGAGATCCCGTGGATAATGGTAATGCCATGGCACGGATAAAAATAAGTGTAATAATAAGTAAGATGAAGCCAACGTAATCCAAATGAAGCCACGTAAACCATGTGTACGTCATGTGTGTAAGTAAGTGCCAAGCCAGCATAATCCTTACACTTAATCAAGCATACTAGTCCCCAGCAAGTTTCAGAAGCCGTTGATTTTCGCGGCCTTCTCAGGCTTCTGGGATTTCTGTCATCCTGCTAGACACAGGCCTTTTCCACGGAGAGTCCAAGTGCTAACCTCACTGAATCGGCTACTATCTTTTGCATAAGAAATGACTCGGAATTTATGACCATGTCTGCCAGTAGTAGATCAAGTGCGCTTTCGGATCACTCTGAAGCACAAAAGCAATTGGATAGACCACGAGATCAAGTAAAGCCCTCACTTGCTCTGTACACAGTATGTCGAAGATGATGGCACGATTGAAGTAGGGAGGCTGAGCCGTTATCTCGGGATAGCGTAACGGTACCCCTAGTATACCATAAAAACTGGACTATATTAAGATCCGAGACAGCACAATATCAGAGTACGTCTAACTTCTACAATGTAGCAACATGGCGCGCGAAGCAGTCGCTCATCTTCAGACCAATCTTCACCACAGTTTCGACTTGGCCGCTAAATTCGCAACAGCAATCTTAAAAGCCAGAATTGCCCTTGGCAGCCCTTGGACTCTCAATCGAATGGTATTACCGGCAGAACTCAAAGCATTGGGGTGAAATGGACGGTTGGCCAAGGTCGTGGGATAATCTGTTCAAAGACTTATGCGAGATTCTCCCACGTCTTTGGGATGGTGCGGGAGGGTACAATGCTGCCGAACTTGCTGCTAGGAGCGTTGATGCTACCTACTGGTATCAAAAACAATAGGACAGCACATCGATCGAGTTCCTTCGTTTTTGTACACTCTGCAAGAGCTGCGAATAGTCATGCTCGATAGTGACCTAACGAATGCCCTCCATCATCAAAACTGGTCCTTCGAGCCCGAGACTGCGAGCGATAAAGCCTGGGAAGAGATGAGATTTTGTCTCACTGGTAATCAATACTACCACTTCGAGCAAGACTCGATCATGTGGCTAGGCAATAGGGGAACTAACCCCTATCGTGGTTTGGCACAGTTATACAAAGGCTTTCTCGCCCATAGCATACAGATGTAGCGACTTTGACATGATAGCGAAATTTGTTAGCTGAGGACGGCGGCCTGAGGTAGTGTAATCGCAGCCTGAGCCAGTACGTGAGCTGGCGAGATCTTGATTTGACCTTGGTAGCGCCTGGTTTTGGGACTCTTTGTCCAGAGCAAGCGATCAAGTACAACCATCTAATAAAGAAGGCTACGTCGACCTGGTCTCGATGGTCTTCTCTCCCTCCAGAACATCTACATAATAACTCTCATTCGTCGATTGAATACTGAGCAACTCCTACAGTCCTATGAGCATCGACTCCACCAAGATGCCTGCACGAACAGGTGAGCAAGTTCTTGTTTCTCAGAACACTATACGAACCCCCTATCGAACCACAGGCGCCGCCCATAGGGTGATTCCCAGGACTGGCTTTTTGTATAAATTCTGGGTCTCAAAGGTATTGAAAACTTGGTTTTCTGAAGTCCAAAAAGCTTCAGAGCCTGGAACGCTGATACGGATCCATGCTTTATTGTTAGAGCGAAATCTTGAGTCATACTCCACACAACTTATAAGGGCCATATCACTGTACCCAGTGCTACTTCTTTTTATTTCCATTATATACAGAACTTCACACGCTACACATCTCAAAAACATAGCTAATCTTGTTCACTCGACTAGACACGCAACCTATCAGAGACGACATGAAAATTCAGCCAAAGTACCGTTGCATCGGCAAAGGATTTTGTGGCAGCGTATGGGCTTCTGAGTCCTTTGGAGGAAGCGCCATGAAGAGAGAGGATGGCTGGCCAGGAAGATCCGTCAAAAAGGATTACGAAATGCACAAATGACTACTAACAAGCCTTGCCAATTTCAAGTCCTCCAAAATACACGTCCCAGAATGTCATGCGCTTATCACCCGGGAGAACAACTATTGGTGGGACGAACAACTGTTTCGGTTCCCCGAGGGCTATTCACCATGCAACGTTCTAGTCTCAGAACGCATTCCACCGTTTACGAAAGCCGTTCGTGAGAAGCTCATAGACACACATTGCCCTTCATCAAGCCGCGAGCTGATCAAATCGAACCTGGCAGATACAGACTGCCTAATCCGAGTATATCTCGACAGGCGGCTTCACAATTCCGACCACCCCAGACCAAAGAAATACTTCAGTCTTCGCAAATTCCCCCTTCATGCTGACCAGATGGAATAAATTGGTGATTTAGACATGGCTGGCTACGCTAGGGTGATGGCCGATAGTCTCGCTATGATGCATTGGCTAGCGAAAGTCGATGCTAACGATGTCGAATTCGTCCTTGCGTCACCTCGTCTAGGAGATCCTTTGGAAGCGACGTTTACATCTGTTACTCTCGAGCAACATGCACTGTGGATCCTTGATTTCGACTGTTGCAATTCCATGTCAATGGATGAAACTGGCGTGGATCAAGCAGTAGCGGCATTCTTCAAAAATGACCCCTTTTATCCTCGTCCAGGCAGTGAGAACACCCATGACCAGGAGATGTGGAAGATTTTCGGGCGAGATTTCTCGAAACGAGGCTTGAGATGTTTAGGGACGACGACTGCCTCGCTCATCTCCCTAGACAGCTTATGGACAAAATCGAGGAGGAAGGGGCGGCTCGCCGAGCGAGGCAGAAAGCCTGTGATGAACGTGACTAGGCAGCTTATCCAAATCATCCTAGTATGGGTCTTCGACTGGCAGCAACCAGTCTGGAAATAGGAACTGGCGTGGCGGCTCTGGAATGGGGAGCATTTCTCCAAAGTGGCGGGGTTAACGTCAACGCTGGACAAGGAAAGAAAAGGCGCGGGCACTTGGAGATTACTTAATTTACAGTACATTGTGCAGGGTGAAGGATCGAGCAATCGTACTATCCAAAAATAGTGATCTGGAATATGAAATAATGATTTTACTTTAATATTCTTCGGTGACTTTTCTTTGCTATACACAGAGCCCTGGACACGTTTGTCCTTTGCTAGATCATTATTAGCGTTTGTATTGCGGGTGGACTGTGGACTTACCATTGAACCCGTGGGTCTGCCACACAGATTTTGCCTCCTTGACACTGTTGGTTCTGAACACCAGCACATTGTTCCAATGGCTGAATGCAAAGGAAAGAGCTTTTGTTCTTCGGATCGGGAGTGCAGACGTTGTTCCCCGGGCATTTGATGGTACCCGGACAAGCACCTACATTTTGTGCTTCTACTGAAGGAGGGGCCGGAGCTGGTGGTTGCGCCTGAGGCGGCGGTGCCGGGGCTTAACGTGATGTCAGTATAAGCTATCACAGAGTACGCAAAAAACCGACGACAAGGGACGTGGAAGTACTCAGAAGAATACGCAAGACGGTATCGCGAGTCTCTATGTATCTGACGAGGCATTCAGAACTTACCAGAGGGAGCGGGTGCAGGCGGGGCTTGAGGTGCTGAGGTGTATCCTGTCAGTACATGCTCTGCGAGTGCAATGTCTTGTGCCATTTCTGAAGCCCCCATATATTCAAAGTGATAGATTCAGGACTTACCAGGTGGTGGAACTGGCCCCATTTGAGCTGGTTGAGGTCCAGTAGCAGGTGGAGGGCCTCCTGGTGGCGAACTCCACGGTGTAGCTGCTGGATAAGGCGCATTAGCAACCGGTGGTCCTCCCGGTGCGCCCCAATTTGGACCTGGCACTGCTGCTTGTTCCGGGGGCTGAGTCTGTGGCTTGCTAGGCCACGACCATGAAGTTCCGCTTTGTTTTGGACTTGATGCTACAGCCTTTGGAGCAGGTTGTTTTGAAGATGCTAGCAAATTTTTAGGCACACAAATGCCCATACACGAACTACCAGAAAGCCCGTCTCGACAGGAGACGTCCATCTTGCGGCATGATGCACTCGCCGCACAAGGTGGTAGTATATTAGCGCCCGAGCTGGCAGTGGCCAGACATGGTGGAAACTGGCTATTGGAAGACGTAGGGGGCGAGTTTGGCGCTCCGCAATTCTTTTTCCACAATTAGCGTCTGTATGTGATCGATAACTTTGTTCAGCAGAAGTAAGCTTACCGTCAGATCAAGTCGACAATTCTGCCCTTCATGTGCCCAGCACCATACCGCAGCATCATTAAAGCATTCACAGCTCTGGCTTCATTAGCTGCAGTCGTCTTTATCAAGGCTTGTTACTCATACTTTGGGCGCGGTGCCGCACTCGCGTGGGATTGCACATTTGCATGGTGCCAAAGCATTTCCCGATCCCAGAGCCCCGAAGATCAAACCTTTGGCGACCACGTTCTCCCGATCAACCTCTGGCCATGCATTCACAGAGACAGCTCCCGAAATGGAGACGGCGAGAGCGACGGGTAAGAGCTTCATGTCGCCAGTGAATCGACAGTCGCTAGATCAAGGACAACGAGAGAGCGTACGTAGTACTTCACAGTCGTCTTCGGCTATCGGGAATTCGCCTATATAGAGCTCAAAAAGGCCCCACATTTAATGATTTCCTGTTCAACCAGGAGTGTCGACTTATCCCGAAGCAATTAGTTGTGATTGCCAGGGCTGACAATAACGATGCCTGTATATTTCGAAACTCATCCGCCCAATATCTCATCGAGGTGCCCATACTATCACTCAATGATACGAGAAAACAATCAGTAAATCATCTTTCATCCAAGGTTGTAAGGTATGTGCTGTTCGTAGTAAGTTTCCGTTCATAGCCAATGGTGCAGCAGACAAGGGTAGTGTACACCGAGATATGTTACCTAGATCGCGACATGGCTCGAGTAACTATGCAGTTGAGCGCTGGCAGTTCTGCGTACTACTATTCCAAGCTTTTTCCTAACAGCAGCTCGTTCTCTCTGCCGGAAATTGATAACGCCCAACAAATTCAGGATGCAAGTTCCATGTTTCGACTAGACAAACAAGCGCAAGCTCAAAGTGAACTCGACCTGTTCACCAGATGCAAGATGCTGGAACAATTCTCGGGAAGTCTGCAGATCTCTGGGATGAGTCCATGGAAGGCCCAATGGATTGCTGTCAGCAATAAATGACAAGATCTGGACGGCGAAAGCAGTCGGCGTCTGCAGTCGCGAGACCTGCATCTACGACTTGCATCAGAGATCTCGTTGAAATCTCATCTTCAGGGCATGGACAAGCTTGCCGTCTCTAATAAAGTTGGCGGCGTCAGATCGTAAATAAGAGGTTGATGTCGCAAGATTGTTGTTGGAGACTCAAGGTTGACGATTCTTTTGCCGAGGTCACCTCAAAAGAGCCAAGGTCCCGAGATTCGTATACTGGTAGTTCTAGTCGTACAATCTCCCGCCTCGTTGCTTAGAAAACCTTTGACCCCAAGCCTTGTATTTGGTGAGCAGTGAAGCCCGTTGATTGCATTGTTTGACGATTGGACTTGCTGTCGAATGCAAGCTACAAATCCTTTTGAAGTCGTTCTCATTCTACGCCACAAAATGTCATTCGTTAATCCCCAGTTGCATTTCCATTTGACAACAAAGGTTGTGCCTCGCTACTGCTTGATTTCTTCACAGGATCAACATTCCTGTCATTCAGCTTCCCATCCTGCTGTTCTATGTCCTTTTTCTTGCCGTCGGGTTGATCTTCGATTTGCTTCGGCAAGAACTGGCAGGCAACCCAGAACCCACCCGCAAATAATGCTATAACAACAATGCCTAGCTCTCCCCCCAGAATTTGATGAGTTACACCATATGCATAAAGACTAGAGAATAAGGCAGGGGTGATAGATCTGATTGCACTACTAAAGGTGAGCGCGATAGAGTTAAGACCTCCAAGGTTTTGGTGGCCTGGAGTGACATCGTTCAACGCAAGAGTCACGCCAGCTGTTCGTGATTAGAACTTGATCCCCAAAACGTGAGACCTGCTTCGACTTACTAAATGCCATAGAGACACCAGAGCCGCCGACTTGAAATGGTATTGAGACGGCCCAGAAAGCAGCGATCCACTCTTTCTTCAGTAAGAAGTTTCCAAGTGGCATAGCCATGAAGAAGATAGGCCACCATACACCGCACAAGCGCAGGACACTGGAAGTCCCAATGCGACGTTGCAAGGGTGGGAACACCAATAATAGCCACAGAGCTTGAGAGAATCCGCTGATCATGAAGAAAAGCGAGATCATATTCGGTGCGAATCCGAACCCACCATTCGTGACCGATGTGAACCAGAATACTGGAGCAACTGCTGTGAAAGCGAAACCCAAGCAGCCTGCATAACAAAAGACGAATATAGCCATGGGTACTCCAGGAGAGTTTATGATCTGCCATGCACTCAGGAGTTCAGCCTTGGGTTTTCTGTCTTCGTTATCTCTCGTCGATTCTTCTGATATGGTCTCGTCTTTGAGAGTCTTTATGGGTGCGGTCAGTTTGTGCGTCGAGAGGTGATGATTCATTGTCCATACCTCTTTGACGAAAAAAATAGTAGCCAGACAGGTCATCGCGCAGATGGATCCAGCCACTGCAGTGGGTAGGATATACGGCCAGACCTCAAAGAACTTGATACTGCCAAATAGCTTCGGGTAATTTTTGGCGGGACTGGCCAGCGCACCGACCAAAGGACCGAAGAAGATACCAAGGTTGCTGGCAAAGGCGAAGTAGCTGTATGCACGAGCTTGGGTCTTTTTTGTTGAAAGCTCAGAAACCATGGATCGGATAGCTCTGCTGCGATTCAGCGGATATTGATTCGTTCCGGCGATTATAAAACATACACCACTGAACCTGAGAAAAGTCCAGCCATACAACGGCATAGAATCATCTGCCAGATGGTTCTGCTCATGCCGAACAAAAAGACAAAGACACTGATTCCAGCGGAGCAGATGACGAGCACAGGCTTCCTACCGTGTCTATCCTAGTCTGACGTTAGTGGTAAGAACAGAGGACAAGACAGTCGAGCCATAGTATACCGCAAGTCGGCCCCAGAAGATCATGGTGCACATTTGAACGAGGGAAAACGTGGACTCGATTAGGCCTGTGTAGAAACCAACTTCCTCCTCTGGTATTGACATACTTCGGACCATTGATGGCACGAAAGGAAAGATACAGAACATGCCTATGGGATCAGCAATGCGTGCAAAGCAGACCCAAAATATTTGCTGGAAATCCAGGGGCAGGCCTTCATCGTCCTCGTCGGTACTCGTCGTGTCAATATTGCCAACGATATCAGCCTCGTCTGCCTGAGATGTCGTATAGTTTGATGCTGAAGCTAGAAGAGGCGTAGTTTCCTCTGGCGTGGTGGTTTCTGACAGTGATTGGATGGTTCCAGGCATGGTGGATTCACGCTGAGAATTGTATAGACGAGACAAAGGCCAGGCCGAAGAATGACAATGGCGATGTTATAGGATTCATGCCCGGATGGTTTCCCTCCCTACTACTAGTTGTGATTCCGACTTGATGGCGGTATCGGACCGGAATCCCGTCAATCGATAACGTCAATCGATAACGTCAATCGATAACGTTAATCGATAACGTTAATCAACAGTCTATGCCACCAACAACCACTGCCGAGTGAATATCTCTCTCGCTATCAGCCATAGATAGGAGTATACAGCTGGCCTTTGATTACCGAGTAGTGGGCGCGTACTATGTCCCTTCCATTTGCTTATCGTCCTCCGATTTTGGCCAAAACTAAGCAATATCCTTTCCTCCCAGAATACGACTCCATCGCCTCCCTGATCTCGAACCTCGGCATACACATACTTGGTCAGGATGTCTCGAGGACCAGGTCATTTTTGGGAAAGGCTTCGTGGCCTATGGCTTCATTCAGCGCAAAGAATATCGCTCAAGCATTGCCTAGCTGTTTCAGAGTATCATGAGCAAGGGGGGAAAGTAAAGAATCACGGAGGTTATACAAAAAGTGGTGAATGGGTGATGCTGCGTTCAATCATTTTGTTCCTACCCAATTGCCAAAATCTGCCTTCATAGGTATATAACCCCTTCACCTGCGAATCAAGGTCAGTGGATCCCTAGCGAATGTCAACCTCACTTATTCAGAAGCTCGTCCGTTCCCATTTCGACTTGCAGGTATCAGAACGACATGATTGGGCTTGAAGGCAATAGTGACTCACAGAGGCATCCCCCTCAGAGGCACAAGTCTGGTCTCAGGAAGCCCGAGTCGAAATGGAAATCTTAGCGGGTAGTTCTGTTCCTCCCTACCTCTAAGGCTAGCTTTTGTACAAAGTACTTTCAAACCCAGATGGAGATTGATGAATTTCTGGGATAGTAGTTCCTGAGATTCTTAGGAACTGATCGGTAATAATCTCGAATTGCGAGGCTTCAAAATTGAAGTGACCAGTGATGTCTAATAGCAAGGCAGGAAAGAGCTCACGACGGTCTTCTTACATCGGAACTGCATAGAACAGACCCAAACAACAACATAACATCAATACTTCATACAAATGGCGCTCAAGATCTTGATCTCCTTGCGTACTGCCCAGGTAAGTGAGTCCTCTTCTTTTGCACTGTTCCACCTGTTCTGACAATCCCACAGGTATTGATTGCATCCTTTATCTTTGGGTTCGCAATTATTCGCATAGTCCATGTGAAACCGCGCCATCGTCTGGAAACCGCTGAAGCAGTTGGCACCGCAGCAGGTGCATGGGGGATCATCGCCTCTTTCGTTGGATTCCTAGACATCGTTTGCTTCCACAATGACGAAACTATCGGGTGCATACTTCTTACCTTGCTCTTGGATGGTCCAGCACTGGGCTTATTCTTTTGTTCTGGAATTGTCAGTTTGCTATCTCTCGAAGCGGAGCCTGTAACCAGCGCTGACAGGACCTGTAGTTTATGCTCCATGCCAAACCCCTGAAGGATAGCTGTCATGCCTTGCACAAAGAATTTGAGGGCCTTGGCCAGATGTTATGTTGGATGGATCGTGCTGCTGCTGCATTTTGCTTGGTGGATTGTCTCGTCACTTTCCTTCTCCTCAGGATCATTCTCCTCAGGCACAAGGCTTACTGAACCTCTGCACCCAAATCTCTCCACCTAGAAAACGATTCGATATTGCTTCTCCATCAAATTTCCAGACTCTGAGATCCAACATCGCCCGCGCGACGAGAACTAAGGATAGATCTATTTCTGCTCTGAAACATGGATCGAACAGCGCGTCCCCACTCAAGTTTATCTTGCCATAGACCATCGTAATACATAAGTAAAATTAAATACCTTTATCATGACAATCTTTTGAGATGGTCGTTTCTTCGCTGGGCAACCTATCAGTCCGAAATCGTCCCCGGCAACCAGCACCGAATCTCGATTTTCTACTACAATTACGAGCAAAACTAATTTTAGGAATTACTTAGCCATGTAGAGACTATCTTATAGGTCTATCTTAACATATGATAGGATTATTTGTTCACTGTTGGCGGCGGAAATTACTATAATAGAGAGTTGAAAGGTCGGGGACGAGAAAGGAGGTAACCAACCTACCAAGTTTTGTACTCCTTGTCGTGGTATCTTTTTAAAGACTTCTCTCCTAAGTTGCGTAAACGATAAAGCTCTTTCTAGCTAATCACACCCCTATGTACTTTCTTGGACCATTTCTCCCTACGCTGGTCACAAATATATTGGGCACCTATAAAAGCGCGTGTCCCTACAAAAACATTTGGTACAAGTATAAAAAAGGCCAGCACTATTCCTACTACACATTAGGATAATCCTACAATATAATCCTACTAAAAAGGGCTTTACGGTCCGAGCTTTTAAAGATACGCTTAGACTTGAGATTTTCGCCGGGAGAAGACTCTCTTTTCAAGGTCAATTTTAATGTTTAAGTAACTTCGAGTTATAATTTATAATTTCTTCCCTACAGATAATCCTCTCAACTCTCTCTATTTTTTATAATCCTAACCTAGAAAAGGAGACTTTACGGAGAGGGAGAAGGTATATAGTAGGATTATCAGTTGTATAGTGGAATAATCAGAATGTATAGTAGGAATAGTGCTGGCAATAAGAAACGATTGCTTCACTACCACGTTTAATCAGAAGTATAATATTGAGAAAATACTCTAAGACATTCAACCGCTCGTCGGGGGGTTGAGTCGCCCGCGTTTTCAAGGATCCGTTCCAACCTACTTGTCCTACCAAAATACCATTTTGATGCAGACCTTAGCCAAGCTTGTTGAAAACTCGAGCAATTCCCGGCCCCACCTCCAATATAGACTTCTGGCCGCCTAAGGTCCTGGATAATCCAAGCAGTTGGCGTATGGAACACCGTCGATGTTCTTGTATTTCAAGTCGCATGCATGATACTGTACTTGACAGCCCTTATCCTATATAGTATATTACATTAGAGACTTAGCTACAACTTAGGGGATTTGGAGAGGAATTGGGTTTTGACTTAGTTGAGGAACTAACCTTGATACACATAGCACGCTCCCCATTAGCTAGAGCGTTCCCATGGCTGTCTACAGACAAGCACCAGCCAGGACTCTGGTCCACTGTGGGATTGTGAACACATGTAGCCTACTCGATTTATTAGTATCGTTTGATTTAGCCTGATTGTATTGACTGAGGTTGTAGGTGTACATACATTGGCGTTAGCGCCTACAGCGAGGAAGAGGGTGGTAAAGATTCTTAATTTCATAGTAGTAGATTGGGTTGAATTGTTGCTCGTGTTTATTGCAATATATTTTTGTGAGAGTAATAATGCCGCGTTCGAGTCGATTCTTCAACAGCTAACAATGGCCACACACAAGAAGAAATCATGGAGATTTGTCTTCTTATATATCTATATTATTGTCCTGTCAAGTGACTGAATAATTATGTGATCCTAATATATTCGAATCACAACAGCCTGATCCATCGCCGGGATATAGACCGCTTTGATACCTGTTATTGATAGGCGGCTACGAGAATATGGCATGGATAGGGTATTCAGACTACGATAGTACACAGTAAACGTTTTTCGTAGCGCTGGGGGAAAGTTATCCCATAAATCAGACTCTCCAGGATTGTTTCTTACTTTCCTAAACAGTTGATCGAGTAATTGCTGCCAACTCCTGCTAACTCCTACCAACTCTTACCACCAACTCCTACCAACCCCTACCTACCAACTCTTACAAACTCCTTCTTAGGCCAGATTCGGCTTCGCCTCATTCTACCGATATTAGTCTCATCAAAATTCTTCGAACTTTATTTTCCGGCTAAAGTCTCCACTTGCACATGCATCGAGGTTACTCGGTACATTCCGTGACATGTACTCGGACATGTATTTTCGGCATGAATTTGTGTTTAATTTTAGGGCTAAGAGACCGTCCACCATACAAAATTAATACCCGTAACACCAGCCTAAGGAAAATCCTCCCTTTTAGCTGCTTGTTAATATACCTAGATTACCTCCCCTCTCTCGCCGTAAGGACGAGGAGGTAAGGGTATCTCCTCTTCTTTAGTTATAAGCTCCGTACGGGTTAAACGTACGAGGGAGATAGAGGTTTTTGCGTTGTTACTCTGGCTCTCTCGGGGACCGTCTGAAACTCAAAGATTCTTGGCTGTATTTAAACGTACCATACGTGTGATACAGCCGGAAGACAGTGCGCAATATACGGTTGGTAGGGCGGCCTACATGGTTCTTCTGACGCTGTATGTTTTTGGCGGCTCGTTTTTAAGATATTACATGGTGGTTTAAAGGTATGTTGATAGACTGAAACTTAATACCAAACTAACTTATTTATATAATTAGTAGTTATTATGGTGGTGTAGGTTAGTAAGGGAAAAGGACGAAATTTGACATGCGATAGGAAGTAATATACGATAGGAAGTACGATAGGAAGTACGATAGGAAGTACGTATTACCGTCCGTGTATTGTGCACTATCTTCCGGCATCCCAGGTAAGATACGTTCAATACAGCCAAGAATCTTTGAGTTTCAGACGTTCCTCTCTCTCGTACGAGACGAGAGGTTCCCAGGTGTCACCGGCGTGGAGGCGTAACATCCGTCTTCGACACCCTCGGACATGTATTTTCTATGATACCACAGTAGTACTGTGAGGTCGAGTGGAGATGGGGGCGGGGCGGGGCGGGGCACGCTGGGGCTAACCAAGTTTGTGTCTTGCTACTCGCGACGCGACGCGTTCACCCCGACGCGTCAGCACATCACATCAAAACTCTCTCTGTTGTCTGTCATCGTACCTATCCTTAGACTTGCAACATGTTCAAAACCGAGCGAGAACAGGCCAGACTCGACGCAAAGAGGCGCAACGTTGTCGACCCCAAGAAACAGCAATTCGGGGATGCACTATGGGACGAACAGAATTACCCGCACCGTCTCAACTTCTACACCATCCCCCCCACGGCTGACATCTCTCTGGAGGAATTTGAGGAGTATGCCATAGCTCGGCTGAAGATTCTCACCGAGCTGGAAACATGCACCTTTCGGAATCGCTCCCCAGAGGAGACGAAAGCCTACATGACGCCTTTGCTGCATAAGTACCTCCCCCTCCAGAGCAACTCGGCGAACGTGGACGATGTTGCCCAGGAAGAGCGAAGGCGAGACCACTTCTCCCACTTTATTCTACGCCTTGCCTTTTCCAAGAGTGAGGAGCTAAGGAAACGATTCTCACGCTTGGAATCTACCTTGTTTCGACTTCGATACCAATCAGACGACGCCGCTGAACTGAGAGAATTTACAGCCAGTGTAGATTTTACGTGGGAGCCTGTCACTGCAGAAGAGATGGAGAGCGTGGGCGGGTTGGTGAGAGACGCATCAGAGAGTTTCTTTGTCAAAGAGGAGGAATGTGAGGAAGAGGAATACTTCAAGGTAGATTGGGCACAGGTACCTGACCTCGTCGAGAACAGGAGGGTATATCTCAGTGAAGGGCTGGCGTATGTGCCTATGAAGGAGCAAATGACTCTTATCGTCAACGACTTTTCCATGCGATTGGACACGGCACTCGAAGTAAGTCCTACACACAGCTTCCATACGATCTAAATTAATCGTCGCCTTCCTAGTTGACATCTCGCGCCCTCGGCCGTCTCGATGAAGATGACCGCCTCGCCCCAATCCTCGAACACCTCTCCCGCTCCTTTACAGCACCCGACGCAATCTACGACACCGATTCTGCTCCAAACCAACTCCACCCAACGTCTACAAACATCGAAGCCCTCTCACAACACTTTCCCCTCTGCATGTCACAGCTCCAAACCACTCTCAAAGAAACCGCTCACCTCAAACACTACGGACGCCTTCAATACACGCTGTTCCTGAAAGGCATGGGAATGTCTTTGGAAGACTGCATACAATTCTGGCGCCGCTCCTTCCGCCTCATCACAGACGAGAAGTTCGGGAAGGAATACAAGTACAACATCCGTCACGCCTATGGAGACGTGGGCGGCGATAGCAATCGACGCGGGCGAGGCTACACGCCGTATTCCTGTCAAAAGCTTCTTACAGAGGCCCTTCCTGCATCAGGTCAAAGCCATGGATGTCCCTACCGCACCTTTTCCGCCGACAATCTCATTCCCTTGCTCAATAATTTTGGTGTGCAAGAGAAGGATGTGCTCAAGGGGGTCAAGGAGGATGTGGGTAAGCAGAGATACCATGTCGCTTGTAATCGAGTGTTTGAGCACATGCATGCGACTGAGATGAAGAAGGTGAAGGAGGAGGGCTTATGGAGTGCGGCTCAGCTAGATACGCTTTTGCATCCTAATGAGTATTTCAAAAGAAGTTTTTTGCTGAAGCATTTGGAGGATCCGAAGGGGGAGGCGATGCAGGAGTAATCATTCCGTCTTGAACCTATGTGTTTACGATATGTTGGCGGCATCATGCTGAATGGTACTTGGGTATGGAGTTTTGCTTTCCCTGAAGGGTTTGATGGATTTTGGAACGTGTTCTAGCGATGCCACAGGATGATTTACCAATAACTTGATGTCATAAATTCTATCTTAATCATGAATCTAAATACACTGTAAAATGCTCCATATTTATCTCCTTTGACATTAGTAGTAAGATTTGTATTCCGAACTGTCAACCAAGTCTCATAGACACGCCATGGCAAATCCAGCCTCCTTTTATCCCCTGGCAAATCCAATTCTCTGCCAACATCCATACACATCTTCCGCTAATACTGCAAAGTTTTCATCCGATACACAGCTGATGATCATATTCTCAACCACAGACATCCTATCAGCATGATTCAGCTTCGCATATACTGCCAAATTCTCCTTGTTCACCTCCATCACTTCTGTTGCCGTGGACAGGCTACTGTTGATGCGCGCAAGAGATCGCTCGAGCGTCTTGTCCAAAGGCAGAGCGTTTGGGCCCACTTGTGCCACGGGGACATGGCTCTGTTGCTGAACAGCAGTCGACAAGTGGACATCTGGAGGGGCAATAGCTTGAAAGTGGCGGCTGCTTTCGTTGTCAGAATTGTGGAAGTGAGAGCTGGCTGAAGGCGTAGGATCATGTCGGGAGGCAAGCTGTAAATCTGTAGCATCGATCGAATCCTCGGTCAAAGCTGTCCTGGGTCTGGGTGGTGAGCTGCTGCGAAAAGCCAATGAACTGGCTTCCACGGCTGAGGCACTCGGCCCCTTCGTGGAACCAGCTATAGAGGGTGGCTTTGCTGAGGGCCGTCTGGTCGGTGCGGGTGCTTTACGTGGGTTTTCTTTGGAGCTACTCGCCCTTCTCTTTGGAGCCGATTTGGGCGCCAGTTTTTCTTCCAGGGCTGACTTGAGAATCTGATCAGCATGAGCCTTCGAAGGCGATAGCGTAGAATTCAGAGCGTCTGCCATGTTTGACGACGAAGACATTTCAAATGTAGGCGTGGGCAGTGGTCTCACATCAGCTGCTGTCGATGGCCTACTACTGCTACTTCCGTCTCGAGAAGATCCAGGTCGTTTGAATGGGAGCTCACGACGAGGAGGGATCATGAATGTGAGATCCCCTTCGACTCCGGACGAGCCCGAAAGAGGCGCTGTAGAGGGTCTCTGATTAGATATGGGGGTAGTGAAGAATCGGCTTGAACCAGTGAGAGCCGGTCTAGAGTCGGCAGTACTGCTGGGCCTGATGGGATCCGACTGTGTTGAGAAGTTATGACCCTCGCCGAGCGACATAGCCGAGCGTGGTCTCATCGGATCGATTCGACGTGATCTCGTGTCAATGGCGCCAATGTTTTGAAGCACAGGGTCGGAATAAATGCTGGGTTCGTTCTCACGAATAGGAGTCAATGGCGTCGAAGGACGAAAAGAATGAACATTTTGCGATGATGGGATAAAAGAAGAAGTATATGAGCGATAAACGTGCTGAGATGTCGGGAAATGCTCTGAACTAGAGGTATAAGGTCGCTGCTCTTCAAACGCGTCTCTGCTCTGAGATTGATGGGATTCATCATTAGTCCCGACACTCGCGTTTCGAGGTGCATGGAAAGACCAAGATGATGGTGAAGAAGGCCGTTGAGAGAGACTTTCTGTAATACGCTGCTCGCTGATTCGTGCCAAGGCTGATGAGGCTGAATTTGGACGTGGTGGAGCAGTACTACCAGGCTCACCTGCAGGGGCTGAATTGTACACATGGCAGCCTACGTCTTCAAGAATTGCAAGGGCAGTGTCGAAATCCTGGACGGAGGTGAATTTGAATTGTATCCTTCGGACCTGAAAAGGCTGTTGTTAGTCAAATGCCACCAAACTAGCGATCAAACGAGGAACCTTGCTGTCTGATAGCGTATAGCGCAAGGCAATAGTGGAGCTCATCCTGCGGTAGAGGGCTGAAGTAGGCAATTGGTCGGCTTTGAGCTGGACATTGACCTCGAGCGCATGCTTCACGGCGGCGTTGCACTCTCGAACTTTCTCAATCAAGTCTAAGTTGTCCTAGAAGCCCAGGCGTCAGTATGGAGGTTAGGAAATGAGGTGATGCATTCGTGATGATACCAGCAGTTTTGCACCCTGGAGAACTTTCAAGATGGAGGAAGGTTGTCGGCCATATCTGTCAGCGCCATAGTTATCGAACACGACCAAGACTTCGTTCAGTTCATGCTTCCACGAGAATTTGGTGGCATTGGATGCATCTATCGAGTGGGAAAACTTTAGCAGCGGGAGACTGATCAGACCAGTGGGAACAACATGACCGAGTTGCGACATGGTTGAATATATGGTGTCCTTGTTAGTGGTAGTTGCGATGAAAGGTCGATGGTGTGGCTCGGTGGACTAAGGGACGGTGTCGTTGGGGATGGAACCTAATGTGCCGGCGCAGGAGCAGAGTGGTAGCCTGAGAGCCTGAGAGCCTGAGTGCCTAAGTGCCTGAGTGCCTGAGTGCCTGAGCCTGTGGATCACGTGTAGAATGATCCGAGCTCAGGTTGAGTCGCGTCCGTTGTAGAGATCAACTCAAGACGTTCGGTCTGTTTGCGCCAACCACCAGAAGGACTCCCATAGCGCCTGTCCCCAGCTGGCGCATTCATGACGGTGAGATATAGAACAACAGCACGATGGTCCTCAAACAACGCGACCCCAGCATCGAACGCTCCGACGAATACGACCGCTTCATCAGGGAGGTCCAGGAATACCACAACAAGCGCGGCACAGTCTTCGATCCTCAGCCAAAGGTCGGCCCTCGCCATGTTGACCTCTACAAACTCTACCAGCGCGTCACTGGCGACGGAGGATACGATGCTGTCTGCGATACAAAACTACACAAGCTCGCATGGCGCAAGATAGCACAGGACTTCATGCCCAGCAACGTCAATGTCGTCCAGATGGCCTTTCTGATGAAGTCGGCATACTACAAGAATCTGGCTGCCTACGAAATCTCGACCTTCCACAAGCGAGAACCCCCACCAAAGGAGATCCTCGAAGATGTATCGGCGAAGGGAGGGGACCTTCTGAAGCGCACTTTGGAGAATTACACTGTCAGGACTATCCGGGAAACGGACAATCTTGGGAACGGATCTCAGGAGGGCGGCTCAGACGACGAGCACAAGACACCTAATGCGAGCGAGAAAATGGATGTCGACGAGCCTGGCAGCACTGGTGGTCGAGTGACAAGAGGTCTAAGACAGGCACCACCACAGCGAGTCCTGTTCGGTACACAGCAAGATGGCACTAGGCCTCCGCCTCGATCTGTGAGCATGCAGCAGTCGCCAACGCCCGGCCAGCCACCGATAAACGGCACCTACAATTCCAATGGCGCCGCCTTCACCATCGCCAACTATGAACCACGCTCCGTCATTGCCTCTTCCGTAAAGCCAGTCTATACACCTGCTAATCATCCGGACCATTATCGACAAATCGCAAAGAAAATGCTGGCGATGCGGAAGACGGGACGTGGACAAACACAGGTTCGAAAGCCTGAAATGCTGCCTGGAACTGGTTTTATTGGGCCCAATATTTACGTGCGAGCACTTCTGGCTCTACAGTCCGGAGAACCTGCAGAGGTCCGTTATGCACTCCATCATCTGGTCAAGATTTCGCATGAGCGGGGCGACAAATACGTGTTCGATCAGTTCCCGAGCCTGGCTGAGGCACTGCTTGAGCAAGTCCTCAAGGTCAGCACCCTTTTTTACAATGTCAAGTGGCGAGCTTCATATGATCCCGAGGAGTCCAGGGAGAGCGATGTACTGGACGCGCTTCACGGTACTCCGGACTTGTTGAAGAAAATAAGAGCACTCACAGAGGTGGAATTTACAGATGGCTTGCAATCGGAAGAGTTCACCACGACAATGAGCAATGTGAACGAGGCAGCATTGGTACTGCGGAATATGGTCATGCTAGAACAGAATGCCCTCTACATCTCCAAAATACCCCTCGCCAAAGACTTCGTGACCATTGCGCTCAGTCTTCCGCGTCGTGCGCCTATCATCGAACTTCAACATTACGCGCTTGAAATTGCTGAACAAATAACCAAGTTCTTCGTACTGGGAGCAGACGATCCTCTATATCAGTCCCTATTAGCCCAACTCGACTCGAGCGATCGGGGTGCCGTAGTTACCACCCTTCGAGCCTTGAGCAGGATATCGATGACCCTCGAGGCGCAAAATCGTCTTCCAAATGTGCCAATATCTTCTCTCCTACGAATCAGTGACTGGCTTCTGGTCGAAGATGAAGAGCTCAGGAACGCATGCCTCGACTTTCTTTATCAATTTACAGCAGTCACGGAGAATGTCGAGGTTCTGCTACAGCACACCAATACCGAAGCGCTCGTTAGCCAACTCGTGCGGATACTCATGTATGGAGCTATCTTGGAGGAAAAACGTGATAGATCAAAGACAATGTCAAAACTCTCGACGCCGGCTACAGCCCCTCCAAAGTTATCGGACAGTATTGTTGAACAGCTCACTCAGATCACCGACGATCGGGAGTTGAGCCAGGCGTGGTCAGTATCAGAAGACACAATTATAGAAACCAAACTAATGATACACCAGGCTACGGACCTGCTTTGAGGAAGACCCACGTGGTGAGATAACTCAGCTCGCCTTGTGGTCTGCCTACAACGATGCTTTTGCCAAGGCCAAACTCAGCCGGCCTCTCATGCAAGCCAAAGACTTCATCACCAATGTGTCTGCAACTTTCACCACAGCACAAGCACAAGTTGTGCCAAACGAGCAGGACCCATCACGGCCGAAATACACCATCAAGGGCGTCCGTCCACGAGCCGTCCCCATTGACCTTCGTGGCCGACCCTACATGCACTGCCTTTGGCGTACTTCACCACCTGCCACAAACGGCTCTTCCAATCCTCTCCATCCCCCTCAAAACAAGCCCTTTGAATGCGATTTCAGCTTCGCCAAAGCTGATGAGATGTGGGATCACGTCTTGACCTCCCACTTGACTATCACCAAAGATCCCGTGACTGGCAAATATCCATCCCCGGAATCTTTTGTTGAAGTCAACCCTGGAAAGCACTGGAATTGTGAGTGGGGTGGGTGTCGGCGTTTTGGCAGTCAAGGGACCAAAGATCTCCGGCTTTTGACTAAACATGCCAAGACGCACTTGCCTGATACATCACGCTCGGCTCCCATCCATAAGCAGCACAACATCACCATAGACAGTCTCGTGCAACGTCCTCACCATTCTGCCTCTCTCTCTGGCAAGGGTTTTCTCAACACGGCTGTTGATGAGCGACTTGATGCCGCAGGACTTCCTCTTGCGTCCGTCCTTGTTCTTCGTAACTTGGCTAGACAAATGGGCAAGATTGATCTTGCTAACGCCGGCTCATCGGGCGTGAATGCTCTTGGTGGGATGGAAACGAGAGAGAAGGGCCCCAGTCATGTGGAGAAATGTTTTGCGCCTGTGAAAGAGCGTTTGGGGTTTGTGATGGCTTGGAACCATAGTTTGAAAGAGTATCTACCTGCACTAGATGGGCTTGTTGAGAGAGGTATGCCGGTGTCACTTTCTACAGCAGGAGAGCCTATGGTTGTTGATTCCTGAAATGTAATGATAGGTGTAGTCTTTCATGAGGTTGCCGTGATTTTGCGGCTGGAGTTTTGTTATGGGTGGTATGAGTTGTAGCGATACGGCGCTTCACGGACAAGAGGCGTTATAAACCTTGTCTGATACCATTGGGCATGGTTATGGAACATGTGTGCACGAGTATCTCAGCTAAACGTTGCTCGTAGTAGTAGCCACCATTTCTTTCGGCCCTTCTGAAACACTGCCTTTGGACAATGTGTATCGTCTTTTTTACCGTTTCTTGAACCCCTGTAAGCTCCCACTATTTAGCCTCGTACAAACAAGCAGTTCTTTGTCATGGATGTCTGTGGGGACTTCGGTTGACGACGATGCTTGGTTAAACCAGGGTTTCCCGGGCCGCCGGCGGCCTCTTTGGTTTTGGGCCTACGTGGAGGATGAATCGATCAGGACTTGCATTGTCGAGCTGGTGGATATCAAGATACATTTCTTTACTAGGCGGAATCATTGGAGGTATATTCGATATCGTCCCAACCTGGATCTGGATATTTCTTGCTAGCATTGCTTGACGGGTGAAATTTTTCGTGTCGTGTACTAGACCTCCTTTGACATGGTTCATTATTCTGCTTTCTGATGAACGTAGGTTGTCTTTTAAGAAGGGTGCATTCAGACGTGAATTGATTGGACATTGAGTACGTCCTAAGAGCTTGTACTTCATATCCATTGTATCAATGCCTTACTTTCCTTTGTCGAGGACATCGGGCCAGTAGCATCTTCATGTCACCACCATCTTTCCAAGAGCAAAACCGAGGAAGCTGATCTGTTGATTCATCAGTCACCCATCCACCCACGTTAAACCACCCCGATAGTCCGTCCCAAAACCAATTACTACAATAAAGCAAACGGTAAGCAAAAAGAAAAGTTTCAATGATACAAAACTCCTTCTACAATCTTATCTAAACAACCTTTCAGACTAGTAGGTAGGTAGTAGCTACTCCTCCCAACCCCAAACCAACCCACTAAGATCAGCAACAACAGTTCTATCCCACGCCCTCACCACCACCAGCCAACCCCACACGTTACGGAATTTTCTTTTCCAACGTCCAAAATAGGTGTCTCGCATACGAACCTGCGTCACCAGAGATGCAGCAGAAGAAACACCTGAGCAGATGACGAGAGCGGTTTACATGTTGATTGATGCGCTTCGGCCCGTCATCACTCGTGCAGCCGAGTGTTGGACAGCAAGCCAAGAGTTGCACGGATGCTTGAATTCCGCTTCGATGCCATATGCCGGATTCGGCAGCGTGGGGCTTGTCGAGCTCAGATCCGTGGCTGGCTGTTTGGAGAAGGTGAGAGAATCCACTGGCGATGGACCGGGCTGTAAGGACTGCCTCCTTTACGACCGGTAATTTCTCCAAGGTGATACAGGAAAATTGCAAAAGTCTTGTGCTGAGAGATATGCCGTGGGGTTGTTTCTCCCAAGCCGGGTGGGACAGTTGGTTCGTACGCAGCAAGCGTGATACTTGGCACTTCAGCAGAATGCAGAGCTGCAGGATGGGGTGGCGGTAGGAACACCGCAAAGGAAAGTGAGAGGAAGGACTTGGACCGATGTACACGCAATGCAGTGCGGACATCTCAACTTGTCAAGAAATTCAAGCATTTATACCGCTGTCTATGGAAACTGTATCGCTCAATTGGCTTCCCCCATGATATGCGCCATAGATCCGCCGGAAAGTTGACTTCCATGCTATTCCGCCCATATGCGCAAGGATTAAATCAAATATCTACAGAAAGAAATTGGAAAAGTAAAAACATCGCTTGAGAACAAACAGGCGCCACGGGCCTCTATACAAATAAAAATGCTCAAAGGTCCCTAAATGCTGAAGAGTTGCGGGTCATGATTCGTAGCTGTCGTTGAAGTTCTGAATGATTCTCTCAGTGACCGATCCTGGCCGAGGAAAGTGTTAGGCGCTGTCCAAAAGCCACGAGTATTCTTTTGAATCGGTTTCATTCGTAGAATTCATACCCAGGTACCAGTCGTCTCTGTAGCTTGAATCGTCGATGCCAGCTGGAATGCTGATCGCTCCAAAATCGCCATCGAGGACGGGTGGATATTCGGGAGAAGCGGACTGGGTTGCTGAATGATCCGAGTACGCGAGATTCTGCAGATGGCCAATGTTTATACCAGCAAGACTGGGGACGTTGTCAGGGACGGTGGTCTGGTCGCTCAAGTGATGCGCATAGCGAGAGATGCTACCCGAGCTGTAGGTCTGACGATGGCGGATTAATTTTGGCTTTTGCTTCAAACCAGAATCGCAAGATGGGAGACTCCGTGGAATCCCGTACTCGATCGAGCCGGCCGAGTGCCAGGAATCACGAATCCCCACAGTGCCGCTCCAAAAGTTCGGGAATATATCAGGACAGCCGGAGTCGAGGGGCTCCCCAATTTCAGACTGCGCGCCGGATGAGGACGCCGTGAGCGGTGGTGCACTCTGGTAATTCGACTCTCCGCTAAGCGAAATCGTTTGAAAAGAGTCCGGTACTTGACTGATCAGAGGCAGATCGGATGGCGAGAAGAAGTCCGTGGTAGCAGATGGAATATTCCAATCGGCGTCGTTGTCGAAATATACATGGCTTGGGGACGTTGAGAAGTCTGGAATCTCAGTGACTGTGGTCAGTGACGAGTCAAACCAGCCAGTGGTCACTGACAGAGCCTCGGCGCTGGTTGTCCTCGATAGTACTGAACCCGACCCATCTTCGCTACCCAACAAAAAGGGATTGTAGTCCAGCTCAGTATAGTTGTTGACGCTGTCAGCAGAGAGCTGAGAGGCGTAGTTTGCGCCGTACGTCTTGTTGGAAGTGCTGAGGAGAGTCATGTCATCCACAGAGCGGGGAATATCGCCGTCGGAAGACTCTGGGAAGCCGCGAGAGTACGGGAGGTTGTGGATGCTATTCGGTCGTGCTGATCGAGAGGGTTTGGGGTACGGCGTCATGAGAGCCTGTCCGTGGGTGTTGTGGACGGGCTTATGTTTAGGACCATTGAGACCCGGCAAGCTTTGGTCCGAATTGCTTGAGCTGAGGCATGGCTTGCTCTTGACAGGCATTGTCCGTCGACGGAGAATGGTCTCTTGTCTCCTGTCCGCCATTTCGCTTTTGATGCCGCAGACACACTCGTGGCCCTTGTGGCAGCAGCAGTCCATACTCTCCACTACTTTCGATTAGTTGCTGGAGCCAATCCAGACAAGCAGGTCGCTCACTTGTAGGTTCGCTCTCCGGAACATCCTTCAGCTTCTTGCTTCCGCAGTCGCACTTTGCATGATGGGACTTGTCCTTTCGAGCGGACCGGCAGTGTTCGCATTGCTTGACTGGACGGCCTTTTGGCGCGATCATCTTCAGCTCTCGGTCTGTAGTGTTGAGCGGCTTGGTCAGACAGGGTACAATGATGGTGTGGAAGAGCTTACCATGGTGGTTACAGTTGCTCACGCGGTGACCCCTGATACAGGAGTCGCACGCCCATTTCTGTCCGTCCCGAAGCATAGCTGCTGTGCGCAGGTACGGTACGATGAAAGCCGAGCGGTTTGACCTATGACACCAAGTTCGGTGGCAGCTCAACTCAATGGTGGGAAGAGAGCGAGCTGTGTTGAGTCCGCGGCTACGCGGACACTCAAGGATAAGATGAGGCTGGAATGGAGAGAAGACGGCGGACTCGATGAGGAACAAGAGACAACTGGCCAAGCCAGCGCCCGTCGCGGACGGAACGACGTATATAACAGAAGCCTAGCAAAACAATGGTGTGGGAGAAGGAGCTGCGTGAAGTGGAGGATGCTAAGAAAAGCGAACAGTGGGGGATTCTGAACCTTGGTAAAATGCAGAGGTAAAACCCGTGCCTGTTCCCAAGGATCGTCTCTGCCAGTGCCAGCGCCAGGTGCAGTGCCACTCTGCACTCTGGCCTACGAATGGCTTAGGATCAATTAGCAGATATGGCCGAGCTATCAATGGGGCCGACAAACACGATTCATTACGGGCTGCATGGAATCGACCAGCCGACGATGAAGATTTTTTAGATATGCGAACCCAGCTCAAGACACCACACCGACTCTTGGTACCTATCTACATAGTAAATCAGAAACGCTCTTCTCAGGCATGTCGACGGCTTGAACAATGGTTAACACTAGGTGCTCTATGTATGGTCACAAAAACATCGGACTTCTGGGCTTGTCCAATGTCAATCCCAGTCCTTCCCTTTTCCCTGGAATTAATCACTTCGAGTACCTACTATCTCTTTGCAGTCGCTTCCCCGAGTTACACAGTACGGTATCCATGGGTTTCTCGTGATTCTTGAATATATAATCGCCAGGAATAGGTTGACATCTATCAGTCTCGGATTTAGCATTCTCAACTATCTATAGAAGATAGCAGAATGGCCACGAGTTGTCGGCCTTCTGTAACAGTGTCAAGACTGTTGTTGGCGAATGCTCATGGCTCCTTGCAGATGAGCTTTCAATTCCACATTGAAGCTGCAGTGGTCATGGAGGTGATGGACCTCATGGACCTCATGGACCTCATGGACCTCATGGACCTCATGGACCTCATGGACCTCATGGTCACGCTGCTCCGCCGGATCCCTCAGGTTCGCTCGCCTCATTCATCCCCTGTCGATGACCGCCAAGCGCAAAGTCCTCCCCAGTCCTCACGACATAGGCTCGTCTTGGTCCGTTTCCCCCAGCGCACGTCCAGGAATGATAACGAAGTCGAAAAACATCACTGTCGTCCTGAGTGGGATCTGTTGTCTTGATGGTGGCACTGGGACTGTGCTTGGTCCTCATCATGGCGAACAACGGCTTTCGGCAAGGAGTACCCTTGCTATACGCGGATAAGGACCAGACGAATTGATGTACTGTGTACTCGTACTGGTCCCCAAAAGCCGTGGTTGGCCACGAGAATCGGATAATGCTTGTCGATACGTTATTGTGCTGCATAGGCGATGCCAAATACATGTACAGCTCATCTATCATCGAAGCGGAGAAGAAGCCCGTGGTGTTCTAGAAGCTTGCGCACAGCTTCCCGGTTGGTTGCTAAAAAAGACCAATGCACAGCGCTTGAGTTGAGCTTCTGTAATCTGTAGTGTGGGTATCTTTCCAGGGCGTCCGGTTCTTGGGGACCTTGGGCTTAAGCGCGTGAAGGAGAAATTCTGACTGTATAGATATCCAAAGACTTGAACCCCATCCCACGTAAAAGGCTGGACAAGTCTTTGCATGTCTTGGATTTCGGGAATATCGCAGTACTGTGGTAGATGGAGGCATGCTATCCACGGGCCGTTCCATTCGTGCTCAGTCCGTCATGTCCAAGTGGTAGGAGTAGGTAGTCGTTTAGGTCGACGGATGTCTCCGATTGTGATTGACCGCTTCCGATCGTTATTGCACCGGCCACCGGCCACCATACAGGATCCTGACTTGCTTTCGAAAGCTGTGCACCCCAGCCACCCAGCCTCCGTACCCTTACCCTTTAGAACAGTATATATCCCCACAAGTCAACGTCCATGCACCCCCGTAACCAAGCAATACACAGTACTGTGGTGTTTCAAGAGGCAGCAAATAATTCATGCCCAGTCCTCTTGTCGATATTAATCCCGTCTTCCCAGTAAGCAAGGCAGAGTCGAGCTCCTACACAGTACAAGCGCCCAATTATCGACTGAATCCGCTCGAGCCAGACCATCTCACTAACAAGCTTTACCATTCGACTGGAACTCCGCGGACTGAGTATGGGCGAGCACTATGGAACGTCCACTCCACCGCCTGCTGAGCGCCAACCGACTCCAACCAATCAGATGGCTTCGGTTTAGTAATCCCATAGGCTCTCCTAATACCAAGAAAAGATAGTGATCAACAAAGGAACACGTCGAAAAGGGAGTCTTCCTAGCACAAGGGAGACTGTATGTAGAAGATACCTTCAGTACGTATCCACTTCATTCTAATTCCGGCAAGGCTTAATTTCTATGGGAACTTCTTTCTGCAAAGGCTTGGCTGTGTGGTTCTTCTCGAGAAGAGAAACGAGAGGCTAAAATGAAAAGAAGGGCGCTCGGCTTGTTCTAATGCCTAATGCCAGGCTGGAGATGAAATCAGTGGGCACTACTCCGCCGGCGGTGGGCACTCCAGTCCATAGCCTGCGCGGAGGACTAGCACGCGTCGAGCAGGGTTCCAGAAGATGTTCGTTTCTTGGCATGTTTCATCCCCACTTATGTCACGGTCACGGTCACGGCACGGTCACGGCACGGTCACGGCACAGTGCCCTGCCACTGCCCTGCCACTGCCCGGCCACTGCCCGGCCACTGCCCGGCACTGCTCCCCCAGATAATCTGTGTCATCGATTCTCTCGCGACCTCTAGCCACCCTTTGTGCGCTGTGATACACCACCTGTCACTCGGGAACAAAAATGAGCCACGCCCAGACTAAGCAATCGATTGATGGCGTCGCACTGACTTTGCTTATTACTTTAATTGTCAAGTGGGAACCATTGGTGGAGTGAAGGCTAAGACCTTGTGCTAACAGGAACTCGTGCATCGTCTACCTTGAGCGTGGTTGAAGCATACGAGTCTGACTTCAGAATCTTATCAAGTCTCTCCTGACTCTGAATCCCGTCAAGAGCTCTGCTAGAACCGGCCGGATCATAAACCTAAGGTATGCCAGTATACTAGATTCCAGTGCTCTGGAGGTGTGACCATCACAACTGCCAACAACACAAGCGCTCAGTCATATCGAAGAAGCTTTTTGCTCAGACATAGTCGCTGCTTGATGTCTCGTTTGTTTTAGCTAGTCTTCACCGAACATTCCAACCATTGATAAACAAGGCCCGTTCACCTTCTATCATGTTCAAATTCAAGCGGTGCGCACAAAGGAACTCCCTGGGATTGTCTGCCTCACTCTGCCTCTTGAATCTTGATGATGCTTATGATCTGCAGTGCTATAACCGCTAGTCATGCTGTGACATTTGACATATCGGCTGTGGCCCGATTGCTGAAGAAGCCGGGCCGTTGAGCTGAATTTATTGCCGAATGCCAGATCTGATCTCATCCCGCAACTCAAACTGTCCGACAGTTGATGATCGATATTGCCCAGACTCAGAGCGAATGACTCTATTGATTTCTAGGACTTGGAAGATGCTTGCTAACTTTGATCAGCTGTCTTCATCCATTCATATACTGTCCCCTCTTGCACGAACCAAGATCATAGACTCTCAGGACGACTATGAGCTCCATCAACCAACCAGGGCCACAGGCGACGCCTCAAAGGCACTTCGCATTCGACCTGGTGACATCGACATAATCCAACGTCTGAAAGACACTGACATGGAACTAGTACAGTCTCAAGAGATATCTGATGATCCTGTCCTTGCAATGGCGTTTTGGTACAGTCGCACTCAAATTGATTTCACGTATGACCCTCTACCAAAGCCGATCGCTTTCTCTACCCTCTTCGTCGCATTGGCTCATGCATGTGGCTTCTTTTCAAGCTATTTGACGGGACTGTTCCTCTAATAGACGTTGAATGGGATGACGTGAGGGCTGTATAGCATACTAAATTCTAATCAGATGAACACAAATCACGCCAACCCATAAAGAACGCTAACCCCAGCCCCAAAGATCAACAACGCCTTCCCCAGATACAAACTGGCCCACCTGTCAACCAGCTCATGCACCGTATCTCCGGGTGACATATTCGCTTCAGCTTGAACGTCATCCAACGCAGTCGTCGCCATGGATTTGGCTTTTGCGGACAGTCGGCGATTGTAAGGTCCGAGCAGCAATTCTGAGTAGGGAAACTGTGAGAGCAGGAGCAGAGTGGAGGTGAGAAGGTATCTCTTGTTGGGCGCCTTAGACTTGTACGTTAAGTAGGCGAACAGGAAAGTGAGGGTAAAGCTAATAGGAGTGGCGATTCTGCGGCTTCTTAGATGGGTCTTTAGCCATTGGCGTGCGAGGAGTGGACTGGTGATGTTAGTAGGGACGGACATGTTTGGAACGGAAAATGGTCGTACGCCGGCGATTCGAGAAGAGAAGGCGTATGCAGGTACACTGTGGCAGCCTCTTGTCCTATTGAGTTATATCAATTCTCTTTCCTTCTTTAGCTCAAGCTCTCTGTAGATCCTAATAATCTCCATGTTTTATCTCACGTTCATTTTAGGAGACGTCAACAGCCGCCTCAATAACTCTGGAATCCTGCTTTGATCTTTGCTCTTGAACTCTACTACTACCCGGAGATAGATATAGATAAGCTTCTGGAGACTTCAAGAGACTGTTTTGTCATAAATTTAGCGATATCTATCTCCAGTTGTAGATTATAAGAGCAATCAGGAGCCGATGAAGTTGCTTTACCTCGGGTAGTAGAAGATTATATTTGACGTACCAGCGAGATATGCGAGAGCTGTAAGACCTCCCAGCTGTGCTATGCGTAGCGGATCCGAGGCGTCTATCATACGCGATATGGCTGGCATTGTGATGTGCTGGAGTGGCTGTTGTTGTTCATCTGCGAATGTGGAAGACAGCGCGGGGGCCAACGGACTTAGCGGAGATACAACTGCTTTGTCTCCCCATCCTGTTCGAAATGATGACCACTCATAAACATCACCAGACCTCAGCGTGCTACGGGATTCACTCACTTCCAACTGTCCTACCTCTCCTCCGTTCCAGTCTCGCGTCGACCTCCTGTTCTCATGCACCGTGTGCCCCCAACCGCCGAGACTACCAGTACAGACCGTCACAATTCGACACTGGACAAACACGCGCACTGGACCACAACTGAGCATATCGCATGAGGAAAGGTGCTTCATCTGCTAGGGTTATGAGCAGATATATAGCAAGAGTGTAGATGACAAGGAAGGCACTGCGGCAATTATGGACATGAGATTGCACCATCAACGCTGCAAGTCGATTCAATCATCCCATTACCCTTCCTTCCATTGTGAGGAATGTACCCATTTCACTTTTCTATCTTAGGCGCTATATGAGTATACCATATCATATACTAGTGCGGGTGAAACGCTACAATGCCAGGAACTTCGACCCACTGCCCATCCTGTAGTGCTCGCTTATTGCCACTCATCGAGACCACCCATCGACCAATTTTGCCGCAACTTTAGACATGAAGCAACATGGTACGTTTCGTCCGAGTTCATGGACCGACCCGTTTTTACTAAGAAATAGTGGTTGGTAAGGAAAAATCTTGTTCCCTTGAGCGGAAGTGGTCCTGGACGTTTGGTTGTATATAGTGTATTTACATGGTCAAATGAAGCGAGTCCTCAAATCTGCGACTAGGCTTTGAACAACCTAGCCCCATCTAGGGACCAGAACTTGAGTTTGTTATGAATCAAGGGTGGGAAGGGTCTTCAAAAGACCTGAGGGCACTCGCACCATAATCATGCTGTCTTTGGATTGTCTCGAGTTGTACCCACACTTTGGAAAGCATACTGTAAGGAGTTTCAACCGTCTGCATGGCTTGACTCAGTATCATAGCTCCTCCGCATTGGTCCAAGTACGGGCATCTCACAACAATTCAAGGGACGTCTTCTCCTTCCCCAGTATCCGACCACTCTCCAGCACCTTGTTTTCCAGCCAGTTGTTCAATACTGCAAGACAAGCTTCTGGTTGACTACTTGGAGCTTCGTGACCGGCATTATCTACCGTGACTAGTTTAAGACGGTCGACGCCTTTCACCATACCGCTTTTCTTTGCTTTCCCACCTGGTGCGGAGAACCCCCACGGTTTGAATTGCTCCTGTCGATATCGAGATTGCTGCGACCATACTAAAGCATCTAGCGCTCGAATCTGACCTGGAGTGTTTCTGAAATTCTGATATTAGATCTCGTCCAAGCATTAGAAGGATGAGAGCTTGAACTCACACAACGACATCATTATTTCCGTTGATGAATAAAATCTTGATACTCGTTTCGTCCAGAAGGTAGGCCAGGTCCTTTGTGGCAGGTAGCAACGGGTCCCCAGCTGCAGACCATCGAGAATTCAGTTCAAAGTTGATGCCCTGAAACTTTATTGGAGTGCTGAAACCTAGCTGACTCTGGACGGAAGGGAGGTTGCAGTATTTGACTAATCGGTCGTAGCTCTTAGCTCGGCAGGCAGGTGGTGTTGTACAGTTGAGGCGGTCTATCACATTCATTGAGCCAATTATTTTCAGAAAATTTAGATTGACTCACCATCATAAGGGTTGCGACCCCCTGGGACCACGTCGTTCTGGAAATATTTGCCGATTCCATCTTCGCATGTTGTGTAGGCACGTCTACAGCCATTGAGGTTGTTCGTGTCGCGACACGACTGGTCTTGTCTTTCGCATTCCGGTATGCCTCTTCTCATTGCTGCACAAGCACTCGCGTTGAATCCGGTACCGAAGCCATTTTCGCCAGGCCGCGCAGAGCAGAAGTGATCCACTAGGCCCAAAGTATTTTGAAGCTGGTCAATCACAGCATTGATCAATACAAGAGATTCGATCTTTGCAGGTACAGCATCTGGAGCTTTGGATTTCTGCTTGCCGAAAATATACTTTGCGTAGGCGGGTATGTAACGTCCAGCGAATGATTCACCTCCGAAATGGAAGGAGTGGGTCGATAGAGATGGGAATATCGAGGTTTGAAACACGTGCAGGAAGGTGTTCATATCTTGAGATGCGGCGGCGAGAGTGGTTGGAGCCGCTGAAGCTCGCGTGACAGTAGAGAAGCCTGTCCCTGCAGGTTGACTTTCAAATACAACTGGTCAGTAGTCTTCACTTGATATCAAACAGAGAATCGTACTCTACGAAGAGCAAATTAGCCTTGCTGGACCAACTCGGACCTCGCCTCTTTGTTGTCGTTCCATCAGTAGTACATGGTCCAACTTCAGCTAACAGGCCCATCATGGACGAGGCTGCTGGACCACCACTCAACCATAATATCAACGGATCTGCAGATGGATTGTTGCGGCTCTCGTAGAACCCTGGACTAAGTCTTAGCTTACGAACAGGACCTTAGATAATCAGACGCACAAAAGAAGATGCTTCTCTCCGGAGAGACTTTGACTGTACCCGTCCATTGTGTAGAGCCGGCATCGCATAGGGAAGCATTCTGTTTTCGGATCGTGAAGGCGTGACCTGTTGAGGACGTGCCGGCCAAAGCTGCAGGAGGTGGGAGATCAGTTGCTATGGCGTGGGCGAGGAGGACCAGATAGGCAAGGCAAGCGGAAAGGAGTCGTAGCATGATTCAAACCGTTCTTGAATTGCACTTCCTGCGACAGACCGGGCTTCTATCGAAGGGAGAGAGAGCTGTTGACAGACTCAAAAAGGTGGCGATAATCAGACAAATTAGCGGGCAAGTCCTTCTAGATAATACTACTTTAATTTACTACAGGGGTGTTGGTGATAAAGAAAGTCATGTTGATTGGAGAAACGCTTAAGCACGTCCAAAATATCAAGAGGTATTGCGGGCCTAGAAAATAGTAGGAGGTAAGATACTAGAAGGATGCGTAGTAGGTACTATATAGATAGACGTATCAAGAGAGAAAAGGGTAATTAAAGTATAGATTTAGAGTAACGCTACAGTACTATAGCCTAGGTATAAGTACGGACTGCGAAGCACTGGCGAATTTGGCCAGTTTCTACGGTAGATGGACAGAATCCCGCATCGAGCTCTACCGACGCCGTCAACGCTGCACGATCTAGACTGGGTGGTGGTAAGGAAGGGAAGAGATGGTCATGGTATGAAGTAGCGACCTCGGAGGGGAATCGATAAACCTTAGCCTTCCAGGCACGGACTCACTGGAGTCTGCGGGGGTGGGGGTGGGGTGGGTGCTCTTTTTCTGCTTAGTAAAGACAATCACAGTAGGTCGGGCCCCGGGGTGGTCCCGTCGTGGGTTGCCCGTTGAACCGGTACGGGCATCAATACTGTGTACACCCATCATTATTGCCTTAACCATAACCTCAGCCATGGCACCCACGTACTTGTCCGGCGATAAGCCTGCCATCGCAGACTTCCTCGGCCGGTTTGACGTTTGTCCATTCTGCCCCCGATTGGTGCGTCAACTCACACACTCGCCTAGACATTTCTCTTCGATTGCGATGGTGAGGATGCACCTCCCAATTGAAGCACAGCCTGATTGATCATGAAGGACAGGCGTCCTATGGTCCGGCGAGCACGTCTTCCCCGGCACTGCTGAGACCATAAGGATGCTACGCGATAGTGGGAAGCGACTGGTCTTCGTCACCAACAATAGCACCAAATCCCGCGCCGAGTACAAGAAGAAGTTTGATGGCTTGGGCATTCCATGTGAAGTGGTAAGCACAGTAAAGCACATGCACTCGATGCCTCGAGCTAATTCATAACTCAGGAAGAAGTCTTCGGGTCCTCATATAGCGCCGCCATCTACATTTCCCGCATCCTGAAGCTCGACGCTCCGAAGAACAAAGTCTACGTGCTAGGAGAGACGGGCATAGAGCAAGAGCTGGAGTCTGAAAACATCCCGTACGTGGGCGGCACTGACCCTTCATTACGCCGAGACATCGAGCCAGCCGATTTCAAGGCCATATCAGATGGATCTGCGCTCGATTCCAATGTCGGAGTTGTCCTCATCGGCCTCGACTTCCACATCAACTACCTCAAGATGGCTCTCGCCCACGCGTATTTGCAACGCGGGGCCGTATTCCTGGCTACAAACACGGATAGCACACTTCCAAACGCAAACGCCTTCTTCCCAGGCGCTGGGTCCGTGGGTGCTGGTGTGGTCAAGGCATATGGCAAAGATCCTGTGGCACTTGGAAAACCAAGCCAGGCTATGATGGACGCTATCGAAGGCAAATTCCACTTCGACAGGAGCAGGACATGCATGGTGGGGGATCGTCTGAACACCGATATTCAGTTCGGCATCGACGGGAAATTGGGAGGCACACTCATGGTTCTTACCGGGGTCAACTCGAAAGAGGACATCTTGGGTGAAGACGCAAAAATTGTGCCAATGGCTTACCTGGACAAATTGGGTGATCTGCTTTCTTGAAGTGGAACCCAGCGCGTTTGACGACTTATGAAGCACATGTAGACTAGAACGGACAACATATAGCATTGAGTTTCATTTTCACTGGGCTTTTCTGCTTTTGATACCGCCCATGCAACTCAACGAACTATCACCCGAAGTTCAAACAGCTTGATCGAAGCTCGAGATTGAGATGGATAACCAGCCACCCTGGATTTGTTGTAGTGCTGGCTGAGCCAGCGTTGCCTGCTTCAGAAATGGGCATTTTGCTAGAATGAGGGTGAATAGAACAACGTATTCAAGGGCACCAAGGGCCGCATCTTCCTCTTACGGTCTTTAAAGATCTGCATGCAAATGCAATACAAATTTTTTGCTTGCTCTCTCTGGCGCCCTCGTCAGAAAGAAGTGCCCATACAACTCAAACACAAAGGGCTTTTCCAACTCGTTGCCATTATTACCCTTTCCTCGTTCGCTATCCACTTCTCTCTCCTTACTGTCCTCATCCACTAACGGAACCTCAAACCGAAATACAGTATACTCCTTGGGCAGAATCTTTAACTCGTCCCCCTTTGTCACAATCTCAAAAGTGAACTTCGTATCCCGGATTACGATCCCCTCCAAGCCCACTCTCCCCTCACACCGGCTCCTAACCACCTTGATCATTGCACCATGGAAATCCGCGCCTGCCAACAGTGGTCCCGCACTTTTCGCGTCAATCCATCTCGATGCTCCCTTCGTGTTGTACTGTGTCTCGGAATTGAGTCCTAGAATTTCGCGAATGTATCCGCACCACATGTTCCAAATGGGCTCGAAGATGGACCATTTTTGCTGTGACTTTGGGATCGCGTAGACTTGAAGGGCGCGTTTTTGTTTGGAGGAGAGGGGGCGGGGCTTGCCAGGTGATTTTCTTTTAGAGAGTTGTTTTAGGGTGCGCGCTCGTTGACGAGCTCCACGAGCGTCATTTGATGCTTTGGTTTGTGAGTCCGAGGCAGGCGTTGGCTTGAGGTACAAGGGGCGGAGGATGACTTTCTCGGAGAAGATTTCTTGAGCACGTGTGGGCGAGTGTGCCCGCGATAGCAGTGTGAGTGAGGGATCGGGTGCCATTCTGTGTGAAGCGCTGGCTGAGAGCAATGGATGTTCTGGGAAATGATAAAAAGAGGTCAACGCTGCAACGTATCTCCGAACATCTTCGGAGATAAGAGTCTTGGCCACTGCATTTCAACAGTTCATCTGAGAGTCATTTTGTCGCGAGTCGAACGTCCAACTCATTTCACGAACAAGCCTCGCATGCTCAATAATGGAAATTTACATATGTACGAGGTAGCGACGATCAAACCACAGGGATTGGCTGAAAATAACAGATTCGATGCTCATCAGATATCCAAGAGTAATGTTCCGCGCTATGCTGTCGCTCCAAAATGCAATCAAGTTATCAAGATCCTGGTAGTATGACTTGCAATGCATCAACGACGCAGTGCTTCGATATCAACAACCTAGTGACGGTCAGCAAGCGTTCCCTAGTTTAGACTGCACAACGGCATACCTCCTTCACGGCCTCAGTCGTAAAAACCAAAGGACTCTCTTTCTGAACGCAAACACTGTCTTCGATGCGAATGCCCATGCCTCGGAAGTGGGCTGGCCAGCGCTCGTCATTAGGAACGTAAATGCCTGGTTCGATGGTGATACAGTGGCCCTCTGTCAACGTCTCCGTTCTTGGAAAACCAGGCGAGTCATGAACATCAAGACCAATGTAGTGACCTACGTGATGTGGAAAGAGTGTTTCCAAGGCCTGGATCAGTGGATCAGCAAAATGAGGGCTTGTCGCCGATAATAGAACTCACGCTGCCGGACATGTCAAAGCCCAATTGCTTCAACCCATCCTTCAGACCGCTTTCGGCGATTTTATGTATTTTGTCCAAGGTAGTCTTTGCGTCTTCTCGACATAACGAAACACATGTCCGTTGGACCTTGAGAATTGTCTCGTAGAGATCCTTTTGAGCACTGGAGAACTTTCCAGAATTTGGCCAAGTCCGAGTGATGTCAGTAATGTAGCCTCCATATTCACCTCCCGCATCCACCAAAACCATGTCCTCTGGCTTCAAGATGTCATCATTTCGCACATAATGTATACTCAACGCGTGCTCCCCACCGGCAATAACAGGAACGTAGGCCTGTCCATCACATCCATTCAACTTGAACAAAGAGTCGATAAAAGTCCACAGGTCTTTCTCCTTGTCGTAAGATTGACCCATGGCGGCGGTAATTGATCTACCAGACATTTGGCCGGCCTTCCGCATGTTGGTAATCTCGGCGTCGCTCTTCTTGACGCGAAGCTTGTTTAGCATAGGCCTCAAAGACTCGACGGCATGCAGTAGATTTAAGTCCTTGAGGGTTTTTGATAAACCCTCTGTAGGCCGCGGAGAAGCTCCAGATAGATACCTGGAATACTTTGTCGAGTGTTGAAAACTTTTGGGCAGTTCTGTATACACTTTGTCGGCTCCCTTCAGAATGTCGGGAAGCAGCTTCTCTATTTTGTTGATGTCCTTGGCCTGGTTATTTCTTAGCAAGGCATCGCATGAACTTCCTCAAGCTCAACTGCATACCTCGTCAGCATTGAAGACGTCCAATGCGGCCTGCTCGCCAGATCGTGCACCATCCCATAGTGCAGCCTTTGCATCCTTTGGTCGCACAAACAAGTGAAAAATGGTTTCAGAAGACCTCTTGTCTGGATCTGTTAGAAAATCGAGAGTGCAAATATTCCTGGATGTTCGTACCAATGACGGCAAGAGCTTCTGGTTCGTTGAATCCAGTCAGATAAAAGAAGTCTGGATCTTGATGGAATTCGTAGAAGACAGCGCCGGATCGGTATTTGATATCTGCACCGGGTACAATGGCTACGGAGCCTTTTGGCAATAAATCAGATAATCGCCATCTTCTTTGAGCGTATTCGAGGGCTGTAATGCCAGGAGTTACTGCGGCGAGTCAGCTTCATTGCACAACACCTGCGTCTGCGTTCCGTCACACACTTTCAGTTGGCTTCAGGAGATGGGGATGAGTTTCATGCACAGGCTGGCCGAATTGCAGTTCGGCAGCAGAGACCAGCCGGTGAGCAAATGCAGGTGAAGCGTGATACAACCGAGGCCATGGGCATGAAGGCGCTCTTCTCAGCAGGGGACGCGCGAGACGCAGCGGCCATGTCATTATCCGGCGCGTCTGTACTATGTTCGGCGGCTTGGTATTGCAGACATCTAGAGAAACAGAAATCGAACTCGAAGTCACTTGCTTGGAGAAGCGCACGGGCCAGTCTACCCTTCTCCAGCCACGCCACGTAGCTTTCACTATTCGCTCTCATTGCCCGCGACCAAACAGAGAGTTGCCCGATCGTTGACATGGAATCATGTACCGCGCACCATTTATCACAGGAGTGTCTTCCGAATCTTGAATACAACTGTGGCTTAGGACAGTATAAGAAGAAGCATACTTACTGTGCGAAGAACACCGGAGCGTACTTCTACAATGGTGGTGGTGATGAGGAGTATAAATAATCTACCATTTTAATTGTTTGAATCTGATGGCTTGAACGAGGAGCAGCGCTGAAGCTCGAATTACTTGTTTGAGTAGACGGCTATCACGTCTTCTCTACGAGCATGATTTGCCTTGAAAGCACTTGAAAGAGTATTTTCTACCAAATACTCAACTCAATTCAACGCCCCAACAAGAGGTCCTACCAACCCTCCTTCTCCTCATTCCAATTATAGGACTGTTGAGTCTGAGTGACGTGTCGACATGCTCAAATCTGCGAGCTGATACTGAGTTCAAAGTAAATTATTAACTACTGAATTCCTGAGGTCATACCAAGCGTCCGTCTTCATTGCTCTGGCAAACATCCGCCAAGTCATAGATCATGACGGTTGTCCCTGAGCAAAGTTGGAGAAAACTTCTTTCAAACAGCAGCGACAAATGCGTTGTGATAGAAACCAAAAATCCAAGCATTCCTAGCTCTTTCTGTACAGCTTGAGGGCAGACTATTCCCTGACATCCGGACCAGGGAGACCAACAGGACTGATATAGACGTCGGATATAATGACGAGGACGAGGATGAGGACGAAGATGTTGGTGATGGGTCGTTATTAATAGCGGCGGCCCCATAACACTCGTGGCTGTTCAGCCCCAGATATTGCGGCAGCTCCCACCAAGCTAAGGCTCGGCTTCAGGGGACGGCCCTATAAATCTTCCTCACCGCGAGTCTCAATGCTGGAGCCTCTGATGCCGTGACTCTTACACCAACATCATCGCATCACTCTCATCACTCTCATCACTCGCATCACTCTCATCACTCTCATCACTCTCATCACTCTCATCACTCTCATCACTCTCATCACTCTCATCACTCTCATCCTTCTCAACAGGCACAGAGTCATCGTCTCCAGCCGAGAAGATGCCGAAGGCAGCAGCATGGCGGCCTCCGGTGAAAGCCTTCTCTCGTTTAGGACGCCACCAAGCATTCTAGTGTGCTCTTGCGTGCAGCGGACGGCTTATCGTACTTTTTAAGCGCTTTGCATGTCCATTCGAGATCTCGTAAACACCTGATTCTCTCCCAATGCTTATCATGCAGCTAGACACTCTTTGACAGTACCTACCTTCCTACGACGCCTCCTATGAAACCTACCTTCGAATACGCTTCACCATCCACTGCGCGTAGACGCTATTGCTCGCTGGAATCTGCTTCTGCATGTTAAAAAGAGATTGTCAGAGACGTAGCAAAGGATATATTTATTTGCTTTCGGCATATCACCTCAGGACCAATATCGATAATCATCAACTCCCGACACAACGGCGTGAACCCAATGCGATACAACATTTCCATGACCTCCACCAAAACGAACTTCACCGAGTGCGCTGCGAGAATTCTCGCGAACCCGTCTGCTTATACACAATGGCGTTGGAATGGCTCAGTCACAGGGATTGATAGGAACGAAACCACTCAAATCTCTTATGAGGGTTGCAGGGCCGTATGTGGTACAGGCAATGCGTGGTACCTTTGGAGTGAGTCGAGCGCTACAATTACGACGTGGCTACTACCTATCGTTGGCATGTTCTTACAAGCTCCTTTTGAGAGTAATGAGTTTTGGTCAACAGTGCTTGCAATTGCGAGGTGGATAGGAAACCCGATGACAAGCTTGAGTTACATATTCTGGAACATATCTGTGAGCGGAAAATGCGCGTTGATGGTGGATATGGCTGTCGAGTACGACCACAAATTTTTATCTGAAGACTCCAACTTCGCCCACATTCGCGATTCATTCTACATCCTTATGACAATGAATCAATTTGCCATGAAACCCGAGGTTTCATCGCACAAGAAAGAGGCAGAAGGACTGTTACGGATCGTGCTTTTCAGCAAAGACCTTGAATTGCATGGAACACAGGAAAGCTTGAAAGACTATCGACATAACCTTGCCAAGGCGTTGCGTCGACGTAGAAAGCGAGGAGTTGTACCTGTGTTTGTGTCGACCGCCTGGTTTCTTTTTTCATTGGCAATATCAATACAATCAGCTTTTGGCCTGATAGGAAACAATGCTGAAGCACATGACCTCGCCTTAGGCCTACTACTCGGATGGATGCCCATCATGATTATGGCAGGAATCGTCGATCGGAACCCTTTTTCGGTCGATGATGTCCGGACACCTCTCAACAAACTCATCAGTCTCGTCTGTGACTCGCTGCAGGATGATGCCCTCGTGGCTACATTCTTGACAACTCTCGCAGCCTCCGATGAAGAGACAGAGCAGATGAGACAACGAGTCTTCAGAATCAAGGCCGAAGCCGGCTACCTTCAAAGCAATTTCTTCGCAAAATTTGCTGGACAAGGTCGCACTCGCTGGCATTACGGCTGCGCGCACAGCATTCTCTCAGATATTGAGAACATCTGGATCGCTGATCGAGGAAGGGAATGGCTGAGAGATGAGCTTGAAGCTAGAACTAAGCTTGTCCTGGGTTCTAATGATCATGGTCTATTCTGGTTTGACTTTCGAGAGCTCTGGCAGGTTTCCGCAGCTTTCATTGCTGTGCTCGCGAGCTGCCTTGGGGCGTTTGTGCTATCGTATTTCACGCCGACCGTCGGATTGGGCTGCAGGAGTCTCGGATATCTCATATTCTTGTGTGTATCGACCGGACTTCTCATATTGGAATTTGTCGTTTGGTGGTTGACTTCAGAAGAGCGTGCAGAACAAATTCTGAGCATGGAGCGCCGACCAACGTTGATCGAGCGAGCTGGCATGGTACAACAAGCCGAGCAAGCGGCCACCGTCTTCAGACGTGCTCAAAGCTGGGGCGTAGTACAGCGCAACAGGGTGGAGGATTTTTTGACCGATCACGTCTCCGCTATTTGGTCTAAACGTTATCATAGTAAGTCAGCACATTTTACAATCTTCTGGCAAGCTCACACCTGTCCGACAATTTGATTGTGGTGTTTCTCATGGGATTATGTGATGGCCCATTTGCTGTCGTCTTAAGATCGAAGAAGACGTCGCTAACGTGACTAGAATCAAAACAAACGGACAAAAGGGAGAAGATCAGAACGAGAATTCACAGATTCTTCCAACGCACACATTACTACAGTACGCGACAATGGCTCCACCGCCTCTTTTTCGTCCCAATAGAAGTGTTCAATATAATCTGGCTCATTTACATCGTCCTCGCCCAGACATTTGGCGCGTACTCCAACTGCAACTGCGTCACGTCTCGCTACGGATTCAACGGTGGCTATGTCGACCTTAGTCAAGCCAAGACCACGGACAATGATTTCGTTCAGTACTATTGGGCGGGAGGAACCTCTCTGAGCTGCGCCATCCTTGGTATTGGACTAATCTATGTGGTAACAGAGTGGTGTCTTCAATCACATATTTCGACCGAGACGGTGAAGAACGCCCGACGAGGATTACGGAAAACAAGATGGTTCAGGAGGAGCATGTACTGGCCCAGACGAATCACTCGCAAAACAACTGTTTTCATCAACAATCTTTTTGCAGCACTTTACAGCATCCCGAAGGAAACTAGACAGAAAACTATATTTTGGAGTAAGAATGTCACATTTGACTATGCCACCGATCACTTTTTAAGTTCTAGGGATGAGCAGCAAGCATCGAACGCAGTAAGTCATCATCTTCTCGCATTCTGGCCTCTACCAAATCTCCTTTAACGCACCGCAACAGACGCAGCAGGAAGAACTTCGCTTCTGGACATCACCGCCTACACAACCAACGCCAACCTTCTCACACTATCGAACGAGGAGTGACACAGGAGCTAGTGCGACCCAGCATCTTCTATCTCCTACAGATCCGGATTATTTACTCTCGCCGGGATATGGCAGTCCGAGCTTTGTTTCTGGGGTATCCTCGATGGATCATGCGTCGGTGGGTGGGAGTGATGATGACGGTGTGAGGGAAGGGGAGAGGTGGAGGCCAGGTCATAGGAGGGCGGGGAGTAGCGGTGGGAATTAAAGTCGTCGGATAAGTAAAAACCAATAGAACGAGATCATGGTAGTGGATCCGACGACAAATATGCTAATGGGAAGGCTATAAGCGTGAGCTGTTACATTATGACCCTTTCACGGGTAGTCAAGAACCACACGGAGCTCAATTACATCGAACATTGACCTCTTGAATCTTCAAACGCAGTGAGACTGATCGCATCAATAAGATTGCCGTAGGGTGAAAGGAATTGGCCATGTTCGATATTGAAGTGGTTCAAGGGCTGTTCAGGCTCCTTGTGGAAGCTGTAGACCAGGAGATGGACACCTCCTGCTGAGCCACACCAATACGCCACATCATTAGAGCTACGCCACATGATTACGCCACATTTGGAGATTAATCTCTCCATACTTCCATTGCTGATTGGCTCGGTTGCGGGAGGATAAATTCGGCTCTGCGCGATTTTCAAAATTAAAATTGAAACGACGAGGCTGAGGATGGGACGGAAGGATGTGAAGATCAGCTTGCTTCCAGAGTCCAGACGGAGAACGGATACCTGCTTGCGAAGTTGTAACGAGAGATGGCTGGTAACGAATCGGCCTGTGATGTCCATGGAGGCATATCTATCGGGGCATATCTATCGAGGCATATCTATCGAGGCATCAAGGCATCGAGGCATATCTATCGAGGCATCGAGGCATCGAGGCATGTCTATCGAGGCATCGAGGCATGTCTATCGAGCGAGCCTTGTCCATCGAGGCTACCAGTAACAACAACGGCAAGGATGCAAAGTGACGATGGGCACGCGCCGAAGCAAATAGGAGTCAACCACGAAGAGACGTCGCAGATCCGCCAACTCCAGCCCACGCCACGTCTCCATTAGACAGGGCTTCCCCTATCAGGCCGTGCTGTCACCGTCCTTGAGTTATAAAGCTGTTCTCTAGCTCCTTCTCTTGGTCACATTAGCCTGTATCTAATTCTAAGGTCACAGTGTTATTCAGTGCCTACATTTACCATTTGCTTTGTCTGCAAGGCGCTCCACCAACCGTCACCGCTCTCACTGTTCCACCACGATATATTCTGTACTGCGTCCCGCGTCCCGCCTCTTTTGATTCTTCGTGCTCCTCAATACTTTTCTCAGCATGGTCTTGGCGAAGACCGTCACTGTCTTCAACAACAGCGGCAAGGTTGTAAGCACTGTAAGTCAAGAGCCCTATTCCGATGTCGGCCCCGAGCCATACCCCTACCTTTCTTTCCCTTCAAATTGTCTTACCTTACGCTCCACAGAGCAAGCAGCTTGTCAACGTCTTCAAAGAGGCCAAGGCTGCGTACCGCGAGCGGAAAGCAGAGATCGCGGTTACGCGAGACTTCCAATACCAAGAAAAGCTGGCCCGCAAAGCCCTGAAGAACATTCAACTCGAGGATGACAATGCCAGTCGTGCCTCTTCCCGAGCTTCACGAAGCAGACGTGACCCCCGCCGTGCAAAAAGCCACCGTGACCGACCGCCTTTGGAAAGAGGATACACAGATTCCGTGTACGAGAACGATCATGCATATGATCATCATGAAGCACGCCGGGATTCGCAGCAGGGCTCAGTGAGGAGTAGGCATACCTCAAATCGCATCAATTTCGAGCAAAGCCTTGATGCGCCGCGAGGCCAAGAGTTGAGACGTCGCCACACAGATGGCGAATTCCTCGAAGGCGGCAAAGAGATGGATCGAAGGCACTCGTACGCTCACAGCGCACGATCGAGTATCGATATGGACCTTGCATATGGAGAGCTCCCACCACCATTACCAGCTCGCAAGCACAACGAGGAAGTGATCATACGGGAAAAAATGAGCAAGATTACAATGCTGCTTGACGAAGCGAACGCGCTGCAACACAGCGCCACAGGCATAATCGAGCATCTGCAAAAGAATCCGGATGCCATGGCAGCTGTTGCTCTTACACTGGCCGAAGTTTCTAACTTGGCCGCGAAGATGGGACCGGGAGCTCTTATGGCAATGAAGGGCTCGTTTCCAGCTGTGGTAGCTCTACTTGCCTCGCCGCAATTCTTAATTGCTGGTGGTCTCGCCATAGGTGTCACCGTCGTCATGCTCGGAGGATTCAAAATTGTACAACGCATCAAGGAGAAGAATGAGAACGAGCGCGGACTGGAGATGGGCATGCCGATGGAGGCAGAGGTGGCAACGCCAATCGAGCTCCAAGAGCTAGAGACGGGAGAGCTTGACAGAATTGAGATTTGGAGAAGAGGCATTGCTGACGCTGCTGCACAAAGCCAGGGCAGCATCGTCGAAGGTGAATTCATCACGCCTGGTGCTGAACAATGGCTCATAGACGAGGGAGTCCTGGATGACAGCAAGTCGAGACGAAGCACGCGTACGAAGAAGAGCAGCAGATCGGAGGCAGGGAAGAAGAAGAAGCATCGCACATCGAGTCAGGCGGGATCGAGTAAGGCTGGAAGCTCGAGAGGAAGTACCGCAGGTAAAGAGAACGGGACTAGAAAGAAGGCTGTCAGCGGGTTGAGGATGCTGTTCGGTGGACACTCAGTGGCAGCTTGAGAAATCGCAACTTTGTATTTGGTTGGGCATCATGAACGGAGTCTTGAATCTTTGGGTTTCATTTCAGCTTCCTGTAACGACCTCGATACCACTTGCTGCACAAGCAAAGAGTTCTCTCCTATCCAAGCATAGCATTTTAGCGTTCTAATTTCAATTATGATATCTTCTATCCAACCATGTGATGGCTGCTATTCAAGATCATATGACTTTCCAAACCGTCCTGTCGGAACACACAAGACTTACTAGTCGTCGCCTTCTCTTCTGATGAATGCAGTGATCGACATCATCTGCTATGATTTTCACCGCCTCGCAACTCTGCATGCACATGTATGCTGGCTACTTCGGCTCTGGCGCTTGAAAGCAATATTGCCATCTTTGAAACCAAAATTGGACAACATCTTGTGTGGAAAGGAGATGCTTGGATCATCCTTCACGGATTTGGACCGGAAGCTTTGAGCAGCATCAGACCTGTACTCAGCCGGCTATACCCTCCCGAGCCTCGGCTATACCCGTCAAACTGGAATTCCCTCCATGTCCAGTTTCGCTACACCATATCTACCGCTACTATCACCATCATCTACTTCCTTCTTAAATCATGAGGCTACATGTCTTCGGTGTGAAGGCTCCCATCACGGTGATAAACGGGGCATGATTGGTGGCGCTGATGCCTCAAAGTGTATAGCCTTCACACCGATCCCGTATCAAGGCTTGGCTTCAGCAACCGGCAGAAGGGGTTGGGACGCCATAGATGATAGGCATAGACTCAAAGAGACGATTCTGATGTGCTCTATTTGGTCTCCCAGTTGTCCCTTTCATCAGAAGTCCTGATATCCAGAAATCACTCATGTTGACGGAAGCTGGATGTTACGATATCTGTGGTACGGTTCCAGAGTTCTATGCGACAGCAGTACGTCGATTCATTCTTCGTGCTTAGCTGTATCAATCAGTACTACTACGCGCGATGCAGGACCCGAATTCCACAAGGCGTGGATATCAATATGCCCGCTCTACTGACGCCAAAAGGAAAATAAGCGACAGCCGCCGTTAGCGAGACTGTGGGCAGCCGAGCAGATCGACTAGAACAAACTCGCAACAGGGCTCTCTTCTATGGGCTGTTCCGGCCTCTCAGTACTTCAGGGGGCGGTCTGATCAACCGAGGACCTGAAATGCCAGGCGATGTGTGAGAAACGAGGTATTTACTCAGGAGTCTAGCCTTTCAACTGCGCATGCTCAGGCGTAGAGGCGTCTAGCCAATGATGTTCAACATGTTCTGGTTCCTGATCGCCTTCGCCATCGCCCTCGTGCTGTCATTTGGCAGCTTAGGTGACAACACCACAGCACATTCATTGTCGCTTGGTTTGGGCCTTGTATGGCTACCAGCTTTGGTTTTCATGACCATTGTAGATCGAAATCCCGTCTGTCCAACTCGCTGTCGGGTGAGTAGATACAGATTCCTTTCCGTTCCTTTCCTGACTTGATCAGATTCTTATCGAACATTGGCTTTACAATGGTTGATCTTCGGCCCAGAGATCTTCTTCTTGGATGGCAATGACAGGTTGACTCGCTAGCCATGTATCGCCATGGGCATTGAAATTAGCTCGGATTTGGTCTAGAATTGTCGTGAGTTGGATTCATCTTCGTGGTGTTTGTAGGAGCTGATATCGATGGGCTTGTAATCGGGATGCTCATCAATAGAAGTATCCAATTCTTCGTATGGGTGTAGGGGACAGGTGAACTTGGCAGGATGCACTGGAGACTCACTGCGTAAAGGAGTGATGGGGACGGGGAGTTGGACTGGAGTGTAGGAGGTATATACCTGGAGCTCGGGACCAGCCTGGACACGATTATTATTGCTCTAGACCCCATTGAGACTGGTGTGTTTCCGTTCACTGTCATCCACATGAGAGAACTACAACGACACCAGGTCAGCAGTATTTATAACTCCATTCGGGATGCCTTTCCATCCAGTTTAGTGATAACCTCTGCACCTCTCCTGTAGTCATCTCAACCACGGAAGGCTGAGATAGAGCGTGACAGGACGGTGTGGTGGAACAATCCACGAGTATAAGATGCGTTGTTCCTTCTTCTCGCATAACCATGGTGTACTGTATGAATGCACCCGTTCCATGGACTTGAGCAGCCGGAGGATATCGCTCGAGCTATTTTGTTTCTGGCAATCACAGGTCACCCATCTCATACAGATTCCTAATGAAGGTTAGAGAGAAAAAATGACTGTCTGCGTCGTGACGATGTGAGCCAGATCTAATATTTTGTTCAGTGGCGGAGACGTGGTAGTATTATGTCAAACAGGGTATGAAAAGAAAATTGCATTGCTCAATGGCTCATTCAGGTGTGTATATACGTCTCTCAATCTTCCTATAGCTCCTCGCTGACAATTAGCCAAAGCCTTTGAAAAATTCTGCAACAACAAATCGTGCTGTGCTGGGTATCATTTTCATCCCCATCTCTCCCTATTCCGCTCTCAATTTTCAGCCTCATCCACTCCATTCCGTCCTCCAAATGTATAGTAAGACTGGCATAATCTCAGCGCCAGCGCCTGCACCATCGATCTCGAAATATCAAGTGCCAGGAACGTGCTGATATCGTTTCCAAACTAGGCAAGAGTGAAAATCGTCCTACCATCCCACTCCATCGCAAACTCGAACCCATCTTCTTTGACCTCAGCAAGTTTTTCGTCCACAAGCTCATCGAACATCTCCTCGTCGACCTTCTTGTCCCAGATCCCACTCCATGCCTGCAAATGAGGATAAGGGCTGGCATGCTTCCAAAACTTGATCTTGTCGCCGATCGCCGTCGCACAGAAGCACTGCTCTTGGGTCATCCATCCCTTGGCGGGCACCCAATTGACCTTGATGTCGTCGAAGGTGTAAATCTGTGCTATGAGAGCCTTCTGAATCTTCGATTCTGGTGATTGCGTATACGAACGACTGAGGCCAGTTGGGCTGGGGTTCTTCCATTCCCAGTAGCCGTCGGCTTCAGCTCCGCGACACTCAATGACAAGGATGGGAACGTCTCGTTCCTCGAATTTTGACTTGGACTTCTTCACAGTACGTTCGTACTCTTCCATGGTGGCTGGTGGATGGACGGTACCTAGGGCCAAGAAGTCGCAATCTTTCTCCGTCCATGACCAGGAGCCGTCCATGTGCATCCTTGATGGCTTGCGTAGCTTCCAGATATCTCTTGGGTCATATCGTGATTCTGGTATTAGTGAACTTGGTCTGGTGAGCAACACCTCGTCGTATAACTCCTTCTCCCAGACAAAAACCTGCTGTTTTGATTGATTGCCTGTGTCACCCAAAGCATGGACGGTGACTTCGTAGCCGTCTTCTTCCCGGAAGACCTTGCGACACTTGTCCATCCAGAATTTGGCTACACGCTCGGCTGGAGATAGTAGAGTGATGTCTTCATTCTCTGCGCTAGCAATGGGTGAAGAGGTGGGAACTGTCTCAGTAGCGCGCTTTTGCGTCGTCGTCGTCTTCTTTGACTTTCGTGGCTCCTGCTGCTCAGATCGCGCTTTGGCAATAGCTGGAGCTGGAATTTCGTCAGAGTTTGGATAGACTGTTTTGGCAGCAGTACGCTTTTGCGTTGTCTTCTGCTTCGTCTTCTGCTTCTTCGTGCGTGTCTCTTGCATTGTTGGAGCTGTGGGAAGAGAAGGAGCTGTGAGAAGTGGGGCCAACATTTTGTCAGAGCCTGGAATGGCAGAGTCTGGAGAGGCTGATTTGGCAGCTTTGCGTTTTCGGGACGTCTTCTGCTCCGTTGCGCGCGTCTTTTGCTGCACAGTCGCAACTGGGACGGCTTCAGCTGCTGGAACAGTATCAGAGTCTGGACCGACAGACTGTGGAGAGACAGTCGCGCGGCCTCGAGTCGTCTTTCGCTTTTTAGTGAGGGACTGCTGCTGCTCCTCAGCTGGAGAGGACGTGAAAGATGGAGCCAGAGCGCTGTCAGAATCCAAGTTGGTGGAGAGTGAAGAGAATGCTTTGGAGGCTGTGCGCTTTCGAGTCTCTTGCTTCGACTCGTGCTGCCGGCTCTGAGATAGTGGCGAATTTGGTGACGACACTGGAGAAGCAGCCAAGGTGGCATCAGAATTTGAGATGGTGTTGTGTGGGTGGACCGCCTTCGTAGTGTTGCGCTTTCGAGTCACCTTCTTTGGTGGAAGCGGCTGTTCAACTTTTAGTGGGTTTGGAGACGGAGTGAGTGATGGTGTTGGAATCGAGTGTGCAGTGGCAATGGCAACTTTCTCCTTCGACCTCATAGCACTTTGCTTTGTGCCAGAAGCGGCCTTGGTGTCGATCGACTTATCACCCTCGATCGACTTCGCGATGCTCTGCTGCTGTGGTTTGGGCGCAGTACCTGTCTTCGCGCGCTTTGAGCGGGTACTCATGGCAGGCGGCTCATCAGAAAGCTCCGGCACAGACATCTCAGAAAGCTTGCGCTTTGGAGGCATCTTTGAAGACTGGCAGCTGGTCAGGGTGATGGTCTCGCTTTGATCAGACTTTCACTTACCTCGTTTGTGTTGGAACTGGATGAACGAAGAGAAGAACAGAGAAAAGGCGTGCTTGGCAGCTGTTGGAGAAAGGTTAGAGTAGAGGTGAGACCTGTAAGGTTGTTTGGATTGTGTGATATGGAAAGACGAAGGAAGTTTGGTGAGTGGACTTGGTGAGAGACTTCGGGCTATATAGTAAGGGTCACGTGAGTAGCGCTTTTCGTGTAACAAAACCCATTGACTATTTTTGAAATTTTTATTGTTCCCAGCCACCATTTAAGAGACTTCAGGCGATAGCCCATCATTATTGTAGTATCTTAGTGGCTGTTCGTAGTATGGCTTTCTCTGATAACCATATTCCAAGCTCTTTCTTTTATGGTGATCAACACTAGCAACTAGAGTCTCTCGAGAACAGCCGGCTCGCTTCGAATGTTTCTGAAATTTAGTAATATCATCTTAATCTTCCAAAGGTTATCGTCAAGGCTGAACCTCAAAAGCCAAGATTTTCCTGCCTTGGGCCAAATTAGTACTATTCAAGTTGCTAAGTAGGCATCAGAGGAGCCAATAGCTTCCTAATCTCACAATTCCGAATGATTATGATGAATATATCATCACTGTCCAGCTTCGGTACGAAATTGGAGGTCGTTGTTGCTTTAAGAAGTGATGTCCGAAGGGGGAGAGGTGCATGCCTTCCAAATCACATGACCGTTCGAGTACCGAGCTGTCAAGATGAGGAGATTTGAAGTTAGATCGGAACGTGTATTTTATCTAATAAGATAATCAATAGAGATCTATTGGATTTAGCGAGCATTCTCTATATAATAATACGTGTTCGCTTAATAGTCATGTGACAGATTCCTGACAACGAGCACGGTGACAAAACTTGTCCACCTGGCTCCTTTCATCTGTCTCTCGAAAACACATCGGCTCAGCAATACCATCCTCCTCGGTTTCCTTGAAATAAGTCATGCGCGTTTGTTGAAGCCCCTGCTGTCTAGAAGAGGGCCATTCTGAGACCCGGAAGATAGACAGGAGGCACCGGACTCGAAGTCTCGACACTGATCTTTACTCGCCATCTTCGCTCTAATTTCGAAGGAAAGACAGGGCATGAAGAGGGGAGTGGCATGTACGGGCACAGTGTGATCAGTACAAAAAATCGCTCTGTTCTCAACGATGAGTCCACGGTTAGAAAGAGGGATTTCATATTTCATAACCATGAATTGATCAGTAAATGCCCATACTATCAGGTTCGATCCCCTTCAGACCCTATGCATAATCCGCCATTAAAGCAGTAGCTCATCGTGAAACTAGTGACTTCTCCGCCATGTAGAAGTCGAAGCACAATCAAGAATTGAGCAAATCGCCGCTGCCAGTCTGCCAAACTCCATGCCATGTGATATCGAGTCGAAATTCTCGTATCACTTTACCCCTTTCAAGCCGAATCCGTAGTCGAGAACTTCTGTCCCTCCTCAATAACACTAACCTCAAAATTCTGTCCATTCCCAGCAACAGCATGCACAACAACATCCTCACCCCAGCTCCAATCCTCCTGTGCCTCAAACTCATCCCACTCCTTAAAACTCTCCTTCGTCACGACATCACCTTCCAGCAACGTCTTTCTCGCAGACTCAACAGCAGCAGGACGTGACAAATAGATACCCTCGATCGTGGTCTCGCGCTTGGCTCCAGAAGCATCAATATCATAGTGAATGGTTGTCTGTAACACGTAGGTGAGTTTATCGTTTAATTTCGAAGACTCGGCGTCGATGTGGATGTTTCCGTTCAAGGTATTTGGGGAGGTTTCGATGCAGACGGAGAATTGCTCGCCAGAGGGGGCAGCGGCGTGGACGAGGACGCCGTCACCGTGGGACCAGGACTCGATGTTGGAGGCATCTTTGACGATGTAGGTTGTCAGATCCTCATTTGAGTAGCCGAGGGTGTAGAGGGCGTTCTTTGCGGCTTCTTTTGCTTTGGTGAGGTCTGTGTAGGTGCCGGCGATTTGGACCTGTTGGAGGGCGCCGGAGGAGTCGTGGTGGAGGTCTTTGAGGGTGGTTTTGATGGTATAGAGTGCTTCGGATGGGCTTGTCATTTTCTGGGAGGGTTCATTAGTCTGTTCGCCGGAAGGTCTGGTGGGTCTTACGGACTGATTATTATTTGGCTAGTTTGTGAGTGTTTGATATGTGGAATTGGGAGAGAATGAAGTTAATTGTTTGTTGAAAAGAAATGTCTAGAGGTAGAAGCTGCAAGCTTATAAGGAGCGTTGCAGATGGTCAGGCACGACATCACCCCACATAACCTGATGCTGTGGTCATGATGGAGGTCGAAGCATCTTCGCGTTGTGTGGTAAGATATATCACACCACCACGGGCGCGCTCTTGCTTTTGCAGTCATCAGGAGACATCGTCACGGGGTTACCTTACTCGATTGGACAGATGCGTATGACAAGGCCAATTTCAAAGCCTGATCGATGCCTTGTAATCGAGATCACGTTTCCTGCCTCGCTAGTACAAGTCTTGCTGACTAATCTCAGCCCGCCGAACCGCCCCGCGAATAAACTCACCTGTCAGATGTCAGATGTCAGATGTCAAATGTCTGTCGGTCTGTTCCCGTCCGTCAATAGCGCAACCCGACTCAATGAACCCCAAGCGATCTGATTGTCGGATGTATTCACCTTTTCTCCAAATCCAGCCCCGCGTCGTGTCATGACCAAAATCCGAAAAGCGAGACATGAGAGATCAGTGCCTCTACGCCCGTTTAGCCCTAATGAAAATCCTCCTTTTACGCCTAGACAGAAATAATTGCGGCTCCATACTTCACTTCTCTTTGACATGTATCCAATCTGAAATTGATTGCCACGGGATCTCTCAACCGTGTGTGACCCAGCCTTTTTAGATTCGTCGTCGCCGGGCCACCCGAAGCGACGTCCTGGATCCCATTTATCACGAGTCGATCGGCGTCTGTGTGATGCGGTTTTCACGACAGCCGACTTATCCTCACTTCCTATTCGACCTTGTCATGTCGTGATCTGATCCGACATTACGCGCAATGAGCACCTGCAACGATATCAGTGCTCGATTGAGTCAATCTGCTACATCTGTTTGCTCGTAGTAGCATATAACCATGGTACTCTGCATTGTCTTCGTGTAAGCTTACCTGCTAACACTTCCTTTTCTTTTGTCAACATCTTAATCCCACCTCACCTTTCTGTCATTCATTCGAAATTGTCGTTCACCCATTGAACGATGCGTCCTTCACTTCTTCTCCTGCCTTCATTAGCTTTGGCTTTTCCAGTTGCTCAACCACAAAGTCTATCCTCAGGCTCCTCCTATCTGGCATCGTTGAGAGAGAAGGCCGGTAAAACTGAAGGTGGCAGTGGCTTTAGGTCATGGTTGGAGAAATTTCGGGGAGGTACGTTTCGACCAGTGGTCTCCATCAAAAATGAGTCGGGGCTTGCTAACGAGAAATTTTGTAGGCGCAGGATCGCCTAACTACCACTCCGGCTCCGATGGAACATGGGATGTCCTTCAGCCAACCGAAAAGGCCAAACCCGCGAAAGCACCGGAGCCAGCGAAAGCGAAAACAGCTCCAGCCAAACCAGCACCCAAGGAGAAACCAGCTCCGGCCAAACCAGCTTCCAAGGAGGAACCAGCTCCGGCCAAACCAGCTTCCAAGGAGGAACCAGCTCCGGCCAACCCAGCTTCCAAGGAGAAACCAGCTCCCGAAGAGAAACCAGCTCCAGCCAAGGAAAAGGCTGAAGAAGAGGTTACAGCCACTGAAACAGAGACTACTGAAGAAGAAGCCCCCAAGCCTAAGCCAGCAAAAACTGCACCAAAATCAGAAGCAAAGAGTGAATTCCTCGGTCAAGGCTGGAACCCTGATGAGCCTAAGCAGAACCGAGGATGGTTTGGACTGTTTGGACGATAGGCTGTTGGAGACTTTTGCTCCGTCACCGTTGTCGCAGGTTTAATTGAGGGAGGTGTTCGTTGTTACCCTTCGCATGGTATCCGACGTATTAACGTAGCCTTTGCATATTCTTTGCTTTTCAATTTTAGGTAGCTAATTAATTGAGGGGGAAGATTTCAGAATGCTTCACTTGTTGTATCCTGAAGGCCTTGTCTACTCCTCAAAATTGAACCATACATCTAGCAAGCCTGAATCTCCTTGCCATATACTTACAGAACTGGATCCCACTTGGGTAGTTTCATGGTCCCATGCTGATGGAGGTGTTTGTGCATGTCAAAAGAGTTCCAGAGGAGGTGGGGTTCATGTCCCCATCCTTTTTTCAAACACTCGAACTCGGCCATTTCAAAGTAGTCGTTCAGTATGTCCCTGTAGTCGGGATGGGAGCATTTCTCAATAATGACTCTTGCACGCTCTCTTGGAGACAAGCCCCTAACATCCGCGAGCCCCTGTCGATGATCATTAGCATCGGTTTTGTGACCCTCAGTGGAAATTCAGCTCACCTGCTCAGTAACTACAACATCCAAGTCATGCTCGGTCTGATCGATGTGAGTGCACATAGGAACAATGCAGCTGATACCTGTTGGATCCGTCTTGCTTGGTCGTGTTGATGGAGTGTGCATAATGGAGTATTTGGCGCTTCTCAAGAAATCGGCAGATCCACCGAGACCGTTCAGCATTCTGCTGCCCATGACACAGGTACTGTTTGCGTGAGCGTAGATGTCGACCTCAACAGGTGTGTTCATGCCAATCACGCCCAATCGACGGATGATCTCAGGCGAGTTGGACACTTGCTGGGATCGAAGAAGTAGTTTCGGAGCATATTCATCCCAACGTTCGTAAAATCGTTTGAAGCCATCTGGGGAGAATCGAATCGAGGTTGCTGTGGCGAAATCGAGATGCCCACTGTCGAAAAGATCGAGGAAGGAGTCTTGTAGCACTTCTGTCCATACCTTGAGGTTCTTGAAATCCGCACCACCGCTTGACAATCCACCGACCACGGCGTTTGCGATGTTTCCGATGCCGCTCTGAATTGGTAGCAAGTTTGCTGGTAGACGGCCGTGATTAACTTCATGCTTGAGGAATTCGATCAAATTGCTTGCGATCGCCTTGGACGTAGCGTCTGCAGGGTCATTTGGCTGCGTCTGATCTGGGTAGTTCGACTCCACAATTGCGACAACACGTTCGGGATCGACAGGAATGTGAGGTGTGCCAATGCGGTCTTCAGGAGCCATGATCAGGTAGGGTTTACGTCGTGGTGGAAGGTCGGTCATGGTAATATCGTGTAAGCCTTCGAATGAGGGTGTCGCAGTGTTCACTTCAATGATGATCTTGTCGGCCATCTGGATGATCTCTGGACTTGCTCCGACAGAAGCTCCAGGTATGATGCCTCCGTCCTCAGTGATAGCACTTGCTTCGACAATGGCCACATCCAATTTGTTGTTTCCTTGACCAGGTCCCGTCTTTTTATCCTTCGTGTAGAATCCATACATCAAGTCAACAGGAAACATACTCAAATGCTTGTCAAAGAACTTGATGTTTCCGTTGTTAATGCCTTTGGATATCTCCTTGCCGACCTGATGGGGAGACCGTCTCTCAATCATGTTCAGCCTTGCCCATCTGTTCTCCGTCTCAGCGCCGGAAGACGCACCCACGAATAGGTTGTATTTGAGTTTTCCCTGGAGGTTGTTCTTTTCGACGTGGTCGGCCAAAGCAGTTGGGATCATTCTACAAAAAGGAACTGTTTAGTATCTACGATGACTGGCAGGAAGGGAAGAGCCTACTTCGGATACCTGCAGCAACGTCAGCGTCTCTCTCCAGCACAATAGGTACTAAAAGGACATACCCAACACCTGTGAAGCCACTCCATCCGATATAGGAACCGTCGGGGAATAGTTCAATCAAGTCTTCAGGCTTTCTGAGTTTATGCAGATACGTTGGCCGACGTACTCGCGCCTTCAACAAGGCAGAAGCTTGTGCCATGTCGAGATGGTGGGTGTACAGACACCTTGCACAGCTTTCCTGGGGATTGCGGGGGAGAGACAAAGTCAATGGAGATGGAGATGGAGATGGAGATGGCATACTCGGTAGGTACAGCCAGAGCCTCCCCGACTCCCGGGCGGATCAACGTTTGATCCATACGGTTCCACAACGCGTATCGCCAGGTTGTTGGGGAATTGCCGTAAGAAAGACGTAGGAAGCATTGAAGTGGGGTGAACCTTGGGCATCATCACCAAGGAGCTATCTCGGACAACACCAATGTCTTCTACCAAAATACTCCGAGTCCCTTGGTCCCACATCGTTCCTATCTTGTTCCTAAATGGGAGAAAAGCTTCTGAAATGGGGTTCTTTGGACGTTTGATGGAGAGCTCCACACTCACCACTCCTCAACTTTTGACTTCCATTGCTTCCCGAACGACAACACAGGCACAGAGCGTCAGAGCCTGTCTGGGAGCAAGGACAGTAGTGCTGAGAGCCAATCCAGCATCAAGGGACGAATACGAACAAGCTAGAGTGGTGGGCAAGGGTGAACAAATGTCATCTGCTACGAGAGTACAGGTAACTGAATGTCCCCAATGCAATGCTAGCCATGCAAAATGAGAAGAAGAATTCCCCTTCCCACCTCTCCCATCCTCCATCCAGCATCCAACCATAAACGGGGTATCTCAAACTCATAAAATTCATAATTACGCATTACTCAAGTCCATCCGCTCGAATAATGCTCCATCTCCATCACCATCACCGTCACCAATGTCCCTGGCCCTGCGGCCCTGCCGTCGCACTCCTATGCATCCCATATCCAGGTCCCGGTCCTCTAGAACGCCCCCTCGGATCCTCTTGAATCGGCGCCGTCGCACTCCGTTGAGTTGGTGGCCAAGGAAGTTGTGACCTTGGCGGTCCAGGAGCGGACATGTCTCTCCTTGCACCGCCGATTTGGAGTGCACCTGGCAATCCAACATTCGAGTCTGTTTGCGACGAGTATTCTGACGAGGGAGTTTGAGATTGGCTTCGTGAAGGGCCGCGGAAGTAAGCGCCGTCTTGTTGTGCTTGTGGTGGGAAATAACCGTTCTCATATCCTCGAGATTCGACTGGTGTCATTTCGTAGCTTCCGCTCCGCTCATAGGATCCGCCTTGAGCGTGTTGGGCCGGGCTTTGCGTGCGGTGGTCATAGGAGCCCATAAATGGTCGCCCATTACCGGCAGGTGTGTAAGGTGTGCCAGCTGACATGTGAGACTCTCGGGACTGCATGCTAAACCCTGTATTCGAGCGCGCTGGAGGTGGGTACCGCGGTCCTGGCGGTCCTTGTCTCGCCATTGGAGGCAAAGGTGGTCGTCCTTGACCTTGCATCACCATCGAGCCATTAAAAGTGCGTTGTGAATTACTCGTTCCTGGCCGAGAGATCGGTCCACTATAGCCCATGCTACTGGCTTTGCTCAGCAAAGGTGCGTTGGATGCGTAGCTTGCGTAGCTTGCGGAGCTTGCATCAGACAGGCCAGTGGTAGAACTTGATGGCGGCAAGGGTCGTTCGATTGCCTCTGTGATGTTTGGCAGAGTAGGTACACGACGCATCCCTCCTGGTCCATCCACAGGCGCTGGTGGTTCTAAGGAGTACAATGGTAATGTCGAAGTAGAAGAAACGCTTCTGTACAATTCTGATTTGGTCGGAGGAGACCCTCCAATGGTCGGCAGTGTAGGCTTCCGGGTAAACTTGGGAGGCAAAGTGGAAGCGAGAGAGATTTGAGAAGCTCCCTTTCTCTCCATCTTCTCCCATTTGGCTTGCTGCTTCGCAAGAATCTTGTCCGTCTTGGCCTTCACAATACGTGCAAGACGTGTCTCGACCTTCTGGCGGCAGAATCCAGTGAGCGTCTCATTCTTGATGAAGTGCCAGAGGAATACAATGTACAGAATGAGTGCCAGGATCAAGAAGAGCATGAACAAAGCCCATATGATCAGTGTAAATGCCATAGTTGATAAGACGATGACCTGCTTCTTGTCCGACTCGCCGAGCACTTGGAGATTGTGGAAGAACTGATCAAAGCCACTTCGTTTGACGTTGTCCGCGTTTGCGTTAATCAACTCCGAACTGACGACCGACCAGAGGGTGATGGCGTTGACGACCTGGCGAGGTCCATCCGCGGCGAGAAGGCGGATGGCTCCTATGAGCAACATGTCAGTCCTTATTAGCTTTGGGGGCGAGAATTCCGGAGACCTCATCAGTTTCCATCAATTCTCGTCTGTCCAAGGATTGTCATGTGCCGACTTCGATTTGGAGGATTTGTACAAGAAATCTAGCGTTGAAACATGGAAAAACGTACCTTTGCGTTGGAAGTAGACGAACAAAGCAATCCACGAAACCTTCTTTTTACTCTTCGTCAACTCCGCAAAGACGAGAAACCGCTGCCATCCAGTGCCGCATCTGATACTCTGCAAAACCACGGCTAGGTCATCCAGGTAGTCGTCAGTGACGCAACCACGGCGCATGGTCATGAATGCCATGATCCATGACCATATGGCGAGTGTCCAAGAGAGTATAATACAGCCCGAGAAGATCCACTTTGCGACCTTCAAGTCGATCTTTGGCGTCAAACCGCTAGTCCATTTGTTGAAGCCGATCAAGTTGACGGCTGTAAAGGTGTCGGCTGTGTAGACAGCAATTGTGATGAAGATGAGGATCCATAGCCAGATGTAGGAGAACAAAGGTCCGCAGGATTTTGCCTTGAAATCGGAGAGAGTCTGCAAAGCGTGTTAGCATGGACTTGGGTGTATGATATCGAGGCCGTCGATCATGTCTCATCAGCGGACAACTGAGAGCAGTTCTTGATACCCAATTGCAACACGGAGCTCGCTATTATTCTGGCATTTTTTGCTCCAATTGCCAAGAAATATCACGACCTCGGTTTCAATTGAGTATAATGTTACAGGTCTCGGCTGCTCGTATCTGGCAGCCCGCATCGTGGTGGCTTGTCTTATCGTATCGCATACAATGTAATCCCACTTCTGTTGTTCCGACACAACAAATTTCTCTTTCTGTCCACCCCTGCCCATGATGTATTCGGTATTCGGAGGTGGGGTGAAATGGTGGTGATATGTATGTATGTATGCGCAGTCCAGTCCAGCCGAACGCAGCTATATGTTATTCGGGCGTGTTGACGCGACAATGGAGTATTCCGGTTGGAAGAAAGGCAGGTTTGCAAAAGTCGTAGAGAAGCGTTGTCTTTGTACTTCCTTCCTGGGCAGATCTAGCTTCGCGAAAAGGCCAGTAATCTGGCGAATGAGTGTGGTACGGCGAAGCGCAATGGGAGGGCGACTACGATGGGAAGCGCATGGCTTTGAGGATCCGTTTATTCGTTTGGTGGCAGGTAAGCGGGTGGCAGCAGTGCAGAGAAGCACAATGAGTTCGAGGATCTTGTAGGGTTGTGTTTGAGGGTGGTGGATGGAATGGAGAGAGTGGAATCGTCCGCTATTTCGGCTGGCAGCGACAATCAATCTCGCTTGTCGGTGGCTATTATTGTTCGAGGACTCCAGCTTGTGCCTGGATACGATACTAGGAGGCCAGGTCAATCACCACTACGCCTACAATAACGAAGGGAAATAATGGACGAAAGGGGCATCTGATTGACAGAACAGACTCAATCAACAACTGAAGCGCTGCAATTGTTGTATTGAGCTTACTTTTGCTTCCATTCTCACGATAGTCTCGTTGACTTCCTCGTACCTGCAGGCGGCAGCCCGCACCAAACCACAATCCGGGGATCTAGCGTATCAGCTTCATAGCAGACACCCAATCATTCGCCCTCTGCCGCCCCAATTTCCTTCTTCCTGGCCAGGTTCCAAGCGCCACATGCTGTCCCCAAACCAAACCACCCGTGCCCAGAAACCCCGACGAAGCCTCCGACGAACCTGCAACTCCAAGCGCAAGAGTAGACACCACCACATCTTTGCCACTGAGACCTCTCCAGCTGTGGCTGACGAACAGTCCCGAGCTCGATGAACAGTCCCGAGCTCGATGAACAGTCCCGAGCTCGATGAACAGTCCCGAGCTCGATGAACAGTCCCGAGCTCGATGAACAGTACCGAGCTCGTTGAACACCACTCGCTCCCTCTGTTCTCCAGTTTGTCTGTCGAACCTCCATCTTCACACTGCCAATTTGTCCCCAGAATGGCCCCCTGGAAGGATCAACGAGACACGACGTGTCTTGTTGTGCTCTCAAACTCGAATATCCGCATCTTCGATCCATGGTCGTTTGGACCTGTATGCAGGAGTCCTTCCCTCACGTACAGGCATCACCAGCGAATAGTCTGACCTCAGTCGACGTCATCCTACCTATACAGTCTTTCACTTCATATCTTGATCATAGCTGCGGCTGGATGCTGTTTGATGCCGGTTGTTATTCTTTGCGGGGGAACAATACGTGGTAAGTTGGAATGAAGCGTCTTGCAGGCCTGAACAAATATGGAGATAGATCTTACAAAAAGAGCTGTGCATAGATTGTTGGTTTCCGGTGATGAAGAACACCTTGCGAATGAGTGCAAGAAGAGAGCCGACTTTCATAGAGGATGCTATTAGCGTCAGCCTGCATGACCATTTACATCATTAAGGAAGTACCAGAAGCTTCGCCAAGCATAGGACAGAGAGATGCTCGGAATCCGGATCGGATGTATCTCCTGTCGAAGAAAAGTCGCACATTTTGAATGTCCTCTACCAAAGGAGCAATGCACTTTGTTCCTGCTGCTTCCGACGGTGTATGGTCAACGTCTGTGAATGGGCATCCCGTGCAAGGGGTGAAGTCCACAAGATTCGGGGCTACATTATGGAGAGAGAGGCTCTGCTTGTGGCCTGGGAGGGTAACAGTGCTGTCTCTTTGGCGCTTAGGCTGTTGGACAACCGAGGGTATCCGGAGAGTGATATGACACCTTAGACAAAGCAGGATAATGCTTAGGACCTGATACGACTGAACTGTATTCTCTCGACTGGGGTCGAGCGCTTTGACATTCAGGCAAGTAAAAGAAAATGGTGAAGAGACTGTTGTAAGTGGTACTCCAGTCCTTTGACAGCTCTTTGAACAAGACTATGCTCGACTGGCACCCGGAGTACGGGCGTGTGTTTGTGCGGATAGCTGCACCATAATGCCAACCAAAGGAGCGAGAACCCTTGAACAGAGAAGTCTTTACGAGCAGCCTGATCAAGCATGAAATCTTTCTCGCCGCCACAGATACTAGGAATGCTTCGAAAGGCTGCCACATTGTAAAACGGAGACACTCAGCCTGGTAGGCGAATTTCCTATTGAGGCTGGATAATCATACACGTTGTGGCTATGCCTTTCGTCTTGATAGCCGTTTTACTTTTGTTGACAGGGTTGACCAATAGGCAAACTTCCACGCCTGTGGGCGACCTTGGACAGGAAAGGTACCAACACTCGGGAACATGGTTTGCGTGTTGTTGAGTCCGTGCCCGCGTGATATCAGGTAGGGATACTTCCACGTCCTTCCCCGACCATCGATCAACACCGCAACTCACTTGGTTTGGAGACTCGTTGTCTCTCTTTGTACCGTGAACTTTCACCTCACCATAAATCCAGCTTATTAACCAATCTGTGTTATTCGTACATCTCGTACTTTCGTCACCACGCTACCGAAGCGTCGCAATTCTCCAACCCAGCATCCGCCCATCATGGCGGGCTTCAAAAAGTGAGTCCTTCTTCTGCCCTTCAGCATCATTACCACATCTGGCAGACATGGACTGAAATGTTGTAGGAAATCTTGTCACGCCTGGGCCAGCGGACAGAAATGTCGGTTTGGCGACAAATGCCACTACAGCCATGAGGGCTCGCAAAATCAGAATTCATCAAACAGCCAGCAAGATCGAGTACCTTTGACATCATCAGAGACCAAATTTCGCGCCTGGAACTTCAAGCTGAAGGGCTCAGAGTCCTTGCTGACCATCGACAAACTCTCTAATTTCTTTCGAACTGCCCAACAGCTCATCGATAGCGAAGCTGGTGTGCGACAAGATGTCATCAAGTCCTTGGCCACCGAAGGCGGTTTGACACGCGTCGCGCAACTGGCCAGCCAGCAATATCCTTTTGGGGTGATTGTGGCACCAGTCGTACTCCGCGAACAAATCATTCCACTATTCAACGTCTTGACGCATCCTGAAATTTTTTCCTCTCTACTGATGGAGGAGCCTGTCGCAGTTATATGTGGCTTTTTATATGGTGTTGAGGGTCAGCGACTTGTCCGTCTATACGATTTGGTGATCAAAGGTCTCAAAGACACACCCGCCCGTTCTCAGGAGATTGATACATACTTCACAGTATCTCTCCAGCTTCTAGCCAAGATCATAGACACCAAGACAGAGTCCCAAGTGAACAAAACTCTCCACCCGATCGCTAACTCTTTCGAAGAATTGATCAAAGAGCGCAATGACTCTCAGGAGCAGCCAGACCTTCAGGAAGCCAGCATGTTGCTTGCTCGCGTCCAGTATCGTCTTGGACTTGGATCAGAGTTGCCAGCTGCCATCCCAACTCGAAACGCGAAAGCTGCTAAAGCTTCTTTCATCATGCAGCGAGAGCCAGCAGGCGGTCGGCATAACAACGATTTCGGAGACATTACTCAAATCGAAATTATGCCCACCTTTGACGAGATCTCCAGTAGACGCGCCGAATACCTTCCCCACCTGAAGTTTGATGAAAATTATGTGCAAGGCTTAGACGGTGTCTTTGACCGCCATTTCAGACTCTTGCGAGAAGATACAATAGGACAGCTTCGTGATGCTGTTCAAGCCGAGATGGAGAAGCTTCAGCATCGAATCTCAAATCATTCGCGGAATGGAACCAGAACCTATTCTTACAACAATCTCGCAATCGAACGGCTTGTGCCAGACCCGCGCTGCGGTTTCAAGGTGGAGATATCATTCGATCAGCCTGCTCTATCTAGGGCAGAGATCCTGTCTGATGGCGAATTAGCTCGGAAGAATTGGTGGTTGCAATCAAAACGACTGGATCCTGATGCTTTGGTCTGTCTTGCTGAAGTTGCACGTGCTACCGGCACCATTCTCTTCTGTACCGTTGACCAGGGTAGCAAACCGAAAGGCGAAAAGCACCGCGGTCGTCAATCTCATGATGACTCGAAAGCAGAAAAGCAGTTTCGCGCTCTGTACTCTTCGAAGGAGAGAGGGTCTGTGTCTCTCGTTCTGGAGGATCCAACTGCAGAGAATATACAAAAACTCCTGCGTCTCTGCCGGCGACAAGCGGGTCGATCGACTACATTATTAGTCGAATTTCCTGGAATCTTACTTCCCGCTTTCAAGCCTACACTGCTCGCACTAAAGCAAATGAAAGAGACCGGCGATCTTCCGTTGAAGGAGATGTTGATCCCATCTCCAGTCGTCGATGAGGAGCAGATTCAGATCACTCCACCAGCATATACGCAAAAGCGCGGCTTCCGATTCAACCTCAAATGCCTCATGAGTGATAGCAGCGACTTATTTCTCACGCCTGGTCAGCCCTTCGATGCTCAAAAACTGCAGACAGGTTCGCTTCTGGATGACGCCCAAACCAAAGCTCTAGTGGACTCTTTGTGCCGTAGTCTGGCCCTCATTCAAGGCCCTCCAGGCACTGGCAAGTCTTTCGTTGGAGTCGCCTTGACTAAGGTGCTTCTGGCCAACAAAGAGATGATGATAGGAGGTGTTCCTCAAACAGGTCCGAAAGGTAGGTTCGCAAGTACAGCTGGTCTTGAATTCCCTCTATCATTCAACATCGATCACTAATTGACTGTGTTGAACGCATATATACTAATGAAAGTTCTAGGTCGTAATGATATCGGCCCAATCATCGTCGTCACCTACACCAACCATGCTTTAGATCAGCTTCTTGAACATCTTCACCACGCTGGTGTTAAACAGATCATCCGAATTGGATCAGGATGTAAGTCAGAGGTGCTGCAAGACTGCAACCTGCGCTCTGTTGCAAGAACCGAGCAGCGAACCAAGCACGAGAAATCGTCCTTCTTCCGATTGCGTAAGGAGAAGGAGAAAGAGGTGGACCCTCAGTTCAGTATCCTAAACACCATCAACGACTCACATTCTCCAACGGCATTGAAAGGCTTCCTCTTACTTCGGTGGCCACATCATCATGACGAGTTGTTTGAGCAGAACGTGGACGAAGAAGGTTTCCAAGAGGTCGTTTACAAGCGGACTAAGGCTCCGCAGCACGTCTTTGGCACATGGCTCTCACGAGGCCCGCCAGGTTTTGTTGCGCCTAGAAGTGTGAAAATTCTTGCCAGCTGCCGTTTGGTTGAAATGTCTAGAGCCGAGCGCTACAAGCTTTACCATTCTTGGGAAACTCAATTCCAGGAGGACTTGGAGCAAAAACTGCTTGACGCTATGACAGCCCACGTCAGCGTTAAGGATCGCCTCGATGCCATTCAAGAAGAGACAGACTTGCGATGTCTGCGTGCCGCAAATATCATTGGACTCACGACTTCGGGTCTAGCACGTAATTTGGCAATGCTGCGCAAATTGAGATCGAAAGTTTTGATATGCGAAGAAGCTGGCGAGGTTCTGGAGGCTCACCTATTGACGACCTTTTTGCCGTCAGTCGAGCACGCTATCCTAATTGGAGACCACCAACAGCTCCGACCCCAAGTCCAGAACTATGAGCTCCGCTCAGATAGCCCGCAAGGAAAGCAATACTCTCTCGACATTTCTCTATTTGAGCGGCTTGTCCATCCTGGCCCTGGAATACAGCGTCTTCCTTATAGCACTTTGGAGACACAGCGTCGCATGCATCCTTCCATCTCACGATTGATCCGTGAAACCATGTATCCAGAATTGAAGGATGCTGCGAATGTGGACGAGTATCCGGAGATCACTGGGTTGCGAAAGCGTCTCTTCTGGCTCGACCATACCAAGCCGGAAGGAGGTGAGGAAGCCGATGTCAATCAGACATCGCATTTCAATGCCTACGAAGTTCAGATGACTGCCGCTTTGGTTCGACACATTGTCAATCAGGGAGCTTATCGGCCGGAAGACATCGCAGTATTGACTCCATATCTCGGTCAATTACAACGCTTACGAAATGCTTTGGGCAGCGCCTTTGCGATCGTCTTGAGTGACAGAGATGTCGCAGAACTAGATAAGGCTGGAATAGAGGAGGTGATGGAGGATGGTCAAATTCCAGCACAGTCTGTAGCGAAGACAACCCTCCTACGGGCATTGCGACTTTCCACCGTGGACAACTTCCAGGGAGAGGAGGCAAAGGTCATCATCTTGTCTCTCGTACGAAGCAATACTCAGAACAAAGTCGGCTTTCTGGGAACATCGAATCGTATCAATGTTGCGCTCAGTCGAGCAAAACATGGCATGGTCATTATAGGAAATTCTCAATCAGCAAGTGCCAAAGTCGCGATGTGGGCAGAGATAACGGCCATGCTGACAGAGGATGGTAATCTTGGTACCAGCCTTGAATTACAATGTCCGCGCCATCCCGATACTCCGATATCCATCACAACACCTGATGATTTTTCCAAATTCTCTCCGGAGGGTGGTTGTGGCCTGAAGTGTAATGATAGGCTAAACTGTGGCCATCGTTGTGGGTCCAGATGTCACTCTCAGGTCCTCCATGATTCGGTTCATTGTTTGGAGCCTTGCCCACGTCCTCTAAAGGGATGCGATCACTCTTGCCCGAAGCATTGCGGAGACAAGTGCCCGCCAAAGTGCCAGATTAACGTCTTAGACTCCACCAGAATGCTTCCTTGTGGTCACATGGCAACAGAATTACCTTGCTGGCAGTCACAAGACCTCGATCTGGTCCAGTGCAAGGTCAGAGTCAAACGAAGCATTCCAGGCTGCGGACACGCCGTCGAGGTACAATGCCACGAGGATGTGGACAGTGCCATGTATTCCTGCAGAGCCAAATGCGGAGCACTTCTTCCCTGTGGCCATCCATGTTTGAATCAATGTCTTTATTGCACTGCAAGAACAGTTGACGGCAATAGCGTCCTTTACGAAACCAAGCACGGCGCATGCAAGCAAATTTGCGGCCGCCCATTCACAAATTGCAATCATTCTTGCAACCAGACATGTCATGGAGACGAGACTTGCCCTGGTTGCAAGAGTCCTTGTACCAATTCTTGCTCTCACTCTCGCTGTGGCAAGCAATGCAGTGAGCCTTGTCGACCTTGCGCAGATGAAACCTGCAGTTCTGGCTGTGAACACAGTAAATGTACCATGCCATGCAGTGCACCCTGCAATCACGTTCCCTGCTCCAAGCGTTGCAGCAAGCTTCTGGCCTGCCACCACCAGTGTAAGTTTGATCCCAATCGCCGCCATGTTCCTTCACATTTTCAAAACGGTCAAATCGATATCCACAAGTCCAGTTGCTCTGTCTCGAGATCGATATCGCTAGTTTCTAGCAATTTGGTTTCCAGAAACTGTTGAGAACTAAGTGTTATTGTTCTGGGCTTAACATATTAGACCGATTCTGGCCCTCTAAAGGTCACTCCGTGGCAACCATTTCGAGAAACAATAGCTGACGTGATACAGGTCCATCAATCTGTGGAGAGAGCTGTCCTTCAGTCAGATTTTGCCAAATTTGTACTTCAGATGACGATGTCAAGGCCACGACCGTTGACTTCATCGAAATGTCCACGTACGAGAAAGTCGATCTGGATGCGAACCCGTGTATCTTCCCGCCTTGCGGCCACTTCTTGACTGCACAGTCAATGGACGCTCAGATGTCAATGAGCCAATATTACGAAATGGACGACGATGATAGAATTATCGGAATCAAGCAGACGCTGTCTGTCCCATTCTCAATCGATGAGATCAAGCGTTGTGCAACATGTCGTGGCTCGCTCCGGTCCATTGGACGCTATGGACGCCTGATTAGGAGAGCTATGCTTGATGAAGCCACCAAGCGTTTCATCGTCTGGTCAAACGCTCAGTATATTCCACTTGCTAAGGCACTTCAGACTCATCAGGATGCTCTGCCAGAGAAGGAGGATGGAAAGGCCATCCAAGCGTTGTCTATCAATGGCTTCATCCTTCCTGAAAATGTCCAAGGCCAAGCGGAAGCCTTGTGGGCGCTCCCTGGCTCAAGATACAAGGAATTGCTTAAGTTGCGAGCCAAAGTCTTTCAATATGGCTCGATGGTCAGCATAGAAGAGCAGCCATTCAAGCGAGTGCTCACGCTCACCCAAAATCCGCGCCTTTGTCGTGAAGGTGTCAATTCGGATCTGAGTACAGGTGATAGTCTTCTACAGACAAGAGCGTCAGTTCTGGCAATGGCGCTACTCCTCCGCACCGACCTCGTCACACTCTCGGATGTCATCAATCTATGTCAATACGCCTCGACGAACGACCAACATGGACATTTCGCATTCGACTTCTCGGAAAATAAGGATTCTTGCGCGCAACTGATCGCGATGGCAAGTGCTTCGTCAAATCGCCTTCAAGAGGTTGAAGGTCATATGTTCTACGCCCAATATACCGCGTTGGAGCGCCAATTCCCGGTAGCAGAGGATCAAACTGCAAGCACAAAGTATCGCTTGGCCCTCGATCACATGGACAAAGCAAAGCAGCTGTCCGAACTCTATAAGCACCAAACTCGTGCCATCCACACCGAACTCAAGGCCATTGAGAAGATGTTGAAGAATGGCACCTTCTACGATCCAATTACCAGTGACGAGATGAAGGAAGTTCTCGCAGCTATGGCTACTGAGTTTCGTGGAACCGGACACTGGGTACGTTTTTCAGCTCTCCTGTGGTGACATTCACCTTTTACTGACACATAATAGTACTACTGCACAAACGGACACCCGTTCACGATCGGCGAATGCGGCATGCCCATGCAAACGGCGCGCTGTCCGCAGTGTGGTGCCACAATTGGAGGACATAATCACGCAGCAGTTGAAGGCGTTAGCCGCGCTGCAGATCTGGAGGAACAGCTCAGGGGTTTGGCTATCTGAGCTAGATGTTACGGTGCTTACCAAACCAGTTGCTGAAGTTGTGGTGGAGACTGAACTTGAAAATACATAGAAAAGCATACACTGTGTACTAGTAGGCATGGTTGTCTGTACTTCTAGACATTGAAACGGTATTGCTGGGGCGAAACCTCTGGATTATCTTTCTTGTCGTAGACTCTGGGGACCAAATCATCAATGGTAGAGCAGAGAATAGATACTCTCAGAAATACAATAGTACCCCCATGTCCGCTAAGATAAACACTATGACGAAAACATAACAAATCTCCATAATCTCTTCCTCAATTCATATCCGCTAGAAAGCAACACCCCAAATCCAACATCGCTATCGTAAGACTCCTGACAAACTATTCATCGGTATTACGAAAACGTTGCTAACATCATTCCCGAGTCCAAACACCCATTTAGAGATATCGACGCTGGAACATCTGCAAGGTTGCGCGGATAAAATAATGGGGTTATTATACTACCATTCAAAACGTGATTCGTCGGGATCCCTTGTAAGCATATAGGTCGTGATTTAAATTATCGTATTTCTCCACTTCCTCAATCTAGCTCAGTCTTTTGTTATATCCGTGTGCAAGGTCCTCTTAGTTTCTTTCTGGAAGCGCTTCTGCTAGGTGAGAGACGTCCCAAAGGAAAAAGGGCGCACGCTGATTTCGTTGGCGAAGACCGCTGTTGCGCCACCGTCCTGTCTCTTCGTTTTCGTGAAGTAGACATTAGATAATCTTGGGGCGTGATATGTGAAGGATTTGGGTAGGAAACAGACATGTACCTTATTACATCTCATGACTGACTCAGTCCCAGTGGCCTTTGTTGGTCAAGAAATAAGTTGGCATCGCAGAGAATAAGAATATCGACGTCTTCGAGATCCCTAGCAGTCCCCTGATAGAAAAAAGAAGTCATAACTCAACCATATCAAAACTTATCACTCCCCAAAGTTCACACGGCTTCCAGATGAGCAAAAAAGAAGGATGGGTCGATCCGCGACTCGAACGCGGGACCTCTCGCACATGGTAATGTACCGAGCGATCATCATTGCTGATGATAAACTCAGGGTGTGCCCTAAGCGAGAATCATACCACTAGACCAATCGACCACTTGTTGGTAGTAAGGCCCCAATGTGTAGTATATATTCCAAAAAAATCTAGGTTGGGAAGTGATTTCGTACGATGTTCTCTCGGCAATTCAGGGTCGTAGGAACATCATACAAATTGCCATTTTGTCCCATTCCAGATCTGCTATGGCACTCAATGATTTTTTCTTGCTGGGAATGTGTCTAGGGGACAGGCTTAGTTTTGATCGGATCTTGCAGATCACGCTGTTTTTATGAGACAAATCATGACGGTACTTAGACATTCAGACTTCGTCACGCACCCTTTTTAATTATTTGATGCATGTTCTTTGAAGACTTCATGATTTGCCAGACAGCCTTGCTGTCGGCCTTGTCCCAGAACGGAAGGCACGCATCCACACCACGTTTCTGAATATGTTATAGATGAATGAACTACCAGTAAGATTTATCAAGAAGGGGAATTACATCATCCTTCAGATTCAAAAGATCTCGTCGTAGCTTTGATACCGTGATGGTACTCCCCAAACTTCAATATACGGACCTGGCCAGTGGTGCAAGGTGCGTGTCCTGACTTCCGAGAGGCACATGTTTCAATAGATACCAAGATTTTGCAATATGGAGTCTTCTCAAGATCTAATCAAAATATCTCTGACTTCCAGTTTTGGACTCACTGCACCCGTCTGATCTCTGTATCACGTGATTCTTCTTCGACCGAAGCTCCGAAAGTTCACGATTTCGTTGGACGGCGAACACCAACTCCAAATCCAGCCATTGCCATCTCCACCACATCGCTGTGAGGCCCTTCATCCTCATAGAACCTGCTACCGTCTACCCACCACAGCCATGAGCGCTTTTCGCATTGCCGTCAGGGCCGTGGCCCCCAAGATCCGCCCTTCGACCCTCCGTGCCAGCCCAGCGCTTCTCCGTCGAGGATACGCAGACGTAGCATCGGACAAGCTCCGCGTTACTCTATCCCTACCTCATCAGGTTCGTGGAAATCTTTACAACACCGGAACGTTATGCTGCGAGGCATTGGCCTATTTCAATTGGTGGTCGGATTCGAGCTATCTAGGACAAAAAGCTAACCAACAAAACTACAGGCAATCTACAAGGCCGCCGATGTGTACGTTCGCCCTGCGTTAACAAAACAACTACCCTCCCATTTACATTACAGTTCTGACCATACGTAGCATTCAGGTGAACTTGGCAGCCGAGACTGGAGAAATGGGTATCCTCGCACAGCACGTCCCATCCATTGAGCAACTGAAGCCAGGTCTTGTTGAGGTCATTGAAGAATCCGGCAGCAAACAGTTTTTCCGTGAGTGGCACTCTCTGAATGGGAAAGAGAGCATTTCGATGCTGATAATCACAATTAGTTTCCGGTGGTTTTGCAGTTGTTCAGCCAGACTCTCAACTGAGCATTAACGCAGTACGTTTTTCGCTGGAAAACATACAATTACAAGCTAACTTAGCTACAGGTGGAGGGTTACCCACTTGAGGATTTCAGCGCGGAGGCTGTACGAAATCAGATCGCTGAGGAGCAGAAGATTGCATCCGGAGGTGGAAGCGAACAGGACATTGCCGAGGCCAAGATTGCATTGGAGGTGAGCAGGATATAAATAACCATTCCATGGGACAAGCTAATATGGACCTACAGGTTTTGGAGAGTCTTCAAGCTTCATTGAAGTAAATGTGTGTTTGTGATGCTGGCACTGAAGGCGATGCGATGTACAGTAGATTTAGACCTTGAATCGACATACCCTTGACCCAGTGCGGTTCCACCGTACTCCAGGACGCGAAAAACATGAGATACACGATGTAGGTGTCTTTGGGACTATAAGATTCTTGGCTTGTCGGGTCAAACGCTGCAAATTTCGATTGAAATCTGGAATTTAATGTCTTTGAACCAAAAAGAGATCATAGGACCTAGGCTCGACCCCATCTTCTAATCTTGGGACCAGGTGAAGGTCGGTATATTGTCGATTTTCAATTGCTTCGCAGGGAGACCTGCTTGAGCTTAAATCTGTTTTCATGGCTTGTCTCATTCTCACATCGCGGTTGATATCAGGTCACTTCTGGCAGCACGTGTGAGCGCGAGGGATAATATGGGAAAGTGCGACACTGTTGAGATGGAAGGAATCATAAACCTTCGACACACTTTCTGATGCCATTCATCACCAAGTCACATCTCCCCTACTGTCTGGAATATCGCACTCATTTCCCATTACATCCAGCACCAGACATCTCTTCCTCAGCTCTATATATCTCGAATGCTGCATCTCCTCCAGCGGCAGCGGTCTCGATCGCCCAACTAGGCTCGTGGGCGCTCTGCCATGTTTCGGAGGCCTCCAGTCACCAATCCAACCTCAAAGCCGGCGACCACCCAAGCTCCTACAAAGACACCGACCATCACACGCGGCAATGTTGCATCCTTGGTCCAATTGCACGACACAAGAGTGCGAGCGCAAGAGGCGGCTGCTGCACCACCTCCACTACGACGTACCGGAACTGGGAGAGGCAGAGGGAGGGCAAGAACAGAGACAATTCGTGACGGCTCCGACAAGCCGCCAAGTTCACGTATTCCCTCTTGGAAGCCTAAAGTTCAAGAGAGCATAGATGAATCCTCTCCATTCCAGAGTCATCGACGAAAAAGTCTAGCACCGCGACCACCAGCTATCCCTCGTGGACATAGCCCTATTGGTCAACCAAGCCGACGAGCGAGCGCAAACCAGCCCCAAGAGGGTCAGGAAATACTCCGCGAGCAGCTGTCTCGTCGTAGCATCACGGGAATTCACGCTGAAGATCAATATGCATGGCAGCAGGATGTCGCCCGCAAAGATAGTTGGTCAAGACGTGCATCCGATCAGCATAGGCCGAGCTTGACTTTTACTTCCCGATCTGAGCCACACCATGAGTCTCGTCAGGCACCACCTCTGGAGCGAAGCGACAGCCGCCGTGACAGCTCCGTGAGAAGATCGTTACGGCCAATCAAGGTGCAGCCAATGTTCGACACGATTCCTTCCATTTCTGATGATGACGCTCGAGATTGGTGTTTGGATCCTGCTCCGGAACGCAAAGGCGATTGGACAACCAGGCGTACCTCACGTGACAGGTCCAGATCCTCTTATACAGATCCCCGGCAAGGGCTGTTCTATGGAGACCTATCGCCACCACAAGCTCCAGTGGCTCCTCAAGCATCTCCCGCAGCAGATAGATCGAACCCGTTCGTAAGGAGAGATAGTAGTGGCTCATTTATAAGCACAGTAAGTCCTCTTATGAAACGAGGACCGATCTCCCATAAAGCTTTCGAGCATGTGAGGTCTATGAGTCCCCCTAGTATTAATGAAGAGGCCGAAATGCATACTCCTGCACCTCAGCGACCATCAGAACCTTCTATCGCAACCTATATAACACGCAAACTCTCTCAGCACTGGACGGAACCCCCTACGAATACGTTGGGCTCTCCACCTGCGTTCAGAGTACCACCATCGAGCCCTCTTCCGGTCCATCACATTGACAGTGCTTTGGTCCAAGATATTCTTTCCAGCATCGACAGCGTGCTTACTGAGCACACCACTGCTCTACAGACGGTCATCACCAAGTCTCACCAATTGCTTCACGAGAAGGAGCGTCTTTGTCATTCAGTATCGCCACGTCGAAGTCCAAAAGCAGTCTCTCCAGTCGATCTCTCCTCTTCGCATTCTATCAATAGTTTGCACAGTTCTAGGTCAGCATCTCCAAGAGTCACAGTTCTGGAAGAACCACCCAGGTTGCTTCGCCGACGTACGACCTCTGTCCCAGAGCTGCTTCAGCTCATTAATAAGACGGCCTCATACATGGGCCTGCCTGTCACGGTTGAAAAGAGAGACAGTCTCACTCTGGCACACAAGCTTGCAGCAGAACGTCGCGATAGCCTTCCCAAGAGCATCACCCAGCCTGATCTTACGATGGTAAGTGACAACCAAACACCATTGCTGGGACGAACTGGATCGACGGTGAATAGGAGGGCGTTTAGGACCGTGACGCCTCCTAGAATCAGAATTTCAGGAGACCATCCATTACAGCCACCAAACACGCGAGCTCCCTCACCAGGTGCCGCTCGTCCAGTATTGTCACAGGCTGCTTTAGAGCGAATGCCCACTCTGTCTGTCTTGGCACCTTCAACACCGTCGACTGCATCACCAGTGCCACCACACAATTCAAGCCTTCAAGACCTACAACTGATCCCGCCTGGTGGTTCTGCGATTTCTCCAGGTGGACAATCTCTCATCTCGCCAAGCGAATATGTAGAACTTGAGTCGCGAGCTTCGTCACCGGCCATGTTCACTCACTCGAATATGCCAACGCCCTCTGATGCTTTTTCTTCTTACGAACGCAGACCAGTTATGATGGACCCTGAACAAGAATACGATCGCGATGCTGCGCTCGTACAGCGTGCTACCAGGACCAGCATCAATCCTGTGCCGAGTTCTGTACCTACGACACCTTACCGCCAGAGTCCCAGTTGGAATCAATCGACGTGGCCGCTGGAGCCTTTTGATCCTGCCTCAACAGAGAAGCCCATATCCACTGTGGTTTCTGACATGATTAAAGCTGTGATGGAACCTGAGCCGACTCTTTCCAGTGAGAGTATCGAAAGCCGCGTGTCTAGGAATCGGCAAAGACAGGTTTCGGATGCTAGTCAGCAGGAGCGGAGCGAACGTAAATCAAGTCATTACGACAGACAAAGAAACCACAGACAAAGAAACGACACGCAGACATCTTCATCTTCTCATCATTCCACTTCTTCCGAGCTTCCTTCCGAGCGTCGAGCGTCGGAAACAAAGACGTCCAGGTACCATGATGAGTCTTTTGAAGTTGATGGGGTCATGCATATTCCTTCTACTGAGCCGCCGCTCTGTCCTGGTGAGCTGACGACGAGGATGCCAAGGCCGCCTATGAGGTCTTTCGCCACCTCTCAATCGCCGAGTCTGTGGGAACAGAGATCATTGATGCATGAAGATGATGGAAAACAACATGAGAGACCGACGCCTGATCATGGATCCAGTGGACAGTTTTGGACTTCGCATCATGGGGCTGAGATGGAGAGGAAGTGGTTTGGGAGAGCTGGGAGTGGTGAAGGGCAGCCTAGACATGGTGATGACTTTGTTCCTTGAAAGGGGTGTTTGTGTTCTTTGTGAGATGGGTTCTAGGTTGCAGTATTTTGATGTTATTTGGTTAGCCGTCCTTACCTAGATGTGTTAGGTGGTTGGATATCGTCTGTAGAACCTGAATATCGAGCCTATTATTTCTTCTTGTTTTCTTGTGTTGTGAGGCGATATGCAGCCACATGCCTCCAACGATATAGTGAACCCTTCACTCTCTTCATCCATGGGGTAAATAAGTACGTATACCTTGAAACCATCCACATCCAAATTTCCATGCTTCTAAATCTCCCATGTGCTACAGCCGACATAAAGTCCACCCTCTTCACTAAACGATAACCAATCGATACCCCTCTCCAAAAACCCTCCCACCTTCTCTATCCAACCTCCTACTCTCCAAAATCCATACCGCAAAACCCTATTCCTTGTTTCTCATCCACGTAACAATATCATCCTACATCTCCGCATTCATTTAATACCCATCAGACCGACATTCTTTAGAACATCTCAAAAAGCGGGATCGGGGGGAGTGCTGTATTCATCGCCTTGAGAAGCTAGACCGTCATGAGTGTCTTGTGAGGAGGGGGAGGAGGAGGGGTCATGGCGTGAATCTTGGTGATGAGGTATCATATCACACTACCCGCCAGAAAAAAAAAGATATATAATTAAAATACTCGAATCAAGTAATTTACTTAACGAGACGACAAGAATCGGAAATCCGAAACGGTGAAGACTGGATAAAGGGAACTATGATAATTCAAGGACAGATGTGCATTAAGGAAGGAACTATTTCTCATAACGGTGTATACCAGCCATTCAAATATGTGCTAGTGCTAGTTTCCTAATATTTTTGGTTGGGGGTAGGGAGATAGGCAGAGAGCAACAGAGTTGGTAAACGAGACCGAAACAATCAAAGGAACAGTCGATGAGGCGAAATTACGTCTAGAGTCGGTTCCAATACTGTCTCTTCCCTTCTCTTTCTCTTCGACTTCCTTGCTTCTCTCCGTCTCCATCTTTGTCTCTCCATCGTCATTTCCCTCCTCATAAAGCAACCACGTCAAAAAAGACAGGTCTCTAGAGGAGGTGGATCGACAGTCCTGCAGAAACGTCATGTGAGACGGCTGATTAAGACGGGCATTGGCAACGAGCAGATGAGCCGTCACTTGGCTGCTCAAGAACCGGTACGGGTTACCGTATCATAAGGCAATGAACCCAGAGCAACAGCAATTGAAGCGTACTGCACTCACCTTAGACTCCATAGCTGGAAGCAAATCATGAGTGATAGCCATGCAGCAGTTTCTTAATGATTGCGTTAGCTGAGTTGGCGAGCGAGTGACAGGCTGCCCGTCATGCCACAAACATCACTATGTCAACATGTAGCATCGCAAGGCTATACCCGATGAACAGTTGATTTGCAAAAGGGAAGTGGGTAGCAAGGGTTACCTAGAGAGAGAGAGAGAGAGAGTAAAAAGCAGAAAAAACATCAGAGCGCACAACATCCGCATCCGCATCCCATTCCAAAGAAGAAAATTTCGAGCCCCGTAGTCATGATTGCCCACAACCCACCGTCGCATCGTGGAAAAGTAAAAAGAGGCCTGGGCCATTTCAACAACATCGTACAACCAACATCTCCATTTCGCACCCACCAAACCTGTGTCACCTCTGTGAGCTCCACTACGCCGCTGCCATAATACCACGACACTGCCAAATCAGATGCAACCACCAGAAACAAACACACGCCCACAAGGTTGAGTATAGCAAAACGCAAAGTCGTCATCGTAGCCCATGTCGTTGGCAGCCGAGATGTCGGAACCTAGGCCACCTAATAAAGAGCATGTCAATCGTGTGTTTTGAAAAAGGGAAATAGTCGTTTACCAGCTTTTTCATTAACTTGTCTAAATCCGACAATGCTCGATTACAGATGAACAAAAAGTCGACACAAGGACGCGTTAACCTCCTCTTAAGAATCCCCCCAACGTGCTGCTCGTTCGACGAGGAGGTCGCTGAGACGATGTTCGTGAACGAGGAAGGCTAGGGCATTCAATCCTAAGAAGATCAAACACATCAACAATCGAGCCGTAAACAGAGAGTATGATAGACGAGTTGGTGTATTTTGCCGTTGTGAGTATGTATTCGAGAGGCGTGTTGACAAGAACGGTATCGTAGGAGTGACCGAGGACATATATGAAGAGGGAAAGGTGTGCTTTATCTTCGTCCGAACCTGCTGTTTCGATAGTTGGTATTTGTGCTCTTCAAATTACTTCTTTTTCTTATTTCGGGCAGGGGAATTGGGTCTGCCACTACCCAGGCCGCCGTAAACGTACTTTTGTTTTTTCTCTGCAGGTTTCAGAATCTGTGTTGGCTACGTTAGCGAAGCACTTTGATCAACGAACGACGGAGCAACACATACCTGGAACGAACACAACAAGCTCTCATCCACACTCATCATCGCGCCTGCATTGTCGAATTCGCCGCAGTAATTGGGCGCGCTGAAGAGGGTAACGAGTTGTCGTTTCGAGAAGAACTCGTAACCGTCCTCTACCACTTGATGCGCTCGGCAGATCAGATCCATGTCGTGTTTTTGCAGGAATCGGGAGACTACGTCGGGTCCGAATGTGAATGACACACCGCGGTCATTTTCGCTCCATCCAGTGATGTCCTTGTCGGGATCAGACCATAAGAGATCGCAGAGAAGCCCGCAGTCAGGGATCTATATATGTCAGCAGGTCGCGGAGAGGAGCCTCCAAGTTGTCTGCAATCACAAGTGTGTCTGAAGACAACGAGTGTCAGAAGGAGTACATACATCTGTTGGTCGCATGACACGTCTGATCTGCTCCATTGAGTTCAGGTCAGGACTGAGACCGCCGTGCATGGTGAATATCTTCTCGTCAATAATGGCAGCAATGGGCAAGCAATTGAAGCAGTCGGTGAACGTCTTCCATAGCTTGATATTGTACCGTCTCTTGCACTCGTCGTAGAATCCGTATATGCGGTTGATGGATGCGCATTCGTGGTTACCGCGGAGAATAAAGAAATTTTCCGGGTATTTGATCTTATATGCTAACAGTAGGCAGATGGTTTCGAGAGACTGCTTGCCTCGATCAACATAGTCGCCTAGGAAGAGATAGTTGGCCTCCGGTGGGAAGCCTCCGTACTCGAAAAGGCGCAAGAGGTCATAGTACTGTCCGTGGATGTCTCCGCAGATCTACGTGAAACATATTAGCAAGTGCCGTCTGAACAATTCTGCCTCTGTCTACCTTGATCGGTGCTTCCAGCTCGAGAAGTATTGGTTGAGAGATGAAGATCTCACGGGCCTTGGTGCAGAGGTATCGGATCTCTTGCTCCAACAGTTGTACCTGCTTTCCCGGTCGGCTGCCTCTAACTTCCAAAAGACGATCTATGATGGAGTCGAGGTCCACCTCATTTTCGCTGGCCATAGCCACCGGTGTTGATGGCAGATGGGTCAATTAAGTGTCTTCCGCGTGTCCCGTCACCCGCTCCTCCAGAAAGCGCAAGTCGTTGAGGTGGTGTCAACGGCAGTCGAAAAGGCCCTGTCGCTGTTCGATATTTGGTTAGTAAAGGTAATAAAAGCGGGACAGGCGGATGAGGTGAGCGAAAGAGTTCGCAGGTGTACGAGGCTGGCGGGGCTGTCTCAGGCTGCCGGAAAAATGCTTACCTGAGGGATTGAGAAGGTCACTGAGTAGAGTGAGTCGTGGTATGCGCGGGACTGTAGGGGGATCCGCGACACGACGTGTGTGTAGGTGAAGAAATGGCACAAAGCCCCTCTGTTGGACGCTGACTTACGCGGCGCGGTGGGTGCTCAATAAGTGTGCCGGTGGATGTGAAGGCTCTGGTGGTGGAATTATGAGGCCGTGTGATGCTCACGAGTGTGGAATCGCGTCGAGGGCTGAGGGCGGCGTTGTTGTTGTTGTGTTGGTCTTTTGGGGGTCGGGTTGAGAGTGTTTTCAGTTTTCTGCTCGGCTGGGCACTTCAAGCTTTGCGAGGAAGGCCGAGAGGATGGCTTGGCAAGGTGCGGAGGTCAATAGTAGATGACCTGATCAGGAGATGGAGTCGCAGCGAGATGTGCGCAGCGAGACGTGAGGTGCTTGGAGTGGGATTGTTGAGGTTGTGTGGTGACTATCGTAAACGAGTATGTAGTTTCAAAGTCTACCCAGGCCAGGAGAATCCAACCGACGGGCGAGAAGTCACGGGCACTTGGAGATGGGTACTAGTACTAGTAGCAGCCTCAAATAGTACTTATACTTCTCACCTTGCAACAACAAAACTGTATACATGTACATGACTTTGGCGGGCAGGAATATCTGTACGGGTACGCCATCAACAATCGAGGGGCTCGCTCACTGCAGGTGGAATCTCTCTTCTGACGGGCACGAACTCACACTGCTGCGATTCAGGTCCACTCGAGACCAGCCGCCAAGCAGGCCCTGTAGGGCATCCTTGGAGTGGACTCGCCCTCGTCGAATGAAGAACAATGCAATGCCCGGATCCTCCTGGTGGCTATATTGGGCCATCCATGTCTAGGCCTGCTCATCACCGTAGGAATTGGAGCTCGTGCTAAGCGATGAACCAATGCCATTGGAACCGGTCTCCGGTATATATCAAGCATTGGACTCCAGAAGAAGCATCCATTGAAAGAAGCCACCTCCGCCAATCCCGTCATCTCATTGTCCAAGCAGTTGTTCTTGGGCTTGCTGTTGTCCTCCACTCAAGGTTCCCACCTGTTTTGCCGGGGGAAGCTGTGACACAGTATACGGCTTGATTCTGCCGGTCTGGATCAAGCATGACATCTCCTCTCATGTACTCGTACCCCTCTTGTAATTCGAGATTGTTGTCTACTTCAATGGTGGATGATGGTTGGCTAATTATTGCGAAGGGTTTCACGGGGATTGGTACTTTGCATCGAAGCAGTGTCCATTTCATATCTAGCAAAATAACCAGCCGTTTCCATCGTTATCAATGCCAACAACACAAACAAAATCCACACGAGAATAGAGAAAGACAACAGAGCAAGCCAACCCTTCTGCGCGTCTTCCATCTACCATGCAGTTCGAACCGCGTAATCACAGAAGCCGATCCCAAGAAATAATCTATCATACAAAGAACGGTCATAACACATTTCCCGCCCTGGAAGATATGCCCAATACGAAAGCGAAAGGAACCGAATATGCCAGATAACCAAAAAGCTATTTCCATTAACAATGCTACAACCAAACCGAAATAAAAACAATGCAAGAATATGCCACCATTTGAGTGACCATCAAAACCGGAAAAGCACATTTGAAATACTGAAGACTGTGGATACAATGAATACGCTAACGCCTCGCTCGCTTGCTGCCCAGAAGCCGGGTATTCCCACGGATCGACGATAAGCGGGGAGTCTGAATATCTGAAAACCGAAAGTGGCGGGTATAGTGGTGGAGAAATCAGTTGTGAGTGGTCTGATCTTTCAAATAGGATTTTAAAGAGGATGGAGCGGATAGAAGGTGGTGGAAAGAACACTAAGAACCGTAGTGGAGATGGCGCTTCACCTGGAGTGATGATTGTCGCTATACTCGAGGAAGACCATGCAAGCTCATCCAAGTGTGCGGCCTCCGGAAACGATTGCCTGACTGGCAGTCCGCACTGGGCCCAGCGGCGGACTTAATGGTGAGCCTGTACCAAATGCTGCTTCGAACCCTGGTGCTCTCTGGTGCACTTCCCAGTTATCGTCACTAAGGGCACTCAGCCAACCATTGCCAAAATCATTGCGCAAAACTTCTATCCGTTGTTTGTAGGCTTCGCTGTCAGCGCCCAGGTGAGTGAGAGCCTGAGCCGTGCTTTCTGTATTGGCTCGGTGAAGGAGAGGCGAATCGTTGGACGTGGCGAGGAGGGTTGGAGTGAGATCGGACCCAGAACTATCGGGTAACGTGCGAGTGCGGACAGGAGTGGATTCGACCTCGCTGCCTCCGTATGTGCTGTCATCAGTGAGGCTCGCCTTTGTGGCCAACGGTGTTGACTCTGTGTGTATCGGCTCGGGTCGGCGTTCCGTGATAAGGTCTGTTTCTACAAGTTCGACAACTCGTCTCCTTGTACCCCTTTTCTTCTGCCGTTGAGAGCCGATGTTGTAGTCGCTCTTTCTGCGCTGCCGTAACACATCCTGACTCTTACGCCTTTCATAAAACGGATCGTTGAAAGGCTCGATGATGGGCTCTCGTGGAATTGATGGGATTGGTGCTTCTACTCGCTTCGCTTTGACCACAGGGACGCTGGGCGCTTCTGGTACGCGATCAACGAGGTTCTTGCGCTCACCGTATGTTGGCTGTGTGGTATCGAGATAAATGTCGTCGATGTAGCCCGGCGTGTTGCGAAAGAGATTGAAAATTTCAACACGGTAGTTGGGGTAAGACTTGGTGAAAGGGTTCTTGTGAACGTAAATCTCGGTCATGTTGGGAATGCCAGTCAAACGAGCAATTTCTCTTGGATCCGATAACTTGTTCTCACGAAGATCCAAGCGCTCTAAGGACAGGAGCCGTTCAATCCCTGCAAGTGATTGCAATCGATTGGCACGGAGGTTCAGAGTAGTGATTGCAGGTAATGGATTTCTTCCGAGTGAGTGCAGTGACTGGATCATGCAGTGAGAAAGATTGAGAGCTCTCAAAGACACAAGGGAGGCAAGACTGTCTGGTATCTCAGTGAAGAGGTTACAAGACAGATCTAACGACTGCAAAGTGTTCGCGAGCGGAGACAGACTGCCTCCAGCCACTGAAGTTAGACCATTGTCAGTAAGACTCAGATGCCGCAGGAACCTCCATTTTGACATGGGCAAAACGCCATACCCAAGAAGGTTCAATGAGCTACCGCGAGGCGTGCTTGCTCGGGCACTCGACACTGAGCTACCAGATGAGCGACGATATTTTGGTGTGCCGGTTTTTGAATGACCGTGAGAGCCATGTCGTGACACAGATGGACGGGCAGGGGAAGTGCTTCGTGGTCTACTCTGGTACTTGTTGTTTCCTAGCGGATTGGTGTCGGAGCCATAGGACTCGGGACGATTCAGCGTGGGCGGTGACTCGGGAGTTGAGTCGGTGGGAGCGATCTCAGATTGTCTAAATGATGGCGTTGGCCAAGCATTGACCGGCGATGTAGGCATCTTTGCAGACCGTCTTCTGCGCTTGTCCATATCATCCAAAACAATGTTGATAACAAGATCAGTCAAGTCGTCCAAGTTGCCTCTCTTGATTGTCAAACTACGCAACTGATCTGCCATTCGATCCCACCCACAGAATTGTCGGAAGTCCATATCATTGATTTCGAGTGCGCTCACGTTCTTGAAGGCAAAAAGTGGTACTGCGGTGTCAAAAGGAAACTCCTCGTAGCCAGCGATGAGCGGGGCTCGGTGATCTGGTGCAAGCCGAAGACATGGCACCTTTGTGAATGCTGAGTACAGATAGCGTAGATCTTCCTTGACGACAGCCTTCTGCTTTTCAGCTTTGGCAACCACCTTCGCCTCAGAAGTTATGCCCAGGTTAGTCCACAACGAAGACATGCTCGACATGACACTTCTCATACTGGAGACCGAGTGTATGGAATCTCGGTCAGAGCTGCGGGTCTTCTTGCGTTGTGCTTCGCTGAGGAAGGAAACGTAATTGCCAGGAGCGACATCTGTGTTGATGTTCTCTAATCGTACGTCCATAGGCCCAACTTCTATGCCGAGCTCAGAGAACCGAGAGAGGAGGTAGAATAGATGGTGGGGGGTCAGCGTGAGTTTCGCTGGCTTAATATTCCGCGATGTAAAGTTGAGATACGGCAACGATAGTGCGGATGCCAGTGTAGAGGATGTGGAGGTGGTTGGATAGGCGGAGACGGGCGAAATGACGCCGCTTGCTGAGGGGGTAGAGGCATGGCCAGACTTCTGTTTTTGAAGTTGAAGAGCGTTTGCGAGGGCTTTTTCGTGGGTGCGAACAAAGTAGGCCAGGTTCTGTTGGGGTCACTGGTCAGACTCGTGGACGAACAAAGGAATAGGGTGGCACAGTAGGAGGGATCTGTACCTTTATGAAAGTCGTTCCATCTTCAGTGTCCATGGCTTTAACAAGGTGCTCTTGCATACATCCGCACTCGTGGCAGTCAGATACGCGACCAGATTTGTGTGGCTTGGTGCGACGTGGGGTTCAAATGTTGGAGCGCTTAGAGAGGATGAGGGAGGTAGTCGAAGGCCTCCGAGACATTGGGTATTGGCGGGTACAGAGGCAGAAGCAGAACGGATACTGTAGGATAAGTGTCAGTCATACTGGGATTTCCGCGAGAGATCAGACGGGGTTGAAGGTTCGAGGGAAGCTTGAAAGCCTGTCGCAAACCCTCAACCAAGATAGAAGAAAAGAGGAATAGCATACTGGCGGATCCAAACTCAATTCGCACCTGCTTTTCTTCAACAGCCCCGCTACCGACTCCGACCGGGTGAAGTATCTGAGGGAGAGGATGAGGGAGGACGAGGAGAAGACCTTGACACAGTCAATATGGCCGTGGCCGAGTCCAGGTAGGACCACTACTGCTGGGAAGGCAAGTAGATGGATGCCCACCTCTGATATGCAGCCCACAGCAACGGAGCCAATCAAAAGCGAGCTGGCTATCCTGTGGGTGCTAGAGTCTAGCGCCAGGCGAGAAAAGAGCAGGCTGAGAATACGGCAGCCAGCTGGGGTTGCAGGTAGCAATACTGCTCGGCGCAGAGAGCAGGAGGAGGAGGAGGAGTTGCAGAGAAGGAGTGAGGTGATTGATACGCGACAGCCAGCAGCAACACAAACAATGGAACCCTCTTGGTGGAGGAAGAGAGTGGATAAGTGGAAATTACCGAGCACGCCAACGATACCTAACGGCCCGCAATGGCCTACTGCGAAGTGAGGCTATCTGGACGTGAAGAACAAGAGCGGCGGGTGCTCTTCTCGAACAGTCACGATAATGATGTGAGGAGGCGGAGAGCAGCAGTATTGTATCTCTCGTACGGTGAATCATACCATAGAGTATCTTCCCGACGATCTCGCATTATTTTGTCCTCCATTGAAAGCAACCGAGTGTCCAGACACGCCAGGATATCCCATCCCAATTCAAGTTGACGAGGCCATGGCCGCTACGAGTCAAAAGGCCCTTGTCCTGGCTTCAGTTCTTGCTACGGTCCACGGACCTGCCATGGGTCTGCCCACTAGCCAACCTCTCTCATCGTGGCGTGCTTATGGATGCTCAGATACCGCGTCGCCAATCTTTCCCTATAAACACCGACCACACTGGCCGAAGTTCTATGTATATCGTGCGAGCAACCACACAATTGCCTTCGTTTTTGCGCTCTTCACCGCTGCGCTTGCAGCAGATGGGCCTCGAGCCCGTGTGACCTCGATACCGGCAATCCTCTGTCCTCGCAGTCGAAACCTTACTCTTCCATGCGCGCGAGCACTCATGCGATGTATGTCTAGCAGCGTTGGTCTTGCCTAACCAGCACGGGCGCTTCTCCAGACACACGGTTCTGCGACATCCATAGAGGGAGGAAGGATTGGCGTCGAAGATGAAAATCTTGGAGTTGAGTCGAGATGGCTGCCGCCTTTCGCGCAGCCTTTGACTCCACCCAATCCTCATACGCGGTTAGAGCCTTGATGGCCGCGTGCTGCCGTGTAACAAGTTCGCAGGGTCTATCCGTACCCGAAACAGTCGCTCTATCCCAATTTCACAAATTACCTGGACTGTACGGGTCACATGGCAGACCCTGTCGCTGCAATGGTGTTGCAAGCCCAGCGCCATGGTTCTCTGTCATGGCCTTTGACAGAATGTGGCCGGCTGGAGTATTTGGCCATTGCTCGCACAGAGGGAGCGAGGAACGCAATTCGTTGGTGTCGGAGAAGACTGCCAGGAAGCAGCCGCTACCGTGGGGCACATCACGAACCTTGGAAGATTCTGTTGCAAATCTTGCACATACAGCAGTGGAGCAGAACGCATCCTTGAAAGGCTATGCCCCGTTCGTCTTCGCCTCAACGCTGCAGGATGACATCGTCTCTTTTGGATTTTATTTAAAGCTTTGATTACCAGACCCTTGACGGCTGTAACCTGCAAACCATTTTTTGCGTCTGTCAGGCCTGCTGTGGTCTATGGTGATATGCTGGACTTGTACCCCACCAGCTCTTCTACTACATGTAAGATACGTTTCGAATTGGGTGACTTGCAATACTCTCGGAGATGGCACTCGACCGCCTCTGGAGATGGCACTCGACCGCCTCTGGAGATGGCACTCAACCGCCTCTGGAGATGGCACTCAACCGCTCTGGACAGGACGCGTCCACGTCCACGTCCACGTCCACAACGGGTCGACGTGATCTGGCGGTGAGGCTATCCGATAAGTCGATGCTCACGGGGGACGAAATGCGCCGATAGGATGCTTGCCGCATGTCACCGAGTTACGAGGAGAATTTGTGCGCCAACGGCCTTCCACTCAAGCAGGGACAAGGCGAATTCTGACTGGTCGCTAATCAAAGGCCTGGTCCATGCTGCATGGCTGTGGGGGCCTGTCATTTCCCGTAGCAGCGCAGACCATCAGAGTTCGTCTTGTCGATGAACAACACCATACCCCGCTATCGTGAAAACCCCAGATAGTGTAACGAGACATCGGCTTATCCGCCGGATCAATTGCATTTGATACTACTGTGTACCGCAGTGCTCTGGACATCCGGAACTCGATACCGCGACAGATTCTGATTCTCCAGACCAGATTGAAATGCATCACTGTTGGACAAACATGAATCAATCCTCGTCAATATTAAATCCCCTCGTCACGCGATCGCGCAATCAACTGCGAAGCCCATCATCGGCAGGTTTGCTCCGTTAGTCCTAAAAACAGTCACAACACCGTGGACCAGCACGAGGCTGTGTATGATCGACCTCGCTTGTTTCCGCCTCATGAACGCGTGCCGAATCGTGCGGAACCCTGGGCGGCCATCTTCGGGACCGTCTGAAACTCAAAGATTCTTGGCGGTATTTAAACGTAACATACATGCGATACAGCCGGAAGACAGTGCGCAGACAGTGCGCGGCGTACGGCGTTTTACCGTTAGTAGGGCGCCCTAATAAACTAAATTAGTCTTATCTCTATAGTATCGCCGAGGGGTCTTAACTTACCTTCGTACCTTCGTACCTTTATACTCTATACTAATATCTCTATATATACCACTTTTTGGTATTATATAATTTATCTAATCTTATATAGTTTATCTAATCTTACTATTACTAATCTTAAGGAACCTTAATACCATCTAGTAAACTTATACTACCGAGTAGACGTAATACTTCCTTATTAGCCTTATCTAGGAGACGCTCTCTCTCTTTAAAGCTATCCTACTTATAATAAACCTCCGCCGCGGTACCGAGTTCATCCAAATCGTTATCGTCTAGTAGTAGTTCGTTGTTAATACCATTATTACCGCTAGCGATTTCAGCTTTAAGGGCTTTAAATTACGCGTTAAATTTATCGAAATCTATTGATAAATTATCTAAATCTATCGATAAATCATCGAGATCTAAGGCTTTAGCGGCTTTAGAGGCTTTAGAGGCTTTAGTAGCTTTAATCGGTACGATTAAGGCGGGTAGGCGACTACTAGAATCGAGATATTATATAGTAAGTTAAATACCCTTACCGCGACGGCTAACTTGAGCGAAAATAGGGCGTAATTAGCGATTAAGGAGAGCAACGTAATCTTATAGTTACGTAAGGTACTATTCTACGATATAAATTAGTAAGTTACCCTCTAAAATACCCCCTAAAACGCGTGCGACCGTACTAATAGGGAAGTCTCTAACTACTTACTCCTTATAGTTAAACTAATTAGTCCTTAAAGCCTCCTAAACCTTACGTACTTATAGCGATAACTAACTAATTCTCTATTTACTCTCTAAAGCCTTATTATCCTTCGCTATTACGGGTATAAATACCCGTATATCTATCTTATAAACCTTAAGCCTAGCCTCCTCGTACTTATACTTCTAGTATTACTAATCCGCTACCTAAATAAAGTCCTTATAGGGTAAATAGCGATACTAAATATACCTATAAGGGACTTAATACTACTAAAAGAAGAGATAGTTATAATCCTAAGGAGAGTAGGCTCTATTAGTAATAACCTAGTTCTAAATATACTTATACGCGTAAGTCAACTTAACGGCGATAAGCTTTTATAGGATAAGGGGGAAGGTCTTAAGGTAAGGGTATCGCTAGGCTTCGCTTAACTACCGCCTAAAGTTAGTAGGTTAACCCTTTAAAAAGATTACGATAAGAGATACTTACCTACTTTAGTATCGTCGATTATTTAGCCTTCTACGTACGCTTCTCCTACTTACTATCTACGTTAATAATAGTTATAATAAGGCCTTTTAGTAACGAGAACGCTCTTATAAGTAAAGGTATTAATAAACTCTTCTTAAGCGAGCGATAGTAGGCTTTAATAGCGTTTATAGTCGTAATTTAAAGCAAAATCAGTATATTTATACGTAGATAATTAGCCTATCGCTAACGTATAACGTACTAATAGCGCTATATATATACTACTAGATTAGTCTTTATATACGTCGTAATACTAAGATCCTTATCCGCCTTTTACGCTTTTAGCCGTAAAGGAGTAAGCGCTTTTAGGCCTAAAGGGCTAGGAATATATATACGAGGTACCGGCTTAGGATTATTTAGCTCTCTAGCCCTATTCTCTATAGTATTAGTAATACCTAGTAAGTATACTTACTACTCCCTATAAGCCTTTATAGTATTTACCCTCTCCTATAGTACTTTATAGCTCGGATTTCGTTATAGCATTATAACGTACGCGCGGCGGAGGTACTTACTAAGACTATCTAGATAGCCCGGTTTGGTTTTATAAGCGTATAGGGCTGCTCGAAGGTATTTAAGTATATAAGGGTCTTTAATACGGCGGTAGAGGGTTCTTTCTAAGTATATACGGTAGAGGAAGTAGTTAACGGCTATTTCTCCTATCTTAACGCCCTAGAAGGCTTTTTTAATAGTAAGAGACTTGGTAGTAGAGTCGTTAGTAATAAAGTAACGAGGTTCCTACTATAGAGAGCCTCTAGGTACTATAGATAGTTAGAATATAGTATAGTTATATAGTTATAGTAGTAGTAAAAGGGTATCTCGTCGTAATCTAGTAATCTAATATTTTAAAATTATTATACGTTTACGTTCCCTCTAATTCAAAGTTATAATCTATATACTAGTAGTAACTTTTAGGCCTTTTTAGTATGATTTAGCCGATTAAGGCTAGTTATATATAGATTATAACCTTGCTTTAGATTGGTTTAGATTAGTAACGCGGATAAGTACGTAGTACGTATACTTTTTAAAATAGTAACCATCTAATATAAAGTTATAACCTATATACTAGTAGTATCTTTTAGCCCTTTTTAGTATAATTTAGCTAATTAAAGCTAGTTATATATAGATCGCAACCTTACTTTAGATTAATAACGTAGATAAGCACGTATTACGTATACTTTAAACTTATAACTCTCTACTAGCTGCCGATAATAATTCAACTACTATATATCTTTTATCTTATAATACTATTTTTTAAGTATTATTAACGCTAAAGCGATTAAATTACTACTCTTACTATTAGATACGATATACGTAACTAGCTAGAACTTGCCCTAGCTATCTCTAACTATTAGAGTAAAAAGATACTACCCTAAGTAGTTCGTTTTATACGTCGAGTCTATTAAAACTAATCTTCTATATATACGTAGGATCTTAAGCCTTAAGGCTATTATAAATACTATACTATACGCTTTAGTATAATTATCTATAGTAGCTCTCTTACTAGCTAGCTAGTTAGCTTTAATCTAAAACGCGTACTACCCTCGAGCCTCTAACTCCTCTATATAACTATTAACTTGGTTATCCTAGGGATTATCGTAATAATCTATACGTAAGTCGGTATTTATTTTAATACCCTAGCTATAATTTGAAATACGGTAGTAGTTAAGGTAAGTACTACTAGTATTACTAAGTTAGTTATCGCTAAAGCGCCTAAGTTTAACTAAATTAGTAGCTTACCCCCCCCCTAATAATATTACGACGAGGACTTAACTTACCTAGTACCTTTTAATACTATTAGCGTCGCTACCGCGCTAAGGCCTTACGATAGAAGATTACGATACTTTTTAATAATTATATTATTACTATACTTTATATCTAAGTAGTTTAGATCGTATAAGTAAGGCTCTCTATACTATACTATCTCTATTATTCTATCGCGCGACTTTACCAGCTTCATCTTATACTTATAGGTAGCCCTAATTAAGACGACTTTAGCCGCCGTAGTAGTAGTAGTAGTACTAGTAGTTACTTTCGTAGCCTTACGGCCGAAAGAATATACGTAATATCGTATACGTATACCTTTTTTTATTGCTTTACTCTACGATCTATATACGTACTATACGTTACTAATATAAGGGAAGTATTTAGCGAAGTTATTATTATTAGAGAAGACGTATTTAGCCTCAAATATACGCTAACGTATTCTTTTAAGATACGGAGGATTTTTAAGTATAGGATTAACGCTATCGAGTACTAGTATATTATATTTATCTATATAGTTCTTCTAATACTTTTTATAGATAGTATCGTCTCTATCGGGATCGGTACTATTAACGGCTCGTTTTTTAGATATTATAGTAGTTTAAAAAGGTATATTATTAGTAGATTAAATCTAGATTAAAACTTAATACTAAACTAACTTATATATAGATAATTAGTAGTAGTATTTAGTAGTATTTAGTATATATATAGGAAAAAAAAGATAAAGTTCGACGAGTAATAGGAAGTATAGACGGCCTTAACCCTATCGCCCGTAGTAGGCCTACCAAATGGTGACGTGGTACCGTCTATGCTTCCCGCCGTGCGTCGTGCACTAGCTGCCGGTATTTCAGGTATGTTACGTTCAATACCGCCAAGAATCTTTGAGTTTCAGACGGTCCCCCATCTTCGCAATTCATGATTATTGGGCTTGACCGACAGACGTCAATTCGCCTGGGCAACGTTGTTGAAGGTGGAAAGTGGAAACAACGGGATCGGGCTCAAGTGTCAACGGCTTGCAGTCGTCCTCAGCCTGATTCACGTTTTGCTGTCCATGGTGTGACCATGGCGTGGCCAGGACAGATGGCGGGCTTGGACATTACTACGCCATGCACAATGCACAATGCACATCCTCCTCTCTTTGTTGAATACATCCTCCTCTCTTTGTTGAATTGTTCCTTCGCGTTGCCGCTATCTTCATATCAGATCTCTAGCGTCTGTAAGATATCTCAACTGTCTGCGTCCTAGCCTCGACAGTGAGTGCGCAGTTGGTCACACCGACGCCCGCCGAGAGAAACTAAAAAACCGTTGGTGTCTACTTCTATGATCCAAACAATCAATCGGAAGGACTCTCCGCACTCCCAGATTCGGATATTATCGGGTGCTACGCTGGCGACTTTACGGAGGCTGCCCGGCGCATGGTGGACCCTGGACAGTACTACAGTAGTGCCAGATCTGGGGTTGGGATTCACTCGATCTTTGTACGGCATTATTAGCTATCGTGAATTTCCCCCCACATGTTGCCAAGTCGGCCTTGAGCTTGATACTCAGCAGGGGAGTAGAGAGTTCTGCCATTTTCTCATCACTTTGAAGAAATCACACAGACAGTATATCGCCATCTTCTCCGTTCGGTCTTGCAACAGCTCGCTGATCAGAGCTTCGGTAAGTCGCCAAAAATGGTCGAACTGACCTCGAGACGGATGTGGTTCGCGTCAGTCAACCCATCGAACCTTGCATGCGGTAGAAAAGCCGGTCCGAGCATCCTTTCTCTCTCTCCTCATTGTTATTCACCCTGGCTGACGCTGTACTGGCATCTCTAAACCTAACCCATATTCCATCGCGGACATCCTAACAACCATCCCAACAGCACAGACATTCCTTGCAAGACTAAATCCTTCTGGAATAATGATCGTAAGTTTTCTGTCGAAACCCTCTCCTCGGAGCTACGACGTGGTGTCACCCTCACAAGGGTGCTTCCGAAAACGTGCTTTATCTCGACCTTTTCCATCCGCAACCTCCAGGCTCCAGCTTGACCTTGGCCTCAGGTCCACACCGCCTGACCCAAAACATGCCATTACAATACATGGATTACGTTGTTATTCACTGCATTCCAGTGAGGCTCCAGGCCGGGAATAAAACCTTTCTTTCAAAAGGCGCCTCGCGGCACTGATGCTAGACTCCGTTCTTTGTTCTCGCGACCTCAGCGGTGAAGAGGCGTGATGAGAAGCTTGAACTCTTGGACGTGATTAGTTGACATTAACACAACAGATATCGGAAAATATCCTGCAGACTGTATGAAGGAATAGGAGATTTCTCGACCGCCTGGAAAATTCATCCGCTTCTTCCTGGTTCAGCCTGTTCCGCTGCAAGAGCGTGGAGCTGAAAGGGGAATCGTGGGGCAAGATTTTCAGATTCTCAAGCTTAGATGCGGCGAGTTGAGAGGAAATCGTCTCTCTCACTAAAAGAATTAGTAGGATCCTTGGATTCTGGACTGCCACTTGCAAAAGTAGCGGGAAAGCGGTCACTTTGAAGCCGTGTATGTTCATACCAAGCAAGATGCTGGCGAACAAATTGCCTCTCGGCCGAGACTTTTGGTACATTTTTGCTGCATCTACAGCTTGCTTTCGAGCTTTGCTACCCACGAGATCTCATAAAATCTCATTTTAACAACACCAAAGCAAGTCTTGGCTACATAGCCCTACGCGCAATCAGCCCCATTTGGGAAGTGGCGGTGGTTTCTCACCGATCAGGTAAACCCATCTCTTGTATTAGCCAATACCAATTTCCAGAGTCTCTTCTCTCACAAGAGAAAATCATCCAAGGAATCATCTTCAGCGGCTTAGCCGTTACCTATCATAACAATCCCTTGGCTTAATTTACCTTGTTGGTCATACTATCAGTCATCAGAACACACATACCCACAGTTATTCTCGAATTCACTGAGCTTTGCAGGTTAAGGATGCATATTCAGCAATATGCGTATTCGTATGCCGAGACGCAGATGATTCAATGGAGGACTAATCACAAAATACCTGTACAAAGCCTTATATGCCCGAAACATCAAACCGCTCTGATACATATTTTCTTTTCAAAGTAAAACTATATACCAAAATAGACCAACACCAACATATGACCATCTCAACATCAACCCAACTCGACTCCCTCAAATCCTCCCAACCCCATCAGATCCTCGCTATCTCCACGCTCAAACATTCACAAATTCAGAGAATCAAAAATCTCTCTTTCCTAAAACTGGAAGCTGCTATCCCCAGAACCCCTGCTTACTCACCCCATCTCATCACCATACCTATTTAGATGAATAACCCATACCATTCAATATATGCATCAACAACACAACAGCGTAACAGTCAACAAAGTAGATTTCACCACCACTTCTCCCCGCGTGAAAAGCAGGGGGGGAAACTGTAGTCAATCTTGAAAGCATGCGCCAAAAAAATTAGAAAAATCTTAATTAATTTCCCTCCTTCGTTTGAACAGATACAGCTTCTCATCAAATCTTCATGTTTTTTTTGTTCGATTTCATTTCTTCCCAAGAAAATATCGTCATATAGGTAAACACTCAAGTCAAGACGGTCATACAAGATCGTGGATGTTCTTCCAAGACCTTCGTCAGACAGGAAAGAAAGCAAAAAGGCATTGTAGGTAGGTACCACATCAATTTCATGTACACATCTCGCGAACATTTCTCTACATCCATCACGCCTCGCTAACCCTTTCAAAGCCTCGACTCCGTACTACACGCCCCCAAAGTCAGCATCATACCACAACCCCAACACAGTCTGAATGACATACTAATCTATCAAAAACTTGCTTTCCAACTCCCCAAAATGCTCGAAAAAGCTATGGAACAAATTCACTGCATATTCCACGTCATGCGTCCCGCCCGTCTCACGAATACTGTGCATACTCAACTGCGGATTTCCCAGATCGAGCGTCCGCGCTCCTAACGCTGCACTCAACATCGGACCAATCGTTGAACCACAGGACGAATCATTTCGCACAACAAAAAGCTGAAGTGGGACGCCTGTTGATGATTTCGCTGCCGCACCGGCTGGGTATGAACCAGCTCTCGCACGGCGTGCGCATTCCTGGAGGAGTACGATGCCCGGGGAGTTCGTTGCGTAGCGTGCGTTTGCGTTGATCTTGATGACGGTGCCTTTGTTCATTTCTGGTCGATGACTTGCCTCATACTTGCCTGGGTAATTCGGATGGACTGAGTGAGCCATATCTGCCGAGATGAGGAAGGATTTCGACAACGTTTGCTCGTAAGCTGTGCTTCCTTCTTCGCCCAAATTTTCGTATGACGAGTCTGAGTCCGTGGTTGAGCTTGGTTGAAAGACGCTAAGACGGCGGATCACTACCGGAAGCATGTTTGAGTCTGCGCCTTGAGCAGTCCGGGAGCCGATTTCTTCGTGGTCGAACAGGGCGATTAGGCGAATTGTTGGATCATTTTTTAGTGCGGAGGGAGAGGCGAGGGATTCAATGAGGGATTGCGTTGCGCAGTATGTCATTCCGAGATTATCTAGACGAGCGGAGTAGATGAATTCGTCGTTGAGGCCACCTAATGCTGCTTTTTGGGTGTCGTAGAGGACGATTTCGAAATCTTGGATCTCCGATGGCGCGCATTTCGCCTCTTTCGCAAGAATCTCGACAATATATGGGTGATGGCGTTCTGTGACGAGTTTCATGGGCTCGTACGAGGTGGTTGCCTCCTCATTGATCGCAGTCTCTGCCAATTTCTCAGCTGCTTGATCCGCCTCGGTCTTTCCGGTTCGGTTCAACTCTGCTGCAACAAGACCCGCGATGGGGAACATCTGTGTCTCCTTGTTCGGCTGGAAGTTGTCCTGTCTTTCCAAGTGAATGGCGAGAGTTGGGATTCTCAAAATTGGCCGTTCTACCTTGACGAGTCTGCTCTCAAAATTACCGTCCTCCGTCTTGACAATCACGCGTCCTGCCAAAGAAAGATCGCGATCGAACCATGTATGCCATAGCCCACCTCCATATGCCTCAACACCAACTTGTATGAAGCCGTCATTTTGTCTCTTTGAGACGGGTTTGATGCGGAAGGTGCAAGAATCGGTATGAGCGCCAATCATGGCAAGAGGGTTTCCAGACTTCCATTTCTCTCCAATTGCAAAGGCGACGAGGGTGGAACCATTTCGGGTAAGATAGTACTTGCCGCCTGGTTGGAGGGTTGACGACCACGGGTCGCGTTCCTGAGCGAAATCAGAATCATCATCAACTGGCTAGAGAGGATGCAAACCTTGATATGCTTGAATCCTGCTTTTTCGAGCTTCTCTTTGGCGGAGTGAACAGCATGGAAGGGTGTTGGAGAAGCATCGACGAAGGTCAGGAAATCTTGGGCAGCTTGGACGGAGGCCATGGTTCTCTTTGGGTTATACAGAAAACTTGTTTGAACTGAGCTATATCTGAGTATCTTGTTGCTGCTGAAAATCAAACGAAGCGACATGTAAGATAGGGAGTATTGTGTTTGTGAAGGCTGGGGGTGATCGAAAGCTTAATCCCGATACGATAGCTAAGCGAGAGTGGTCCTTGGAACAAACTATCAGGGTCCAATCGGAGATACTCCGAGACACCTTTGGAGGACAGGCGGACAATTATCTCAATCCTGTTTTGGGATCTATGGCAATGTCTCTGGGTTCATGCATTGTCCCAAAGCGGCCAGTGTCATGGTGCTGATGGCGGTAATTCCACGTCGATTTCGAAACTAACCTCCGAGGAGGAAAGTGATAGGATGACCTCTATCTATGAAGCAGTCTCCTCATTCTACGGGCCGCCGAATGCCTTATCTATCTGGAATGTTCACTAGACGTTTCTAGCCTCGTTGACCCTTATAGAAGCGCAGCGTATAACGATACCACAGTAGATCAGCCTGTTTTGGATTGCTATTGTGGAATGGATTGTGAATGCGGAGAATGAATAAGCATTGTCAAGTCCGTACTGGTATATGTGCAATGACTACTCAATAGCCTTCCCTATAACATTATGCAGGTGGTAGACTCTTGCACGACTAATATCGACGTCTCCTCTCGCTCACCCAGACCAACCCCAACCCCAACCCCAGCCCCAGACAGTCCTTAGCGCACACCCAGATCCCTGAGCAAAGCCGTGGGTTCGAATCATCCATTGATAGCCAATCATCAGGAACCTCGCGCGTTGTGCTGCGATCAAAACAATCTCGAGGCAGCTCCAGCTTGTGGACGTGACGGAAATCAACAAAACCAGGCTCTTTCAATCCTCCGCTTGCTCCTCTCCGTCTCCGACAGCCTCAATTCTCTCGGTATTCAGTCGTTGACGACCATACTCATACTGTGGTTGACGATTATACTCACTATACTGTCGTTGTCGTTTCCCTGTCTGCAGGTAACAGCCATTAATCTCCCGACCCCGACCCAACCAACGGCCATTCTTGGCATCCACTCTAGACGACAGCTCCAGATCTCCATCCCATATTACCACCAGCCCCCACAAGCCCTGCCTATACCCAGAGCAACAGCAACAACAACCACACCAATCGTTTATCTCTGCCGCTACCCTACGTCGCTGTTGAATTGAAATCCGGGTTTCTCACTTTTACAACATCCATCGCTCCCCAGCCAACAACTTCTTCCAGGGGCGTCAACAACCCTTTGCGACAACACAATCCCATATTGTTCCAAAACAACAATATCACAACTCTCGTCCCAACCCCCACATAAACAATAGCGCATTCGCTTAGCCATTGTTCGAAAACATCTCACCATCGATAATCGTCCACGCCGACATCTATCTATAGGCCCATCCCGCCGCGGGATATCACATCTGCCTCTGTCAACAAACATTCGACAAGCAACATGTCGCAACTTGATTCCAATCCAGCCCAGACTAGTCCCAGCGATCTAAGAACGCCTACACTCATTTCACCTCCAGAATCAAGGACCCCTCCTACGGACATGCGCCCACGGCATGCAGACCCAGCGCGTAGCGCAACTACACATCCGATCGACGCTTCAGCGTTGAGTCGCGCACTGGAGAATTTCGAGCAGACTGGAAGACAACGAGAAAGGACACCTGAGGCAAGTCCAAGACGGAACAAGCGACAACGAGTTGTTGGCGATAGGTGAGTTTGTGGCTGTGGTGAGCTTGATGACCGGAGATACTGACGTGAGGGTCAGATTCATTCCCAACCGGACAACTGAAGATCCCTCTGTGAGATATCAGGTGTTACAAGACGGAAGCACCCCAGCAACCAGATCGAAGCGGGCGTCGAACGGCGAACGTGATTTCCAGAAGAGTAGGCAATCTTTGGTACCCTTAGTGACTTGACTCTAATGACCAAATAGACAACCTTGCGGATCGAACTTTCTCATCATTACTGCGAGCTGAGATGTTTGATACGTCAATACCGCAGGCATCACACGATAGCAGCAGGGCACAAACCCCACCTGCGACTTCATCTCTCTTTCCAGGTCCTGCCATGACCCCCTCCACGCCTCACAAGAACCTCTTTACATTTTCAACGCCACATCGAAACTCCCTCTCCACGCCGAATCGAACGCCTTCCAGCAGACGGATAAACATGAATCCGAACTCAGAAATGTATAGCTTATCGCCTGTCAAACTCAGCTCCCAGAAAATGCTACTGAGCCCGCGAAAAACACCTCGCACTGTCAGCAAAGTTCCATATAAAGTGCTGGATGCACCGGATCTGGCCGATGATTTTTACCTCAATCTCGTGGATTGGGGAAGTCAGAATATACTGGGGGTGGGTCTGGGATCGTGTGTATACATGTGGAATTCAACATCAGGTCGAGTCACCAAACTTTGCGATTTGACGGACGATACAGTCACAAGTGTCAACTGGATCCAACGAGGGTCTCATATCGCGATCGGCACAGGCAAGGGAATGGTTCAAATCTGGGACGCAACATGTCAGCGCAGGTTACGGACAATGACTGGACACACCGCTAGAGTAGGAGCTTTGGCGTGGAACGAGCATATCCTGACCTCAGGGTCACGCGATCGACATATTTACCATCGTGATGTGCGAGCACCTGATCAATGGCTGCGGAAATTGACTGGTCACAAGCAGGAGGTGTGCGGCTTGAAATGGAACACCGAGGATGGTCAATTGGCTTCAGGTGGCAACGATAACAAGCTCATGATCTGGGACAACCTGAATTCAGAACCGACGTACAAGTGGGCAGAACACTCAGCAGCTGTCAAGGCAATTGCGTGGAGTCCTCACCAAAGAGGCCTTTTGGCTAGCGGGGGTGGTACCGCAGACCGAACCATCAAATTCTGGAACACCCAAATCTCAGCAAATGGACCGTCATCGATAGCGGCGGCAGCGGCATTCTCAGACGAACCTGCTTCGCCTACAGCGCCGGCCAACCTCATAAGCAGTCTCGACACCGGATCGCAAGTTTGCAATCTCGCCTGGAGCAAGAACAGCAACGAAATCGTGTCGACGCATGGATATTCGCAAAACCAGATTGTTGTCTGGAAGTATCCGAAGATGGAGCAAGTTGTGAGTCTCACGGGGCATACCTATCGTGTGCTTTATCTCGCGATGAGTCCAGACGGCCAGGTAATTGTGACGGGTGCTGGCGATGAGACGCTGAGGTTCTGGAATGCATTCAAGAAAAAGGAAAAGGTGACCGGTTTGGGCGCAGTAGAGAATTGGGGCGTCATTAGGTGATGATCTTGCCTTTTCTTCATTTCTTGAACATACTAATTTGCTGTTTGTTTGCTATTGAGCGTTGGAGCATTCACGAATGGTGTCGAGGGTTAGGTTCCGGTTTCTTTCATTGTACGTACTTACGACTTGAATTGTTGCATGCATGGCGCTGGTTGGGACTATCGGGTATCATGGTCACTGTCAGCAGTTGTTTGACTTGATCTCAAAATCGGTTTTGGATGTAGGCTGGGGTGACGAGGAACGTCGGGGATGGACTTTCGCTAGTAGTTGTGTCAATATTGTGTATAGCAAGCAAGAGCTTGGGGATCCATCATGGTTCTATCCTTATACAACGCGGTCTACTCCAACGATTGGGTGACATTGTCCATTGATCGGTGCACCGTGATGTCAGTCACTTCATCAATCATCTCGACTCTGTTCTCATCACCTCTTCTACTCTACTCAAGCCGGCACCTCGGCAACAGATTCACTGAAGGATTCTCCCTTCTCCACCACCTCACCTCCAGCTCTTTCATTATCCCTCTCCAAAGATACCGCATCGTTCAAACTCTTACTCCCGCTCTTTTTCACACCAGCCTCAGATCCATCCTTTATGTTCCCTCTCCTCCCTTACCCAATCAACGGGTAAATTGGGAAATTATAACAATCCATCTCCCTCGAATTCTGGACTGAATACCCGTCTCTTGGATCAAGTTATCTATAACGCAATGAAAATAAAGCTAGGGATTTTGAGATATTTAAATTTTATATATGGACTTGAATATGAAGAAGAGGATTGTCGATGGGGGAGATTATAGGGGAAATTCGGACGCGTGAAAGAGGATAGAAGAAGTTCAATCTTGGAAGGAAAAGATTTCTTCGTATGGTTATTGTGATGGGAGCATATAAACTTGTATGAATTGGCGCTGGGGAGGCGAGCGTATTCAATCGACAATGGGTCTGGAAAAGAGTAAGATTTCTCCTGGCGATCAGTTTCGCAGTGAGCCAGACAATTGATCAAAATTGGAAACTGATTTCGACGAAGAGATGAGAGAGAACATGAAGCTTGTGGAAGGACACATAAAGCATGTGACAAATTCATGCAAGTATTTTGGATCATGAGGGATACATGATTTGCACTTTCAAACGCTCAAAATCGAAACAGATCATTAACCCAGGGGACACTAACGCCTCTCCCTACCTATCCTTCTCAATTCCCATTTCCGACTCTCCTCTCTTCGGACCCAGACAAACCAGAGACTGCTTAACCAGCAGATTCCCACGCCAACCCATGCATGGACTGGTAACCTGAATCGCTCCAGAACCACCATTTGCCATGCCGCTCTCGGTACACCCACGAACGCGCCTGTAAGCGGTGAGGTAGCTCGTACAAATGCCAGGGTAGTCGAGAACACAGCGAAGGATGCCAGCCCACCGAGGAGAGAGAGAAACCAAAACCAGGGGACGTCTAGGAAATAGCAGTTCCTCAGTATATCTTGTAACTCTCCACTTAAAACGAGCAGGGGAGACAGAATCAGGAGTGAGAGCATGGATGTATAATGCAACAACTGCCAATATGCCCTCGTTCCCTCTTTCGTCCCCGAGCCTGGTGTCTGCACTCCCCTACCCGCATTCTGGCTTGCCGGCTCGTAGGAGCTCAAGATATCGGAGTGTGGCACTTGGCGCGTTGTGAGTTGTGTATGGGTGCGGTGTAAGAGGATGGGATAGAGGGAGACGAAGAGGGTGGAGAAGACGCCGGCGACGATAGGTTCCCAGATCAGACGCTCGGAGCGGCGGATGGATGCTGTCATGAGCATAAGGACCGCAACGAGAGTGGAGCTGAGTGTTGAGATGGAGTGGTTTGTTCGGGTGAGGAGGGAGGTTAGGAGCAAGCTTGTTGGGATCATTGGCGTGCGGGAGAGGGTGTAGAGAGACAATGGGGCGTATCTGGGCGGAGTATTAGTTCGCATGAATGAGGTGGGAGTTTGAGGGATTCATACGCGTAGGATATGTTGCTCAGTACAACTTTGCCGACATAGACGAGTGCTAGGGGGAGTACGCTCCATGCAGTCTTTCTATCAAAGTCCAATAGCCCGCCTCCAGCTATTCCCCCTGATTTATCAAAAATCCATGTTACAAGTCGGAAAGGATGAAATCTTCGTCTTCTATGTTCACTTGGTCGTGAAGATATATTTGGATATGCGGGTGCTACCAGAGCTGAGAAGCCCACCCTTTTAAGGGGAGTTGCCAGGCCTCTTGTGATACTTGCGGCGAGCAAGAGGAAGCCATGCGTAAAGGAGAGCTGTATGAATGTCGCAGCAAGGGGATAGGGGAACTTGTATGTGCCGGCTGTACAAAGTGTCAGCATTTATCTCTGTAGAAAAGGCGGGCCATCTCTTACTCCAGAGAATGAATCGATTCATCAATGTCAAAGTGAAGCCGACACCGACGTTCCAGATAACCAACAGACACACCCAGACCTGCCATCCCAACCAAGTGCCAAAGAGGAATTCTCCTAGACTCCCGCTATTCGTGATAATCCTCCACCAGTTCTTCCTCAGCTCATCCACATCATCCTCTCCATCGGCAACCAGCGGTCTTAACGACAAAGGCACAGCTTCATCCTCATCTTCGCTCGTTGTAGCACTTCTCGTTCGCGTTTTATAAGGCGAGGGAGACGGTGTCCTCGAGTAGTCTATCAATGGTATTCCGCCAGCATGGTCCAAGTCTCCAGACGAGTCGCGTGAATGCCATGGCCGCAGAGGGGCCATATATTGGGTGGTTGCTGGTCCTGGAGGCGAGTTGTCTGTGTCATTCGGATCTGCATAATTTTGCTGGGGGCTTAAGGGAGCTTTGTTCGAAGGATCAAGGTTGGACAGGTAATGCAAGGCCGGCTTGAAGATGTTGTTGGAAGCGAGTATTCGACCGGGAAAACTCATTGTGTGGGTGTCGGTGAGGAGGGGGAGAGCATTGCTGTCTATAATGATTTACCCGCGGCAGCTGTATGGGGGAATTGCTTCTGTCTTGGCTCGTAAGAGTTCCAAAGGGAGGAGGCCTCGCGTTCCCGAATGATATCCAGGGTCTCGTCCCGGCTCCATACTAGAATACGTATACCCGCTTTGAGACTCCATTTCCTGTCTCAACATACTCTATCCAATCCAACACTCGATTCATGATTATAAGAAACACAATAGAAGTTACCGACTCAATCCTGGACAAGAAGGATGAACTTGACTTTACGGATAGAAACGTTTGCCTCTCTCCTTGGCTCTGTTCGTTCTCTCTTCATCCTCAGATACTGTTAATTCTACTCGCCCTTATACAAACAGATACCTATATGCGTCGGTATCCAGTACTCTTCTTATCCATACCACAAACCCCCCCAGACAAAACCTTGCTTGATCTATACCGCCTGCCTCCAGCATTTCTGCACCTTGATGAATAAAGCTTACACGCGCCGGCCCACATCCCGCAAAAGTACCTTGGACGACATAATTGGTCCTCTCCCCTGCCCTCCCAGTGGGCAATACACAATGCGACAGCACAATCTCTCTCGCGATAAGGGACATGGTGAAAATAAAGCCGTCAGGTCAGGGTGAAAAAGGGCGATGAGAGGACATGTCTGCGAACGCCCTCGACATGACTGGTCACATAGCAATGGAAGCGATTGCCGGGAGCGGACAAAGTCGCTAAGAAGTCCTCGATGAGCTCATCGATTTCAGGTTTTTGAACGACTGGTTTCTGTGGAGTGTACTTGTCGGTACAAGCACGTTTTGGGAATGGTCGTTGTACGGAAGGGTATGTTGTCTGCCGGCTAAAGCCGTTGTGTTGCAGAACCATGATTTCACATAATTTTGACTAAGCCTTGGGTGGCCGTGATGCGGCATATAGAAGCTGGTAGTAGACCCATTGAAAAGAACGGAACGCTACCACTTTCCTGTCTCTGATTATTGTAATAGGATGGCTCCCGGAATGATGGCTAGTGAGGCTCGACAGGTGTGTATACCATCGGCTTCACCACCATTTCCTCAATCGTGAGAAAACTAATACAAAAAAGCCTCAAGACGAATGGCTGCTCGAACAGGGGTTTTCAGCCAACATCCCCATTCTAGATCTCGGCTCCCAATCTAAAGAATCATCGAATCCCCCGAAGGACACCAAAACAACCGGCACGTTCGAACCAGATTACCCCCACGACACCGACGGCACCTCTGAAGACCGCGCCATCATCTTCGCCGAGGAGCGACCAGGCTGGGAAGGTTACATAGAATGGGAAGATTATCCCGAGAAGAAAGCCAAAGCGGCTGCAATCCTAGAAAGTAGAGTTTTTCCGCCCCCACCCGAGTTTCAATATGGAAATTTGCCCACGACGAATCCGGTGTTGGAGGGTGTGAGGTGGAAGATGTGGCACAAGGCTGTTGGGGGCCCTTTGACAAGCGTTCCGGAGGAGAGTTGGTTGAGGGTTGTGCAGGAGAAGCATGCGGATATGTTGCACCTCCTTGAATTTCCGTATAACGGTGAACCTCCGAAGGTAAAGCTTTCGAAACTGTGCGGTCGGTTGAGTACTGACACTCGTAGCGTCTTGTGACAGCAAAATCGATCACGCCCAATCCACTTCATTTCGTTCGCAACCATGGTGGTATTCCTAATATCGAGCCCGAAGCGTTCGAGCTGAGACTTGATGGTCTTGTCAAGAATCCAATGAAGCTTTCGTTAGCAGACCTGCAGGATGAGAGCTTATTCCCACGACAGTCGACTCTCGTAACGATCCAATGCAGCGGGACTAGACGCATTGAACAGATTAATGAGTATCCTGGTGAAGGTGACGAGATGATCAACGCGCCTTGGGCCGAAGGAGCCATCGGAACTGCCAAATGGACTGGCGTGAGCTTGAAGAAGGTCATCAAGCATTGTGGAGGCTTGATTGATGGCGGAAAGCATGTGGAGTTGTACGGCGCTGACACCTACTTCAAGCAGGTAAGCACATTTATTGGCCCAATGATTTTACTGGTGTTGACTTGAAGACGTAGAATAAAGCGATGAACTATGTGGTCAGTGTGCCATACTCCAAGGTAAAGATTAATGAGGTCCTCCTAGCCTGGGAGATGAACGGTGAGCCACTTCCAAAGATCCATGGAGCTCCGTTGAGAGCAGTGGTGTATGGCTACATCGGAGCACGGTCAGTGAAATGGCTCTACAGGATCAAAGTAATCGACCAGCCATCACGAGCACCAGTACAGTCCAAAGAGTATCTCTACTTCAACAGCCAGGTTGGAAAACACAACCAAGCGTATTCAATGGGCATCAACATCCAGGAGATGCCAGTCAGTTCCGCCATCATGGAGCCGTGGTCAAAACAGGTCGTCGTCCACGAAGGCAAGATTACTGTGAAAGGGTGGGCGTACTCTGGCGGAGGCCGCTGGCCAGAACGTGTAGAAGTGTCTCCTGATGGCGGATATGTTTGGTATGAGGTACGTAAAAACGCGCTCTCTCTCTCTCTCTCTCAACCCGAAACACCCGCGAACTGACGATATTTCAGGTGCCTTTGGAGAACCTTAGCGAGAAGCACAAATTCTCATGGAGAACTTGGCACATCGATCTCCCTGTCGACCATGAAGGATGGATGGAGTTGACAGTCAGGTGCTGGGACAACTCACTGAACACCCAACCTACCTTCGTACGGTCCGCCTGGAATTGGGGACTACATGTGACAAGTTCATGCCACCGTGTCAAGATGTACAGCGTCAACAAGGCCAAAGAAAAGACACGCCGCCGGTTGCAGGAGTTCGAAGACAGGAGTGAGCCTTTCCTTCCTTTGACTCGGCCAACGGAATTTGCAACTCAAAGCCCCGAAGAGTACGAGGCTTTCTGGAAGTCGCATGCTCCAAGGGATGTGGAAGATTGAGAAAAGAGCGACGTCCTGATCATGTAATGTGTACACAAAGGAATCCCTTTATGAGTGCCGAGCCGTTTCGAAACGTGAATGGTGGTTTCCTGTCAAAAGTGTCAACCGGATCTGCTTCCAGGAAACGTAAACATGGTCCCCCCTGAGAGACGCGTGACATCTGGGACGGCTAAATAGTAGTATACTGCTGAGCCGAAGTCTAGATCCATCGATTGTTTCCAAGTGCCGTGGATTCTGCTGGGGCACAGAACGCAGAGGGGTCCTAATCTCTCTAGCCACGTCCTCAGAGGGGTCCTAACCTCTCTAGCCACGTCCTCAGAGGGGTCCTAACCTCTCTAGCCACGTCCTCAGAGGGGTCCTAACCTCTCTAGCCACGTCCTCAGAGTTCCATCATCACCCACAGCACAGTCGTCGCCAGAGTCAGACGGTGAGACGGTGAGACGGTGAGAAGGACAGTCGGCGGAATAGTTCTAAGAATAATCGGGGCTCTCCATGACTCCGGGGCCTCCCGCCTGTTTCCTTGTTGAGCACAATGAAACAAGATATGTCATCCGTTGATTGCTCGAGTCCGAGTATCTCCAGTGCCGCGCTGGACCGCGACTCGGCGAGTAATTCGGCTTCGGCTTCGGCATCGTTTCCCGCACTCGCTACCACAGCCACAGCCACAGCCACTTGCTCCCGTGCAGCCACAAAAGCCTTCGCCACCGCCGCCACCGCCGCCACCGCCGCCACCGCCGCCACAGCCGCCCCAAATCCCTCCCGCACGCCGGACATCACTTCTCATACCGCAAGAGAGAGACTATCGAATACCTATCTCGTACTCGAGCAGCTAAGCACTTGACAGACTTGACCTTAGGCTAGGTACGCTTGCCAGACAGTGATGACTTGACCTCATCTGGCTGGTACGCTGCTGCAAGTGTGGTCATCGTCTTGGTTCATGTAAGACACCAACTTTCTATCATTCTGTTACTCGACCAAGTTCCTACCGAGGAGGAGTATTCCCCACAGCAGTCCCGTTTTAATTCCCTGCAGTTATTCTCCTGCATCCGGATTGAGCAATGATGTTGCTGAGGCCGCTTCACCCAGGTTGGTAGGCCATGCCATATTCCGCACCATCGATTCATCAACCCGACCACATCAATTTCGCCGAAGAATTCCACGAGACGGAAGCCAGACTCGGGGCTGCCCCTCTTTTGACCGTTTGCCCAGACTGGATTTCTGCATCAATCATGGTCGTTTTCGGCTAGGTGCTCGAGTCGACCATTGATGCGACCTCTAGTTTTATGCACCGCTGCTCTCCATTATTTACCCCAACATGAGCTTGCTTGCCTGAGTACCTCGCCATCATCTTTCTGTAAGCGCCAGAGAGCGTGAAGGAAAACTTCGCATGACAATTCTCCGAGTCGAAGCGCAAGAGTTTTCCATGTGCCGGGCTAATCACAAAAATATCGCAATCTCGTCGCGAATACCGTCGTTTTCCTCAGCTTATGGCTTGAAAATCTGCACATTACACTGATAGCCCGTTTTCAGGTAGCGGAAGGATGTGGCCGCCTTATTCCGCTGTCGAAGATTCTGCAGCCTCTGTATCCTTCCCGGCCCTCGCGGCGTGGTTGTGGTGGAGTGGACGTCTAGCAGAAAGTCTATCCACAGCCTGATTTGCTCTGCCTTGCAGGATACCAAAGATTGAACAGCCTCAATTTGGCCCAGCGACCCTCCGTGTACCTGGGCTGCAGCTCTTCTTAGGGTCCCGTTGGTTTGAGATTTTTTGAGCTTGCCGTGCGGACGAGTCAGCTGTGCTTGCTCCGAACGTTGGTTTACGCAGCATCTACCACGAATCGGGTGAAGACAGTGATGCGAAATTCTACGCCTCGCCCTATCGGCAAGCTGTTTTAGTCCTGCACAGGCAGTTTCGAACGTTCTATTAGCTCTGCCTATCAAAACACCAATCATCGACCTAAGTATCCAGCCGTACCTTCTAGTCACCAACACCCCGCGTGAAGTCCTCATTCTTTTGATATACCCATTTTCTGTTCCGGCCTGTCGGAGATTTCCTTCATCAATCGTTTTGCTTTTTTTTCTTTCTTAATTCTTAATTCATCGTCGTATACCACCAGAACCGCATAATGGCAAACGAAGTGGTCGGACACGGACAGCACAACTACCTTTCGATCGTCGCGATAGCACTTCAAATTATCTCAACAGGCTTCCTCGCAGTAAGGCTGTACTCTCGATTTTCCAGGAAAAGTGGAAAAGCAGGGACAGACGATGCTTTTCTTGTCCTTGGTTGGGTTAGTTACACATCCTCACGGAAAACCTTGCCACAAGCTAATCGAACGATAGCTATTTGGCACAACTCTCACTGTATTCGGGATAATAGGTATGAGACGAAAACATCGTGGCTTCTGGACATCAGACTGACAAGGATAGGATCTCTGTACTGGGGATACAATCGACATATTTTTGATGTACCTGTCAGCGAGTACGCGCATGCTGCCTTTGTCAGTTATATCTTGGTCCTTGTAGTCAACTATTTGCTAATAGATTTCAAGTCTGGTTGGCTGATTGAACTCTTCTTCATTCTTGCCACGTCCCTCAACAAAATATCGGTTCTTCTGCTCTACCTCCGACTGATCAACATTTTCAACAATCGCAATTTACTGTGGGCGATCCGAGCCTGTCTAGCATTCGTGGTCGTGTACATGCTCATCTTCACCATTTTACCTTTGGCAAAATGCACTCCGATCTCTGCCAACTGGGGCATGTATGATCCAACGTACACGAAGTCTTATGCCTGTATCGCCGACACTGTTACCTGGCCTGTAGCCTCTGCTCTTAGCGCTGCGACTGATTTGGCTGCTGTTATCATTCCCTTGGTCATTCTTAGCGGATTGCGCAAACCAATGAAACAGAAGATTGGCTTGTATTCCGTCTTTGCTGTCGGATTTCTGTACGTAACTCCTACGTTCGGTTTCTGAATCAACTTGCTTATCTGATCTGCAGCGTTGTTGGAGCCGGAATAGCAAGGACAATTCTCGTCACCCAGCTGGTCGAAGCAAGAGAGGACTTCACTTGTACGTTCACATTCCTCATGCTTCTGTTGGTCGTTGGACTAATCATAATAAATTATCACAGGGATAGGAGGCCTTACAATATTAGCCTCGTTATTCGAATATCATCTCGCGCTCATCTGCGCCTGCGCACCCTCCCTTCGTCAAATCTTCCTGGAGATAACCCACACGATTACTGCGCGCGCAGCAGATATCGCTGAGAAGCCTCAGACCTTCGAGACTCCCGAGAGTCAAATAGCTTTTGGCTCCCCTTCCTTGAGCGAGATTCACACGTCTGGATTGGGACCGGGATTCGGTGGCCCTCCTCGAGCAATGTCTCCCCTCGTTGCTGTTGCCTATGAGCTCGGCCAGCCTGGCATCCCAATCCATCTCGATCTGACACCACAGAGCCCATTGAGTTTCCCAAGCTCCGTTTGGCGATCTACTACTCCCAACACCATTGATAGGTTAGAGCTACGCAGCTCAGGTCTATCATCGCGATTCACAATCTGGTCCGGTCTTCGAACAACAAGAAACTCTGTTCTCGACCCTGAGTTGGGTCATTCTGTGGCTTCATTGGGATCTTTGAAAGATGAAGTTCCCGATCTTCCGGCCATTTTCAGACCCCTTGCGACTCCAATATTTGCATCGAGTCCAATATCACTGTCGCATGGCTCGACAATCATGCAACCAGACCCGGCAATGGTTCCGGGTTTCGTCGCGTGTAGGAGCTGTGGAAAATATCATGCACATGGTTTCTCACACGCGGATGATACTGCAAGAAATAGTGGGAGCGGAGCTTGGTGGAGGTATTCAAAATCCAAAATGACCTCTTCGCTATGGCAGCGGAGGGAGAGTCAAAGCACCTTCTTCAGGGAGGGGGATGATAGCAGTGAAGGAATTGCAAGTCCGCCTGATTCTCCGTGATCATCGGTGATGATGGCCGATGTGCGGCTGGACCTTTTTATGATTCTGTAATGTAATACTGTAACGATGGATGGCTTGATGAGCCGATGATTTTCAAAAGATGTCAATGGCGTCGAGGTATATGGTGGATGTTCTTCGGCAAAAGCTCGATGGAAGGAGTTGTGTATGCCACCGGCTGGTATGATTATTTCTTTGGCTTTTACCAGCGGCTCTATTCTACCAAAGCTTCTTATACTATTTGAATGACGAACGACTTACAGTCGGAGTTATCTAGTACATCAATTTCAAGATCTCATTCCCCAACCTTGAGACATATAAGGTACAAAGATTCAACTAGTATACGTGAATTTCACGTGTCCTAGTTGCAGCATCGGGTACCAAGTCCTTGCGATTGATCGTATTACCATACAAAAAGTCCATGATAGAACAAAATATCCCAGCACTTGCATTGCTTTGGCCTCGCATGGTGGTATAAACCTTCACTCACGAGAACTTGGTTTTCGAGAACTTTGGTCTCCATCTCATTACAGTAGTGTACCAAGACTTCTCTCCCATCCAAAACCTCAACCTCTACACCATAATGCAGGGCATCACGATACATCCTTTAGCCATCCGCTACTTATGCAATTCCAAATTGCCAGGACGATAGGGATGATCGTGTCTCGATGATGCTCGTTCCTCGATTCCGATGGCCGCGTCATGATCCGCACAAATGGAGACATTTTGCTGGAGACCGATTTCGTACTGGCCCACTGGGAATACTCCTAATGGAGTAGTATATCCGCCAATGACCTGGATAGCTTGGTAATGAAAGCACTATGGAGTAATCATCTTCTTGGGTAGATAGAGCGGTAACTGGTTCGTCCTTATCCTCAACAGCTTGTTTGCAGGAATACTTCTGCGCAACAACCATCCAACACCATGTCCGCAACAACAATGCGAGCCCTCAAAGCGCACGGCGCGAAAACAGCTGCCGTAGACGAAGGCGTCCCAATTCCCTCCCTTCGAACAGATTATATCCTCGTCAAAACCAAGGCCGTGGCCTTGAACCCCACAGATTGGAAACACATCGGCTTCGTCGAAAGCCCATGTACCATCGGCTGTGATTTTGCCGGCACAGTCGAAAAAGTGGGAGACAACATACAAGGACGCTGGAAGCAAGGCGACCGCGTCTTTGGCTTTGTGCATGGTGGGAATACTGGATCCCCTGCAGATGGAACCTTTGGAGAATATCTACTTGCTAAGGGGGCTACGATTATGAGCGTTCCGGATGATATGGGTTTTGAGGAGGCGGCTACTTTTGGGGTTGGGACCGTCACTGTTGGGCAGGGCATGTACCAGAAGATGGGATTGCCGTTCCCGGACAGCCCAGCGACGGGGTCGCCGTCGATTTTAATTTATGGGGGAAGTTCGGCGACGGGTGCGCTGGCTATTCAGTATGCGAAGCTGTAAGTCTTTCCCCAGGGCCTGCCATATCCACTCTCGATGCGGTTGGACGTATCTGAGTTCCGATCGATATCGCTACATTGCCTCCAATTTCAAGAGCGTGGGTGGTTAGAAATTTGGCGATATCGATCTAGACCATTGAGATCGACGGATTTGTGCCAGTCATCGCGTTGACAGTCAGACTAACATCCATATACAGCTCCGGCTTCGAAGTGTTCACGACCTGCTCCAAACACAATTTCGAGTTCGTCAAGTCCCTGGGCGCAGACCACGTATTCGACTACTCCTCGCCCTCATGCGCCTCCGATATACGCAAGGCGTCGAATAGCAAACTGTACTACGCTTGGGACACGATATCAGAAGAGAAAACTGCGAAAGTGTGCGCCGACGCCCTCTCAAACGAACCTCCAAGCGGTCAAACCCTCCGATACGGTGCCATACTAAACGTCAAGTGTCCTCGCGACGACGTCACGTCTACATTTACACTAGGTTATACATCGCTGGGTGAAGGCTTTGAAAAATTTGGGCGCAAGTTCGAGGCGAATCCTGATGATTTGGCATTTAGTTCCAAGTTCTCTGCATTGTCGCAGAAATTGATTGAAGAGAAGAAGATTCGGGCGCATAGGTATGAGGTCAGAGAAGGTGGACTCGACGGCATTCTGGGAGGCTTGGATGATATGCGGAATGGCAAGATCAGTGGTACTAAGATTGTGTATCGCATCAGTTGAGGTTAGGATTGCATAGAGATACACGGCTGTATGACGGGTGGAACGGCTGCTCACCAGCCTCACCTACCCCAATAGAGTAATTCGGAGTCTGCCACGTCTGCCCCACCTCCATCCCATTCGCCAATTCACCGATGCCGATCCTCGTGGCGGGGGGACCGAAACCGGCCGGCGAGAGCCGGAAAAGACAAGCATACCGAGCTTACATACTGCATATCGCATGCCATCAAATCATCTTATCCTTATCCATACCGTTTTCTTGTCTCTTTTGTATACATTGATTGAGAAATCTGGACACTGGGGCAAAATGGCGGCCCACCAACTTCCCCAATCGATCCCTCTCTGGAAACCTACCAACCCTGAAGAAACAACGATATCAAAGTACCGTCGACATATCAATTCCGAATTCTCACTTGACTTGAAAACATCGCACGATTTGCACGCTTGGTCCGTTTCTCGTCCAGGTCGCCACAAGTTCTGGATTGATCTATGGTCTTATGTCGGTTTGAAACCGGATTTACCAACGGGTTTGGAGGAGGCGTTTGATGATGGGAAGGGGATTGAGGAGAATCCGAGATGGTTTGATGGTGTTGAGATGAATTATGCGGAGAATGTTCTTGAAGGACGCGATGAGAACAGCATTGCCTTAATCGGCCTACGAGAAGGAGAGAAGTTGGACGGGGAAGTATGGACATGGGGAGATCTGAGGGAGAATGTGAGGAAAGTCCGGTCCGCTTTACTTGCGCTGGGCGTAGGGGAAAAGGATGTGGTGGGTGTGATTATGTCGAATTCCAATTGGACGATTGCTATCTTTTTAGCAACGGCGGCTATTGGTGCTGTTTTCACCTCTATTTCGCCGGATATGGGGACGGAGGGGTGTGTGGTGAGGATGGTGCAGAGTGCCCCTAAGGTGATGTTTACGGATAGTCATCAGACTTATAAGGCGAGGAGAAGGAGTATGAAGGAGAAGATTGGAGCTGTTGTGAAGAGTCTTGAGAAGAAGCCTGATGTGTTTATTGTACCGCTGGCTGAAGACGCTCAAGATTTCCCCCTCCTCGAGGACTTTTTGGCGAAGTCGAGGAAATTGGATGCATTGGAGTATGCGAGAGTTCCGTTCTCGTATCCGATGTTGATCTTGTATTCCAGGTACATATTCCCAGCTTCTTTCATGTTGAAGTGATCTGCTAACTCGAGAGTGTAGCGGGACATCAGGACCGCCCAAGTGTAGGTATAGTATTTGCAATCTTGAGAGCTTCTGCTAACGCTTGAACTCAGGTCTGGTGCATCAGCATGGGATTATTTTACAGCTGAAAAAAATCGCCATCCTCCACAACAGTCTCACATCGAAAGACGTTATCTTTCAATACTCAAGTACCTCCTGGGTCCTCTGGAACATCATGAACGGCCACCTCAGCGTCGGCGCAGCAATGATATGCTACGACGGCTCCCCCCTCTACCCAGACGCCTCAACAAAACTACGCATCCTTCACCACCACAAGTGCACCTACTTCGGCACAAGCCCTCGCTACCTTCTCGAGCTGGAAATGTCCGGAATCAAACCGTCGGAATTTGATCTCAGTAATCTGAGAATGGTTACAACGACAGGTGCCACTTTGACGACCGATCAGTTTGGCTGGTTCTATAAGGCCTTTCCAAAATCGATTCATTTGAGCAGTGTGGCTGGTGGAACGGAAATTTGCACGAGCTGGATGGCGAGTGATCCTGCTGGGCCTGTGTACGCAGGAGAGATGCAGATGCCCGCTTTAGGGCAGGATGTCGATGTTGGCGATCCAGAGACGGGGGAGAGTATAAAACATGTAGGTCATCGCAGTCCCTGTGGAGGGCGGCGAGAACGTGCCATGGTGTTGCTGTTTCAAGCCTTCGCGATCTCGAGATTCGGGTCAAAGCAAAGGTCGATCGCCTGCTTCATTCAGCCTTCATATCTCTACTATTTGAGAAGAAGAAACCGTACTAACAATACCACGCTAGCTCGGAGAAGCCGGAGAGCTCATCTGCAGAACCCCGTTTCCGTCAATGCCAATCTACTTCTTTGGCGATGACGGTGGGAAAAAGTATCGCGAGGCCTATTTCGAACGCTACGATCATATCAAAGTGTGGGCACAGCATGATTGGTAACTTGAGCCTCATCAAATCCCAGTATTACGAAGAACGATGAACCACTAAATCCTCAACAGGATACAATATAATCCCAAAACAGGCGGCGCCCAGATCCATGGAAGGAGGTAGGTACCTGCACAATCCCATAGCATCACGTATCTTCCATGCTAAATCCCAATGCCACAGCGACGGAACTCTCAATCCCAGTGGCATCCGCTTCGGCTCCGCGGAAATCTATTCCATTGTGGAAAGTCCCCATTTCAACAGCCTGCTCAGCGACACCCTCTGCGTAGGCCGCAAACGCGCCTTCGATCGCGACGAGACCGTTTTCCTCTTCGTTAAAATGCGTTCTGGCCACTTGCTCACTGATTCTCTCCGGATCGAAATTGAAACGGCTATTCGCACTTCATTAAGTCCAAGACATGTTCCAGCTTTCATACTTCCCGTGGACGAGATCCCTGTCACGATCAATGGAAAGAAAGTGGAGATCGCGGTGAAGAAAATCATTAGTGGTGGGGAGGTGAAAGTGTCGAGCACGGTGTCAAATCCGGATTGTCTGAAGGAATATATTAAGTTTCGGGATTGGGAGAAGAAGAGGGAGAGCAAGCTTTGAGTTTCTAGAAGTATGGAAGCACTCCGCGATTCCTGCTCGATTATTGACAAGGATAGGATTTGAAAATGAATACCGCTTATGGGGAATTGTCACTTGGCCTGACTCAGTTGCTCTCACTGCATGAGTACCCTACTAGGGCATTACTGTACCGATGCCGTAAAGGGTCGCTACACCACTATACCTGCGAACGACATGGCGCCAAGCTACAGATCAACTAGGATGAAGTGGTTAATCAGCCGTCGCCGAATATAATTTGGGCAATAAAAACCATGGTATTCTTACAGACACAATGTACTAAACATCAAAGTGGGTGTTTCGAATCGTATTTGATTGCGTTTGTTTGGCCCTTCCGCGAGAAACGATTGCTGTTGGTCGATGCCCGACCATTCTTATTCCTCTAGCGGCAATGCCCTCTTTTGTGCAGTCGATCTGTCAGTAGTATCCGCAGAGCGCTGTCGTGAGGGGTCAAGAGTCGATGCTTTTGTGGAGATCCTAGCCACTCCCCTTCTTCCATACTAGTAACATCGTCTGCGTTTGTTCAGCCTATCTCGAAACTCTGATCGATCCATTCTCTCTCCTGTGCTGATGACAATGGCTATGGGAAACTGGATTCGAGAATACGCACCGCTTGCTTGGTTGCTACTTGTTATATCGGGGCATGCACAAACCAATGGCATCACTACTAGACCCTTGGCAAAAGCCGTAAGCTCACCTCCGCTGCTATACAAAGTACCAACGCCTCTAACCCCCCTTTCCTTACAAAGGAGCCAGGTTCCTCTAATTATCCTTCGCTAGAAGAATGGCAAGCCCTCAACACCTCCATCTCAGGACGATTGGTAAAGTTCAGCAACCCAGGCGCCCTTTGCTACGGCCCCACCTTCGACGAGGCAGGCTGCAAAACATACCAAAAACAAATTCAAAATGCAACATTTATTGGCGACACCCCCGGCCTAACCAATTGGCCCCAATGGGCTGGGAACCCGTGTCCCCCCACCGTCGTCTCTCGAGGCTCCTTACAACCGGGCCCTGCAGAAGAATGTACCACTGGGAAATACCCAAGTTATATCGTCGCAGCCAAAAGCGCGGAGGATATCGCGACGGCGATGAAATGGGCGTCAAAGATGGGTGTGAGGGTTAGTGTGAAGAATACCGGTCATGATTTCCTCGGTAGGAATGTTGGTGGATTGAGTATTTGGACGAGACATTTGAAGGGGGTTGAGTTTTTGGAGCAATGGAATGGGACTACGAACCGACCGGATGTCTCGGGCAAGTGGAAGGGTGCGGCCGCTGTTTACGGAAGTGGGAATATTTGGAATGTTGTTAATGGGGAGATGACGAAACGGAAGCATATCGTTGTGGCTGGTGTTGAAGGGACCGTGGGGGCCGGTGGAGGTTGGATTCAGGGAGGGTGAGTTGATGGAACAATCGATGGCTTTCCCGAGCGAATACTGATGTACGATTGCTAGTGGTCACGGACCGTACAGCAACCAGTATGGCTTCGGAGCCGAACAAGTTCTCGAATTCGAAGTCGTGACGCCAACGGGAGACATCGTCACAGCTTCAGAAACCTCTCATCCCGATCTCTTCTATGCCTTACGAGGTGGTGGAGCCTCAACCTACGGCATAGTAACCAAAATCACGTACAAGGCCTACCCAATGCCACCGGCAAGTATCCTCGCCTTCAATATTGCGCCAATGAACAACCGACCCGAAAGCCAAGAAGCCTATTACAACGCCATCGGCTATCTCTTCTCGCAAATGCCAACTCTCAACGACTGCGGTCTATCAGGCTATCCCGTGCTGAAACGCGAATCATACATAGGCGCTCTGATGGCCCCAAGTAAATCCGTCGAAGAAGTAAATGCATGTTGGGATCCCATGGCCACCAAAATGCGCTCCCTGGGCGCATCGGTTCTCAGCTACCCGATCTCAGACTCACTAAGCACCACGGCATCGGCCATGCTCGGCGGCTCCTCAGGCGCATCAAGCATGGTATCCGAGCTATCAGGCTACCCATTCGTCATGGGTTCCCGTCTGCTATCAAGAAAAGCTCTCTCGGATCCAGCGAATTTGGCTAATATCACCGCGGCCATAAGAACGATTTTGGACGATCCGAATATGTACATCCTCACTTACCCAAATATCCCCGGCGAGAAACATCAAGCGCGAGAATGGGATATTGGCCTAAACCCAGCGTGGAAAACATCTTCTCTCCACGTGATTGCTATGTGGAATGACGGCTTACCTGGCGGTATTGGCAAACTACCATTCCAAACAAAAATGGTCCTCCCAGAGAACGTTCAAGATAAACTCGTGCTACCACAGCATGAGAAACGAAGTCTCGGCAAGAGCCAAGGATTTAATGAAATTGCCTGGGCGCCCAAAGAAAAAATCCGAGCAGTCGAAGAACGGATGATGAATAAGTACGTTCCGCTCTTCGATGCACTTTCAGAGAACCATGGGGCGTACATCAATGAGGCGTCGCCTTATGAGAAAGATTGGAAGACGACGTTTTATGGGGGTGGGGAGAGGTATGAGAAACTGCTGAAAATTAAGCAGAAATATGATCCGAACAATGTACTATGGTGTTTCCCCTGTGTTGGAGGCGACGTCTTTTCGGAGGGCAAGGATGGGAAGTTGTATGTTAATGAGGATTCCAAAGTCCGGTCATAGGTACTATGAATACAACATAACTTACATGCTTGCTTGAGTATGATTGCTTTTGCCGTACCAACTCGGCTGTGGTGCATAGAACTCTGACCATTCGGGATGAGGCGTCCTTGGAGTTCCCATGGCTGGGTCAATGGATCGGATCGGATCGGATCCTGTCACAATCTTTGGAGATGCCACGCTGTCGGTGGTGTCAAACCTACGACTGCAACGAGTAAGATCTTTCCAATGCATGACACTGCCGTATACCGACTTGCCATGATATGAGATGGATAGTCATTTGTATCAAAAGCTCTCGTGATTCCAGGCAGGGAAGACGATACACAAGGTTATAAGAAACTACAACCCGTCGTTGTTATGGAAGAAGAAAAGGAAAAACGAAGCAAGGGATACACTTTCCCCGAAACAGCCATTTAACCATCATTCCAATAACGGCAAATTAGCTCTCTTAGCTCCCATCGCCGAAAAATCTTTTCTCAATGGCTATTCGTCCCACTTCTTCACCTCTATTCCCCCAGTATTCGTCTCAAACCCCTCGCCTCCATCTCCGATTTATCCCGCTTCGTGGCTTTGTTTCGATCCTGGTAGTTACGCATCACGCAGCCCGTGTAAGGCTGCCGGGCGGGTCGCCCACCAGTTTATACCCGGAACACAAACCCCGCAATATGGTCATAAGATAATGCCCAAGTTTTCTTCTTCATTGTTGGCCGAATGGTCTAGGTAAGCTCACTCCTTCAGCTTGTTCATTTGAGCTTGGCTAACAACTTCTAGTGGTATGATTGTGAGTAGCAACCTCAACAGGCGAAATCATTTGTATCCTCCTGGCTAACCAAGTTAGCCTGCTTCGGGTTCTTCCCTTCAGCGATGCTGAATATCTGATGTGCAGGAGGTCCCGAGTTCAAATCCCGGTTCGGCCCTACTTTTTTGGTTCTTTTAGTTGCCTTTTTGTATACAAGGCTGAGCGTGATTTTTGCTTGCTCGTAGGCGTGAGGATCTCAAATGGTAAGTTATAGACCTTGTTAATATTATAGTGCCTCTATACCAATATTTAAGTCTTCTATGACTCTAGGAGAGCATCAATACTTTTTTTTCTCAAGGATAAAGAAGTATACTATTTTGTTTGTTACATCTAAGTTCTCTTCTTATAATTCACAGACAATCTTTACTTCTTCAGTTCAAATAAGACTACTAACTGAGCGCTACCTACCCTTAATTCTTCCTAGCACCGACAGTTGTATTCCTTGTAACCGGCGGCGGTGCCTAAAACTCGACTTTGATATTATCAACTTGCTTCGTTGCCACTACAGTCGACACAGACGCTATAGTCGTACTCTCGACCATCTTCGTTGCCAACCCCTTGCTAGTAAAGACCGAGCCGTCGACCGTCGAGTAGACCGTCTAGTCAAGATTATGAGGACTGTATGTATGTTGTTTAGATATCAGTCATGGATAGTGTCTGACAAACATGAGTGATTTGTTAAAAGTACTGTCTGCATTTGCTCAGACATGGGCCCTCTCCTTCGAATTCTTTGAAAGACTTTGAGCCTTCCTTGTGTGTATTCAAACAAGATAGGTTTTGAAAGCACTTTGAGACTCTCGAAAGATATCAGATCTATCTTGGCGATGACCCACTGCTGCCTCCCAGGGACACGAGTTGTCAGTTCTACGTTTATACAAAAGTGTCTTGCCCGAATTGTTCATGTTGGAGGCAAGAAACATTGATTTCGATTCAATGACAACTGCGGGGTCATAAATTAGAATGGTTTCACTACAAATCTGCGAGAACAATAGATTCCACCATAATGTAAGAAGCAAGAACGATTTGTTTTTGCAGAACGGATGAAGCCGAGCAGAAAGTGATGGATGAAAATCTAGCCCACGGCCGAAAGAAGCAATCTCGCCAAGACCAGCCAGCCAAACTCTCAAGAACCGTGGGATCTTCATACCCAAAACCAACCGCAACAAGATGGCTATCAATTCACTGTCGCTTCATATTCCTCTGAAGCGCTTGTACTGCTCCCTATACGAGATTATAGGTGAAAGCTTTGAATTTCTATCTCAGCATGTCGTCGTATGAAAACGGCGATGGACCAACCGTATCAATACTCCTACTAGGAGACGACGAGGTTGGTAAGTCAACCTTCCTATCGTATGTACTCCCATTCACACTCAAATCATATCCTAACATGACCATAGCCGACTCGCTCTAGGAGCCCGCAGTCTCCAGCCCATCCTGCGAGCAGAACCACAACCAGCATCCCAACTCCCCATCCTACGCGATTTAGACCAACCCTTCGTCTTCGACATAAAAATGTACAATCGTCCCTACCGCTTCGAATTCTACGACACCTCTTCTCCCCAGAACTACACACTCCTGCGACCTGACGTCCTGATACTTTGTTACGATGTCACGCGGCGCTCTACACTTTATTCTTTACAAACGGAATGGAAGAGTACGATTGAAGGCAATTTCAATTATAATGAGCAGATACCTGTTGTAGTCTTGGGATTGAAGAGGGATCTGAGGAAGGAGTGGACGCAGGAGGAGAGGGATGCTGGGAGATTGGGTGAAAGTGTTATGCCGCAGGAGGGTTTGCGTGTGAGTCAGGAGATGAGATGTGATCGGTATGCTGAGTGTAGTGCCTTGACTGGGGAATTGTGTCGTGAAGTATTGGAGGACATTGCCAGGACTGCGGCGAAGACGACTACGAGTAGCGGTGGTAGGACTGAGGGTGGATGCCTTTTGATGTGAAATCGCGCGAAACGTGGGGTGACGTGCTGACCTGACAAAGTCGAGTACTTCATCGTCACTATCACGATCTTGATTGAGCTGTAAGACCAGAAAGCCCAGTTGGAAGCGAGTGGGCTTCAAGCGTGAGTGAGTCGCGGTGCAGTATCCTAATACACAAAGATGGAGAGAGACATTCATGATTTCACAGAGACAAAATCTCAGACCAGACGATGGCCTTTCTTCCGGTGTAAGAAAGACGATATCAATAGCTGTTGATCGAAAACCTGTTGCTCAGCGGAAGACAGAAAGTCGAGGCTGGTATCTCTTTGATGATCGATCTCTTGATTCGTATTTCTTTTGACGATGCTCGGCTGGCTTTCTTACCCAAGTTTCCATCTCGGGAGTTTCTAATAATTCGTTATCAATCACAACAAGATTTTTTCCCAAGTGCCCATCTCTGATTTCGATTTAGCCATCCCCGATGTCCTCAGTATCAGTCGCTATCCTTACTGCATTCTCGTCTTCGACATCGACTGCCTAACCTGCCATTCCGCAATCGCGGAAGCTGATGTGAGGGTTGATGTGATGTCGATCAATATGGATCAATACGGTGATGGAGAGTCTCGTTATCTCTGTCAAGGGCAGTGCAAGTCACTTGGCAGCTCCTTCAAGAAACCAACAACGAATGAGAATAACGCTTCTGGGCGCAATGATCTGTCAGTCATCAGAGCACGTCTAACCAATTGAAGTCATAAACGATCCGAGCCGTGGTTCGGTGATTGGTCGATTGGCTGATGGACTTGCAGAACATATGTCGTCCTGATGCACCCCTCTTTTTTCGAGACCACCTTTATATTGACCGGTGCTGAGGCTATATGAAAGAGAATCTGATAGAAGCAGAGATACAGGCTGTGCTATGGGCTGTGAAAAAGGTGTGGTAGACATTCTAATTGACGTCGGCATCAAGGACATATAGCTGAAGACAGTGCAAGCCGCCCGAGAGATCGCTCACATTTATCCGTCTACCAAGTTCCACGCCTTTTCCCCCGTTCCCTCTCTGCTCAACAATGGATCTTGCAGGATTAGGAGGCGTGGCAGCTATCCTTCGACTAGCGAAGAAAATCGCCGAATACGTATCTCGACTGAGTGACCTGGAGAGAGCACCGCAGGAAATCAACGAATTCAAAATCTCTTGTTCCAACTTCGGGAATATATTGAACGGATTCTATCGGGTGTCAGACAAGTGCGTCAAGAAAGAAGAGAAGGGAGGTGAGAAGATATGGAGCGAGAAGGTTGCGGGCTTCATCTTGCAAGGCCGACAGGTGGATGAGGAGATGAGTAGTCTTCTGAAGCGACTTGAAGGGAGTGGTGGCGATGGTATGAAGTGGTGGGACCATTTCCTTTGGAATGTTTTCCGCAAAGATCCGGTTAGACATTTGAAGTTGAATATGGGTACGGCTTGCATATACATGCAGAGCTTCGTTGCACTTTTCACGCTGGACGAATTGCAATTGCAGTGGGATCAGTGTGATTGCGCCACGGAAAAACGAAGGCTGAAAAGGGAGATGTGAGTGTTTTCTGATTGTTGTATTCCAATCATAACTGACCTTGTCAGCAAATCCCTCAAATTGCAGATCGAGACTCAATCTGTGGTGGCGGAGCAGTCTGCTCGCGATCTTCGAAACATGAACAAAAGACTGCCATTCAATGAACAAGAGCAGAAAGAAAATCGATTCATCAGGCGGAGCGCGAGAGGACTCGACAGGTCCTTGCAAAGACGACTGGACAGGAGTGATCACCGCTCGCAAGCTACAAGCCGCTCATCTAATAGCGATCAATCGTCTGAGCTATCTCCCCGACCTCATCAAGTGGATCACCAGCAGATCCGAATCACAAGAACAGCCAGGCCTCAACCACGATGGCATGATGCTGATGTCGATGGTTTCGCCAAGGAACTCGATCGAGATCCATACAAAGATGAAGAAAGTCTCAGGCCCGGCAGCAATTCGAGACATGACTTGGGAGCGCACATTGACACAGACATACCTCGTGAGCGCGAGGATAATCGAGGGACTCGCATTCACAAGCGAGGCCAAAGCGATTTATGGCCTCCTGCATCTGCGATAGATGATGGTCCCGGTACTGAAGTTGAAGAGTTTGTCGAGGAAAAGAAAGACTTTGCCCATTTGAATCAAGTATCGCCTGACCAGGCCAGGCGACCAGTAAGGCGTGGCAGCAAAATCCAAGTCGGCTCGAGGGTTATCGACGATGGAAGGGGCTTACGCGTGGAGCGTGGGCAGCGGTCCAAGAAGATTCAGCGAGAAGACGACCATGAGACTGACTCGGAGGAGGCCATGAACAGCCCGACGGACTTGCGGAACGAAGGTTCAAGGCAAACAGAAGCCAAACCCCACGAGGGCAACAACCGGTTGCGACAAAATTACGTGCGGGAAGGTGACCTCGTTCTGACGAACCCAAAAGATGGGGTTGAACCAAGGTCGCCAAGACAATCTACCACTCAGCATCACACTGGCCAAGCCTCAAATTTTCAAGCGGAAGGCAATGTAAATGATCATCTGGATCGCAACTCCTCAGCACGACCTAGAACTGGTGATGAAACTTTAGCAAGCTGTGCTACAAACCACGAGAATTCTTTGCCGAACAAAATACCTTCACAATCCAAAAACTCATCACGCCCGGAGATCAACGGATCAAAACTATCGGAGAGAGGACAAAGCTACCCCCAAAGCGAAAATGCTGTGAGGACCACGAGAGTTCCTCCCGAAGATGAGAAACATTCCCAAGCTCATAAACATACAATCTCTGAAGCCCGAGCGAATTGGTACAGCGCGAAAGCGGACTACAAGAGAAGTAAGAATCTGAAGCCGGTGGCTGAGAAGAGAAAGCGAGATGGGCAGGGTGTGGTGACAGGGGATCCAGAAGAAGACGACGAGTTCGAGCGCAGGAAAAGATGGGGTCGTGGGAGATGAGGCCGTAAGGTAGTCGAGGCTCTTTTCGTGATGCCATGTTTTTTAAAGCCCACCAGAATGTTCGTGTCTGCGTCCGGAAATTTGACGTACACCTCGACCTGCTAAAGCTGATCGCCGTCTCTCGTTTGTCCCCCATATGGCATAACTTGGAACCACTTCAACTTGTCTTCCTTCAACCCCTAACCCTGCTGCTCATACAATTCCCGCAGCAATACGTTGGCTTCTGCGTCCTGTAAACTGGCACCACCGTCATGATTGGCTCCTTTCCCTCGGCAAACTTTGACCATGATGTTGCGCTTCAATATCGCTTTGTTATTGCGGTACCATGCTAGTTCCTTGTTGGGCTCGTCTTCCAGTCCTTATACCTCGCTTTTGAGGATGTTTTCATCGAATTTTCCCACATATTCAAACTCGATCTCGTTCCAGCAATCTCACCATACTCTTTCTCGGCGATTCAGATGTCAGTAGAGGCACCAGAAGATTTACCATCACGGGTTTTGATACAGGTGTCCCATGTGGTTGGCTGAGATAATGTTGTAGTTTGAAGAAACGCGGTATTGGTTGAGATATAGTGGAAGTGATCTGATGGTCAGAAGTATCTTACCAAAGAACACAAGAGCCCAAGAGTCCGTGTACACCCTGTACTTGTATACGCAACACTCGGCCTACCGAGTTTGCTTTGGTGAGATGCCTCCTTGTTCAAGTTGCAGTCCAGTTGTGATATACGACCAGACCCAAGGTACGAGTAACCATGTGCGCCGGAGATGTAGTTCGAGCGCTTCGCGTGTGATTGGCCAACTAGCGGCCGAGGCTCTCATTGTCTCACCTTCCATTCCGTCAGGTATGCACAATCAGATGCAGCACAATCATGTAGAAGTATCAAACCTCCTATACCCCTAGGAAACTACCGTCTCTCTCAAAGTCACGCCCAACCTGCCGTCCCGCGACCGCCATAATGTCAGACGAGAATGGAGATTACAAGCTGGATACGCCTTTCAACCGTCTCAATTTCTTTTGGGAATATATCATGCGAAACAGGACTGAGGTACATCGTAATTCCTTGCTAGACACTTTTGTGCTGATGGCGGCCATCTCCAGTTCTTCGACTCCGTAGTGAAAGACCACCTCCGCCTCGTCTCCTGCGAACGCGATACCAAAGACCCAAATATTGGCTACTCTACTTTCGAACTCACGGTCCCTCTCTCGCTCTGCAATGGCGGCAGTAATCTCCACGGCGGCGCTGTCGCTCTTATATTTGATCTTTGCACGTCTATGACTGTCAGTGCTGTCGCAAGGGAGGGCTTTTGGGACGGATCGCATGTCTCGAGGACGCTGAATTGCACCTATCTTAGACCTGCGCCCGAGGGGACTGTGCTGCTGGTTGAGAGTACCATCGTACATTTGGGAAAGACTATGGGTCATATGACTGGTGTCATGAGGAGGAAGGATGATGGGAAGGTGTGTTATACTTGTGAGCATGGCAAGGCTCAGGTTGAATTCATGACGAAGCCTAAGCTATGAGGGTCAATTTGAGTTTCTACCGATTCGCCCTTGCATGTCATGGAAATGGCCATTGGTGTTCACTTTGACAAGATCTAGATGCCAGGCTTTGGGAAGCGATCGGTGATGATGGGAATACCTTTAGAAGTGATACCTCCAGGTCTGTTTACGGGCATCTTCAGGGCAGCTAGATACGGAATAGAATAGATGGTTATTGATGGCATATATTGTTTGACAAATCCAATTGGGAATAAGGATTAGATGGCTGTGTTATAAGCAACTTTTGCAGTTCACCTGCTGTCGGTGCTGCTTTCCAGTGATGCCTTCTGGTTCAGTATCACGCATGAGGAAGCAGCTCCCATTCCATCTCCCTATTTCTCTGTTGAATATGAGAACACTCCCAAGGCATGAATGCTTGTTGTTGATATAATCGTTCACTATGTCGGATCCTCATCCTCACCCAATTGATGTCAGCGCCAAGCCCATCACATCTCCATCCTCTGTTCAGTCAATCCGTTCTGCCATGAACATTCCCCCCATGACTATGGATGACCACGAAGCTTCCCCTTGGGATGGTAATCTATCTTGTAACAAATTCACGTCCTCTATACTAATACCAATGCCTAGATGTCCCCTCCCAAAGCAGCAGTCCTAGCCAGAATCTGCCTAAATCCAACCCTGATAGTACACTCGGTGCGCCATCACAGCCATATGGACATTTTACATAACAACTTATTAGTAGATAGGCTCATCCCAAAACCTGCAAACTTCGATTCCCAATTCCACGGCCACTTCGTCCCGCCCTCGAGGTCGAGGGAAAAAGGTTCCGGCTCGGTTTGGAGCTCAGCCAACGAAGCTCGAAGCTGTAGACGACACACTTGGACCTCTAGGACCATTGGGAGCACCCGCGCAGTCTCAAGAAACTCTCGTCGAGTCGCAGCACGAAAATGGGCCCCTCCAAGCACCACGCGCGACAGGAGCCAGTACGCAATCGTCACTCCAGGGTATGATGGGATCGGTCGATTTGGATGATCACGAGGATGAAGAAGGAAATGGACCACGAAGACCCAGACAGCCTCCGCCGGTCCAACCTCCGCAATCAGATGGGCCACCGCGACAGGTAGCACCGTCCGTGAATGTGGTGGAAGCCGCGAAACCAACCTTTCACATTGTCGTTGGCGACCCGCATAAAGTTGGAGATCTCACAAGTGCGCATACGGAATACAATGTAGATACCAAGGTATGCATTTTCCTCCTGCATTGGCCGGTAGCAATACTAATGATGGGCATCAGACCACCTCAAAAGCCTACCGAACGCCAGAGTTCTCCGTATCCCGTCGATTCCGCGATTTCTTATGGCTATACAATCAACTTCACCAAAACAACCCAGGCATCATCGTTCCACCTCCACCAGAAAAGCAGGCTGTGGGCAGATTCAATGCCGATTTTGTCGAATCGCGAAGGCAAGCCCTCGAAAGAATGCTCAACAAGATTGCGCTACATCCCACATTACAACACGATGGTGATTTGAAGCTGTTTTTGGAAAGCGAGGCATTCAACGTGGACATCAAGCACAAGGAGCGCAAAGAACCGCTGGTCGGGGAAAGTAAAGGTCTCTTTGGCATGGGTGGCTCGACTGGCAAGTTCGTTGAACACGACGACTGGTTTCATGACCGCAAAATTTATCTCGAGGGGCTTGAAAACCAGCTTAAGACATTGCAAAAGGCAACGGATACTGTGATCGCGCAGCGAAAATCGTTGGCGGAAGCTTGCGGTGACTTCTCGGCTTCTTTGCATTCTCTGGCAGCTGTGGAGCTGTCGCCATTACTTTCTGGACCCCTGGACGAACTGTCAAACCTGCAAATGCGTATACGCGAACTTTATGAACGCCAGGCTCAGCAGGACGTTCTCACCCTCGGAATAGTGATTGACGAGTACATTCGTTTGATCGGCTCTTGCAAGAAGGCATTTGAGATGCGGCAAAGGTCATACCATTCCTGGCATGCGGCTGAATCTGATCTTGCGAAGAGGAAGAATATGCAAGATAAGCTTCTTAGACAAGGACGGAGTCAGACCGATCGACTAAACCAACTGAGCGCTGAGGTTGCCGACGCAGGGAAGAAGGCCCATCAGACTCGATTACTGTTTGATGACATGGGTCGTATCTTGAGGCAAGAGCTTGACCGGTTTGAAAGAGAGAAGGTTGAGGAGTTCAAGAGCGGTGTGGAGACTTATTTGGAGGGTGCTGTTGAGGCACAAAAGGAGGTGAGTTCCCGGCGCCCGTTCTGAGAGTGATCAAGCTAACCATCTTATAGTTGATCGAGACCTGGGAAACCTATCTCATGCGGATGGATGCTGAGGATGATGCTGCTACTTTGGTTGAAGAGGAGACGAGGGAGGCTGAGGCGAAGAAAAATCAACCTGTCACCGAGAGACCTGAGAGCCAGGGTATTGATGCGAGTGGGCCTGCAGCGCTGACAGGTGCTACTTTATCGGATGAGGGTGAGTAGTAATATCTCTTTTAGCGGTTCTACTTGTGTGCGATAGGTCTGGACTGTTTTGATGGGGAGATACCATTGGAATAGTGTCAAAATATTATTGAACAGGGCCCGTCCCGCTCCTGACTCTATCTTCTTGCCCCACTTGTATATCTTCCTTACGATCACTCAACGAAATATCTTGTCCCTGCGATACAGAGTGGGAGAAGCTTGTCTTCTAACCCCTCGTGCGTGTGGTGACGAGGAAGGAAAACACTGGTGACGATGACAATGAACACAAATCTCTGTGCCATCGAGAAACTCACCGCCTCAAAACTCTCCATATTCAGCAAACCTTGACCTCAACTATCGAACTTGACTGATCTGTTTCAACCTAGGCAACGAGACATGGTGAGAATCGACTCCTCTTTCAGGGACAATATATGTTGAGATATTGATATCGGGTAATCTTGGGTTACAGCCGCATTTGAGAGTTTGTCGATGGAATCGTATAGGCTGTGGTTAGTCATTCTCTTGAATTAGTCTCGTTTATGAATCGATTTGTATCTTGTAGGAAATTAGTGTTTTGCACAATGAAGAGATAGGAGAACCGCGAGATTAAAAGATTAAATGGTGGTTGGGTTTTTTGAGGACCTGTTTGTCCCTCAGCTTAGATACTGAACTCTTGTGATATATGCGTACGAGTGTGGCGACAGAATTTCGGGATGGGGGAATGAGGCGGTGAGTACGAGTGTTTTCTAGACGAGTTGATTGATTAATTCACCGACTCTTGAATTTTGTGATGTTGTAGAATCTGTTGATACGATATGGAGGTAATGGCTTAGTTTAATATACTTTGATGGAACTTCGATCTAGTGCTTTACTAACCTCTTAGTAAGTAGAAGAAAGTCTCTCTTAACTGGAAGAAAGAACGGTGTTTTACATGGCCTGTGGTGCGGAAGCGCGCCTGTTGGGATGGACAAGTTAGTGGATTGGTTCAGGGTTGAGAGGGAGAGATGGGATCAAGGTCGAGAAGGTGGTGAAGACGACAGTCGTCGAGCTAAGCGTTGCCAATACAGACGCGTTGAAGTGAAGGAGTTGTCCTGAATCAAGGGGCGGGCGACAATGGTTCCACGACAGCCTGTCATGTGCGCGGGGAAGGTTGTTGGTTTGTGTAAGGGGGATGAATGAGGAAACGCCGACAAAGAATATGACACTGCATCCATCCTGTAAGACATCACGGGATCTCAATCGATAATTTTTATATCTATGGAACATCAGAAATGGTCTTTCCTCAAAGCCTTGAGGACCATCAGAGTATCAGCCTTGAAAAGCAATACTTGCAATACCCCAGCGCTCCTGAACTTCTCGCTGAATCTTTATCCCAATCAACATCCAATCCTCCACAATTCGATTGCCCAAGTAACTCCAACACCATCTCACTTTATGCCCTTCTGAGTCTTCGCAGACTTCCATACCCTAACCATCTCTCTCGTCACCACCTCATCCCCCTCATCAACCCAAGAATCCTCAAACGAATAATCTCCCACCTGCGCCCACTTGATCTTATACTTGATGGACTTTGTGCCTCGATCTCCCACGATACGAAGTGCGATGCGAGTCTTTTTGATTTCTGGAGCGACGGGTTTATGTGTATTGAGCCAGGTTTCGTCGAGTTCTTTGCTTACTTTTCCCTTCGCTTCTTCGAGACTGGGTCGTGTCTTCTTCCTAGGAGGTTGCGAGGGTTGGGGCGTTTTTATGCGTAGTTTGCGCTTTGGGTGTTTTGTGAGGTCACCTGGGAGGGATTTGTAGAGCTTCGGGGCGCTGCAGGTCGCGACTTCTTTTTGGTCTTCCTTGGTCAAGTCCCGTGGCTTGGAGTCGGAGGCTGAAGACGTGGAATTTGGTTTCATTGCCTCCCTTGATTTGGTCTCGAGAGAATCGTCCGGGTTTAAAATATTTCGTAGATCCATATTGTCGGCTTTCAGGGTAGTGCTGTCGGTGAGTTCTTTCTGAGGCCCCTCGTTTGGTTTTGTTGGCTTCAGATCGCGACTGCTCGATGATATCTGAGGAGATGATGTCTCGGTATCACTTTCCATCGTCTCTAGGTCCTCGTCCACCATCTCCTGCATGGCTTTGAGCGCCTCCGCTAACAAAGAGCTGGACTCACTCGACGTACCATCTTCGACATCCATCTCATCATCACCAGCAACAACGTTATCGACCTCCTCTTCCTCTTCCCCATTCTCCTCCATAATCTCCCCCAAGTCAACCTCACTCCATTCATCCGTATCGACCTCCTCGTCCTCGTAATCATCATCCCCACTTTCCTCCCCAGAATCATAGACACAATCGTAAGCCAACAACCTGCCCATAACCATCTTAACCTCCCTCCTCGGCCGCACCAGATCCTCCTTCGCGAAGCTACCAAGCAGTTCATTGATGCTCTCCTGACTAGCAAATTTCCAAAACATATATGCCATTTTCTCTTTTCGGTGGAGGGGACGGCTCCACGGGGCTTGGTTGGCGAGATCAATAGGTTTGCGAATGTGACCCCAGATGCTGTCCAGCTGATCTAGCGTGAGGAGCATAGGTGGATGAGCAGGAAAAGGTTGATTCTTGTCCGCGAGTTTCAGGGCGCACATATTGTCATCTACTGGCGCGGGTGACGATACGTCCCGACCTTGTGGAGCGGGAGGGGATAACGAGGAGTTCGATAAAGAAGCGGCTTTGGTAAGATCAACAATGCTGGCGTGCGAATCGGTCGCATTCTGGGCTGACTGCGCATCTCCATCTTTGGAGACAGAGCGTTGAACTTGTCGGGTGGCGGGCCGTGGGTCAGCCTGCTCGAGTTGTGCCATATCTGCGGAAGAGGCTAGAGGTAGTGATTATACTAATGAGAAAGTGTGCGGTAGATCGATAGAGCAGAAGTATCAGGCGCAATGGATCGCGTAAGGTATGCGCGCGGAAGTGGTTGTGTCGCGGGTGCAAGGCTGATGAGAGCGGAAGTTGATGTCCCATACTTTCGGGCGATTAGTTTATATAGTTTGCGACGGAAGTGTTTATAGAGGGTGGATGTTGTCAGTCGCGTAGACGCGTGCTGGTGTTGAGGGACGAAGACTGTCGGGACAGTTATCAACATAACTAATTGGAGCAAATTGTCAAAGGCAAGCCATTTAGGAAACTCACCGAACCAGAGGAGAGAGTTACTGTCGATCATCAATTTACGTGTTCATATCTCATAAGCTTCTATTTGCCACCGAGAAAAACGAACACAAACCCAGCACGCCCGATAGCAAACTTTTGAGACCTCTATCTATTCTATGCCAACCAATGATAAAGCATGAGAACCTTTTTGCCTTTGAGAGGTCCAACAGAAGGACAAAGAATGAGCCTTGATCAAGCAATGATGAGAACGGAGTCTATCAGTGGTGAAGAAAGCCAGACAATGGATTGTAGTCGGATTCTGAATAAAGCCACTCATTGCCCAACAGTAGCATTGGCCGGGGCTGGGAACGGCCCACCAGTGCTGATGACCCTACCGAAGTTGGACGCAAACCGTGGTAGCCAAGGTGCATTGGTGAAAAACGTCCACGGAGCCTGGACCTTCTGTACATAGGTGAAATCGTCATTGCACATTCCACCACCCTAATGAAGTGAGTAAAAAGGCAGCCAACACGGAAGAGCAACCATACCTGTGGTCCAATATGCGGGCAGTGCTCTGATGGACGAGCTTGAACCATGGGCGAATGGATCATCCGGCAAATAACTGTATTTCGGCCAGCCTGATATGGTTGACCTAGAGGGATGATACCTGAAGTCAAAAACTTGTAGCAAGCGTCATAGCTAGCATACTGTGTGTTTTCTCCAGTGCATGAACTTTCAGCAGTTTCGCAGATACCATTGGCAAGCGCCTTCTGAAGATTTGCAAGTGCTGTCTCTGGCGAAGTGGCTTGTAGAACTCGTGCTCCCATCGTGAGAATGGTTTCGAGGTAATACTCAACGTATCTGAAAGTAGCGTCGTATTGAGTGATCTCTCCCTTGCTCTGGACTCGTGTCAGAATTGTGACTATGGTACTTGGCTGATTACTTACATTGAAACTCAACCACGTCCAGATTTCGAGAGGAAGAGTAATGTTCAAGACTGGAATGAACATCTGGAAAGTGACAGCGAAGTTGACATTGTTCTGAAAACCTGTCCAGTGTGTCATATTCCATGTTTGCGGTGATCCAAGAAGGTTGAGTTGATTGGCCTTGCCAACTTGGGCGAAACTGCCAAAGACATACTCGGTGTTTAGTTCACGGCCGACGAAGGTGCGAGTAATGTCAATGTTTCCTTGACAGTCTTCGGAGAATATGGTTGAGTTGATCTTCTTGGCCTCGGCCAGGTTGTGCGGGTAGACAAAAGTGTCATGGAAATTGACAGTCAACTGGTAGAGCTTTTCGGGCGTGAAGACTGGGGCGCTCTCTGTGCCCTGGACGTTTGCTGCGGCAAAATGAGCAACGGACACGACTGCAAGGTGAGGAAGAGCCTACCTGGATGACCTGGTCTGTCAATCATAGGACGTCCAAGACGGCCGTTGTTGAGTGAAGTATCAGAGATACAGGAGGCTGTCAAGGCCAACAGTAGAACTGGTAGCCTCATTGTTGAAATTGGTGATGTTGAAGGGTGTTTCGTGGGTTCAGAAGTGGAGCGAAGTGAAGTGAAGTGAAAGGTTTGAAATTTTCAGCAGAGGTGGAGCAGCTGCACGCCTACTAAGTACGGATGTTACTTAGCAACCGTAAGGTATGTAACCGGAACACGCCGCAGCAGTGTACTTTTGACAATTCTGGCAATGGCAAATATCTTCTTGGCAAGTGTTTCCCGTCGACCTTGCCTCTGCAAACAGATAACACCATACGACGGACAAGATAGCAGAAATGAAGGCTTGTATCATCTTGTACGGCGTGCAGTATTTGCAGAAGCGCTGTACTTTAAGTAGACGACGTGCAAGCGAGTTGCTGAATGGGTCTTGGCCAACTCAGAGGCCAGCGAAGGAGGCTACTATGCCGCAATCGTGTGAATCAACTTGAACTTGAGAACGAGAGAACGAGGGAAACTTGTAGGTTCGCTGGCTTACGCCGCAGCATCTGATCGGCTATGGGAATGCTGAGAGCCCCAGCAGCAGTACTCAGCGGGACTACAAGCGAGTTACTGCCGGTGTCGACAAACACTCTTCTTCCATCGACAAACACTCTTCTTCCATCGACACACACTCTTTCTTCCATCGTATTGTCCTTTGTATGTGGCCTCTGGTCTTTGTTCGTGGGCTTGGCAAGAGCTGGGTGCGCCTCGTGCTGGTATTCCGTGAAGGAAACTGCGTCTCGCCGATGTAGAAGGGCTTTGGGAATGATATATCCAAGTGTCCAGAACCTGGGTCATCAAAACGGACCACAGATCTTGTTGTCACAAGGTTGGTGATGTGAGGTTGAAAAATGAGGATGAGAATTGAGACGTGTAGTAGAACTAATGGGCGAGGATCGCAACCCGAAGAGGCCCGAGAACGTTGTTCCGGCTTGGACCGACCAAGGGGATTAAAGACTGCACCATCACTCCACCAAGTCCACTCTTTCACCACTCCCCCTGGAATTGCCTCTTCTATCACCCCATCATCTTCAGATTTTCAGCCTCGCCTATCGTGTGCCTCCGAACTCCCGATGGTACTGCCACACACGGCAGCAGTTTGCGAACCAAGATCATGCCATGGTTACACCATGTTCAAATCTGTCGTCGGCCTCTCCCGATTTTTCTATTCATCGCTCTTCATGCCAGTATATAATGTCTCTTCATCTGCTTTCCCATTCATCTACCTCTCCAGCATCAACTATCTGTCCAAGCATCACCAACTCAAGATCTGACTTGATCAAGAACTCATCGGCTATTCTTCCTTAAGGTACCTTCTCCTGCAAAAGAGTAATGCAGAAACACAACTCCTCCAATAACACACCTCAACATCATATCAAACTCAAAACGGCCGCTATCGTATCACCACAAATGGGTCGAGCTATCCCAAAAGCTACACCACAATCTGGTCTCCCAATCTTCCTTCTCTTCTGTGGTATGCCATGCTCAAATGATCCATCGCATGAAAAGTCAGAAACTAATACTCCATAGCAATCGCCGGTCCATACACATACTTCACGGCCAAACATGAAGGCGAAAGCATGGACGCAGCTCGAACTCGATTTCAGACGACCAAGCAGCGCAACGATCTTCGCATTAGTGGTGGCGCACCGATTCAACATCTTGACGAGGAGGCCGCACACCTTCCAAGCGTCTACAAGGGTCCAGCCGCACTGGCTCAGTGGAGATGAGCTCGTTTGGCAACATTTTCTCATCTATCTCGGGTAATTATCGGAGTTATTGGACGATTTGAGGGTTGGGTACGAGTTCTTGACACGTCGTAAATAGTGCTTAGACGAACGTTGATGTATTTCAGATGACTCGTAGGAAAGCAATTCACGACAGGCAATAAATGAGGGTCTAGAAGCTGTGGAGAGCCCCGAGGGCGTGAGGTTGTAGAGAGACAACAAATACCTGTAATATATGGCCTAAGTTCGTTCGCCCTAGGCCCCAAAACCGGTAGCAGTCCCGCCAATTCACGAAACAAATTCGTGGCGAAAGGATGTCAGCGGAGAGTGTTGAAGCTCATTCCTGTCGTTCGGAGGCCCGGGCAGTCTTCCTCCGGTCCGAATTCATGATTCCGCTTTGACGCTAGGTAGCCCGAACAAGAGTCATGTTTGCACCCACCACCAAAGCCCGCAGGTGGTCTTGACTGATCTTAGCAATAACTTCGCGCTGATATAGTTCCGTGACCGTGTTCAGACCGGCGTCCTGTCTTAAGTTCTCGAGCCGCATGCGCATTCACAACGCCTCGACTCATCTTCAGCAGTTACTTCGCGCACATATGGGTCTGCTTACCGTGTTCAGAACGGCGTCAGGTCTTTGTGAGCGACTCAAAGTCGCGAAGCCCCCAGGTTTAGGGTAGGGTTAGGGTTTCAAGCTCGAACTTTATGCACTGGAATCAAAATGGATTCGACATGGATAGACACTGCTTTTTGAACGCTCTACACCATGGAAGGTATTGGTGAAGAGGTATAACTTGAGCGCCTCAAGTAGGCTAAAATCGACATCTTGCTTTCCCTACGTCCGACGCTTCTCAAATCTTCGCAAGATGAAGTCCTTCACGACCGTTTCTCTGGTCCTTCTTCAGGCGGCTGCCGTCTACTCTTTACCGACTGAACTCGGTGTGTCTCTCCGACTCATCAGCATTGCCTCTATGAGAAGCTAACCGAAAATCTAGAGAGAAGACAAGGCGCCTTAGGCGGCCTCATGGCTCTCGCCTTAGGAAAACCAATGGAGCCAGTATCGAGGGAGAAGCTTGAGCCGCAGATGGACTCAACAGCGACTCGTGAAAGGCTTATATTTGGTCCTTACAGGATGCTCTCGTCAAAAGCACCAAGCCACCCCTCCAAAGGCTTAACGGGCGGCATCAAGCTAGATCCAAACAGTGATACGCAGTCAGCTATGCTTGCTGGTATCTGCACAGAATGCATGATACTTACAGCCAACATGGAGACCTCGGATAAGACTGGCAAGAAGGTCGGAATCACGGAAGGAATCTATACTCATCACTTCATCACCATGGATATGGGTCGCAACCAAGTTCCAAACCCAGTCAAATCACCCTGCGCTCCCAAGCCTGGTTCTTTAGGGATGGGCGGAATGATGGGAAATTCTGATGCTCACTCTCACGGACGTCGACAATTGCCCAACTTCATGTTTGGAGCCGGAGTGTCTGTTTTCGTCGGAAAGGGAAACGAAGCTGGCCGCTCCATTTTTGCATCGACGAATAGCACGGTCAAGAGTGGTTTCTATGTCTCTGGCAAGGACAAAATGTTCATGACGGCCGAGCTTGTCAATTATGAGCCAGAAGATCGCGACATCTATGTCATGTTAGATTACGAATACCTCTCGAGCCCGGATGGAAAGAGACCAGCGGATTGGATGGATGTTGGCATGGGCGCTATCGCTGTCGATGGGTGCATGGTCACAGCCCTAGGTATGTTCCCAATCATGTAGACTGCACATCCAGCTGCTAACACGATATAGAACCACCCAAGGACAAGGCCATGCTGTACAAGTCCCCTGAGTGGGATGTGACCCACAACGGCTACCTAGTCAATATCACACCTCATCTGTAAGGCCCCTTTCTCCCAAGTAGCAGAGCTTCACTGACCCCATTAGCCACGATGGAGCCCTAGACATCAACGTCTACCTCAACGGCAATAAAGTCTGCACGTCCAATGCCATCTACGGCGGTGACCGAGAAGTCAAGGGCGACGCCGCACCGATACAGGAAAAATGGGAAACGATACAGAGCTACAGTCCTTGTAGCGAAGCTATCAAGATTAAGAAAGGTGATAAGTTGTCGATGGATAGTACTTATGATGTGACGAAGCATAAGTTGAGACCTGATGCGCATGCGATGGGGTCGGGTGGGGGTGCGGGGGAGGGTGCTGAGGGCATGGCTTTGGCGACGTTCCAGTGGGCGATCAGTCCTGATCAGAGTGATAAATTTTAAAAAAGAGGAGATAAGGTAATGAGGTTGTATCTTAATTAGGGGGGGATGTTCGCCAAACAAAGGGACACCGCTGGAAATAGCCTTTGTACTTAAAAATCTATAACGTTGAGATCGTCTTCGATACTGATCTGGCAATCGGAATTGTCCAATCGTTACGAGTTGATTGATATTCATCTATATTTGGAATTCTTGCTGTCTGGATTTATTTCCTGGTAGGTCGATAAGTTGATTGGATATGAAAATGGATACAAAGTAATTAAAAACCGATATGACTTTCGCATTCACAATGCAGAAAGACTGGAATTGGAATAACCATCAAAACCTTACGAACAGAAAAATAAACATGAAATCGGGAAGTTGCTTGCAAATAGTAAAGGTTATATGTTTGAACAAAAAGAGCGCGACAAATTTCGCTGTTAGTATTGAAAGGTTGATTTATATCTATGAACATCGGATAACTTTTTGATCCTACCTTCAGTTGGGTCAAGAGAAGATACATACCCATTTCGACTGGAATTTGACCGGCGGGAGAGATGGGGTTTCGAACGGTTGTCATTCTGTATTCTGCTAGTGGTTGCTATATTTGGTTTTGTACATGGCTGCTGGGATACAAATGGTTCTGGTTAGTATGAAAATCGGACTATTTTGTTTTTTTGGGCAAATGCTTCTTAGACACCCGAATCTGGAATGAATGATGAATGTCTCGCGCTTCTGATCGAAGATTTCCGTTGCTATACTCCAATTTTCCGATCGTCGTTATTTATTAAATAGGCCATGGGAACGCGGATAGCAAGGCAAACTGAACCAAACGTATTCACGACGTCAACCCTCCATCCAGGAAATGAAGCGTCCATATATTTTTGGAACGACGCGGAAAAGCGTAATAATAGAGAAAGCACTACTGCAGGAACACGCAATTCTTCCTGCAGCCAGTACAAACTTTGACAAGATATCAATTTCCGAATGAGATTTAGATTGCGCGCCAGACGCGGGGCTAGTGGACTATCAGAACACGCTATTGTGGGTTCATCGCGACTACTGACAAGCTATCAAAAGTGCTAGAGCCCTTGAGCACGTGTGGTATGGAGGGTAAGTATGATAGCCTCTGACCTGACCGTATCGGCAGCGTGATTGAAATCCTTCCGTTAGGTAAACAGTACTCGCTTCGGCGGGCCAGACTGAACCGTTGGAGATATCATTGGAAAAAACTGTGTATCTTTGGGGCGTGCCGCTAGAGAAAATCAAACGCCATGAGACGCCACTAAAGAAGAAGGGGGCTAGGAGCGTAAAGCTTGTGTGCGGGAATCAATATGAATTGGGGAATGACATCGATGATCAAGTCGGAGAGGGCATCCTGGAGCAATTCGCGATTGCATGTGGTAGCAGATGGTCGAAGATTTCTTTGTGAAGCTTGAAGTGACTTGAGACCCCAAAGATGGATTGATGGAGTACAGGCTTCAGCGAGAAGCCACGGGGCGAAGAATGAATCATTGGTTTGGGACGACTGTAAATGAGTTCGGCGCCTGTGGGCGTGGAAGGTTCCGAGGGTGAGATTCTGATGATATCTCTGCTTACTAATCCGAGATCAGCCTGAAAAGTCTGCCTGTTGGCCTTTACTCCTCGTCACTTTGTCAACAAACACTGCACAACGCGTCCATCGCGACGAATCTCAGCGACATCAAGGATGCAACAGAGCCGAAGGCTGCTTTGTCTCCTTTCGTCTCGAACCGCCAGAGCATAGCACGAGTTTCGCGTCGGTCGTTGTCGCTACTGAGTAATGACTTATCTTAATGACAGGCTAGACAAAGTTTATCCCAATTCCCAAGATGCCTGTGGCGAGAATCTCACTCGGTCGATCTGAATTCGAATACGATCAGGCTAACACACTTGGAGAACCGAGCCGATATTGAGAGGAGGCGAGGCTGTGCTTCATACAGCGAGAAGAGGAAATCTCCTGAAATTGCATTGCCTGTTACCCAACACCCATTTTGGCTTAGCGATACAGGGCTGAGCTGGAAGTATCGATAGGGAGAGGATTCGAAATTCGAAATTCGAAAATCCAGGTCCCTCGTCCCACTGAAGGCTTGAAGTACTGGAGTCTTGGAGTGATTCAAATCACAGTGCAGACTGCAGATGAATGCGAAGGCCGAGTCCCGGCGCATCTTATTTGTATTCCTTGCTATCCCACAAACGGGGGATTTCCGGGCGACAAGGCAGAGACTGCGGCTGACTGCGTATCGTGGCTTTCATGGCAGACATCACGATTGCTGACAGCGATTGCATGCACTTTCTGGAATCCGCTTAGTTCAACGGCTGGTCCCTGCTAGCTTTCTTAGCTGGAAGACATCAAAGGAGAATAGATCCAGTTTTCTTCCACCATCAACACCCCTCGAGCAACTATCTAGGTCAAATTTAGAACCAGTGCTAACCGTCGGGGAGCCGTCCACAATCACGCCAATTCTCAGCATGCGCCTCGCTGCCTTACCCGCGAGACATCATACCCCTTTGACATCTAGCAAGTAGACACGCTTGAGCTTCCCATTGACACCAGATCTGTTGTAAGCAGATGTTGTACCATGGAAAGGGAGCTCCATCGGGCTTCGCTCGCCAAAAGGATGTTGAAGGATGCTTCACCAAGCCAACATTGCAAAAGGTCGAGAACCTCGTCAATCTCCTTTGTCCTTCGTAGTCAGGAGTATAGTTCCCTGACTAGCCCAAAGCCAGGCCGTTAAACCAATGCTCCAGGCTTGCCTAAACCGTGGAGATATTCCAAGCATAGACCATTTTCCCAACCCAGGCGAAGGCGCTGTATATAGGCTCACATTGCCTTCCTGTCTTCCTCCTTCTTCTGCACAGTTGTCCATCAATTTTGTCTTTTTTTTCTTTTCCGACACGCACTCATTATCGTGTCTTTTTGCTCTTTGTTACTGTCACTCATTACCAGTAGCAATACCTTTAATCTCTATTTTAACCAGAGTTGAAGGGATTTACGCATCATGAAGAACGCTTTGGTGGCCTCCGTGCTACTGGCGAGCGCCGCTCCGGCGATTGCAAAAGACTTATGGACATCTCCAGATGGCAGCTGTGGTCCAGACACCGCTTTCACCTGCAAGCAGTCTTTCTATGGTCAGTTCACTTTGATGCGTAAATAGAGATGATATTAATGCTTCGGCAATAGGTGGTTGTTGTGGACCAAAAAACAAGTGTGGCTCCACGGCGGATGTATGTGGCAGCGGATGCCAGAGTGATTTTGGGTATTGCAAAAATGCCACAAGGCATGACAAGAGATGGAACTTTGGGATGCCTAGCTTCGTCATGCCAGTCAAGCCAGTCAAGCCAGTCAAGCCCGTGAAGCCCGTGAAGTGGTCAAGCAGCTCGTACAAGGCTTCAGCCTCGATCTACCCATCCAAGTCCGTGAATTGTACCAAAGGACACAGCCATGGCAAACCAACTCCGGCCGCCGCATACGACTACGCCTCCACAATGACAGTCACATCTATTGCTGCTGCTACCCAGGCTCCCTCGTTTCCATGGTGGTGGCCATTCGGTGACAACGGCATCAAGTCAGCTATGTCTGCCGCTTCCTCCCCTACTCCAGCCAAGGGTGGGTCTCTTGGAGGTGCTGAAAGAAAGACTGTCGTTTACAGCAAGTTCACGACATTGACTGTTACCTACACCAAAACGCACACATACGAATACAAGGGCTCCAAATCTTTCTCGTATGAGACATACGCCGCGCCAACTGTTTGCCCTCTCGAGACTTACACTACTTTATCGTCTGTTACCAAGACTAGAACACTTACTGTCACGACTCAAGGATCTTCGTCCTTATCATACGAGCCATATGTCACCGAATCTCTCTGCACTCTTGAACGACCTGTCACCACCAGCACTGCAATCGGCTCATTGTCTTCATCTGCTTCCGTGAAGCCAAGCAACCCATGGTGGGGTCCAGCCTCTGTTACCAAGTCTTCGTCCTCCATTCCTGGACAAAACTTTGGATCTCCCAGCGCTTCGCAATCTGGCCAGCTATCTTCGGCGTCCCACTCATTCTCGCACTCCGGATCGGCATCTCCATCATCGATGCCAGTTGGCCCAATCCTCGGAAGCTCAAGCATTGCGTCCCCATCGTTCTCTTTCAACCACTCTGTTTCTAGTGGAACCGTCAGCTTTAGCACTCTTAGTGGATCGATTCGCATCCCAGTCGGACCATCTTCGAAAATTAGCGAGTTCAACAGCTCCAGTACTGGATTGCCATCAGGCATTTCTAGCAAATCAATCAGTATTTCGGTGGGGCCTAGCTTCACGTCCTCGGCAGAGATTTCTTCAACTATCAAGTCTTCTTCGGAATCGCTACCAGCAGAGCCCTCTATGTTATCATCGTTTAAGTCTATCACTTCTTCTGCGCACTTGCCAACGTCGACCTCCAGCTCCTTGGCCATTACTCCGAGTGACTATAGCATCAGCTCTGTTTCGTCTTCTTATCTCTACGGCAATGCTTCAAGCTCAACGTTTTCGACCTTGACCTCTTCATCCTCTGCCAATACCACTGCGACTAGTAGTAGAAACTCTTCCTCGACCACGCAGAGTTCTTGCCTCACAGCTCCAACACTGACCGCCGCCACTTTGCCTAAATGCACCCCTTGCGCAGGGCAGCCAGGAACTGATAAGTTCTGCGGTTACGATGTGAGCTCCAACAGCTACGAGGTTACGCCAATTACCTGCAAAGTTGTTTACTACAACTTCGACATTACTGGCTCAACCTTCGGCCCAGATGGTGTTGAACGTCCAATTATGTGGGTTAATGGACAAATGCCTGGGCCTGCAATCGAGGCCAGCTGGGGTGACACTGTCGTCGTCACTGTCAATAACAAGCTCACGAATAACAATGGTACTTCGATCCATTTCCACGGTATCCGACAGTTGAACAACAACATGAACGATGGTGTTCCCTCCATTACTCAGTGCCCAATTGCTCCAGGTTCTTCCATGACTTACACCTGGGTTGCGGAGAACTACGGGACCTCCTGGTATCATAGTCACTTCGCAATCCAAGCGTGGGAGGGGGTTATGGGGCCGATCATCATTGACGGACCTCACAGCGCTGAATTTGATGTTGATATGGGTCCTTTCCAACTCCAGGATTGGTCGCATTTCACTGTTGACTCCCGATATGATCTTGCCCAGAACGCTACTCCTATTCCAGGCGCTGCCCCAGCCGCCAACGGTGCCCCAGCTACATTTGGAGGCCCAGTCTTGCTTGACACAGGTCTCATTAACGGAATGAATATCTGGAATGGTGATGATCAAGCTGGTTATGTTTCTGGCTCCCGTTTTGTTGCTCCCAAGACTTTCACACCAGGAAAGAAATATCTGTTCCGATTCATCAACAGCGCTATCCAGTCCACATACAAGGTATACCTCGACAACCATAAATTCACAGTCATTGCGGCCGATTTCGTTCCGATCACCCCATACACCACCGACATCTTGAACATCAACATCGGTCAACGATACGATGTGGTTGTTGAAGCTACTGAGTTGACTGGAAGTTTCTTCCTTCGCGTCGACAACCAGAATGCTTGCGCTGGTACCGTCCAGGCTCTTGACATCAGAGCCATCATCAACTACGATGTCTCCCTAGTCAACGACGGATCCAGCGGAACGGCTTATAATTACACGGGCGAGTGTGTCGACGAACCCATGTCCAACCTCGTCCCAGTAGCTCCCATGACCGTCGGCTCCGCTGATGTCACCGAAGGCGCTCTCGATGTCGTCGTCCAAGGCAATGCCGCCCAGCTCTACAAGTGGTACATCAGCGGTACAACCTTCATGGCTGAATACAACGACCCCACCCTCCTCCACGTTCTCCAAAACACCAGTCTCCCAACTGACAGTGGTGCCCTGCTCATCCCACTCACGGAGGCCAAACAATGGATCTACGTTATTGTCGAGTCGCCTATCCCATTGCCGCACCCTCTCCATCTGCACGGCCACGATTTCTATATCTTGGCTGAGGGAAGTGGAACTTATGATCCGAGCATATCTTTGCAGTTGAATAACCCGCCTCGTCGCGATACGGCACTTATGCCTGCTGCTGGATTCATCGTTTTGGCTTTTGAGACGGATAATCCAGGTGTTTGGCTCATGCATTGCCACATTGGATGGCATACTTCGTAAGTCTATTCCCACCCCTCATCGACTCTCATCTTTTTGTTATTGCATTCACTAATTATTCTCGCAGTATGGGATTTGCCCTCCAATTCGTCGAAATGCAAGATCAAATCAAATCTTCCGGCGCTCTCAACAACTCGTGTGCACTCAACAGTACTTGTAATGCTTGGAACGATTTCGCGGCCCTTAACAGTCTCGTCCAATTCGACTCTGGTGTTTAGATTATGGATTATGAAATGGAGTTCTTGGGTGGTGGGTTTCTTATGTTAGTGTATAGTGTCTAGTATCTAGACTCCTTTTCTCCTTGTGGGGTCTGTATATATCTTACATTCCATGTAAACTTATATATCCTACATGCCATGTAAACCTTTTTTTTTGCGACTTGATGTATGTTTGATCTAGATTATGTTGATGGTTCAGCGAGGTGTTCGAGTCGAATAAATATGTCTGCCTGTATTTCTTTGAGAGTTTTGGGGGCTTCGATGGAGATGTGAAAGCAGATTTTTCTTTGTGACCTGGGTCTTGATCGTTCTCTTTTTCCTGTTGTTCTATGACTAAGTATCCCCATCTATTCGTCTACGGATCATGTTTTTATCGTCGTTGTCTCTTTTCCTTCCTCGACGCGTAGTCTTTCTACATTACTATCTATCTCTTCCTTCATTTATCAACATATCCTACCCTACCTCAAACCTAAATATAAAATTTTAATCATTCCCATATCCATCTCCACTCATATGCCCAATTCAACATTAATTCCACACCCATCCCAATCCCATCTCACCTTGGATAGAACCACCACAAGCAAGCCCCAAGAAAAGGTTCTATGGTGTAATGGTCAGCACTTCGGATTCTGAGCCCCTCAGGATATTCCGGCGATCCCAGTTCGATCCCGGGTAGGACCTTGCCCTCTCTCACACACGCATACATTTTTTATAAAATCCAAACTCCAACAACCCGAGAGTCGGCCTCTAAACCTGCATATTACGGAATCTCAAAGTGAAGATATTACTGTAGATGTGGTTGGGATTTTTGGACGGGGTGTGTGAGATACCGGGATGCGTTATCGATTTGCATTGTTTTTGGGGATGTTACGAGGTATTATCGATATCGATGGTTTTGTTGATGGGGCTGATTTACTTTGTTTCGGCCTTGTTTGCTATTGCTGTTGTGTCTTCCTGCCCGTCTTGTCAATGTGATGTGCTGCTGTATAAATTCCTATAGCTTCTTCCGAAAATGTGGGAATTTAGTATACTAGAAGCGTCTACCCCAGCCTCGACATCCCTTTCCGCGTCAAATTTTCCCAAATCACCGACGTAACGTTCGATTGATCCTCTAGGATTTCATGGCCGGGAGTTTCCATCTCAAGAGTATCGAATCTCATTTTTGAAGGTGTTATATACTGTTCTTGTTTGCATTGGTCGACCATCTAGATTGCGTTCGAGAAGCTCGTTTATGCGGAGGAGCTAAATCCGATCCGGGGCTGTCGGCTGTGTGCTTCGAAAAAGAAGCCGTAAGACCAGGTCGACTCTTGTGAGAGCACGGCCAGATAGGGAGTACGGCGACGGTGGGCAGGAGTGGCATGGTTTTGGAAGTTGTTGATACCGGCGGGAGAAAAGAGGAAGAGGAAGAGGAAGAGGAAGAGGAAGAGAAAGAGATGGCTTGGGCCAAGACGGCGATCAGCCCGATCACGAGATGAACCCCAGGAGTCAGGATGAGACATTCACGATACTTAGGAGTAGGGTATGGGGGATTTGCACCAGGGAGCATGGATGGCAAACTGCCAAAATCCCATCTCTTCGGCTGCAGTTTCAGATCATGGCCCGGGACGCGGAAGGACGTTTACTATGTATGATGTCAACGGACTCGATAAGAAAGTCCCATCTGCTCTTCTTCTGCCATCTGTCACTCCCCCTGTTGTATCCTTCCTGCCCTGCGAGGACCCCCCGTTGTATCATTCTTCCGCTGCGAGGACCCCCCGCGACGACCCCCCGACGACTCCCCGGCGACCCCCCGACGACGCGAATCGGATGCCACTTCAGCAGGCTAGCCTCGACTGGTCATAGTCTCCGCGGATCATTCCCTACCGTCTAGCATGCCCCCCCGTCCGGATAGCGCCCCCCCATTCGAATAGCGCCCCCCCCATTCGAATAGCGCCCCCCCATTCGAGTAGCGTCCCCCCATTCGAGTAGCGTCCCCCCGTGCGGATAGCGTCCCCCCCCCTTGTCCGCCCTGTCACCTCTCCGCCTTAACCGTGTGCCCATCACTCCTGTGGCGAAAGCAAGCACTGTCAACACCGTCAAGCCTCCCACGTCCGTTTGCCGCCCATACTCGACCACCGAGGTTGCTGCCCATACTCGACGACCGACAAACAATGCAGCCGCATCTACACGCCTCTTGAAGGGCGCAGCCAGAATCAAGACGCGGCCCCCAGGTCCTCCTCAGTACTAGCTGAGCGTCCAACCATCCCGACACTTCGACATCGGATCACAGACCCAGACGCTCCTTCCAGAACGCCAACATGCCGCAGCTGCAATCCAAAAGGGACTGCTCGAATCCCAGTGGCGCTGCTTCCTCCTCCTCGACCGAACCCTATCCCGACAATACCTCCAATCCTTCTGTTACCTCCGATCAAGGCTCCCGAGCTGCTCCTCGTTCACGCGTCAATTTACAATCTCCTTACGCTTTCGACCCCCACCTCTCAGCTCTCAGTCCTGGCTCGACAGACCGTGTATTTCCCATAAGAAGCGTTGTTCAAGTTGATATCAGTAGCACGCCTGCAGTATCAACAACCTCCATGGACGGATATTTCTACAAAAATGGGCGGCCTGCGCAAAGGGGCTCTTCAATCAGTGCATCCGAAGGCTCTGTTGGCTCCTTGAAAAGATATGCGCCAACTGCCTACTCGGAAAGGGGCCCAAGTGGAGACCAACGAGACGCAAATTCTCGACTCAATCCACCAAGGTTACCTGCTCAGTTATTTCAGGATGTAATCCAAGGCAGATCGGCTGACGATGATAGTCTTCGCAAATCCTCGTTCACTGGCTCCATAGCTCCAAGCAGTAGAAGTGTCATCTCGGACGACGGAGACGCTTTTGTGACTGCAAGGTTTCAACATGTCGTCACTGAGGACGGTCACGCTGTCATTACAGGTCGGGATGGCGAAGTCCTACAGAGGTGTGAGGATGAGCCCATTCACATACCCGGTGCCGTGCAAGGATTTGGACTTCTCATCGCACTTCAGGAGGAGGATGGCAAACTAGTCGTTCGCATTGTGAGCGAAAACTCCAAGCGAATCATTGGCCTTACGCCCAAACAACTGTTTGATCTGGAAAGCTTCACAGATATCATGTCAGAAGAGCAGGCTGACAATCTGTTTGACCACATCGATTTTATTCGAGACGAGGATGCCGATGTCATAGTTAATGGTCCTGAGGTCTTCACCATGTCTATCAGAGGAACAAAGAGGCGAGCGACCAAGATGTGGTGTGCAATACATGTCAACGACCAGAATCCCGATCTCATCATTTGCGAATTCGAACTCGAGGACGATGTCGAGAATCCGCTAGTGCCACCGGACGAAACAACTCCATCATTTCCGGAGGATACTCTCAGCAGCGACCCAACCGAGGAAGAGTTGCTTGAGAGCACTCATAATATCAGTCGACCTCTACGGGTACTGCGGAGTGCCCGAAAACGGAGAGGTGAAGCGGCTGCCATGGAGGTGTTCAATATCATGTCACAGGTGCAGGAACAACTAGCTTCGGCCCCGACGTTGGAAAAATTCCTGAAAGTTCTTGTCGGTGTCATCAAAGAACTCACCGGGTTCCACCGTGTCATGGTGTATCAATTTGATCCACAGTGGAATGGACGTGTGGTGACAGAACTGGTGGATCCTCGAGCCACCAAAGATTTGTACAAAGGCCTCAATTTCCCTGCTTCAGACATTCCCAAACAGGCTAGGGATCTGTACAAACTCAACAAAGTACGCCTACTGTACGATCGAGATCAAGAGACCGCCCGCCTGGTTTGTCGAACTCTTGAAGACCTCGAAACGCCGCTCAATCTTACTCATTCTTATCTCCGTGCCATGTCACCCATACATGTTAAATATCTCGAAAACATGGCGGTGCGATCGTCCATGTCTGTATCAATCAACGCATTCGACGAATTGTGGGGTCTCATTTCGTGTCACGGTTACGGCTCGAAAGGAACTCGAGTAGCTTTCCCAATTCGAAAAATGTGCCGTCTTGTGGGCGATACAGCATCAAGAAATATCGAACGGTTGTCCTACGCCTCCCGATTGCAAGCTCGGAAACTCATCAATACAGTACCGACACCAAGTAATCCTTCTGGCTACATTATCGCATCTTCAGAAGACCTCTTGAAACTCTTCAACGCAGACTACGGCTTGCTTTCAATCAAGGATGAGACGAAGATATTAGGCCATCTTGAACATTCCCAAGAAGCACTGGCAATGTTGGAATACTTGAGAATGCGGAAAATCACTTCAGTCACTGCTTCGCTCGATGTCGTCAATGATTTTCCAGACCTTCGCTATGGTCCAGGTTTTCAAGTGTTGGCAGGTCTTCTTCTGGTACCATTGTCTTCGAGAGGCCATGATTTTATTGTTTTTTTCCGCAAAGGACAGCTGGAGGAAGTCAAATGGGCAGGGAACCCTTATGAAAAATTCGTGAAGGAAGGCACTGAGGGATACCTGGAACCAAGGAAATCTTTCAAGACATGGTCGGAAACCGTAGTCGGGCGATGTCGTGAGTGGACCGAGGAGGAAGTTGAGACTGCATCGGTCCTTTGCTTGGTATATGGGAAGTTCATCGATGTCTGGAGGCAGAAGGAGGCTGCACTGCAGAACAGCGAGCTCACTCGCCTTTTACTTGCCAATTCCGCTCACGAAGTGCGAACACCACTCAACGCCATCATCAACTACCTCGAGATCGCCCTGGAAGGTTCTCTTGATCAGGAGACGAGAGACAACCTTGCCAAATCCCATTCTGCCTCAAAGTCGCTCATCTATGTTATCAATGATCTCCTCGATCTTACCAAAACAGAAGAAGGCGGCGATCTTGTCAAGGGCGACATATTCAACCTCAAAGACACCTTGAGGGAAGCTACTGACGCCTTCAGTGGGGACGCAAAGAGAAAAAATATCACATATGAGGTGATCGAACATCCCGGATTACCCACGCATGTTTTAGGCGACCAACGCAAAGTGCGCCAGGCCATCAGCAACATTACTGCAAACGCGATCCAGCACACTTCGCAGGGAGGCGTGAAAGTGGAGATGCATGTGGCCGCAGTGGACGCTGGCCAAGCCGACATCGAGGTGATCGTGGAGGATACCGGCGCCGGAATGTCTGCCAAACAGTTGGACTCCCTCTTTCGTGATCTGGAGCAGGTGCAGTCTGAGCCATCGGACTTCTTTGGCTCAGAAGGGAATGACCCAAAGCCCATCGGAAATGGAGACGAAGCCAAGAGAACCTTGGGATTAGGTCTCGCCGTCGTTGCTCGAATCATACGTAACATGAATGGCCAGTTGAGGCTTAAATCCGAAGAAAGCATAGGATCACGTTTCGTGGTTCTCTTACCATTCGACCTTCCTGATGGCGAGTGCAGTGAACCTTCCATTGGAGCTGCTTCGATTGGAGGCCCACCCACCCCTGGTTCTGATCTAAGGGTTGCAGACGGCGAGGTCACCCTAGTGGCTCGAGGACCTTCGAGGAAAAGCTCGTTGAGCAGTGACTCACTTGCCAAAAAGCAAAGCATCGACAGTCTCAACAGCAGAAAGAGTATCAAGAGCTTTAACAGTGGCACGAGTCAGCATAGCGGGCGGAGCGATGTGGATAGAATGATTGAAGCAATCCAAGAGCCTAACCAATTGAAACCCAGAAGGAAGTGTCTGGAAAGATCGAGTAGTGCTTGGTCTACCACAAGGCCTTCAATGGACCAGAGGAACAGTTATGACAGCAGTGTCGGTGCCAGTGTCAACAGGGCCGTCTCCCCTCCAGAACGAGAGCACGCTGCTAGTGTAGGCCCACTAAGCTCTCCTGCGACGACCGTGCACGAGTCCGAGAGGTCACTGAGCATGATAGGTGGCCAAGCGAGCCTGACTTATTCTTCAACGCCACTGAAAGCTATTAAAATGCCTGGCGAGCTCGGTTCACCCATCATTCCTCAAGTCATGCGGCAACCCCAATCAGGCAGCGTCGAGGATTGCTTTTCGCCCTCCTCGCCTACCGAGAAAGGGGATTGGAATGCCAAAATCCTTCAAGTCTTGGTTGCCGAGGATGACCCAGTGAACAGCCGCATTGTGAAAAAGAGGATGGAAAAACTTGAACATATTGTGCATATGACTGTTAATGGCGAGGAATGCGCCAATGCATATTCAGACCACTGTGAAAAGTACGATGTAGTCTTGATGGATATGCAGGTGAGTCGACTCTCATATCAATCGTTTGTCTAATATCTAACATGATTAAGATGCCAATTGTCGATGGTTTGACATCTACGAAGATGATCAGATCCTTCGAAAAGACCCACTCGTCTCACAAGCTTTCTCGACGTGCCGCCTTCAATGGACGTGTACCCATTATCGCCGTCTCAGCATCTTTGCTTGAACGGGAGAGGCAGATATATATTGACGCTGGGTTCGACGCGTGGATTTTGAAACCTATCTCATTCGTCAGACTGGAGACACTCTTGGAAGGTATTGTGAATCACCAAGTGAGGGAGGACTGCCTTTACACTCCTGGAAAGTGGGAAGCAGGAGGATGGTTCAAGAAACCATTGTCGCCGCAGAAGGCCAGAGAGCAATCGACGACTCAACCGGATGTAGACAAGGTCCCACCGAGCGCTCCCAGCAACGATCTGAAAGAAGCTGCTACGCATCCGGATGATGCATTTGCTGGCGACGACAAATCAGCAACGGTGCCGAATGAGCAGAAGCGATTATTCGAGGCTCAAGAGATAGGCGGGCAGAAAGGAACGCCAAGTGGGCGTGCGGAAGAAATCAAAGAAGACGAAGTGGTTATACCGAAAAGCTTTTCAGCACCACAACTGGGACGAAAGGGCTTTCCACCCTCGAGTCTGGACGAAGGTGAAGGTGGTTCAGGTTCAGATACAACAGTGACGCCCAGTGCGTCCATCACACACCTTCCTCCTGTATCGACGCCGAACGCTGTATGAGGTGGTGAGAGCGTGCTAGTTCATGGTGGCAAAAAGCGGTTTTGATGAGGAGTCCTGTCACGGTAGGGGAGGTTTTATGCTTTTCAATTATGGAGTTCACCGTCTAGCGTTGGGTTGCTTGTGGACAGAGCATACAAGCAGCGTTGTCTTGGGCGTTCGCGCGGGTGTTTGCCATGACTTTTTGGGAATTTTTGGGGTCACTTCTGGTGGGTAAAGAGTCACGATACACATGCACGCTTTGGGAGACGTACATTGGATAAATGAGCTATTGACCTACGAAACTCTAAATTCGGTTGGAGAGAGGGAGGGAGGGGAGGAGGCTTACGAATGGGAATGTGCTCGTCGGAAGATTATTGCCATCCTGTGCAAAGGGCTAATAATGGTTGTACACCTACTCTACCTATCATCAAGACTATACAGTGCTCTGGCGGATCCCGGAGTATAATACAAAGTGATATAAGGAATACTTTGGTGAATACGGCTGGCTGTGACAATTGCAAGCACTTGATTGGATGAGAGATCAATACGACACGCGAGACTCGTAAAGCAGGGGTGCGTTGCTCGGTGCTCGGAAAGCATTTGGAAACGGACGGCTGTATTCCGCCTGGGGTGCTGTTAAACTGGTCTACGCTAGTTAAACCGGTCTACGCTAGTTAAACTGGTCTACGCTAGTTAAACCGGTCTACGCTAGCTGGTCGATAGAGGAGGGATTTGTAAGAGAGATGTCTTTGCACTTTAGTCTCGCCCGCCGCCAGGCGCATAACCTGCCGCCGCTTTACTAGGTACACCGAACCGAACCCGAACCCTCCCGTTGCCCATCTTCAACCTCGACACTTCCCGCTTTACATATAAACCTCCCCCCGTGCCCCAGGTCCTCCTCCACAACAGCCCCGCTTCTCTCTACAAGATATCACGGCTGTGAAGTGACAGTCGCAAAGAGGCCACCTTCTCACAAGCATCCTCGGAACCATCTCTACAACCTCGGCAACCATGAGCGCAGACAAGGAATTCAGCTTCGCCGATGTTGCTGAACATTCTAGCAAGAAGGATCTTTTCATGGTCGTTCACGACAAGGTTTACAATGCGACGAGCTTCGTCGATGAGCATCCGTAGGTCAACACTGTTGTTCTCTTTGGGTGGATGTATCAGCCTGGATTGCACTGACAATGCTTTCACAGAGGTGGAGAAGAAGTCCTCCTCGATGTTGGGGGCCAAGACGCAACGGAAGCCTTTGAGGATGTCGGACACAGCGACGAAGCTCGGGAAATCCTCGATGGTTTACTCGTTGGAACTCTGAAGAGAGGTGTATGTATCTGCCATTCCTTCCTCAACAATTGCATGATCGTGAAGGGTGGACCAATCATCGGAAGAGCTTTACTCATACCATTGAGCTCCACTCTTTCCCATTTGTCGATAGGTTGCACCGAGGTTGAAGCTATGAAGCTAACATATTACAATAGCCCAATGACCCAGTACCAAAAGCCCAAGCCACACATACCACCTCCTCGTCGTCCGCTTCCGCTGGTAATGCTGGTCTCGGAGTCGGACTTTACGCTTTCATTGTTATCGGTGGCGCTGTTGCGTTCGCAGCCTACAAGTACCTGGAAGCCAACAAGGAGAAAGCCTAGACTAGCCTCACCAACCAGACGATATCAGAGACAAGTGGTAGTACGGCAAGGAGACCGATGGCACGAGAGCCAGATCTGCTGGCATGCAAGTCAGCAACGCGGAAGAAGATTGATTCGTAGGAGAGTGCGTGGAAGATAGATTCATTTTTTATGCATCAAGAGCTGGTGTTATGTTTCCCCTTCCCACCTGGTTTCTTGTTTTTCAGGCTACATCTCAACGCATGTGTCCGGCCGGCCGCACATTTTCACGACGGGATATCAATCAATCGTATCTAAAACTCTTTACATTTGCATCCATTTCAGCACAAGTACGCCTGTCCAATTTAAATGGCATCACCGACTCTTGAATAACTCAACGAGACAAAACTGCACGCTCCTCCTACAGGATATAACAGCGTATTAACCCCCACCCCCGTAAATAACCCGGCAGTATCCCGAATCCCGGATGTATCACCGCGTACAAACTACTCGATATAAGATAAGAAACACAATACATACAATACACGGCCAAAGCTTACACTAAAGGCCAGTACTATTCCTACTCCACATTAGAATAATCCTACAACACATTCCCACTAAAAAGGGCTCCACGGTCCGAGCTTCAAAAGATATCCCCAGACTTCAAAAAAATTAGCCGGGAAGAGACTATTTTCCAGGTCGATTTTAAGTAATTTCGAGTTATAATTTATGATTTTTCGGTGTGGAAATATAATCTTCTAACTCTCTATTTTAAAATCCTGACTTGGAAATTTTGGTGCGGAGGGTTTTGGAGAGGAGGTGTGTTGTAGGATTATTGGTTATTGCTTAATAGTTATAAAGTAGAATATACGGTAGAAATAGTACTAGCTAAACTAAATAAGTAGCTATCCTTCTATCAACTGAAGTTGGGGATCTAATCTATATTTTCCCTTAAAAACCGAAGAATCCGTCGAGATTTTTTCTGTTGGAGGAGGAATTCTATCGATTTTTTTTTCATGGTACCAACTCTTACTTTCTAGACGCGTATCTTTTGTTGGATTTGGAGAATTGTAATTTTATTATTTGGGTGTGGAAATTGTTAAAGGTAAGAAGGTGAAAAGATATTTATTGTTTTGAATCGGGAATCCTGTTCTATGAATATTTGAATGGTTGACTCGAGAGGATACGACGGTATACTCTGACTAAAAAATGAAAAAAATTAAGATCTACGACCTACTTAGGTTACTGAGTTCGGGTGAATGAGAACATTGGAATCTTCATGGACGATACTAGACTGGGAAAAAGTCGGCTCAGTATTCGCCTCGCAACTATTCAGGTGTGTGTGGATATACAGGTGTGTGGATATACAGGTGTGTGGACATAGAATTCGATTGTTCTCCCAGAAATGCTTAAGACAGTTCTCTTCCTGCTGACGTGCATCGAGCCCAAACCACATATTCACCCGCCAAAACCAAGAAGCCAACTGGATCCGTAATATGCCTGTTCAATGTGTCTCCCCTTCAACTCCTTACTATGCCGTATATGTGAAAATGTAACTATGGAAAGACACTGACTACACCCGTACAAATTCAAACCCTGCAATGCACCCTATCTGTAAAAGTTCTCCTCGCTCCCATTAGCCACTGCAGCGGCGGGCTGTCGTCCATAGGCCGCCGCGGCCGCAGCAGCAGCAGCTGGCGGCGCACTAGCTCCACCAACACTTGGAGGTTGGTAGGCCTGATAACCTCCAGAATAAGCCTGGTAAACAGGACTTCCTGTAGTCGCAGGTGGAACACTCGGTGGCGGCGCACTTGGTTGCTGAGGTATCCTCTGCTGGCTGGGTAGAGTGTGAATAGCATGTTGTGGCGGTTGTTGGGAGTAAGCATCCGAGGGCTGCGTGTTCACAGGTTTGCCCGTCTCGGGAGAGAAGGGACGAGGAGCAGATTCGTAGCCACCTGGTTGTGGTGTGCCTTGCTGTGGAGGAGCCCCCATGTAATTATGTCTGGGGTCTATCGGGCTATCGAAAGCTCCCGTGGCCAATTCTTGAGGGCCCCCTGGGTGGCCTCCAACTGCACTGCTTGGAGCGGATGGTCGTGGATCAAAAGCAATAGTCTGTCTTCTTGGATCGTTGGCATTGGTTCTGGCAGATGGTGCGGCGTACAAATCATCGGAGCTGGCGTTTGGGTTAGATGGCGTTCTTCCTCTTCCTTGAGCTGGCGCTTGTCCTTGCTGTGATGGTGGAATAAAGTAGAATGGCTGAGGCCCGCCTTGTGGAGGATATTGTGGTTCAGCTGGCCCAGGAGAGTAGTATCGCTGATCTGGTGGTTGCCCCTGTGGTGCGTAACCACTGGCCGGTGTTTGAGATGGGGGAGGTGCACCATATGCGTATGCTGGTCGGCCATAAGTCGGCTGTGGAGGATGCGACATAGAGGATTCGAGAAGCATTTCATAGTCTCGACGTGCTTTAATAAACTTTTCGTTTAGCTGGGTGAAGTCGTCTGTTCATATTAGTCTCGCGTCTACTAAACAAGATGTAGAGCTTGGCTCACCTTTCTTTTGCGAGTATTTGCCAATCAATTCAATCAACTTTGGTCGAATCGCCAGTGTGGAGTGGTAAAGCTCTGTAATCTCCTCATTGTCCCTAACATCGCCTCTGCCGGTATCGTTCGTGCTCAGCAACGCTAAAAGCTTTTCCACATTGCCAATCTGAGCAAACACTTCGGCTTCCATGTGTGCTTCACGTTCCAGCTCCTCAGTTGTTGGATCCTGCAGCTTCTCGACGTAATTCAGCGGGAAAATGCCGGTTTGTCCGCGTAGTGAGCCTTTCCACCAGTCCTTGTACACTGATTCCAGTACTGCTATTATATCGCCCTTTCGAAATGCCAATTCGCCGGATTCTGAGGCTGTAAAATCGAACAAGGCGCGCACTCTTGACACTGTAGCAGCTGTCGTTCCTTGTACTGCGGGCGGGGCCTGTTGTTGTGGGGGCTGCGATACTGGCGCGGCTGCAGCTGCGGCTTGTGCTGATGATTGGGGTTGGTTCGATGTGGCTGCCTGTGGTGTCGCGGTCTTGTTCTCCTTCATGGATAGGGCGAGTGCCATTTGTAGTTCCTGCTCTTCCCGCTGTCTGTCTTGATCTGAAAGCTGTGTCTTTTGTGGTTTTGAAGGGGGATGTAAGTTTGGGTCTGCAAGTTGTTAGGCGGTATTCGTCGAGTAGAATCGACATTCCTACTTTGTGTCTTCAGCCTCATGTATGCTTGCTCCATGATACCTAAATCAGGATCTTTGGAGAACATCTCCGTCCATTCTTCCATGCGCTCCAGTATCTTTGTCTTTACTTGCTGATGTGTATTCTACCGGCAGTCAGTTTCCTTCGTGCATTCCTTCGACCAAGCTTATACACACTCTGTCTCCAGCCAATCTTAGTAAGGCTTCCGTGAAGCTTTTTGAAGCCAGCTCTTTATGCATATTTATTCCAGTATTCTGCGAAAGCGCATTGGCGAGCTAAATGCAGGTCAGCCACGGTGCATCTGGGTCGGTACTATCGGCGCGCAACGGACCTCGAGAGTATATAACTGGACATTTGCATTTCGGTGGGCAAGTCGCTTGATCATAGCAGCAACGGCATCTTTCGCACTATGTCCGTGTCAGTCATTTGCCTAGCTCTTCGCGTTGAACAGCTCTGGCAGTGTCCGGGAAAGAGAAGTGATCTAAAGCTCTCCACTTCAACCCAGCAATGCTCATAGCCTCACGATACTGACGTACCCGTTGTCTTCTGCAGTGACTTTGTCCACAACGTTCTGTTCCCTTATTAGCACCGACCTCTTGCAGCTCTTTCATGCCCAGCCATGCCACGAACCATAATCAGCTCCCAATTCTCGCTCGTGAGGTTCTCGTCCGTCGCCTTGACTACAAGTTCACCATGTTAGTGACTGAAATCTCCTGTACTGCAAAGCGCATTTTCTTCCGTCGGGCATCGAGCTCCGGCGCATCGAAGGCGAGAGCAAATAGAGCAGCCTGGAGGGTGAACGTACCGATGACATCGTCAAAAGCGTTCTGTTGCGCTCGAAACATTTTGGAGTAGCGGAGGGCGAATGTGTGTATTCACCCGGTTGTTTTACAGGAAAGGATCGTGAGAAGGGTTGTTTGAAGAGAGCTGCTCGCGGGTTCAATGTGGTGTTCGTTGTGGCTCATCCGACAGAGAGAGCCACAATTGCCATGACATAGCCAGCGGGGCTAACTGCATCCGACACAAGACAAGGCTGCATCCTTGTATGGAAGCCTTGGGCGGCGTCGGGACGCGTAACATTTTGCAGTACTTGTACGACGGGAAGGACACAGTTCTATATCTTGAGAGAGAGGAGAGAGAAGGCATACGAGGCTCGTAAACTATTTCATGTCTCCAGCAACTCCTGTTTATCCATAACCCACCCCAACCAACCTCAACTCTCGGATCAGGTTCCATACAGAGCTATCCACGCTGACATTCTTCGTCTATTCGCGACATGGCCGGTAAGTTCTCAACGATGCCACGCACCCGTCTCAGTGAGCAAAGTCCATCTTAAAGATTGATAGTTGAAATTCTACTCCATGGCCATCGAGACAGTGGTGCCACCTACCCAAGTGCTTCACTAGAAGAATAGCGGCTGGAGATGAACGAAGGAGAAGGAATTTGTTGATACATTATTCATTTGACATTTCATGGGTCCCTATTCCATCCCAATCCATCCATCTAATTTTTCTTGGGTGATATGTTCAAATGCTCATCCTCAGCTATGGCGACGGAAATAAAAAAAGGAGGTCTTAGTGTATGTTGACCTCATGTCCTTCTTGCTTGTGGCATTCCATGCATATCAATCAATCAACCCATCATGTCGAGTCAATTTTAACTTTCATCCAGAGACGGAGAGGTAATCTGGAAGGAATGGGAAAAAGAAGTAGAAGAACCTACGAGCAAGTCATCTAGATGCATCGCATTCATACAGTGTGAATCTGCCCTGCCAATTCGTCCGCTTCCCAAAATGCTGCCGTGGAGCGATCAGCGCTCAAATGCCACAGGTGGGCATGTATCGAGAAGGTTAAGGAAAGGGACACATCATCCCCACCATGAATATTCTAAATTTCGTTCCTCTTCAGCTTATGCTGCAAAATGTCGACGTGAGCACAGCTGCTTTTCCACCACTGGGGCTGCCCAGGGCTATCGTTGACCACAGGAAATCCCGTTCCTGGTCCCAAAGTTCGTTTCAAAAAAGTTCGTTCCAAAGTTGTTGGCGACTCAAAGTCTTCTTGTCGTCGCTTCTCCCCCGCACGCACCGAATCTGGTGATAAATCGTCGGTCCTCTCGTCTTTGTAACGAAGCAGAACGTTACTCGTCGTTGGTACGTCTAGTGTCGTGATATTCAAATTGGTGGTGAACCTCAGTCGTGCTCATGAAGCTCCGCCATGTTTCTTTCGGCGGTCGTCATCGCGTGCTTTTCGCGAAGCATAGACAAGAGGAGAAAGTGATGACAAGGAGTCAGCCATGCCGATTAATGGATGCTAGTAAATGTTAGCTTCCACATCACCACCGAAATTTCACGAAACTCACCATGAGGAGGTCATGAGCACTGGCACGCTTTTCCGGGTCCACCTTGAGTGCCAAATTCAGGAAGTCGTGGAACGTCTCGGTTAAATTTTCGGGATCCTTGAGCTGTGGCGTGCCGTTGGTGGCAATTAAGAAGAGAGCGCGGAGCGGCGACTCGTTGAGATATGGAGGCTCGCCTTCGACCATCTCGATTGCCATGATACCTAAGCTCCAGATATCGATCTTGCGACCGTACTCCTTTCTCGTCACCACTTCTGGTGCCATCCAGTACGGCGTGCCAACCATAGTGGATCGTTTGGTGTGGGCCTGATCGATTTGCGCACAAAACCCAAAATCGGCTACACAAGAAATTAGTGTTATAGTCCTCGAGATCTGTTAATGGTTATCACTCACTAAGTTTGATGTTTCCCTCCAGAGAAAGAAGCACGTTGTCAGATTTGATGTCACGATGGATAACACCTTTGGAATGCAGATGCTGCAGCCCATGTAATGTCTGTTTCAGAGTCAGTCATGGTTACGTTGCACGAAACTGTCTTGCATACCTCTCTGCAGACGGCCGCGATTTGCCCCTCTGTCATCATGTTGTACGTGACCACGTCAGTCAAGCTGCCGCCTTCCATAAACTCCATGACAACCCAAAGGTCACCCTTGACAAGATAGCTGTCCATGAAGTTGACGATGTTCTTGTGCTTGCTTTCGCGCATCACCAGGATTTCGTTAACGATCAGATCTTTCTTTGGCTGCTGCTCCAGATTCATCTGCTTGATGGCCACACAACGGCCCGATTCGCGTTCGATGGCAGTGTAAACGCCACCAGATGCACCTTGACCAATCTTGTTGAACCCCTTGTAGAGGTTGGTCGGATCCACGGGTGTGCAAATCTCCTTGAGCCGTGCGACGATATCGATCCCACTACTTTGCCTGGGCCGCGGCCGGGCTCGTGGAGCTGCATCGATCCGTGGTTGCTGTTGTGGCATCGGGATGTTTTGCACCGCCGGAGCTGGGGCGTATTGAGGAGTCTCGCCCGTTGGTGGTGTTTGTTGGCGTTGCATCTGGTGTCGTTGAGCCTGGCTTTGGCTCTGACTCCGTTGAAGCTGTTCATGGGCCTTTGTCATCTGTTGCTGTGCCGCAAGCATGGATTGCTGCTGTTGCTGCTGGTATTGATGGGCGGGGTTGAATTGGCCATACGGCATCTGTGATCCGTTTGTAGTCGTTGACGTGCTGCGAGACAATGGAGGCATGCCCAGGCCGGAGTCCACGAGAGGTTGCGCATAGTGCAGTCGCGGGTGCTGACCATTCTCAATGGGCGAGTTGTTTGATGATGGTACTGGGGGCGCAGGCCGCAGTGGAATAACGGGAGAGGAGACTCCACCTCCTGGAGGTCTCGGTGCTGGACGATGAGGAACCAATCCTGCACCACTTGGTGGAGGGGATATCAAACCGTGCGATAACCCGGTGTTGCTCCGTGGGATTGGCGGCGGAGCGCGCGGGTTTTCGAAGCTATCCATCGTATTGCTTGGAAATCGCGGGCTCTGGGGAGGGCTCAGCGGATTTTGGGGCCCGGACGCGTGCGAGATCATGGTCGGCGCCGTCGAGAAGCCCGAAGAGATAGACTGGGCATCATGGCTTGATGTGCCTGGCGCGGCCTTTGCGTTCTCGAATTTGTGCCATACTCCATCGTCAGATCGGCGCTCACTGTTGTCGTTGTAGAAATTGACAATCTTCTTGATCGCGTCCGGGTTCTGCTTCTGTTCCTCCTCTGTGATACCACTCTGTTGCAGCATACGTGACCATTCTGGTGGGAGACCCTGCAGATCAAAGGTCAGCCTTGTTGGCAGATCAATGTGTGTGAGCAGTGTAATTTGGTAGCGATGGAAGAAATCGGAGGATTTCGTGCAGTGGGCGCATCCATGTGCAAACATACCGTATATTTACCAGTCTCATTGTCTATGCTAACGTGAGTGACGTGTGTCGGATTGACAGGCGAAGAGATAGTTGGCCTCCGTGGGGTGCCCTTGACACCGCTCAACAATGCCGAAAACATGCCCTTGGACTTCTTTGCGCTATCTGGCTTGACCTCGTCTGAGTATCGTTGTGGTTTCCCGTCGCTGTTGGTGGTGCCAGACCTGGTCGGAGAAGTGTCCATGGCTCTGCCGAGGCCAATGTGACTGGCACTGCAGCGAAGCTTCGGGCTGAGCAGTCTCTGATCGTAAGTGCGGGCGTGGTGAGGTGGTTGTGGTCGGAATGTGAGGTGGGCAGGGCGGGTGGACGAGGTTGTTGTTGGGACTGCGACTGGGACTGGGACTGGGACTGTGCCGTAGGAGATGGTCTCGAAAATGGACGAAGAGAGATGCGGGCTTTGCTTTTGGAGCTCCAGGCGCGTGTGGGTGGTGTCGGAGGAGAGGTCGTCTTGAATGGAAATATGGCTGGGCTGTGTAATGTGGGCGGAATGTAGGAATGAAATCTTTTTCGTGCTGAGGAGCCGGCGGTGCTGTCGTGGTGGAGTGGGATTGGGAGTGGACATGAATTCAGCAGGCTGCGCGCTTGGCTCTGAACTGGGCGGGAGGGCGGTTCGTGGTGCAGCTGGGTTAGTGGTTGTTGTACGCGCTGGCGGCCATTACATTGGATTGCAGAGGAAGCTGTGGAGGGTTACTGCAGGCAGAGAGGAAGCTGTGGAGGTTACTGCAGGCAGAGAGGAAGCTGTGGAGGTTACTGCAGGCAGAGAGGAAGCTGTGGAGGGTTACTGAGGGAGACACATCACTAGGAACCAGCTCGCCGTCGTCGTGGTTGTCGTATCAGACCTGCCCAAGGCGGGTTCGAACGGCACCACCACCACCTCATCACCCACAACATGCCTGCCTGTCTCTTGCTGGACAATGGGGCAGACGGACGGTATACCCAGGTCAGGACGAGCGCGCTCTGATTGGCCGCGCCGTGATGGGTCTCCATACCATACCAGGGTAAACAAACACGGAATTCTTCAATGCGCTGCTCTCCCGCGTCCCGCCGTGACACCGACCAGTCGCTTGGCCGGTCCCGTCGTAATCAACGGTTTACGTCCGGTATCGTACGATTACCGTGTATCCAAAGTCAAACTCAAATATCTCTCCGGGACCCCCTTGTGACAATGGGAGCAATCCAATCTCCATCTCTCCAAGGATGTCGTCAACCGACAGACACCAAAAGACGCCCCCAACTGCCGGCTCAACGGCGTGGGCCAGGCCCTTACTCGTTGGAGAGCTTCACAAACACCAGGCGTTTCAGACACGGCCGTTTGCTCCCATGCCTTCTGATCTCTGTAATCTGTAATCTGTAATCTGCCCTCCGTCGTGACTCGTCCTGCATCGCCGCGGTCATGGATGTCTGCTGCAAACTCTATTTTCACCGCAGCATACATACTGTATCCACCTGCCATGAAGATTCCCCATCCCAGCATGAAACCTGTCCGGCGAATGGCGCTCCCCAACCACAGCCAGGCTAACAAGGCTCATCCTTTGTTTCCATCGATACCGCTTCCTGAACCTCCGTTGAGAACAATCCTCTGGTGCTGGATTTACTTCTTCCACCCCAACACCCTGGCTGCGGCATTGACGGACTCGTGGGACCAGGCATAATCATGCCCGTCGGACAAGGACTACCGCATATCGTAACAAGGACAGGCTACATCCGACGTTGTACACAGGACGGAGTACACATCGATGTCTGGAGAAGATACCGCTTCTAGCTCTGCTGTACAAAGTCGTTGAGGACTGTGTTCCCGCTCGACCAGATCAACTGCCCTACAGATGGGTAACACGTGCAATCCAGACGCGCCGGGAGATGGTACTGCAGCAACCGTGGAGAATGAGCTGGTCCTCTAGCTTCGTATTATTGGAAATGGGCGCGCAAGAATTTCTTTTCCTCTTCGGCCTGCAAGCAAAACCTAGTCTTGAGATGCATCAAATCTGTCCAGATCAAATGATTTATCATTTCGGGCACTGCGGCAGTCCGCTGCCGCCTCCATCACGGGCTTCGGCTTGAGATTGCTCTTTGCATTTCCCTGCCAACGGACACGGACGCGCAATGATGGCAGCATAAAATCGTGTTTGACCGAATGAACCTGGCGAATAGGCTTGGGTTGCAACCCTTCCGAAGAATTCCGCTTCCATGTACTCGACCCGATGATTCCCTCGACCCGATGATTGAAACATCTTGACTCCTTGATTTCTTCTGCCTTGTGAACACTGTTCGTTGCCCCCTTGCTCGAAGATGACAGATTAATCTTTGAAACCAGCTTGATTTAGCAATATTCTAGAAGTTTATCGCAACGACCTGACGCTGTTTGCTGACAAGTGACATGTTCTATTCCATTTCGTTTGACGACAGCCAAGATCGGTCCGTCATCTTGTTTCACACAGTTCATGAGCTCTTCCAAGACCCAACGTCTCATTTTCTGATTCTCGTCTGGCAATCCTGCTTTCCATGCTGAAGCGGTTTACGTCCAGAGAACCAATTCATACTCCGACAGACTCAGAATTGCACACCTCTAGAGCCACTTCTGCAAAAACTGGAAAAATCCCCTCCTCCTCGTCCACACACAATGATTACCTCACAATCAACCCATTCGTAATCTGGGGAGCATCTGCATTGGTCATAAATATATGGTCGTATGCCAATTAAATCTGGAGGAAGCCAGCTCCTCAGGATGCTTCAAGCAGGCTGACAACGGTTGTCTGGATGGTGATGACTTGTGTGCATTGCCTTGTTCTTTTCTTACTATTTGTCGTTGGTCATGGTCAATTGGATGAGGGGGAAGAGAAGCGCAGGTCCTGCCAAAATGACGTCGAAATAGGCACCATTGGGCAGAGCAGTGCTGTACAGCAATGAGCCATTCTAGATGGCGAGGACACTCGAAAGACGACGATGATGCTGCATTCTTAGCTATGCTTTCCGCGATGTTGTCAGCACATCGTGGTCCTCAATATTGAAGGAGAATACTGGATTGGATTGTGCCAATGCCTGTGATAAAGATAGCTCGCGATGTCCAGGCAGTGTAGCATTATGTATTTCTATCATCCCTGACTTAATTTCACAGTTCTACATGAAGAACTGAAGGAGGAGCCTGTTCATGCGACTATGATAAGAAGAGACCTGGATGCCGCTATCGGAAGTTGTGTAGCCAACTACAATCGACAGGTGACCTCTACACCAACACCTCTCAACCTTTCTCAAAACTACTTGACACTTCTATTAGCTGAGATGCTTGCTAAAATTCACCCAATGGCATGCAAGCTCATCAGCCTTGCGTGAAAAGGCTCTAAATAACCACGACTCTTGGCATCACATCGATTCCGGACTCCCTTCATCTCCCGGCGTATCTTACCATAGAATTGTCCCGCATCTTATCGGCATTCGAGGATCGGACCGCGTAGAACTGTCCCATGCCGTTCCGATACGAGACACTGCGGCACTCCCTTGCCCATAACCCACGTTCTTCGACTTCGACGTCTAAGCAAATTTAATTCTATCTCAAACCAAACCGTCTCAAACGCCCTGGACTGGAGATCTCGAGATAACACTATCGGAGGTAGTATTGAATGACTGCAACATCTTGGCACGAAGCTACTACGCATTGCTTATTAGTTGAGATTTCAGGGGAGTTTCTAAGGTATTCTGCCGGCGATGAGGAAGCTGTGTATCGGTCCGAAAACGTCTCAACGCATAATAGATGTTGGTGTGGATTCTGACATACTAGAACAACGCATCATTCCTAACGTCAAGCCGTAAGCGTAGGAAAACGAGGGAAAATGTTAGTACTAGATCTCTTGACCCAGACTCAAAACGGCTAATTATATAGACAATATGGGACTTGAAAAGTCCTTACTAAAACGCCTAGTAGAGGAGTAATCCTCTATTTTCGGTAATACTATAGCCGCCGTAGCCCTCGGTCGTATAAGATCTCGTTAGATAGTAGTATCTATACTAAGACTTCAAGCTTTGATTATCAAGGATGGCCGAGGGCCTCAAATTTAGCCAAATAAATAGATTATATCGTCGTAGTTATACAATCGTCTCAAATATACCAACTAGTAGTATAGATAAGGACGTTATCTTAGCCGTTTCTAAAGATATCGAGGAAGTAGAAGGTTACTTTATTAGCTATGAGTAGGTAAGTTAGCTATTATATTCGCCTTCGATTCGAAGCTAAAAAGCCGATTATTATGCCTCGAAGCAAGGCTAATAAATATATATATAATTCTTGTATTGCTGATCTAGACCTATCTAGGGCTAAGCAGCTATTGCTACCTAGTTTATCAAGGGTAAAAGCACCAGGCATAAAACCCCTCACCCTTTTAAAGCTTTATAGTACTATCTACCTCTTACTATAGGTTATCCTTCGGATAAATGAAAGTCTCTATCCCTCTATACTCCCCCTAGTCCTCTACTACTCTAGCCCCCTCCTATCTCTTATCTCTATCTCCTCCTCCCTAGCAAGAGAAAACTGGTCTAGGATAGATTATCAGATAAGCTACTTACTTAGGGAGCTTAAGCCTCTCCTTATATACGTTAGGGTTTCCTAGTCTATTATCTCTACTATAGAGAGCATTTACTATCTACCCTCAGTCCTCTAGGGGCAGAAGAGGGTAATATATTTGATAGTCTAGGCCCTATATCCACATGTACATTCAGGAATCATTCCTAGGACTCTCCTCCTAGTCAGGTAGACCCTCAGAAAAAGACTGATAAATAGTTCGAATTGATATACTTCAAACTACGAGATCCTCGATAATTGGCGCCTTGAATCTTCAGTAGTATACGGAGAGAAAGATCCTTTTACTGTTCAATATATCAGTATAGTAGTGGTAATCTATAAGTTTAACTACGAGATTTACGACCCCATTCCTAGGTAAATCGCTGACGATTTTAAATACCTTATACAGCTTTTTGCTATTATCGACGTTGAGAGAGATAAAGTCTCTAACTAACATCTGCTTCACTCAGATTACCGCTACTGTATTACTATATTAACTAGTAAAAAGGCCTTCCTCTCCGGAGAGATCCCCATGCTACAGAGGATTCGAGGCGCCACTCACTGATCGAGGATTTCGTGGTTTGAGAGAGTCGATTCCGACCAGGAGCAGGCATGGTACCCTATGTCTTCATGTTTCAACAATGGCGAAATGGGGAGCTATCTAGGAGTTGATTAGGAAAAGCAGATTATTGTAGCTGGCGAGGGTGAATGTAAATCGAACGATTCCGATGGAGTGGTTACAAATACAGAAAGGAAATCGGAACACGACGTACAAGGAGGACCTTGAAAGCAGAAATGATTATCTCGGCGCGCGCGCAGGATACTTGAAGCCACTGGGTTGGTGATGTGTATTGTGGACCATCTCCTACAAATGCATGTTTTGCGCGATATACAAGACAGCCTACCTGCCTGTCTAATGAGGGAATAATGATATCAAACCACCTGATGTTCCTCCTGAAATAAACACCTCTAAGATCTGATGCGAAAGATGTGCCACCTATAACGCCGCTCTGGTATCTAATGCCGGATCCTGTAAATAAGGTATTGAACGCGCAATCTTCAAGGACAAATGGGGGGAAATAACCATACATATTACTCTTTGTGTCCATCCCGGATACGATTCCTCTATGCAGACGCTCCAAATGCTTTGATGAAGATATTCTGAATAATATGGCCTTGCTCTTTCCTTCCTCGTGCTCCTGACAATATCATGTGTTTGATATCCGCGAAGGCCTGGTCGGTGAAGTCAAGAAACTATCCTTACGCCATAGCCTCAACCTCCAGTCCTGCACTCAGCCTAGCCCTCCACTCATCACAATGTTCCTCAAACCCTTTCATCACGTCGTCGCAGACGCTCTGCGCATCTCGTTGTCGTAATCGCTGGTCCCAGCACCCTTGCTCAATCCATCTCACCGAGTCATCCCGTGAGTTCATCTCTTTCCTCCAGCTTCCTACTGCGTCTTTCGCTGCGCGTAGCATACGTCCTGCTTGATTCGTTGATTGTTGATTCACTTGCAGTGTGTCTTTCATGTAATCCAGGGCAGAGACGAGGTCGGCTGTTGAGGCATGGAGAGCATGTAACGAGTATAAAGGTGCCGTCGAGGGGAGGATGGATGCTAGCAGAGGTAGTGTGGAGTCAATTTCTGGTATCAATTCTTCGAGGAGCTCGAGTGGGAGTGAGGCGAGTGATAGCGGTGAGAAGATGTGTTGTGTGAGGGTAGTCATGGAGCGAGATTGGTTTGTCAGGTAGGTTGAAAGCGCACTGCAGGACGTTGATAATCTGGGGGTATATGTCAGCGATTGGACGTGGTACTTGCTCTAGATATTGTTCCATACCTCGTGCTTCCTGTCTCGATACTGCTCTGCCATCCCAAATCTCTCAGCGCTTCCGTGACTCTTGCGACCACTTTGTCGCCCTCTGTGCCGTTCTCCTCCAACCCTCGTCGCGCCATAGCTTCTATTGAGGCCATTCTTGCCTCCAATGTCGCCGATACCAGCTCCGTCTCTTCCAAATCCGACTCGGATCCGTATTCACCCCCGTCATACGCAGAACTGAGCCTCCGGTGACCCTTTTTCTGATTTACTGACGTAGGGCTCAAATGCTTCGATGTAGACGGAGACGAGCTCACATCTATCCCACTATCTCGCTCCCTTTCTAAGGTACCGTTCGTGTGCTCCTCTCCCTCGCCTTCGAAATCTTCCATGTCCTCTTCTTCCTCGTCACCGCTCCAACCACCGAGCTCGTCAGCTAAGCTCCCCATGCCTCCACCATCTCCCAATTCGGCAAACTCGTTCGCCAGAGACTCTCCTCCACCATGACTTGATCCCAATCCTGAATGTGCAGGCGAGTATGCGGCAGAGGAGCGTCTTGAGTAGGATTGCGATTGGGAGAGTCGTCTTGAGCTGTTGCTGTGATTCGAAGATTGTCTGCGGTGTACGGGGGTCAGAGGCGGGGAGGACATGGCGAGAGTCTCGGGGGTCTCTGGTCTTTCTTGCGCGTCAATGTCAGTTGGCCAGACGGCAAACATGTACTCTGGTGGTCCCTCGGTTGGCCTGGTGGTGGTCCTTAAGATGTGCAATTATGGTGGAGAGGCACTAGAGTTTCACAAGATCAACGGTGGTGATCAGTGAGGCAAGGCGTATCGGTATTGTGCACATTGGTACCGAGTGCTCTAGTCTTGTCCTTGGTAGCGACGTGTTCTGACAATTGTCAAACCCGTCTCGCTACCTATACCCAATTGTCGCCCTTGTTGTCACCACCTCGCCTGCACAGACGAACTATATGTCCACCTAATACAAAATCTCGCACACAAACTGTACTGTTTCTGTTTCCGCTGGACAACCTCGCAAGAAAAGACGGCCATCCACCAAGCCTCGCTCATCGAGATGTCCTTCCTCCAAGCCCATGTGGCCCCTTGGTTCTATCCGATGGGAATCCTTTACCGACAGGAGTATAACAATCCATCCGGACACGCATCTGATGCTGGCTGATTCCCATTCAATTAATATCCACGTCTGATGCTGGCTGAGTCCCATACACCTGTGATCCCCCGAAAGCCTGTCTGCCTGCATTCCATCCTCGCCGAATATTAGGACCCAAAGCCATGGAAGAACGTGCACATCGCCAGCCCGTACAGCTGCGAGGCTCAGCGTTGATACAGGGTTGGACGAGTTATACCGGCCCCTATACCGGCCTCTTACTCGTAGCTGCGTCTTTCATTGGGGTAGATGATCGATGAACCAGCTGGCAGAGCACTTGGAATCTGTAACCTCTCCATGTGAATTTTGGAGCCTAGCCAATCACGATTTCAGCCTACGGAAAATGCTAATTCTTGTCAGGAATTTCGATGATTTCATCACATCGTATTGGGCGAGAAATAGAGTTTGCTACGGTCGACGATGGCATTGGGTGGGGGACAGGCCTAATGCCAATAAAAATCGACGAACGTATCAAAAACCCCTCTGCAAGCTACCACCAGGCTATAAACCCTAAGCGCGGCTACGGCGAGGCTTCCGAGCGGTTATACCAGTACTAGCATCGTCGGACCATTTCTTGGATGCTTCCACACCCTACGGTCCCGACCCTCTTCAAGTTTAGTACTCAATGGCTTTCGATGAGGACGATGGGGTGTGGCAGAGGCTGCTTTAGACATGTCTACGAAATATCAACAGAGCCGTGTAAGGTTGTACGCAGTCAGGTCCTGTTTGCTCAACTGACTATATAGACTTCGCTACATGCTGCGACTACCCATCTCTAGCTTTCGACATCATACAAGTGAAACTCGCCTTGCCCCACGCTTGGACAACTTCGAACAGGACTCCTCAGTCGACTCTCTTCAAGAAATCATGGTGTTTTGGGCAGAAACAGATGGTGACAGAACAATCAAGAGACCCTCCCCTTGCGAGTTGAACTCTTTCAATACTCGCATTGGCAAATTCTAACACCACAACAGCCTCACATAACCAGCTACCCCCAAACCTGACCACACGTCCCCAAATTGCTTCATTATCATCATCCCCATCCACCTCCTTTGTACACGTACTCGACAACCTCTCAGCCACCAGCACCCCAATAACAACCACGCCCAGAAAAACCGACCTCACCGACAAAGACCTAGACTGGATGCAAATCGCCTTCGAAGACCTCGAAAAAACCTTCCTCAGAACCCCAACCATCGACGAGGTCCTCGAAAAATTCTACGGCTTCCATTACTCCCGCAAAGTGAAGCACATCGCAGACGGCAAACTGGCCGATTTCAAGGCCGAAGCTAAAGCGGAACTGGCCGAGGAGAGATGGGGGAAAAAGTGTTCTGGGTAGGAGTCTTTTTCTTTTCTGGATGGACTGATGATGTGATTGTTTAAAAGTAGGCAGGGATTTGGGGATGGGTTGTTTAATGTGTAATTTCTTACTTGGGGTTTATGATATTTCCTCATTTTTTTAATGAGGGGGTTTCAATTCTTGGTGGTTGGTGATGATGGTGGTAAGATGGGTTTTCTTCAATTCTCCTGTTTGATACAGTTCTTCAAGCCTTGTAAAAGTCTTTCATAAGAAACTCTGCCATTGGTGGGATATTGGCGCGGTGAATTGAGGAAGAAAGAAAAATACGAGGAATGAAACCTTTCAAAAGATGGATATTTTAGGGGTGATTGAAAGATTGAAAATCTCTCTCTAGGAATGCTTGTATTGACCTATCATTTAGTTTGATAAAGTCGATTAGAGTCATAGGGACAAACCTCATCTTTATCTGCTCTATTTAAATTTATCCCTACACCAATCCAATCCAATCCAGTCCAATTCCAACGCTTTTTCAAATTTTCGTACATCGATTTCCTCCCATCATTTTTTTCAATCGACTTTGACTGACTCACTTGCCCTCCCCATCAAGCAACCCCATCTCACTTACCCTCCCCTGCCTAACAACCCTCCCCGCATCCAACTCAACGAAAAACTCCGCATCTCTAACCGCCTCGACTCTATGCGCGATAACCACCACCGTCGCCCCTTTCAATTCCTCTCGAAGCACGGCTTGTACCTCCCCCGCCGTCTCGTGATCGATACTCGCCGTTGCCTCGTCTAGAATAACCACTGAACTCCTCCTCAATACGGCGCGGGCAATTCCAATTAACTGTCTCTGTCCTTGCGAGATGTTTGATCCCCCTGATTCGACGAGCGTGGTTAGGTCCCAGTGGGGTTGGTTTTTGCAGACTTGGCGGAGGACGGTTAGGCATTCAGTGTCTGTGTATTGGAGGATGGGGTCGAGGTTATGACGGATTGTGCCGCTGAAGAGAATGGGATCTTGGGGGACGAAGGTGAGGCGGTTGCGAAGGGTAGATATGTCGATGTTATTGAGGGAGTGGTTGTCGATATGGATGGAGCCTGTTTCTGGACGGGTTATGGAGAGGAGAGTCGAGGCGAGGGTGGATTTGCCGGATCCCTGTTTTTTCCATCAGCGCGGAATGATTGAGAAAAGGAGAGAGACTTACTGTTCTTCCCACGATGGCTGTGGTGGAACCACCCGGGATTGAAATACTGACATCACTCAAACTCGGTGGCAGATGCGGCGCATATCGCACAGTCACATTATCGAACTCAATATTTGCTCCGAATTTCGGCCAACTGGCTGGTGGCATGACACTGCCAGGATCTTCTTGCTCAATCTCCGTCAACTCGATGACTCGCTCTACAGACACAAATTCCATCTGTAATGTGCCGTATCTCTGGCACAGTGTATGCGTCGACGTGACGAACACATTGGCGTTGATGAGCATGAAGGCTGTAAGACCTGGTGATAGATCAATGGAGAGCGCAATCGCTGTGAGGGCGAAAGTTGACATGGCTGAGATGTTTTCGTATCTCCAAGATAGCCAGTTTTGTACCGACCAGTAGAAATGATCGTATCCTTGGAAGGAATCCAGAACGGAGATGACGCGGTCTTGGAAGAGTGATTGTGCGTGGAATGAGCGGACGGTTGTGAGGCCACCTGGTTGGAGCAGCTCACCAAAATTGGCAAACAGTGGACTCAAAGACGTCTTTTCTAATCTTCTTAGGCTTTGTGATGTTGGTAGGAACTGGAAGAAGATCCAGATGAATATCGCCATCAGAACCAGTGAGAACAGAAGAAACAATGGAGTGACTGAAGCGATGATGATGAACGACGATATCCAGAAACTGCCGCTGAAGATGATGTGCCCAAAGTAATGCAAAGCTGTATCCACAACCTGAATGTCGGATGTGAGACGATTCATCAGACGTCCTGTCGGCGTGACATCGTAGAATCGGAAGGTTGCATGAGTGACTCGGATCATAGCTCGATTGAAGAGCGTTACAGAGGCACAGTAAGCCGCTGCAAGCTGGGCTATGCCATATAGAAAGAGAGCAACACTTGTAGCTACCCCGATCAAAAACAAAAGCGACAGCCATGGTTTCACGTTGTCGTTCGGCGAAGGGAAGTGGTCAATAGGGTTGAGGAAAGAAGTCGAGTTCATCATCGTTGTTCCGTGGGAGGAAGAAATGCTCCACTCGTCTTGCAGCTTGCTGCCACCGTGCTGAATGAGTGTCCATAGATTTATTTTTTTGTTGTTGTATGCTTCTCCCAAAGCTTTGTAGAACCATTGTTGCGCCACACCAAAGAACCTCATGGTCGCGATCATGACAATCAGCAAGGCCCACCACGAGAGCCTTCCAGATTTGAAGTAGGACCACCAGACTTTTCGTTGAATGCCTCCATAGTTGCGGTGCTCGTCCTCGGTCCACTTGTCGGGAGTAGCGTCGTTGTCTTTCAACTTTGGGGATTGAACACCCTCAGAGACGTTCGTGGACCCTGAATCGGATTGCTGCTCTGATGAGCTCCCGGAGTCGTTCTGGTTCATGAGTGTATCATCAACTGAAACAATACCATCTGCAATTTCCACGAACTTCGCATTGAGATGACGGACCAAATTCGTACGATGAGTGACGAGAACAACGATTCTGTCTTGCACAAGAGGGCCCGAGAAGAGCTTTTCAACAATACTCTCTGCTGTGTTGTGATCCAGTGCCGAAAGTGGATCATCCAAAAGCAGAACTCTGGCCTTGTTGTAAACCGCCCTTGCGAGTGCTAGTCTAGCCTTTTGTCCACCAGAGAGCCCAATGCCATTTTCCCCAATCAGCGATTGGTCCCCACTTTTGAAGTTGGCGAGGTCGGTGGTGAGTTCGCAAGCATCGAGCACTTTTTGGTAGCGCTCTTCTTCGTACTGACCAAAGAACAGGATATTTTCCCTTATACTCATGCTTTGAAGCCAAGGGGTCTGCGCACAGTAGCTGATCTTTTGGTTGGGAACGTCAGCGATACCTGTCTCGCCTAGCATGTCTAATTCGCCCAGTAATGCCAGCAACAATGCTGTTTTTCCGGTCCCGACTTTGCCATGGATGATTGTCATACCAGGCTCACAGGTCAAATTGACATCTCGCAATACCGGAGTTTGCAACCCAGGCCACGCGAAGCTAACGTTTTCCAGCTTGATGTCAGATGCTATTTGTGGCTCGGTAGAATCCAAGTCCAGCGCCTCCTCTTTTTCACTCTCACTCATAAACTCTTCGATTCGCTTCATTGCAACATAAGCATTCACCAACGTTGTGATCAGGCTGGGAATTTCTCGTAGTCTCGATTGGAGAGCGTTGAATAGTTGCAACGCGGGGAAAATAATGTCGATGCGGAGTGGTTGCCCTGCTAGAACAGTATAGGCCGCAAAAGCGACTACCGGGAACAAGGTACTGGCTAGCACATTGAAGAAGTAGATGGTGATATTAAGTGCCATTAACACAATCTTGATATCCAGCTCGTGTCTTCTCGCAGCCATGACGTTCTTGAGCCAGCTATCCTGCCAGCTGTACCATCTCAGATGCCGCAAAACCTCGATATATTGAGAATTAGCATTGAGTCGGGCGTCGGTGGCCTTCTTTTTTCTCTGCCTCCAGCTAGCTTGAATCTTGGATAATCCCGCAGTGATAACGTTTGCGGAGAAAACGACGAGGATGGCTAGGAAGGACGATGGACCCATCAATCGCCAGATGAAAACGATGGCAAGAATCAAGCCGACCGGTGCCTTGAGCAGTGTTTCCCAATCATAGAATCTCTGTGACACCTCATATATGTCGCCTCGAACAATATTGAGGATTTTGCCTGTCGAAGCAGGGCCATCTGCTTTCGTTTCCGTGGACGATCGGCCTGTGAGTAGCTCTTTGAAAAGGTTGAATATTGCAGACCGCTTTTTCTTGGGCTTGTCAGCTGTGCCGTTAGCAGCATCGGCGCTTGTGTTTGTTTCAGATGTCTCGGTGGTCTCTTTCTTGTCTAAGCCAACGACAGCCTTTCGAGATAATGCCTTATCGTATACCATCATGATCATCTCTCCTCTACTCCTTTCGTAGCAGCGTCTACCATACCACATTGCGAGCATAGATGTCTGCGCAGAGACGACTCGGGTGGCCCAGAGTAATAAGGCATATATCATAGCGACTTGCTTACGCCGAGACTCACTCTCCATGACTTTCAGCAGTTGTTGCAGCAGTAATGGAGATGCAAACTCTACGTAATAGTTAGCCTTATGCTACATACTAGTTCTGATCTCACTGTGCTTACCACAGAATAACTGGATGAAGGCAGTCAAAGTCAAAATAGTGACATCTATCCCATTGGCTTGGAATAGCCGTCGGGTAACGGTTCCTCGAAGAACACGGAATGCTTCATGAAGGCGTCGATGCTGAAATTGGTAGCCGAGAAGCCATACGTTGCTTTCCTCGACCTGCTGTTTGTTGCCAATCGTGATAAGCGGCGCAATCCAAGAGACTGATAAAAATTGCCACAGTCGTAGATTGTCCTCGGGGCTCCGTTCGTCATGACTCGGAGCACTGCCCGCTTTGCTGATGGATTCTGTCGAGAGCGAGGACGATCGCATTGGCATCGCGAGTATCACTAATACCGAAGCAAAGGCCGCAATCACGGAAGCATGGTGTGTCGAGTTTTCCAAACTGGGAGGCATTGCCCAACTGTCGATGCTGGAGCCTTCGATGACGAGTACTGAAATGTAATACGCCACCAAAGAAGTTGGACATGAAGCTGGGCGTCTGATCAAGATGAAGATCAAGATACTAGTCCATGATAGTAAAAGAAGGATGGCATGAATTCGTATATCTGGGAATCTGAGCTTGAAAGCCCCAGCTACTATTCCAAGCACCGAGAAAGTAGACAGCGCTGTAGCCCAGATGAGCGAGCCATGTTTACGTGACTGAGATTCGTCCTTTGGAGCGGGGAACTCGTCAACGAACGGGTCCGTCCATTTCGGGCGCAATCTTCTGAATAGCGGTGAGAGGCGAAGAAGCTGCGTCAAGGCGATTACGATGATTATGATTCCGGGAATCGCTGAGAGATATGGGAGGGCGCATGGCGAAAAACGACCGTTCGGTGCGTCCTATTCATCCGTGGTCAGTCAGCCCAACTCGGAGGTTTTTCCAAATCAGACTACGTTTGGTACATCGAACTTACCCAGATGTCATGGCATTGAGGCGTTGTGGGGAGAAGCAAGTCGCTATCCGCGCTGGCTACGGACAGAACATGCTGTAGATTGTGAGATGGCATATTCAGAGCATTATGGGATGGATTGATGATATTTCCCGGGATTCAGGCTTCAGTCTTTGAGCTGCGTATAGGAGGATGCCGTGGTGAGAGGAGGATGGCGAGGGGAGGATAAGAGTAGGGTGGTGAGAGGAGGATGGTGAGAGGAGGATGGCGAGGGGAGGATAAGAGTAGGGTGGTGAGAGGAGGATGGTGAGAGGAGGATGGTGAGAGGAGGATGGTGAGAGGAGGATGGTGAGAGGAGGATGGTGAGAGGAGGATGGTGAGAGGAGGATGGTGAGAGGAGGATGGTGAGAGGAGGATGGTGAGAGGAGGATGGTGAGAGGAGGATGGTGAGAGGAGGATGGTGAGAGGAGGATGGTGAGAGGAGGATGGTGAGAGGAGGATGGTGAGAGGAGGATGGTGAGAGGAGGATGGTGAGAGGAGGATGGTGAGAGGAGGATGGTGAGAGGAGGATGGTGAGAGGAGGATGGTGAGAATAGGGTGGTAAGAGTAGGGTGGTACAAGTAGGATGGCAGGTGATGAAAAGTGTAGGATGCAGCCGCATGCGAACAGATGCATCCATCCAGCCCCTGCATGGACCCACTTCCCGCTTTTAGGCTAAAAGTCACGTTCTCAGGACTCGGAGCTCGGACTCGTTCCTCGACACCATCGTGGCCTTTATCCTCATCTCATTGTAATTAATTATCCACCATCATGATGCCGTTGCCCACCAATAGCACTATAAGTCTACGTCCGTCCTTGTGAAAATCTAGTCACAGTTTTTTCATGGAGATGTCTTCGAAATCCAAACTCGGAAGCGTCGGTGCCGGGCTTGTTACTCGCTCCATCGACCATGATCTTTTTTGGTAATCAGCTTCTGCATAGTTCTGGTCTGCAACATGCTCGCCGGAATCCTTCTCCATCGCAGCATTCTCAAGCGCAGTCCCAACGGCGACACCCTCCTTGCCACCTTTTTCTTCTTGTCTCCAACACTGATATGGACCATCTCCCCGCCTGTTCAACGAGAACCCGACAAAATATCGCGTCCAAACCATAGCTATGGAGACGAGGACATTGATTCCTGCGGCAACGGCTATCGCTTGAAACTCGTATCTGAATACATTCCCATATGCTTCGCGAGCTAGTCGTTGGTTGACTGGGCTCAGATTATTGATTGAACCAAAGTGCGACTGCAAGAGAGACTCGACTTCACCCGCTGGCAGGACTTTTGTAAATTCGTTCCTCATGTTTCTGTGAGAGATTGCAGAGCAGATGGCCACCCCAATTGCTCCCCCCATGGCGCGGACCATATCGTAAATGCTAATAGCGACTCCAAGTTCACGATAACTGACGTTATCTTTCTGGACGAACATGCATATGGCTCCAAGAAAGCCAAATCCGATGCCTAAATGACATTGGCCAAACCAGGAACTGATTGGTACTTCCATGCCACCAGGGAGGAAAGTAAGCAGGGCGGTGCCGATGAAAACCATGGTGGATCCGAGCAGCGCGACCCATTGAGCACCATAAACGAATCGATGGCTCAGCGTGGATGCGGATAAAGCGCCTATGGGCACAGTCATCATCATGACCAGAAGATGAAGTCCGGCCTTCTTTGCTGACATATTGTTGACGATCTGAAGACGTGAGGGTAGGATTGTAATCGCGCCATAGAAGGTAACTCCTATGAATAGTGCATTGACTATAAGCCAGAACATGGGAGAGAAGCGGAGGAGTGAGCCTGGAAAGACCGGATTGATTTTGGCATTCCACTTGGTGAGATAGAAAACCTCGTACCAGATGAAGAACACCATCAAAGCTCCGCCGCAACCGAGCAAGCCTATGATGATGTTGCTTTCCCATGGCCATTCTGCCCCGCCTTCCTGCAATGCTAACACAATCGGTGCGACCCACACGATTGACATCAAACCACCGATGCGGTCCATACTTCGCCACTGGGAACGCTTGAAGAAGGGACCAGGTTCCTCAGGCCCTGCCATAAAGAGCAGCACAAAAGCTACTATGGCCATGGGAATGTTCATTCTAAACATCACCCTCCATTGCCCAGCACTCGCGAGGATACCTCCTAAAACCGGGCCGAGCAGATTTGCCATCACAAAGACTCCTCCGATGAGGGTGGTGTACAAAGAAACCTTCTTCGGCTCGACAACCTTCAGGACAACCACAAATGGGAGGTTGTATAGCGCGGAACCTGTCGCCCCCTGTAGAGCCCGGAAGATGACCAGATGTTTCATGTCTTTTGCGACGCTGCATAGCAGGCTTGCAGCAAGGAAGCCAAGGTTGCAGAATAGTAGGACTGTTTTAATGCTAAAGATTTCGCAGATGCTGGAGGAAACCAGAAGAAAAGACGTGTATGTCAAGAGATACGAAACAAGGAGCCACGTTGGATTGAGTTTGCCGGGAAGATCTGCGCTGATGGTAGGCAAGGCGGTGGTGACGATGGTTGTGTCGATGGTGGACATGAAGAGGGAAATCCAGAGACTAAAGACGATTGTTAGTTGGACACCCTGCTGGTATTCACGCTGGTGAAAGTACCAGGGACGATTACCTGACGAATACGATCCAGAAACGAGTTGGCGATATATTTGGCCACAGTGTTTCCGGCAGGGACTCTGGCGAAGGCTCCGTATCTGCTTCACTTGGTAATGGCGTGGGTGACGGCTCTCTGAAGACAGAAAGATGCGGCATTGGGGACTTTGTACACAGACTTTTGCTGGAAGTCGGTGAGTCTGGTAGGTGGTGCAGAGATTGATTCGATATGTTGGCCGCTGCTCAAGTCGTCGAATTGGGGAATAGGTTTTGCGTGTACGTGTGTTAGGATGGAAGCGTCTGTCAACAACCTTTCCAAAATTGTGGGGCTTGACGTCGTGATGGCGATGCAGGTACGGTGGGTTAATTCCTTCTTAGGTCCGAGTACTTGTGTTTCTCCATAAGGGACAGCCGGGTCACTCAAAGCATGGTGAAGTTGGTGAAGTTGGTGAACTTGGTGTTGAACATGAGGAAGACATTTCCACACGAAGAGGAATTAACAGTTATGGACATAAATATGCCCCTCAAGTCTTTACATCCTCCCCCAACCTATTTTAAGTCTGCACCTCATAAAATCTAGGCGGGCCAGGCGTAAGCCCATTTCTAAGTACATAGTGTACACGTGCTGCGGTCTTAGCTAGTCTTGGTATAGCCTTAGGGCGTGCACGACACATTAGATGGAATAGGGTGGATAGATTTGTTCAAAACGCTCAGTCGCAATGCATATAATCCATCTAAAAGGGTGGGAGTAATTAAGATAGGTTAGAAGACCCTCGTGATCGTAGCGGGCTAGCAGACTGGCAGGGGGCCCAATCTATCGGATGTTGGTGGTTTTGGGATGGATTCGATGGATTGGAACTAGTGCGGCTAACCTGAGAGTGCTCGGCTAATTACGCTTACGTTTAGCCGCGCTAGTTTCTATCCATCGAATCTATCTCGCGGTTTTCATATATAACTCCAAACTATTTCAGCCCAGTCTACCTATCTAGGGCGACGACGTGTACGAGTTGGATGCATTGAAGCAAAGAGAATATCCTTGCCTGGCTATGGCCTAGCGCTAATTACAGCCGGCTTCGAGTACTTCCTACTATACTTTATACCTAAGATAGCTTAGGGACTTACAACGCAACTTATAGCATCTAGCGCTTACTACTGTAATATTGTTTATCGCTATGGGCTTTGGAAGTCACTCTAGATATTCTGGGCCAGGATTAGGAGGATTGGGGGCAGACTTAGTGCCCGCCTTTTGGAACGAGGAGTGAACAGTGCCGACTGCCGAATTATGAAGGAGCTATTGACACTGCCAGAACGCAGCAATAGATGAGGGTAGGGCCATTCTCCTCAATACAGGAACCGGAGCGTAACAAGATGAATTACAGCTTCGTATCTTGCCTGCGTGGCCAGCCATTCCAGCTTTGTTCCACCACAAAGTCTGGGTCAAGCGAAAACAATGCAAACCTTTGTGCCCATGAGTATCTACCAAAAACAGACGCCATGCGATCCATGCTATGCTCCAAAACCATGATTTCATCTCATCTATTGTGTCCATGCCATTTTTGTTGAGTTGCGCCGTTCATATACCAATTCACCATATGCCTCAAATCATCATCATCTGGAGACAAGATGAAAAGCCCCAGTAAACCCGCAATCGCCAACAATACAGCGGTTAGGACCCAACCCCCAACCCTATCACCGATGGTGTAAGGTCGGGTCGCGAGGATATCAGCTGCTGTGGGCTTGCGTTCTTCTGCACCTCCAGCTCCAGCGTTGCCGGCACTCGTGCCCGTCTTGTGGTCGGCGGGTGCAGGACGTTTGAGGGCAAGGTTTGCTTGCACGATGCTCATTGCTGTCATTTGGTTGCCGATATCGCGGGTTCCGTCGTCTTGTGGTTCATACCAGCGTCTGCCGCACACCACTCCACCTGAAGAACCTCCAGAGCACACTTTGAAGGCAGCGCTGGCGGACGTTTGCAGCCATGGAAGAATCGTTTTGGTGGTAAAGGGGGCTATCTGGATGCTTACAGCGAGCCAGCGGGCGAGATAGGCTTTGAATGATCGTTGATCCTTGTTACAATTGCCCGAGATTTCGCAGGCATATTCTGTCATAATTTTGCCGCCGTATTCGGGTGGGAAAAATACACGTTGAGTATTTTCTAGTAGTCCGTTGAGTCGTGTCTTCCAGATGTCGGCTCCATTCGTCTGCAATCTTTGTTAGCTTAACTACGGATGGACATGGATTTGGAGACCACGAACGTAATTGTACATCTGTTATCTGTTAGTAAGCTCTACGGGTCAAAGCTGAAGACAGCACTTACGAAGGCCGAACCAGCAATCAGTGTCCCAATGTTATATGACCACTGGATAGGACCGGGCTCTTTTTTGCACGCCGTTTCATTGAATCCAATACTATCGAACACTTGATATTGCTTATCAATAAGGGGTGAATGAATCATCCAGTCAAAAGATTTGACCGCCCATTGCGCATACGTATCATTCTTCGTATAACGTGCAAGACGAGCAGCCAGCTGAAAGAAACACCCGTTAGAGATAGTATTCTTTTCCGTATATCCATTGTTGAGAGGATTGAATTGCCACCGAAGTCCTCCATTGCAATGTTTGTCGTCCCATCGTGCCGCTTGTCGATTGAAAACTGCTTGTGCGAGAGCTAGCCACTGCGGTTGTTTCGGGTCAGGATCAGGGAATTTGAGTTCAGCGGCGGACATCGCTGCGAATGCCCAAAACGCTTGATCGTCGTTACCCTGCAACAAGGGTCAGGTCTCGCTATGCTGATGCTGGGTCCATCACCATACCTCTGTTCTCGTCTGATTCTCCGGCTCATAATTATTATTAGGCCCAACTTGAAAGAGAAGGGCTTGTTTCGTGAGGTCATTATATGTATCATCTCCTGTATAGTACCTAAGAGACCGTTAAGTAAAATTATAGGGAGAAGTAACTTAGTCCTACCAGTATTCCACCATCTATCATCCTGCGTTAGCAATCTTGCTGGAGGCTTCAAAGGCAAAGCTTCTCACCTGGCCAAAAAGCGCTCCTGCCTCCCACCAATTAAAATCTCCCATCGAACTTATCATGCCCGGCGTTCCCCCAGGTTTGTGTCCGTCATAATACTTCATCACAGATGCTGCCAGCTCGCGGGTCACATTGTTCACGCTGTCTGTGCAATGTCAGCCAGATCCATGCTGATGTCCTCTGTATGGCCTCTACCTATGCTACCCAGATCCAAAGTGAGCCCATTAGGCGTGGCGTAGCAGGCACATATTTGTAGCGCTATGAGAGCTCGAATGGCTCGCCAGAGCCCATCCATAGCCTGTCGCAACCAGTGTGGCACAAAAGAACGTATACAGGCGACTTCATCGGCAGCGGGAGGTTGTCGAGGGGGGGATTGTGGTGAGAGGGCGACCGGGCGAGTAATGCGACGACAATCTGTGCCGCGCAGTCCGAGAATGGGTAGGTATGTAGATATGATGATGGCAAGGTTTAATAAATCAGCTAACGGGAGGCCGTTGGAAGATACCATCCATCGCAGACAGTGTCTGCATGGCGAGCAACATGGGTTAGCCCGCTTTTTTCAGACATATCAATCTAAACCGTCCTTCGATCGCTCGGATATATTGCTTGGATCCCATTTAGAGAAGCGTCGGTGAGGATACCCTGCATGGACACAACTCGGACTCTCACGTGTGACTACTGTGGTAAGACACCAGTCTCTAGTAAATCAGAAATGACAGCTGCATAGATCCAACTTGAGTAGCAGATTGAGGCACTTCGATTGTTGCTGAAGGATTTTGACCATGGGAGTGAACATCAGCTCACTTCTTACCGGCTCCACAAGTTCAAGTGAGCAAGGAGCAGGCATGCCAGAACAGGCTGCGAGGGATGTTTTCCATGTGGAAGTGCAAGGCTGTCTTGCCCTTTTCCGCAAGACGTTGATCATGACAGCACATCGGATTTTCGCTCGGCAAGTTTCCGCGCTCTTCAGATAGATTGATCAGGAACAAGAAACCGGGGAGATGCGGAGATCCTGGACAAAAGGGCTGCATTACCAACGAATGGCGATACCAAGCAAGCCTCTCCTCAAGCATTGCATTGGAGCGAGGCGTGATCTGTGACCAGGAAATTATTTGAGTTGTCTTGGTAGGGATAAAGTTTGTTTCTTGATGCAAATGTGACGAAGGGACGTCGCGGAGGATGAGACAAGACATGATGGCGCCTGAGGCAGGCCAGGCCTTGGCATTAAGCTTACTCATCACTACAGCTCCCGAGGTAGACCCGAGGTCCCGTGAGGTGTGGACTAGGTTGGGTTGAGATTTAGCATCAAATTTCTCCATCAAACAAACAACATCACGCCTACTCTGGACTTCCGAGCATATGGCAGCACCGCAAAGATATTGGAAAGAAGCCGAGTTCATCGAGACATGGACGCGGTACACACTGGCAGATGACGCGAGATCTCACACAGAACTACCACTGACAGCTTGGAACACCAATAACAACGGCCAATACAGAAACGGCATGATATGCTGTGGTGATTACAACCACCCAAAGAATCCATTGAAAAATACCTTCACAATAGATCGGCTCGACTTCATCGCTATCACACGAGATAAATCAGGCCAATTAGGCCACCTGAAAACCAGCTCGTTATTATGAAGGCCCTTTCAGCTGCGGATTTTCCGGCACAACGACAGCCTCCTTCACGGATCCATCTTTGTGTTCGTTGCTGTGCCCATTGGAGTGGCCATTCGCTTGCAATATTGGTGAAGGAGCTCCTACAGCCTTTAGCCATTTCGGATCAATGAATTCCTCGCCGAGATAAGGTGAGAAATTCCCGTTGTGGTTGTTGACTGAGTAGCCCATTCCAAGATGCGCCCAAGGATTGTTGTCGTGGTATGATAGCTCGAAGTCCTCGTATCGTGGTGTCTCGATGACATCCACTGAAAAACGTCAGTTCAGTCCACCTTTCAGGTTCATCGGCATGGAGTTACTTACTATAATGTAGAGACGACCCGGGCCACACAGCATTGACACGACCAGTCTGATTGTTCTTGTACCACGAGCGACAGTCGTCTTTCCACACCTACAGGATGCATCAGTCTAACGACAGACACTCTTACGTCCGAGATCAACTCACCGTGTGCTTGATCCACTCTTGAGCATGCTCATTGAACGCATCTGTGATAATCTGATTAGGAGTCCAGCTCTTGATATTCTCCTTTTGCATTTTCTTGATAAGCTGGATCGTGTAGTTGGAGACACCCATTAATGGTCCAACCACAGCGCCATTCTCAACTGGCCAGGTTGGGCCGATGAACATCACAAAATTAGGCATTTCTGGTACGCCTAGACCAAGATAACTTTCTGGACAAACCTCCCACTTCTTGCGGAGATCCACACCGTTCTTCCCAATGACCGGGAATCGCGGTTTGTAGCTGACGTCGAAGCCAGTAGCGCACACGATTGTGTCAACCTTGCGCTCCTGTCCATCGCCGCCAATGAGACCGTCTTCCGTGATTTCCTCCACGTGCGTGAAATGGACATCGACATTTGGTTCCTGTATAGCCAACATGTACGGGTCTCCTGGAGTAATACGCCTGCAGCCAATGGCGAAATTAGGAGTGAATCCGTTCAAGAGGCGCTCATCCTTGATCCATTCCGCCATCCGAGCTCGGAATATCTTTTGAACTTCAGCCTGTACCTCAGATCCGGCGTAAAACGTCCCCCTTGACGGAAAGAGTCAGCTCGACAAGTCGACAAACATCCACGCAAGCGAGTAGGGACTTACCACAAACCATTGACCTGGTCCTCAATGCTCTTAGCATGTTCCACCAGTTTCTTGGGATGATTTCGGAAATCGTCTCTCTCTTCTTGGGTATATTCTTTATTCGCCCCAAAATTGTTAGCGATCTCGACGAACCAAACTCCCGTCCGGACAAAGACGTCGATGTGCTTGACATGGGGTTGCATCTTCGGAACCGTCTGAATGCTAGATGCGCCTGACCCAATGACAGCTACGCTATCATTCTTCCACTGCTCTTCTTGGTAATCCTCGGGCCAGCGCGCGGTATGGCAAACTCTTCCCTTGAACTTCTCAATTCCCTTGATATCTGGCATTTTGAAATCATTCAATATTCCTGTACAATAAAGCAAAAGATCGCCTTCGTCCTCGATTTCTTCAAACTCCGAAGCTAGGGCTCCTGGCTTTGATCTTCGCATCTTCACTACCCACTTTCCTCTGGCATCGTCCCACCGAGTTTCAGTCACCTGGACATTGAAGGTCATATACTTTCGCAGTTCAAAGGTCTCGCAGACTTTGTCCAAGTATTTCCAGATATCCGGGCTGTATGAGAAGAATCGTGGCCAATCTGGGTTTAGAGCGAAGTTAAGGGTATATGCGTGACTAGGTATATCACAGGCGCAACTAATGGGCGCGTTAGCAATCGATGTTTCTCCCATGAAGGACGATTCCATCTGCGCACCCAGGATATCTGTTTTCTAACCATGTTCCGCCGATGTCATGGTTCTTCTCGTAGATTACATGTTCGACGTTCTATGTCTCAAATCAGCACCCTGGAGGCATGGTAACAGGGAACAATCGTACTTCTGTGAGCTTTTGGATCTGATATGCCATCAAGATCCCCGAAAGTCCAGCTCCGATGGTAATAACTTTCAGCTTCCGGTTCTTCGGATCCTGCTTTGATTAGAGATGTCGCGCAGTATTCGACTTGGATGTCTCACATTGTAGGTGATGTTGGGAATATTGTATCCCGAGCTCCCAGGCTGACTATAATCCATCTTGCCATCGGAACCAAGAAAATTCAGGTCTGGCGCCATATCCACAGCAACAAGACAAATGAATGCAATTGAAATATATTACAAAATCAGCGTAGGGGATTTACTGATGTGAACAGCGTCAAAGTAGAGAAGATTTGTGTTGAGTACGAGCAGAGCAGAGATTAATGTCCTCGCTTGGTGTACTTGCACCTTCACCCTCCCTTGAAGTATCATCGTCATATCGCACGCGACTGACACGAAACCAGCGAATCTTGTTTCTAACCGCAAGACCGAAAATCATGTTGAGCCCCGCAATGGATTTCTAATGGTTCATCCCGTCGATCGACAATGGCTTATCATCGTCCCCGGCGACTTCCTCGCGTGTCAACCTTTACCCCCCTGGCCACGCCCATAGTAAAGACGGGAAGTAGTATGCGTTTGCCCCGCTGCCCTGCACGCTATGGAACGGATATGCAGCGGCTATAAGAAAATATGGAGTTGCTAGTTGTGGGGTAAGACATCGGAGTCGGGCTTGTTGCCGAGCAATGCCGTTGGACAAGGCTATGGTCAATTTTCCTGTGATACAGTAACACAGTGGCCTTGCCAATTCTCTATACCTTGAACTTTTGAGGTCTGGAATGTAACCATTGCGTTGAAGACTTTTGTCATGGTGGGAGTGGAAATTGATACCATCTCTGGTAATTTCCAGTCTCAAGTCCTCGCAGGAATTGTATCGCGATTACTTCCTGATGGGAAATCTTTGGGTTTGTATGGAGGTGTTGGAAGGCCGAAGAATTAGTGTCCCAGTAGAGCCGTTGTATCCGAGATATGCGAAGCTGGGATTCGTTGCCATGCATACTCCATGAAAGAAAGAAAGAAGGCTTTATTTTGGAGTTCAATGTCCATCAAATCTGAGCGAGCTGGATGGGATTGCAATTTTTGCGGTTTTGGAGGAAATCTCCCAGGTTTGGAAGGAGGCACACGAGTGGAGAAGTTTCAAAACGAATGTAGTCTTCAGCTTTTGGTGATCATCGCCTGAGAACAAGTGGCGAGCAGTATGCTTCCTCGACGCCTTCTTGAGAAACATTCTTTCTGTTTGATGACCCACTATTCAGTCGATGCAAATGATTTTTAGGTGGTGAACGGAAGAGCTCATGGTAACACTGTGTGCATACATGGATCTGGGATTGGTTATATCTGGTTGAGCTCTCTCAGACCACCACTAGACAACTCTACATGTGGTACACGTATGAACAAAAGGCCCAAGACTAATAGAAGACTGGCGTTATCCTCCCATTGCCCCGTTCCATTAGTCTGACAGGTAACAACGCATCGTAAACATGCTTGAGCCACGCTGCAATTGTCGATCGTGTATCAGCGGGATCAATGATCTCCTCAATGCCGAAAGCATTCGCGGTACGAACGGGATTCATGAAGCGTCTGTTCACGTTACATCAGTAAATGTTTCAGTGATGAACGACATTGTGAGGCTCACCTGTACTCTTCATCCAGTTCTCTATACCTCGCTTTCCGTGCTTCTAGCCCCTCTTTCCTTTCAATCTCTTTCAGCTCGAATGAATGCCCGACTTCAATACCGCCAGCCAAGGGCAAAGATCCCCATTCGCCTGATGGCCACGCAACGGCAACTCTGGGCTCGCGACATGCAAGCATGAGTTGACCAGCTACTCCATAGCATCTCCTAGTCACGACGTTGAAGACAGGCATGGTTGTTGAATGATACGTGGCCGCAAGAGCGACGCCATGTCTCATGGTCGCAGTTCGTTCTGCCACAGTACCAATAGCGAAGCCTGGAATGTCCACAAATTGAATAAGTGGGATGTTAAAAACATCCAAAAATTTGAGATGTCGATTCATCTTCTGGGAAGCGAGCGCGTCGATGGCTCCAGCGTTTACCTCTGGGTCGATGCTGATAATGCCGACTGGCAGACCGCCGATGCGAGCAAGACCGCAAATCGCTATTCTACCCCAAAGTGCTCCAATTTCAAACCATGATCCTTGGTCGACGACTGTCGTGATGATCTTGCGAGCGTCAAACATACGCTCTCGTTTTCGAGGTATCAGCGATCTCAAATCAGGAGATTTGCGTTCCAATGGGTCTTCGAACGGTATTCTAGGTGGCATCTCGAGTCCATGATTCGGGAGGTAGGAAAGGACGTTACGAAGTTGTTCGAAACATGCTTCCTCGTTGGCTGCCATATTGTCAATCGTCCCGTTTGTACAATGCATTGCAGGACCACCAAGATCTTGAAAGTTGAGACCTTCCTCGAACGTTGCATTGGCAACTACAGAAGGACCTGCTGCGAACAGAGCACCAATATCGCCAGCCATGACCGAAAAATGGCAAGCAACAACACGAGCAGCGCCCAGTCCAATCGCTGGCCCTAGAACGGCCCCTAGATTGGGAATGCCAGCATTCAACTGTTTCGAAACGACTGTAAAGGTCCTTATGGCGGGTAGATACGACCATCCTGCCGTTCTGATTGTGGTCACCGATCCTCCTCCCGAGCTGCCATCTACCAGCTTGACAATTGGCAGTCTGAGAGACAGAGCAAGGTCCTCAACGTAAAGAGTCTTGGCTCCTATCGCCCCATCCGCATGTCCAGCTCGAATCGAAAAGTCGTCAGCCGTGAAGAGTATCGTCCTGCCTCTTAACTTGCCAAACCCCTGAACACTATTTGATGGAACATAGTCGACCGGCTCTTCTCTTGCCTCTCCAATCTTCTTCCACTCTACAGTGCCAGTGACACTCCCCACCTCCTTGAGGCTGCCGGCGTCTAACAAAGCGTCTACTCTTTCTCGTACCCAAAGTTTGCCAGCTTGCTTCTGACGAACGTATCCACGGCTCTTGGGATCTGGCGTTGAAGCTATCTTTTGCAAGGTCTTAATTTGTCCCATGATATCCGAGTAATCCGCAGGTAGCTCATCCTCGACGCTTTTTCTCCTTCTTCGGCGCAGAGTGTTGGGAGCTACATGTTCCTTGACTTGTGCGAGACGGTCTTGGGCTTTCATTGAGGCCGAGGATGGCTTTGAGGAATTGGCTCCGTCTCCCATTATGAATCGATTCGTTGTTAGACAGGAAAATCATCAATGGTCGCGTAGAGCGACGATATGGGTGATCTACATTGTGATTGTTGATGGAGTGTCATGGTGGGCAGTTCTCAAGATATCACCGAGGTTGAAACCCCTCGTTCAAGCTCTCCCATACACTGCACCCACCGACAAAGTCCGAGAGTATGGCGGACTCTCTGTTCCTCGATTTGTCTGTAGCTCAATTCATACTAGAGCCTGATTGATCCATCCCAATTCAGAGTGTCTTTGCTTGACATCTTGTCTTATATCCCCGCGAGTTTCCTGAAACCAAGTTTAGAACGCGTTAATATGGACCGTCCAACTCCAAGGCCCATACAGAGACTGCTTGTCGCCAACAGGTATATCTGGCATGTCCAGTTGCATACGAAAGCTAACGGCAGCCAAGAGGCGAGATAGCAACGAGAATACTTTCTTCAGCGAGAGAGTTGGGCATAGAAACATTCGCTGTATATACCTCCGATGACATTGCTCATACACGGGGAGCCGCTCACAACATTAAACTTAAGTCGCCTGCCTCATATCTGAACATCCAGGAACTGGTCCAAGTGGTTTTAAAACACAAGATAGATGCCGTCCACCCAGGATACGGATTCCTCTCAGAGTCCGCCCATTTCTCAAAGAAGATGTGGCAAGTCGGAGTGACGGTTGTTGGTCCTGGATGGGGCATACTGGACAAGACAGGAGACAAATTGAAGGCGAAATTACTGGCAGATGACTGTCAGGTTCCAACTTTGCCGGCCTTGACGAGTCCCACAAGTAAAGTCGAAGACCTGAAGACCTTCGCGTCGGAGACAGGATACCCGATAATGATAAAGGCCGTGGATGGAGGTGGTGGGCGCGGGATCCGCCTAACATGGTCTGAAGAGGCCCTGGAAGCAGCTGCGAAGCGAGCAATTGAGGAAAGTCCTTCCAAACTTGTCTTCGCCGAGAAAGCTGCGGTCAATGGGTACCTCCACGTTGAGGTTCAAATAATCGGTGACGGGAAGGGAGATGTTAGGCATTTGTGGGAACGACAATGCAGCATACAGAGACGATATCAAAAAGTGGTGGAGATAGCTCCCTGCATATCCAAGAACAGACGATTTATCGCTCAGATCATCGACTCTGCCGTGAAGATGGCGAGAAAGGTACGTCGACTTGCTCGGGACCTGTACTTCAATTGATCATTTTTAGGTCAACTACTTCTCACTTGGAACATTCGAATTCCTAGCAGATCCAATAACAGAGGAATATTATTTCCTCGAGGTCAATCCACGATTGCAAGTCGAACACACTATCACGGAGTCTATCTCGTCTGTTGACCTTGTTCGGGTTCAGCTCCTACTGTCGCAAGGGGCGTCGTTATCTGCTGCAGGCTTGTCAGAAATGCTTCGCGATCCTGCCATACCCCCGTCGTTGTATTCATGTCAGCTAAGAATCACATCAGAGAATGTGCAGAACGACTGGTCTCTCAGTATTGGCAAGATTCAGAATTTTCAGCTCCCGACAGGACATGGAATTCGGGTGGATACCAGTCTTGTTCATGGCCACCAGGCGATTGTCGGGTCTGATTTTGATAGTTTGCTCGCCAAGCTAATCATTACTGCCCCATCATGGAAAGAGGTGGTTTGGAAGGCGCAAAGAGCGCTTGAAGACACAAAGATTACAGGCGTCAAGACCAATCTTGATATTCTTCGAGGCATTGTTGCGCATCCCGACTTTTCGGAAGGTGATTGTGATACAGGCTGGCTTGAGACGAATCAGAAGTCTCTGCTCGAGAATGGAGAAAGACTCAGCAGCTCGACTTCAAAGACTACACTTTTGGATTCCCAATCAGCAACCTCTTCCGTCGCTGGTGGTGCGACTTCTGTGCCTATATTTCGCAAAGGCGATGCCTGGACGATCAGTCTTGCTCCAACAGGTGACAAAACTGCCACAGCTGCCAACCATCACTTACAGGTGTCTCGTATCCTCAGGAACGAATTTCCAACGTCAATGTCTGCAGATATCCTTTATGCGACACCATCAAGCCCAGATCCAACGCCTTACACCATCACAATGAATAGCACATCATCTTCAGCCTCAGCCGTCACATCTCAACATCGAAAAGGAAATCCTCGAGATCCTCGACATGTTGTTATACCCTTCCCGGGTACGCTCATTGAAGTTCTGGTGGACGAGGGTGACATGGTGAAAGCGAGCGATGTCATCTGCATCGTAAGACAAATGAAAATGGAATTGGAAGTACGAGCATCCAAAGCTGGTAAGGTGGCATGGATCATGGAGGTAGAAGATGGAGAAGAGGTTGCAGAAGGCACTCTTGCTGCGGAGATTGAGGTCGAAGAAAGGACCAGCAATATCGAGGCTAAGTTGTAGCAGCCTGCATCAAGGCATATCTCTTCTCCAACGGGATTTAGCAGCTCACCAATCTTTTCATTTGCAGAAAAGCGAAGTTTTGCTCCCCACAGTGGCTTCATCATTACTGTGCCTTTTACAGTGCCTCAATCTCGAAAGTACCTTCAGTGTTAGAGCTGCCCGATTTTTAGGCCCTATCGATGATATTCTGCCAATCTTGAAGATGAGGATTGCCAGATATTTGTCGATTTCGATCAAGAATTGCGTGTTTGAAATCCATTTTAGATGTACCACGAGGGGCACTGGCTTGTTCAAGCCAAAGTGTCCAAGGCGGATGAGACGAATTACCTCCGTACATGGAGCACGCAAAACACTTCAGGAACGTCTTGTAACGATCTCCACCTCAGCCTCGCTTATCATTTAGGTGCGGTTGGAAGATTTGCTAATTTTTTGTCATCGACTGCGGGCGCGCTCAACTCCAGATCTTCCTTGGCCCGCTCGGCTTGCTCTCAAGATCGCACGATATGTGAGTAAAGTTTCCGGGCTGAGATCACGCGCAGGTGTGGTATAGTCAGTGTTTCTCCTCTGCCCAACACCTTTGGCTATCAAATGCGCTAAACATAAAAACCAGTGCCATCGGAACGCTTACGGATCACAGTCTCGCCTGGAGCTGGACCAAGCCCTTATGGGTCTCATATTCAGTCTTTTGACAGGATCCGTTGTGCCGTTTCCCATTGCATTACCCTTTCACACATTCTGTGAGCCAGAAGAGCCTGATATGGCTTGCCCTAGTTGAGGGAATGACAGTCTCTCTTAAGATCAAAAGAACAAGCGCCCATAGAATCGATGGTTTGATTGCTTTGTGAACATTGTGCGCTGAATCTACATTTCCAGTCGTCAGGGCAATCTTTTTGAAAGTTCCCATAGACTTCACAAACGCTGTTCGACGCGAAGGGTTTTCGTTGTCCGATGGTATAGCCTGAAAATGCTGAATAGGCGGAACGGAGTCTGCAATCCACCTCTCAAAACCGCATTCCGTAATGGAACAGAAGAATGATACATTCCACAATTCCAACCGACCAACCTCTTTCAGAAAGTCGACTTACCCCCACACCCCCACAATCGCATATAAAACCCATCAAACAAGACAACGTCCTCACCTCACATCTATCGGCACAACCCCAATCTCCTTACCCGCAAATCCCAATATGTATTTCTCAACCTCCTCCTCCCACTCTTCCTTAACCACCCTCCTCCTCATCCTCTCTGCACTCATCCTCCACGTCTTCGCCGCTCCGAAGCCAGACGTCATCTTCGAAGGCACATTGACGTTGAATTATGCCGATATGCCTCTTACCAGTACCTTTGCTGCCATTGTTGCTGCGACGCCGACGCCGCCGACGATGAACGCGATGCCTTTTACCAGTATCTATGCTGCCATTGTTGCAGCGATGCGGACGCCGCCGACGACAAATACGACGACAAATACGACGACAAATACGACGACAAATACGACGACAAATACGACGACAAATACGACGACAAATACGACGACAAATACGACGACAAAGGTAGATATCCAGCAAGCGCAGGCGAAGCATAGATGTGCGGTGGGAAGTCAGGGGAGGGCGCCTTTATGTAGTGGTAAGAAGTGAGTTGTTTGTGGGGGTTGTGGGGGGATTTGCTCGAATCAGAAAGCCAGACTTGAACACAGGCCTCACTCACGAGGAGTATACGCTGAAGTACCTGATGCTTTAGCAGTGGATGTGCGTCCACGATGTAGACGTCGTCACCTCGACTGGGAGTTTCCATCCTATTGTTCCGATAGTTCTACTCAATAGACTGTGTTTTCCTGACTAATCTTACCTCGGAAGCACTGGAATGATATGCCAGATAGACTACTCGACGCTATCGCACCCACGCCTCCCCATCTTCAATTCCCGTTCGCTCCTTTGTAAATGTCCGTCTTCATGCGACTGTAAGCTTCATGTATGTCTTCTCCTCGTCGTACATTAGTCAGCTCAGCCGGCGCAAAGTGCAGGTGGTCGTCATTGACTCACGCCCACGAATGGCCACCCTTGAAATACTCGTACCCTCTACACTGTAAATCGTATTCATACTCTCGAAAATAGCCACTGACGCCCAAGTAACAGAAGTCCTCATACCGTAAACCTTCTTCTCGACCATCTCACTGCGCCAGTGCCCTTATCACACGCGGATTTGCCCCCTCCACCTACCCATTGCTCCCCCGACAACCTATTCGCCACATAGCAAACCACCTTGCAAGCTTCGCGAACCTTTCTTCCCCAGAGCTCCTCCAGCGCTTCTGCACTCCGCGCCTTTAAACAAGCCTTGGTCCCCCGTGATCATAGCGAGGCGCACTTTGCCGAAGCCGCCGAAAGCTCCTCGTCTCCTCTCGTCCCATGAGTGGCTATCTTTGGAAATATTACCTCGAAAATGATGTCGAGAATTTTCGGCGCGTGCTGGAAACAGCAAACTATACCACCAGAGCTGGCACCCACAAGTCCAATCTAGGCCTCGGCATTGGAAGTCCTGGAAGCTTTGGGACTTCTCCTACACTTACTGTCAAGGGCAGAAAAGAACATGAGCCTTCACCAGCCGCCGGCGGACTGGTTTTGACCAGAACCGACTTAAACCATCGCGACTCTGTTGGGAGAACACTCCTACATCTTGCCGCGTCTTCACCTTCCGAGAACGCTTTTGATTTCGCCTCGGCATTGCTGGAACATCCTTTGACCGACGTATATATTCAAGACAATGAGAATGGCTGGACTCCTTTGCACAGAGCCTTTTATGCAGGAAACGTGGCAATTGCACAGGCTATTTTGACAAGAGATTTGCAAGATGTGATGGGACATGGATCCAGCATCGTCCACCATCATGCTGGTGGACTGATCAAGATCAAGGACAAAGAAGGGAATGGACCGTTTGACGTCTACGAAATGACTCTTGAGGGAGACATAGCTGCTGCCAACAGCCAACGACTACGTGCTGGAGATCAGTCAGACAGCGACGACGAGTCAATGCCAGATACCGCCGATGATGGGTCGAAAGTGAGGCACGGTCTGGTGCCACATTTAAACTTGGAAGGTGACGAGATATATACCTTTGGCTCTAACCAGAATATAACACTGGGGTTTGGAGATGAAGATGATCGACAACATCCTGAGCGGATCACTCTTAGACGACCGGACCATCTTTACTTCCGCTTCTATCGGGAGCATGTTGAGGCTACCTCCTTTCTTGGTCAGGCAGCAGAAGCAAGGATAAAGTCCGAATGGGTCTCTGATCTTCCTTCCATAATTCGGGACAAGCCAATCCGCATTTTGAATGCGCACATGTCAAAGCTCCACACTGTCATCCTAACCGACGACCCAGAATCAAACGTCTACGTTTGCGGCCATGGCCCCGGCGGCCGGCTTGGTGTTGGTGACGAGACCACTCGTTATCAATGTGTATGTGTGGAAGGCGGAGCGTTAGCTCGCAAGAAAATTGTGACTGTCGCTCTTGGGCAGAACCATACACTCGCGCTGTCTGATCAAGGCGAAATATTCTCCTGGGGCAGCAATGGCTTCGGTCAGTTGGGGTACGATCTCCCCAAAACATCTTCTCGCAACGAAGAGCCTGTTCAGACCTCGCCAAGGCAAATATTTGGCCCACTCAAGCGTGAGGCTATCATTGGAGTGGCCGCATCTCGAATCCACTCGGTTGCGTTTACAGCGACATCATTGTACACGTTTGGGAAAAATGAGGGCCAACTGGGCATTGTTCATTCAGAGTCACGCTCTCTCGAAATTCAAGACACTCCACGCAATGTTGCCGCTTCCAGATTCTCTTCTCCAATTGTCGCCGTATCAGCCATCGATCGTGCAACCACTGTTTTGCTTGAGAGCCATGAAGTCCAGGTCTTCTCTAACTACGGCTACACTAGATTGACTTTCCCACTGGATGGCTTCACGAATTACTTTTTGAAATCCAGCTTCCTCACCACGAAATACGAGAGCTCTCCCAATTGCATCTCCAAGGTCGTTTCGAGCGGCGACACGATTTGTGCCATGTCTACGTCTGGCGAAATTTTCACGGTCAATGTTAGCTCCCCAAGTGTGCTTGCACAAAGCAAAACAACATCCACGACAAATCCAAATCGCATTAAAAATGCTCTCTCTCAGCCATTACGCATCTGGTCCAACAAGAAAACCCACATGGCTGCTCGTGATGTTGATATCGACCAGAACGGAGCTATCATCATTGTTACACAAGCCGGCAGTGTTTGGCGAAGAGTAAAACGCGCGAAGATCAAACATGGGAATATAGCTGGAGCCGGAGAGGTGAAGGCCAAGGACCACAAATATTCTCGGATTCCTGGTTTGACGAGAGTCATCGCGGTACGGGCATCGGGCTTCGGCGCATTCGCCGCAATTCGAGAGGACTCCAAGAAGATGAAGACCGACATGACGATTTCTTCGTCAACTTTATGGTCGGATCTCTGGCCACTCGTCCCATTCCAAACTCTCGATCCTTCATACGATGGCGCTCCGTCTTTTCCGAAGCGAGACCTCGTCGACTTCGTGCTCAGATCTGAAGACCCAGATCAGGATATCGGTACTGTCATCGAACCTCGGGACACTCCACTACTGCCTTACGATTTGTGGATTTGCTCCACCACTTCCGACATCGAGATACCAGTGCATCAATTCATTCTGGCCGGCCGAAGTCGTGTGATGAGAAGCGCTTTGGAGGAACTCAACGAGTCTGATAGTTTCTCGATCCCCGAGGTGCTCAGCGTCCAAAGAGGCAGCGACCGCAGGCTGCGTCTTGTTTTTCAAGGTTTGGACATACTCTCAACGTTCAATCTAGTCATGTATCTCTATACAGATATGGTGGCACCTGTGTGGCAGTCGAGGTCAAAGAAGCCACAAATGGCCTTCCGCTATCGACAGACTCGCATGGAGCTTCTGAAAGTCGCAAACCGTCTGGAGCTCATATATCTCGAATCATCACTCAAGCGCGTTGCACCGACGACTCCGAATTTGAACAAGGATATGGACCTCGCGTACAAAGACTCATCCTTTTTCGAGACGGCAGACATCATAGTACAGCTGGCTGACGATGAAGAGGAATGGGTACATGGTGCGCTAATATGCCAGCGATGTCCTTTCTTTGAGGGACTATTTAAAGGTCGTGCTGCTGGTGGCTGGTTGGCTCAACGCCGAGAAGAGCTGGATGATGACGATGGGGCTGTCAAGGTCGATCTGAGTCATGTGAAGCCATCAATTTTCCAACTAGTCTTGCGCCACATCTATGCCGACACCGGTGTTGAATTGTTCGATGACCTTGTCTCGGATGATATAGATGCATTCTTGGACACTGTGATAGAAGTTATGGGCGTAGCCAACGAACTGATGCTAGATCGTCTTTCAGAAATCTGTCAGAAGGTGGTCGGTCAACATGGTATGATAAATGTTTGACACCTGGCAAAGTCCGCCACTAATTGTGCCAGTCACCTTCCGTAACGTTTGCCAGCTGCTCAATGCAATTGCACCATGCTCGGTCACGAATTTTAAGGATAAAGCTCTGGAATATATATGCTTCAACCTCGAGGCTGTGTTGCGTCACGGGTGAGAAGCGACATTCTTACTGCTCAGATGGACATGCTAATACATGCCACAGACATCTCGAAGAGCTTGAAGAAGATGTTCTCACTGAGCTTGATGAAACCTCCCAGCGACTTCAGCAGAGCTGCTCCATCTTTGCACGAAGTGGAAGGGCAGAAGAGCTTCTGGCCGAGCGTTATCCGGACCTTGAGAAACGCATTGCTCAAGAAAGGCAGTCCAAGATCGATTCGATACTACTGCTGAACAAGTACGGCGATACGGGCCCTCGAGCGCCTGCCTCCTACAGAGCCGGTAGCTTTCATGAAATGTCGTCCGAAACTCCTCTACAGCACAAGACCAAGCGGAGGCTATCCAAAGATATAGCCGCTGGTTCTCCAAGTCCTGCAACGAGTCCAATCCTCAAGGGAAAACGATCTGCACATGATCTTATCTTCGACATGGATGAGGAGGATGAGGAAGATCTAACAACTCAATCCTCACTGACAGAACGCTTGCGAGAGGCTGCATCGCCCAATACCAAACCATCAACTACCTCTGTTTCAACTCAACGTGAGAATAGTCCTTTCTTGAGCAGATTCGCGCCGCCGAGCGGTGTCCCGTTATCCTTTCAAAGAGCTTCGGCTGATGCAATACCCTCACCGAAAGACCCAGGCAGACCTTGGGGCGCAACACCACTGCCTTCATCAAAGCTCAACATCAAAGAAGTCATTGAACAAGCTTCGTCGTCGCGAACGTCAACGCTTTCTATTGGCTTATCAGCGAAAGCTCCGGCGGAGCCCAAAACTTCGGGATCTTTTACTAGCAAATTGTCTCAGAAAGAACGAAAAAAATTGATGCAGGCACAACAACAGGGAGACAGCAGTCCCTTCTTAGTACCCGAACCTGCATCTGCATCTCCAAGTCCGGCTTCGCCATGGCAATTGTCCGCAACAAAGCAACGATCAGTGTCCAAAACGAGCTCGGAACCTTTTCTTGCACCAGGGTCGGCACCTGCAGCTCGCACTCCACAACTTACGATGAGGCAGACGATCGCCAACCCCAGCACAAGCTCGAAGCAAGATACCTCGGCAACATCAGCTGCTCAGGCTGCTCAATCGCGAAGTGTGTCCACCTCTCAGATTACATCTTCTCCGCAGCCTATGCCGAAGGCGAAACAACGGCAAGGCTCATCGAGCTCCAAGGCTCCAGTCAACAGGCCAGCCACTGACGTCCCTGGCTTTGCTATCTCTGATAAGCCAGTGCCCATCCAATCGGTCCGCCACGAGCCACAACGGACCAAAGAACTGTCTCTGGACCAGCGAAGCATCCTCGACATCCTCTCCGAACAGGCCATCGAAAAGACCGCCATCAAAGATTTTGCAGCGAAGCGCAGCCTACAGGAGATTCAGCAAGAGCAGGAATTTCAGGAGTGGTGGGAGAAAGAAAGTGCGAGGGTTATTGAGGAGGAGCAAGCTGCCGCCGCAATGGGAAAGCGGGATACCGGAGCAAGTCGAGGTCGTGGTAAAAGAAGAGGGAGAGGCGGTAAAGCGGAAGGCAAGAAGAAAGAGAAAGGCGAGCAGAAAGAGAGAGGCGAGCCTGCGAACACACCGGTCCGGAAGGCCAAAGTCAAGCCTGAGCATACGAAGGTACAGGCTTCGTGCTAATAATTGAGGGTTTGGCACGGTATCAGTATATCCAGTATATCTTAGAGAAGCCAAGCAATATATTTGAATGTATAAAGAAGTTAATGAAGGTTGTTGATTTTCCGTTGAAACCGTCGTCATCTATAAAAGACGGCTGTATTACTAGCTTGACGTATCACATAAAGTCAATCCCATTCACCTCCAGACTCATCTCTTTGTTACCGCGAACGCGTTGCATTTTTCGAAGCTGTACAATTAGATACATGTACCCCTCGTCTGTGAGAAGCGTATCCGAGTTCATGATTTATCATATGAATCACTGTTTTTTTCTCATCGACGGTGTTCTCGTGTGTTTTGGCAGGTAGATAGGATAGTTCTTTAACGGTCTTGTCGTTGAGGTATTTGCTTTATTGGGTTTTGAGCGCGGTGATGTGAGGGTCTTTTTGTGATTGTTGGGTGATTTGAGTATTGCATTTTTTTCATACTATTCTTTTTTTTGGGGGTTTTTTTGGTGGTGGGATGTGGATGTTGGAGTTAGAGTTGTTTTCTACTTCCTTGTCTTCTGTATCTTAGACGCTTGGTATTGTTTTGGGGGGGGAGATGGATTTGAGGTTAGTGGGCTTTTATTGTTTTTTGGGATGTAGTTGTAAGTTGTTTATTTGGGATTGGGGATTGTAATTAGGGATTTGGAGAGGTTATTGGGAGGATAGTAGTTGGTATTTTTGAGCTTAGGGATAGGTGTAGTAAGAGGGAGTAATTTTCGTTAGGTATTTGCTACTTGTAGTAATGAAGATAGTATTTAGTATAATGTTTTGAGGGACGATATGCTGTTTAATTCTTATAGGAGCGTATTTTATTAGATATTCGACGAGTTTAAACGTTTTCGAAAGGATACTTGAGAGGATATTTATCAGTAAATTGGATTAAATCGATAAACGGATTTTGGGATTAGTAGGTAGGACGATATATTTTACGCCTAGGAGGATTTTAAAAGGGTCTAGGGTAATAGTTATAAGCTTCTTATACTTTGTATTCTATACGATATATTTGTATCGGCCTATAGTAATCTTTCAAAATAGTAGCTTTGTAGTATTCGATGATTTTGCTTCGAGAGAGAAATCAAGTTCTTCTCCTCTAAAATCGCTGATGACTTGAACTGTTCTTGGGAACACCTTCTATTCACGACTTTTTGTTATGAATTGATTGATTTTGTTGGCGATATTATACTCGGGACTGCTACCCTCGGACTCGAGATTATCAAGGCATATTTGGAATTTGCCTCCTTGTCTCAGCCTCAGCCTCGTCTCGCCTATGATCCCCTTCTTCTCTTTCTCTCCCTCTCGTCTCCATTTCACGCTTTATATAGCTTTTCGACGATCTGAAAGAAATCCCGGAAATCCTTGGTTGTATATAGGTTCCTATCCTTCTTGTCGGGTCAGCTCTGCCAAGGAAGTAATTGCTGGGGACAAAGACTTACGAATGGCTTTTCGCTTTATCTTGTCTCGTTGTTCTTCAATGCAACATCGTACCAACATGTTTAGATATGTGGGTGGCGCTCTGTCTAAACTTCGAGAAAGCATGACGAGCAACCGTTGCTGCATGACCTAGAAATCTAGACTCTCATGATCTGCACTAGGAGCAAGAATGGTACTGCTATGGATGCCGGTTGGCCTAGGGTCTGGGAAAAGCCGATAGAGATTAACGGGTAAGCCTACTATTTGTTCTTTTTCCTCAGAACTATGGGCCCGCCACCATTTCCCCAATCATCACATCACATAGATGCATCTTCTCTGGTTTTCTTGTCACATCATCAAGACATCGCCGCACCACTAGGTCTACGCCAAGCACGTGAATATCTACACAGCCTCATGTTCTCAAACGCATCGGTTGTGTTTTGGAGACAACCCAGGGAGTCAGGACAAAGATACTCCGCACGAGGAAGACGACTCGGGGAGCAGAATGATTGTCCCCCTATCTGAAGGTTCGTCGACTTGACTTGTCGACTTGACTTGATGAGGGTAAGAGCTGCTCAAGCGAGGTTCACTAAGATTGCTCTCCGCACTAGTATGAAGGACCGGCAACCTTGGGTCTTGCAGGCTGCATGTCATGGCGACGCCGTCTTCCTAATATGGTACGCGAGGGATCGATATCTCATCATCTCAGCTGTGGCGGGGCTCGAAGGATGCATAGAATCATAAAGGGCTGCGGCTTTGTTCAGCCTTTGTACGACTGAAGTGTATGAGACATACTTCGTCTTATTTCGAGAGATACACGTTGCGATGTAATGGCGTCGTCTTTTGCTGTTCGCTTTGCGTGGGAGACGTGGGCATTGTACGGACTGGGTGTTTGTGTAGTTGTGTTGCGTCTGTAGGTCTTTTTCATACTCGTTGAGAGCTTGGAAACTAATAGCTGAACAGCATCGCGCGTATACGACGACTCACACTCACTGGGCTTCAGATTGACGATGCTCTCATGGTTCTTGCTGTCGTGTGGTACACGGTACTATGCATCAGCCTTAACGCAGTTGCATCGGGAGGAGGCAGTAACCTCATGACGCCTGACGATATTGCTGCCATGACGCCTGAGACACACGCTGAACGAGTTCAAGGAAGCAAATGGGTCTTTGTATCAGAACATGCCATGATCCTCACCATATGGATTCTCAAATTCTGCATGCTCATAATTTATAGGCGCATAACGTATGTCAGCCATCCTCCACCCACTATCTCGTACTAACAAACCACAAGGGACGGTCTTAGTCAATCCCGCCTTGTAACATGTGTGGAAATATACGCCCTCCTCTCCTTCGTCGGCACAGAATTGGCCCTATTCTTCTCTTGCCGACCACTGGCCCTCTACTTTACTGTCCCAACCCCAAATTACCAATGCTCCTCCTATCAACATTACGAAATCGCTCAGGGCGTCTTTTCCATCTCCTCCAATGTCCTCATCCTCGTCGTCGCAATGCCCATTCTCATTGCCGTCCGCCTGCCCAAACGCCAGAAAATAATCACCCTGTCCCTCTTTGGTCTCGGCCTCTTCGAAATCATCGCCGCTGTACTCACAAAAGTCTACTGCCTCGTTCCATCCTTGATAGGCTACGAGTACATGAACTGGTACTTTCGCGAAGCCACCATCGCCATATTAGTCACGAACATACCCCTCACATGGAGCTTAATACGAGACCTTTTCCCGAGCTTCAAGAGATGGATCAATGAGTGTTCGCAGGAGTATCAAGCCGAAAGCTGGCCCTACAACACGAGCTCGGCCCGACGGTCTTGTCTGTCCAGGGATCTGGCGCTGCAGACAATGACTGATACTAGAACGACTACTTCGACAAGTATGGAACGTATGGTTCATCCCTTCCGACTCTCACAAGCGATTGATAAAGATATGGGAAAGGGCAGGAAAGGCATGATTCTTGTCCAGAACGATGTTATTCTTGAAATTGAAACCGCGAAAGAAAATCGGCATGATTACCCCGTTTGGGATTGGACTGGCAATAAGGATCATGTTTCGACGACTCATATTACTGGTGGTGGCCGTATTGGTATAAGAAAGTGATTGATTACGATTCCCATCACAGCTTTTCGTTCAGCCATGAATTTCACGTAGAAATTCCATTGGGTAATGTTTTATGATAAAGTAGTAATATCACAAGTTATGATCATTACATATATAATGCTTGTTCCAAATTTGTACTGTGTTTTTGGGATCGCCAAAAAGAGCAAGTCCGCAATTAAGGAAGAGCTTGGGAATATAGTAACACCGATTATTGTCGAACACACATTAGAAATATTGGTCTGTTCCTAGCCATCGATTAGGGTAACAAAACTATACGCTAGGAACCATCGTTATCGATATAGGAGCGCGAAGGCAAAAAAGCGTGAACCCTCGAAATCCCTAACTAGACATCGTGGCAACGAATCCCCGACGCTGGGAAATCAACAACCAACGAAAAAGGTCGTTGCTATGTCTGATCTAGTAAATTGACCCCGTGATGATTGACGGAAACTCTCGTATGAGAAGTTGTGTCCGTCCTGGGGACAAAAAGAAAGCCCCACGCGAGGGTCGAACTCGCAACCTTAAGATATCCGTCCAAAGGAGGTAAAAGTCTTACGCTCTAGCCAATTGAGCTAGCGGGGCTGACATGGCTTCAGTTCCTAGTTGTGTAGTATATATTATGCCAAGATACTGGGTGAGATCAATCTTATATCCACATGACCAAACCCTCATCAAAACTTTTCCTCGCTTGCTCCTTCTTTAATCTAAACCTAGCGCGTGAAAGTGACTAAAGTTTACGAATTCTATAGATAGTAGAAGTCTGATATCTTTGAGAATACCTCTATCTATCGCCCATTCTTTCAATGCGGTATCGATCGAAGGGCGAGTTATTCCTCAGTGTAGCGATCTTGTTGATGCGAGTCCAACGATACCAGGCGCAGGAAGAAACGAAGGGAGGCTTATAGGAATATTAGAGTTAGAGCGGCGTATTGTATCTTCATCCAAAAGACAGCGTAGGTAGATAAAACTACTTGATTCCGCGCTTCCAAGTCCGAAGTCCGTCCGAAGCTAGTAGCTGACAAGTTGCTCACAACCTTCAAAACCTCGTATCGACAGACTGGGTGAGCGACGGACTTCGGATTATATAACTCGTGTACCACACACATAGTAGAGAGAGATTTATAGATTGATCAAAGAACTAGTCATTACAGGACCCGTATCAATGCAACTCTTCCTCTTCATCGCAGGAGGGAAAGGGAAACGTAAGCGATCACGCAAGCGTACCAGCAGCTTCGAGGAGATACTCAACCTTCCACAATGACTAGTCCACAAACCCATCTCTCAAGCCTACCAGCAGACGACCTCGTTGCTGACCTGGACCATCTGACTCTTGAAACCGAGAGCGACCCGGACGAGTTCGACAATCCAATACAGATCCCCCAATGTACCAATCCTGGGACAGGAAGGCTACGAAATGGGGAACGGATTACACAACCCACCTTCGTGCCTGCATCCCCAATGGTCTCTCACGTGCTTGGTGATCTGGTTGCCGACGTCCACATCTGGGATTAATCGCTTGTTGCACCCGTCGTCAAGATGCTCAACTACCCAATAGTGGGTATGGTGTCCTATAATCCTTCCAATCAAAGTCTCCATTGCGAAAATCGCCAAAATAACCAGAACCATAAGGGTGTTCTCTCTGTCCGTAGATGAGACCCCTCCTCCCAATTTCCCTTTTCTGTCCTCCCGTTTTGTCGGTGCGGTCGGGGAAACCGCCGATCATGTAGCAGCCGACGTCTGGGAGGAAGGAACTGGTGAGTTCGTAGCCGTTTTCGTAGTAGAAGCGGAGGTCGGTGTTGTGGGTTGTCCACCATCGGAAGGCGTTGGGGTAGCCGATTCCACCCGATGGTTCTGCCCGCTGTTAGAAGATGATGTCTGATAAGCTGGAATGGTAAGGAAATGAACTCACTGGCATTATTCCATAACCTCATTTCATGCACGACTTATCGACATTAATCCTCCTCCCTCATCTTCCCCTCTCTCCATTTCTTTTCCTGCTCTCTGTGATCAAGAACCCATCCGGTGTAAGCAATGAGTTTCAGTCTGGGCACATAGGTGAATAAAGTCCTCATACCCCTGAGCATACCCAACATGCGCCCTCTTTCACCAGCGTAGGGTCCATTAACATATCCCTTGACATCTATGACCAATTCCCTTATGTTCCGCGGCAAAGATTCAGGTACAGACTTCATCCCTTTAATGACCTGCCACGGCACATCTAGAACTCGAAGAGACTCCCATTCATACGTGTCCCACCCTTCAATAACCCGGATGGGCCATTGAGTCTCACGTGGGGTAGACATCCTGGAGGCACATCGATTTCGTAGATGATATAGAGGGATCTCAGATTTGGCAGGCCTTCGCAAAGGAGGTCACCGAGAGCGCCCCAGCTTTCAATGGGTGGGTCGGGGTTATCGCTGTTGAAGACGAGGCGGAGGGTTTTAAGATCGTAAAGAGGTGGATCTAGGGCTTTGACAAATATGGGGTTCCAGTAGACCGTTGCTTCAGTGGCGGCGATAGGGACGGAACCTTTAAACCGGGGTGGTTGGGGGATGCTTCGTTGGAGTAGTGCTGGAAATTTTGCTTCAGTCTTGTGGGTGGACTGGAGACTGGGAAACTCTTGTGCATACATCATTTTCATATCTCTAAATGGATCTGTCCGGTCATTAAGATTCTTCTGGTAATCATTGAGGTTGTTCTCGTAAGCTCTAGCAGCCATGACATTTTCGAAATCTGGGTCTTCAGCCATGATTTCACTTATTGATTCCTGGGAGGTGAGGGTCCTACACTACGATTAGTACAACTGGATGTGATCGGATAAGGATAGTCCCTGCTGAAGAAGGGGCCGGTATATGACAAATCGACTGGGAAAAGATACTCTTCCACACGTTGTTCTTTGCTAACAGGGTACAATATCGAAGACGGCAGAAATGTTTACTACGGGCACAAATACGTGGTAACAATCTCGTAGATTCTCGTTACAGCCTAGTAGTTAGGTTTATATACTATTATAGTGACGATCTCGTTACTAGGTATATAACGAGAATCAGGATTATTATATAGTAGTCCCTAGTAACGAGACATCTACGAGATCGTAACGGTACTAAAGCCGTTAGTTAAGTAGCTTAATCTAGCCAATTAGAGGGCTAGAATATACAAGGTAATAGAGTTATAGTATACCGTACGGAGTTATAATCTCCGTATAACTTACTTAAAACGCCTTAATCCGAGGCGTTTAAAGCTATAATAAGATCGTAATATCGGCCGTATTAGGCTAGCTCCATTCTATATTAGAGCCGTATTCTCGTATATTTGAAGCTACTCAACCCTTACAATCCCGTGTATTTGAAGCCTATATAATTAATATATACCACGCGTACTTTAGTATATACTTTATACGATTCCGTATACCCTTACGTACGCTAGGGCTCCTATAATAAGCCTCGTAAATCTACCAGCCCTACTATCGTCGAATTTACGTAATATACTAATTAAGCCTAGGATCTTAGTCGTTTTAACGAGATTAGGGTCCCTAACGGGGCGGGGCGAAACGGGGGGGGGTCGGGTTAGGGGCGGGGCGGGGCGGGTTTTAGGGGCGGGTTATAAAGCTATAACCTTAACCCGACCCGCCCTACCAAGCCTTAAACCCACCCCGTTAGTTAGGGGCGGGTTTTTAAGGGGGGAACCCGGAGTTTTTTTCTAGAAACCTTAATAACTTTAGATCTATTATATATATTTTAATTTTTTAAATACTTATTATAGTCTCTAGGTTATACTCTACCTAATAGGAATATAATATTTTAATATATTTATATATATAACCCTATAAAAATCACGTGGAAAACCCGAACGGGGCGAACGGGGCGGGTTTTCTTCTAAACTATAACCCGCCCCGGGACCCCGCCCCAACCCGTTAAAACCCGACCCGCTAACGGGGCGGGTTCCCTACCCTATAACCCGCCCCAACCCGCCCCGTTAGGGACCCTAAACGAGATCCCTACGGCTATTCTCGTTTATATACGTAATCTACTATATAATAGGATCCTTAGCAGCCCTATTCTATCGCTAAACTAACGCAAACTATCTATATTATCTATCTACGGTGTTATAGGCTATAAGGTAGTAGAAAACCGAACCAAAATAGTAGCTATCTATACTAGGAATAGAGTAATAAATGAAGTAGTCTTTACGATTAATAGGGGTAGTATATTATAATACTTCTAAGCTATATAATAGCTTGGCGGAGGGTTTGCAGCGCCGATAATAGCGAATTTATAACTACCGTAATCGATCCTAGGGACTATATATAAGCCGTATAAGCCGTATACGAAGTTAAGGTCCTAAGAGATAGCTAGAATAAGTACTTTAGTATAATAATTGGCCGTGAACCTCCGGAAAAACCCGTAAATCTAGCGTATCTAGATGAAGCTATATAGGATCTATATACTCCTATTATCTATAACTAAATATAGTTTAGAAGCTCCATCCTAAATAGGGAATTAACGAGATTAATACCTATCTAGGACTTAGATTTTACGTAATACTTCGTTTCAAAATAGTACCTTTCAAGAGGGTAACTCTACTAGTAATAAGTAGGACCGTTTTTTCGTATATAATCGGCGAGGTAAAACAAGTAGTATATATTAATAACGTATACCTAGAGGCGATTTAGCTATTTTTGGTAGTATATATCCTCGTAAGTAGCTATAAATAGCTAGATATTATATTCGAGGACCGTAATATCTAAAGTTTTAATCGACTAAGCTATTATACGTACCTAGATCTCGTATAAATAGTATAGATTTTCGTAGTAATTGTCAGGGATATATTCGTATAATAACGGGACCAATATATACTCTAAAACATCCTACTGATCCGCGGATTTCATCGACTTAAAGCTATTAAATAACTACGGTATAAAGCCTAGGTAGTGTAGGTGAGATAAGTATAGATAATATAGTATTAGATTACTATTAACTTCTACCGCTCAGCTACTATACAAAGGTAAGGTAATAGGATCTTTAAGTATTTCGTAAAGAGATAGGTAGGGTAGTTTATAAAGAGATAGATAAGGTAGTTAGGAGCAAAGAAGAGAGAGTCTAGAGTCAACGTAAGTAATAAGAATTAGATCGTATTATTATACTATCTTAGTTCCTACGTACGCGCCGTTAATCTAGTTCCTATATTATTAATTATTAGGGTGCTATAAATTGTAGTATTACGGTAGTATACTATATTATTTCTTATATATTTTTCCGTATCTCTATGTCCCGTTCCTATTCTACTTCCTATTCTAGTCTTACACCTTTATCCCCCTTATATCCCCTCCCTGGGTAGATAATACGTCGACCCTTAACGTATTCTAAGATATATACTAAAACTATACGAGACTAACTAATAAGCCTAAATACTAAGAAGAATCTTAAAGGGGTATAGAACTTCTCGTATCCTAAGATACCAAGAAAGAACTTAAAAGTAAGAAAAGACTTAAAAGAGTAACAAAACCTTAACGCGTATACCAAAGTATCTAAATGTATAAAAAAATCCTTAATATTTCCTAAAATAATTAAATATATTAAAAGATCCTTTATATTTCTAAAGTAGCCCTGCACGTCGCGCGTATTAACGCTTAGTATAGGAAGCGGCTCCTCGGGAGGTATACTAGATAGTAATAGTAATTATTAGGTATTACTCTAATAACCTAATCTATTACGGTTGTATTCAAGTGAAGTCGGTTAGATAGGAGGACTTTTCGAGGTAATTAGTTAAAATTTTCCTTATAGTTTCCGGTTGTAGTAGTATTATACGTAGTATTATTTATATTTTTTAATTCTAGTTTATTCGTTCCTTTTATTAATATAGCTCGACTTTAATATAGATTCCTAACTTAAAAGACTTCTCCCTCCCCTACTAAAAAAATTTAACGTCGTCCTATAACGTTCACCTTCCTACTTCCTATACTCTTTACTTAGGTTTAACGTAAATAAAGGCTAATATATAAACGGTTCCTATATAAAAAAAAACAATTTAGAACAAGGTACGGTGGCTTAAATAAAACAAAGTAAACTTCCTAACTCTATACATAAAAGGTAAATCTCCTAACCTTTCCGGACATATATATATATATATATAAAAAAAAACTAATAAAAAGGAAAAGTAATAAACGTCTACTACGAAGCTAGCTATCCGAGAATCGAACTATTATAATATATATATACTAGGGTATAGTTCCTTTAATAGCTAAAGTTAAGTTTTACGAAAGTAATACCCGACTAAGTCTATTTAAGCGTAAAGCTGGACCGGTATAATAATAGAGGATACTATTAATTTAACTAAGGAGGAACGGGAGGCGAATAGGCGAAGGTTACGAAAGGCCGATATAGCGAAAGTCCAAGTAGTAAAAGACTAAGAGAATACGACTATTTCAACTTATAGGATTATCCTCCTAAGGACTACATAGATCTATTCTAATCTTGAAATATAAGAGTAGGGAGGCTTAGATAGAGGATAGGACGCAAACCGTTAGCGCTACCGGGAGGGCTAACGAAGAGTAAGAAGCTATTAAAGAGGCTAGAGTAGGAGGAACGGTAAACGTATTCTCTTAAGTATAAACTCTAGGTTTCGTAGATATAAGCTTAAGGACTAGTTAGGATTAATAAGTAAGAGGGTCTAAATAAAAGGATCGATAATTATATTCCTATAGTCGTGAATCCGGGGTTTCGTAGATATAAGCTTAAGGGCTAAGTAGGATTAATAAGTTGATATAATCTTATTAGGGCTTAAACCGGAGATTATTAAAGAACCTAGGGTAGACCGTACGGGAGGACCTCGAGGGGTATAAATACTTCCTAGAGAACTAGTAGGACTAAACTAATATTAGACTTAACCAAGGACCTAGACTTTAGTAGATACTTATATACTTAAGGTTTCCTAGATTATAAGCTACTTATTAGATGGGTATCTACTTAGTAGAGACCGATATATTTAGTAGCTATAGGGGATATTAGGTCGTAGTAATTCCTAATATATAGAGGAGAATCGAATAAGTACTAAGTAGAGAAGGATCTAAAAGGTCGAAAGCGTATATAGCGGAAGAGGGTTGAAGAGGCGTAAAGGTCCTCTAGGATTACGTACTAAGTTCCTTTATACTAATATATAAATAAGGGATTCGATTAAGGTATAGTATAGTAGCTTATTAGCTTAGTATTTTATATACTTTACTAATCGTTTCCTTTTCTATATTATAAGTATTTATAAGCCGTTTACGAATCGAATACTTCTCCGTAGTTCCTAGTAATCCTAGTATTAGCTAGGGTCGAATCCTTCTAGTCTAGGAATAATTACTTGTAGTCCGGATCGGCGAACTAATATATCTAGATCCTCGTTACCGGGTTACTTTTCCTATTCCTATTCCTTATCCTTATCTAATTAAGTATTATCTTAATCCTAGCCTTATTCTTATTCTATCCTATACTCCTAACCGGTATCAAGGAGGTTATTACCTATAGGCCTATCCCTCTAGTAGAAGATTCTAATCCTATTTCCTCGAATCGTCTTATATACTAAAACTCTATTTAGTTCCTCAAGTACGTAGCTGCTAATAGGTAATCTAGTTCTCCCGTCCTTATATACCTTCGCGATACGGTATAGACCGACCTATATAAAATCTAATTTAGATCCGAAATCCTTAACGATCTTCGTATTATATAATAGGATAAGCTATCCTATATCTAGGTTTTTAGTACGTATTCTAGTTTGATATTACGATTCCTAGTACTCGTTTACTTTCTATCTTATATATTCCTACCTTACGATAGCTTCCTAGAGGTCTTCCCCTCTCTAATCTAGTTATTTAGCTCGTAGAAAAAGAAGGTATTCTATTATCCTAACCGTAGACTAAGGAAGGTTTTACTATATAACTATTTTTAGTTCGATCGGAAGGATATATTCTTTACTAAGTATTATCCTAACTAGAGTTATACCGGTTGTTCTATTAACTATTATCCGTTCGGCCTAAAGTATTACTAGTAATAAATCTTTCTAAGGTTTTTAGTTCCTATTCGTTACTCGTTAGAAGGCTTCCTATATTATTAAGTAAGACCGTTCGATTCCTCCCTAACCTTAACTATTATATAGTAAAATCTTAATCTTTCTAATATCGTAAAGTTTTAGAAGCGTATCCGTATATAGCTTGTTCTTAGGACCTCTATTAACTCTAATTTCCGATATAATACCCTATCGATAGATTAGTTCCTTAAAGATAAAATCCGCGATATTCTTAGACGTAGGTACTAAACGGAGTACTCTTACCTTAGGCTAACCGCTTAATTCCTCCCTTACCTAAATAAGATAGCTATAACTACCTCGTAGGGTAATTATTATATAATTAATAGACTATCTTACGCTAAGAATCTTACTCCGAATAATAGTCGTATTTAGAGGTTCTACTACGTACGCTCGATCGCTTATTTAATATTAAGGATATTCTTTAATCTATTTACTAACGTCGTTATAGTACCCGTCCTAATAATATCGATTCCGAACAAGTACTACCGTAGTTTCGCGTCCTTTATAGCCGTATTTATTATAGAGGGTAACGATAATTTCCTTTCGCTAGTCCTAGTTATTAATTACGCGACGGTAGGCTTGTCCTCGTTTACCTCGCTTGAATAGTTATCGTCTAGCTATAAGGTAGCCTATTACCTTTCTTTTTATAGCCGTAATCTATTTACCTTTAAGTAGGGTCCCCAACGGGGCGGGGCGAAACGGGGGGGGTCGGGTTAAGGGCGGGTTAGGGCGGGTTTTAGGGGCGGGTTTTTAAGGGGGGAACCCGGAGTTTTTTTCTAGAAACCTTAATAACTATAGATCTATTATATATATTTTAATTTTTTAAATACTTATTATAGTCTCTAGGTTATTCTCTACCTAATAGGAATATCATATAATAATATATCTATATATATAACCCTATAAAAATCACGTGGAAAACCCGTTTGGGGCGAACGGGGCGGGTTTTCTTCTAAACTATAACCCGCCCCGGGACCCCGCCCCAACCCGTTAAAACCCGACCCGCTAACGGGGCGGGTTCCCTACCCTATAACCCGCCCTAACCCGCCCCGTTAGGGACCCTACCTTTAAGATAGTCCGCGACTTTCAAAGTTATAAGCTAGTTAGTAATCGCTTAGTATTCTATAGTATATTCGCTATCTAATCCTTCCTAAGGTTCCGATAAACCGAATTCTCCGTATTCCTCGTTCTAATCTATAGAACTTTCGCTACTAGTATTATCGTTATTTTCTAGACTAGGTACGGTTATTGGGTAGAGCTAGATCGTATACCGTAGGTTACGCTTATAGACGTAGATACTAGAATAGTAAAGGGCTCCAAGTCGCTAATCGATAAAATCCTCGATATCGAAGTTAGAAACGGCGGGGATATCCTTTTTAGGTACGTTACTAAATTGGCGGGAGAGTCTATTAGATACTATATTCTTTTTCCCGGGAACGTATCGGATATTAAAATCCTATATCTAAATCTATACGAGCTATCGTATAACTAGAGATCCTACTATATCCGAAGATACTCTATTAAGTTAATAGATTAAAGTCCGGGCGTCCGTTTCAACCACGAAATACGTTCCCTAAAGATAAAGGCGGAATTTCTTAAGAGCGTATAAAAGGGCGTAGTATTCTAGTTTAACTATATCGTATTTCCTTTCTAATAGCGACTAGATCCTACTTTTATATTAGTACGGGTATCTCTTATCTAGTTCGTCTATTTATTATAAGACCGCTCCCTATCCTTCTCCTAAAGTATCTACCGTAAGAATAATCTCGCCTAAATCTAGTTCGTATATAACTAGTTATAGTACGGGTATAGTCGTAAGCGCTTCCTAAAGAGTTTTTATTACCTTATCTTATTCCTTTCCCTAATAGAATTCTAAGTCCTTCTTAAATAATACGAAGATAGGTTTCGAAACGGTAGTAAAATCCTATATCTAGATTCGGTAATAGATATAAACTCCGATAAAAGCTCTCGTAGACTTAATAGACCTAGGAGTTAACTAGTTTAAAATAGCGGCTACCTTAGAAGTATTCGGGTATTATTCTTCTCGATCGTAATAGTATCCGACTATATTCACGCCCTCTTTATAAATATTGAACTTTTCTCCTAATATCGTTACTCCCGCGCGCTTAATATCTGTAAGAACTACGTCTAGCCTAACTACGTATTCTAAGACCCCTCGACGTACTCCCTTAAGTTCGGATTCCTTATCGTTATTATACTTTTTCGGGGTTCTAGTAATTATATCGTCTACGTAAACATCGCTATATTTAAACTAGTAGGAAATAATTATCTTAGATATACGGTAAAATTAGGCTACTAAGTTCGTTACTCCTTAAGGTAAAGTAGTTATTCGTAAAAGACTAAACGGGTATATAAATAAGGTAAGATCGCGACTCTCTTTAGTAAGTTCTAATTAGTCGTACCTAGAGAAAAGGTTAGTAAGCGATATCTATACGTATCTAGTAAACGAGTTAGAAAATTTATCGGCCGTTAGTAGTACGTTCGCGTCCCTAATAGTAACTACGTTAATATTCGTAGCGCTATTAATTAGCCGATACTTACCGTTTTTCTTTAAGACTAAAAACTATAGATTACGATATAAGGTATAACTAGGTTCGAGTCCTCCCGTCTTAATTCTTTCGTAAAATATCTAACGAATCTCATTTAATAGAGCCTTAGGGATATTAAAGGGTTTCGCTTACTAGGGTTCGTAGTCTACTACTCGGATAACTTATACTAGTACTACTTCTTTCCTAATTTTGCCGTATTCTTTAAAGCTCTATACGAGGGTAGGTTCTCGTCGTATAAGTATTTCCTTAACTAGTAATCGTTCGTTTAGGCTAAGGGACTAGTTAATACGTATATTATTAAACCGGAGTTCCGTAAGCCGAGTCTAACGAGGGAAGCGGGCGTAGCGTTTCTCGAGGAATCTATTAAGGTAATAGTAAGGTTCCGTACTAAACTACTCTTTTAGTATTATATCTCTCTAATCTATACGACTACTAGGTATAGATCTATTAGTAAGCTAAACGTTCTAAGGTTAGATCTTATCTACTTTCTTCTTATATATACTATTCACGTATTTCGTTCTATACTCTGTTAGGGAGCTAGTCGAAAATAAGGAAATCCTTAGGGAAAGTAGGTCCTATTTATCTAAGTATCTAAATATTAGTAATCCGGTCTAAGGCTTCGCCGGTATAAGGCGACGATAGGTAAATATTCGGTACCTTATCTACTATTCCTATAGAAGCCTATCCCTTTCTTTTTATAGCTTTATCTCGTTTACTATAGTAGCTATATTAAGTCTGGTCGTAGTATAAGTCTTATTATATAGAAGTCTCCTAAAGTCTAACGGTAAGAGAAACTCGTCGCGGATCAAGTCGTCGAAAAGCTATTCGTATATATTCTAGCCTAAGGTTAGTACTAGGAGCCTTAGGTTTCTTATATATATAGCGGATATCCTTCTAAGACCTAGGACTCTACCTCCTTATTTTCCGAATCGTCCGAATTAGAATTATCTTCTTGGTCTAAATAAGTATAAGGGATTCGAAGACTAGACTTATACCTATCGTATAGGAATTCCGAGATAACTACTTACTATATAACGCTCTATTCGCCGTTTATAGAGAATACCTTATACGAAATACTACTATCCGCCTTAGCCTATATAACGAGACGACTCCGTACTAAGAAGGGCTAACTAAGTATTATTCCCTAAGAGTAGTCCTTAAGTACTATAAAGACTATATTTTTATAATTAAAGTCTACTCCGGCGATCCGTATACGCGCGCTAGTCTAGCTAACTAGAGGAACTCTCCTCCCGTTAGTAACCTTAAGCTTATCTAAAACTAGTCCCTAGATATCCTACTTAATACTATTAACTACTAATCTATAACTCCTTACGACTCCTTTAGATATAACGTTTACTTTAGCTCTAGTATTATATAACGCCTTAATCTCTAGTTTTCTAATCCGAACTATCAAAGTAGGGCTCCTTATAGAGACGTAAGAACGGTTATTATCCTTATTAATACGAAGAACTATTTCTAAAGTTAGTTCCTACTCTTCCGAGCGTAGCGCTATAATTCCTACTCCTTATTTTATTCCGTCCGCTTTCTATCTTTCTTCTATTTTCCGCTTCCTTTTAGTAGCCTTTTCCCGTTTCCTTCGTTCTATTTCCTCTATTTCGGGACGGATATTATTAGCTAATTATTCTAGTAGAGACTTATATAAGAGATCTCTAAATACCGGAATATAAATAATAGTATCCTAAAGACTAAGTTAGACTAATTACTAGAGGATATTCCCCGCTATATATATTCTATCGGTAGCCTTATCTTTCTTCGTAACGTACTACTTAAGAGTCGGGTTCCTAGGCTTACGAGTTTTCTTTAGTAGTTCCGGTAGCGAGTTCCTAAGGGTTACGTCTAGTTTGTTATCTTCTAAGTCTAAGTCTATATCCAAGTCTCCTTCGCTATTCTATTATTCCGTAGCCTTGGTAATATAACTATATACTATATACTTAACTATCGGGGCCTTAGATCTACTAGACTTAGTAACCCTAGTAGGCTATTTTCCTTTTACCTTTTCTAATAGGGGTTTTCGTATAGATAAACGTAGTTAGGTAGTAGCCGTAAGAATAATAGAAGGTATAAATCCGCCTCCTCCTACCTTACTAATATTCGATACCTAAACCTACGTACTAAAGTCTTCCTACTCTAAGTCGCTTAATTTAATAATTCTAATAAATGACTTAACTATCCTAAATAACGAAACGCTACTAGAGCCCTATTAAGACTAAGCTAATTAAGTACGGATCTAGTTACTATAGTTCTAGCCGTTAATAATTCCTCCGATTTTCCCGCCTAGAGCGGCTAAAGTTCCCTAGTACTACTATCTAGGTATTACGTTTATATTCTAATAGTAAATTCCTTAAGTAACTAGTTCCGTAACGTTAGGGTATATCCGTTCGTAATATTCTATACTTCTATAGCTCCTATAACCCCTCTTTTCCGATGTTCCGTTCTGGGTAGTCTATATAGGGGGCGGTAACGAAGAAGGGATTAAAGGGTAGTTAGTAGGTAGGGCGGTTAGGTTCGAGTTTCTTAGCTAGGCTAGGGGTAGAGGCTAGGAGTTACTAGAGATACTAGTAGACTAAATATTAGCGGACTAACTACGTTAGTTAGCGGTTATAAAGGGAGTAATAATAACAAGTATAGTAAGAGATGGATTTGTAGATAAAACTAATAGCTAAGGAGGGCCTCCTCCTATTATAATACCTAAGTATTTGTAGGCGTGGCGCGTACGCTAAGGAGGCGCACGTAATAGTACTTTACTATAAGGCGTACGTCTTTAGCTAGCTAGTCCTTATAATTATCCCCCCCCTAATAGATCTAGTCCCTAGATCCTATTAATAATTTTTTTATAAGGAGAGAATCTTAAAGCCTGTATACGCACGTATCCCGGCCGTTAGTACTATGCGGCGGCTATACGTATTAAGTAGGAGGCCGCCTCGTACGGCTCTAGGTTTTGAAAATTCCTAACTTAATACTAGAAAATTTTTTTTCTTTATTTTAGTCTACTACTAACGTACTAACCCGCGGTAAGTAGTCCGTACGTATAGGGAATAACAATAATAAGAATACGAACCTTAACCCTTTTAGTTTTTTCTTTCTCCTTTAACTTACTAATATATACGCCCGCTCCTAGTACCTAACTTACGCCCTTTTTATATAACCCTCGTAACCTCCTCTTAACCCTTAATATAAACCAATAAGTATCTAAGGAGATCCTTATATATAATAAGCGCCTCGCGGTACCAATATACGTCCGCTATATACGCGACCCGCGGCGCGTTAGCTCCTACTATATCCTACTACTATAGAAATATAACTACTATAACCGTAGCCGCTATAACTACGTCCCCGTAAGTATACGTACGCTTCGCGCGCCCTTCTCGCTTTTCGTTTTGGCTAAACTTTAGTAGGTTCCTAAGTAGTTCTATCCTATAGTAAACGTATTATTAGAGACTACGTCTCAAATTACCGACGGTAAGTTCGCGTATATTTGGCGCGTCCTAGACGCGTTTTAAATTCTATTATTTTATTAAGGGTTCAGCTTATATATTTATTAGAGTAGCTACTAATAGAGGAGTACCTAGCTCGCTACTATAAGTAGTTTAACTATATTACGATACAATAGCTTATAGCTAAGGGTAAGAAGGGTAGGTCTAGTAAGACTAAGTCTAAGGCCGATAATAACTCCCCGGCTACGCTGGCCCTACTAGAGTAACGCGTAGCGACCGATACTCTTAGGGATATCGCTAATTAGTTAAGATAGATTATAAGTTTAACCTTAATACTTACTTAACGTATACTAACCGTATATAGAACGAGGACCCCCTTATTACTCCTCGTAATAGGTAATTCCCTAGGGACTAGGTTTTATCTAATACCCTATAGTCAACTAGGGGTTAGCGTATTATACGTAAGGACCCTACGGTAGGTATACGTAGCGTAGCCGATAATAAGGCCAATAATTATTAGGTCCCTATTATAGAGGATAATATAGATATAGATAGTTAATTAGCGAGTACGTAGGTAGTACGCTTCCTATTTAGCGTTATAGTATAGCGAGTCGGTAGCTGTTATATTTAAGTATTAGGTATATTTATACAATTTTCTTTTTTAGGGCTTGGTTAGGATATATTAATAGTATATATCTTACTAGCGCCTTATATACGTCTTAGTACTAAGCCGCTTTACGGCTATAATCTATTCAACTCTACTTACTTTAAGTATCTTCTAGATCTTCTTACTCCTAGCTCTTTAGGGTTATCTCCGGTCGACCTCTACGCCTATACGGGCTCTATACGTGCCGTACGTAATTCGAATTCCTTAATAAGTTTACTAGAGTTTCCTATATCCTTTTTTAGGGTCTACTAATTAAAGTCTTCTAGGTATCCAACCTATTTTACTAGGTATTAGCGTACGGCTCCCTTACGCCTCGTATTAATAATCTCTTCTACCTCCTATTCCTCTTTACCCTCTACTAACTCTAGTAGGGGCAAGTACTTAATATCTTCCCCTACCCTCTAGTAGTACTTCTCTAGGAGGGGTACCCTAAATATAGGGTATATTTTTATAGTAGGTAGGAGTTAGAGCCTATAAGCCTATAAGCCTATAGGTTCTATTACCCTAAAGGGCCCTATTATCCGCTGAGATAGCTTCTTACTTAGGGTTTTTAAGCGAAGGTTCTTAGTTAAGACTAGGATAAGGTTACCCTTATTAAATTATATTAGCTTATACTTCTTATTATAAGAGGACGACTACGCTTCGGTCGCTTTTTACTAGCGTACCGTAAGCTTAGAGCGTAGGAGGTATAACCCCTCGATACGGTCCTTTATAGCTAGGACTTCCCTACCCTTAGGCCTCTCTTCTAGGTTGAAATATATCTTAGGGTTATACCTATATATAGCTATAAAGGGGGAGATCCCGGTGGAGGAATACTTGCTATTATTATACGTAAACTTAGTAACTAGGAGGAGCTTAGCCTACGTACCCTGATTCTCTAAATAGAAAGCCCTAAGGTATTCCTAGATTATCTAGTTTTACCTCTTAGTTTACCCATCTATCTATAGGTGAAAGGCTATACTAAGGCGTTACTTAATCCTCGTATAGTAGTATAATTCCGACTAGAAACTTCTAGTAAACCTAGAGTCTCTATTAGATATAATCCCCCTTAGGGCCCCGAACCTTATAAAGACCCTATCTACTAAGATCTCTACTAGATCTATAGTAGTCAGCTTCTTAATTACCGGGATATAGAGCGCTATCTTCGTATAGCGGTCTAGGAGTACTAGTAACGTATTATACGCCCGGCCGGCAACCTTACTGTAGGTAGGATAAGTATAGATAATATAGTATTAGATTACTATTAACTTCTACCGCTTAGCTACTATACAAAGGTAAGGTAATAGGATCTTTGAGTATTTCGTAAAGAGATAGGTAGGGTAGTTTATAAAGAGATAGATAAGGTAGTTAGGAGTAAAGAAGAGAGAGTCTAGAGTTAACGTAAGTAATAAGAATTAGATCGTATTATTATACTATCTTAGTTCCTATATACGCACCGTTAATCTAGTTCCTATATTATTAATTGTTGGGGTTGTATAAATTATAGTATTACCGTAGTATGTTATATTATTTCTTATATATATATATCGCTATACCCCGTTCCTATTCTACTTCCTATTCTAGTCTTATACCTTTATCCCCCTTACATCCCCTCCCTAGGTAGATAATACGTCGACCCTTAACGTATTCTAAGATATACGCTAAAACTATACGAGACTAACTAATAAGCCTAAATACTAAGAAGAATCTTAAAGGGGTATAGAACTTCTCGCATCCTAAGATACCAAGAAAGAACTTAAAAGTAAGAAAAGACTAGAAAGAGTAATAAAAACCTTAACGCGTATACTAAAGTATCTAAATATATAAAAAAAATCCTAAATATTTCCTAAAACAATTAAATATATTAAAAGATCCTTTATATTTCTAAAGTAGCCCTGCACGTCGCGCGTGTTAACGCTTAGTATAGGAAGCGGCTCCTCGGGAGGTATACTAGATAGTAACGGTAATTATTAGGTATTACTCTAATAACCTAATTCATTACGGTTGTATTTAAGTGAAGTCTATTAGATAGGAGGACTTTTCGAGGTAATTAGTTGAAATTTTCCTTATAGTTTCCGGTTATAGTAGTATTATACGTAATATTATTCGTGTTTTTCAATTCTAGTTTATTCGTTCCTTTTATTAATACAGCTCAACTTTAATACGGATTCCCGACTTAAAAGACTTCTCCCTCCCCTACTAAAAAAATTTAACGTCGTCCTATAACGTTCGCCTTCCTACTTCCTATACTCTTTACTTTAGGTTTAACGCAAACAAAGGCTAATATATAAACGGTTCCTATATAAAAAAAACAATTTAGAATAAGGTACGGTAGCTTAAAAATAAAACAAAGCAAACTTCCTAACTCTATATATAAAAGGTAACTCTCCTAACCTTTCCGAACACACATATATATATATATAAAAAAAAACTAATAAAAAGGAAAAGTAATAAACGTCTACTACGAAGCTAGCTATCCGAGAATCGAACCGTTATAATATATATATATACTAGGGTATAGTTCCTTTAATAGCTAAAGTTAAATTTTACGAAAGTAATACCCGACTAAGTCTATTCAAGCGTAAAGCTAGACCGGTATAATAATAGAGGATACTATTGATTTGACTAAGGAGGAACTAAAGGCGAATAGGCGAAGGTTACGAAAGGCCGATATAGCGAAAGTCTAAGTACTAAAAGACTAAGAGAATATAACTATTTTAACTTATAGGATTATCCTCCTAAGGACTATATAGATCTATTCTAATCTTGAAATATAAGAGTAGGGAGGCTTAGATAGAGGATAGGACGTAAACCGTTAGTACCGCCGGGAGGGCTAACAAAGAGTAAGAAGCTATTAAAGAGGCTAGAGTAGAAGAAACGGTAAAGGTATTCTCTTAAGTATAAACTCTAGGTTTCGTAGATATAAGCTTAAGGAGTAGTTAGGATTAATAAGTAAAAGGGTCTAAATAAAAGGATCGATAATTATATTCCCGTAGTCGTAAATCCGGGGTTTCGTAGATATAAGCTTAAGGGCTAAGTAGGATCAATAAGTTAATATAATCTTATTCGAGCTTAAACCGGAGATTATTAAAGAACCTAAGGTAGACCGTATAGGACGACTTCGAGGGGTATAAATACTTCTTAGAGAACTAGTAGGACTAAACCAATATTAGACTTAACCAAGGACCTAGACTTTGGTAGATACTTATATACTTAAGGTTTCCTAGATTATAAGCTACTTATTAGATAGGTATCTACTTAGTAGTAACCGACGTATTCGGTAGCCGTAGGGGATATTAGGTCGTAGTAATTCCTAATATATAGAGGAGAATCGAAAGCGCGTAAAGTAGAAGAGAATCGAATAAGTACCGAGTAGAGAAGGATTAAAAAGGTCGAAAGCGTATATAGCGGAAGAGGATTAAAGAGGCGTAAAGGTACCCTAGGATTACGTACTAAGTTCCTTTATACTAATATATAAATAAGGGATTCGATTAAGATATAGTATATTAGCTTATTAGCTTAGTATTTTATATACTTTACTAATCGTTTTCTTTTCTATATTATAAGTATTTATAAGCCGTTTACGAATCGAATACTTCTCCGTAGTTCCTAGTAATCCTAGTATTAGCTAGGGTCGAATCCTTCTAGTCTAGGAATAATTACTTATAGTCCGGATCGGCGAACTAATATATCTAGATCCTCGTTACTAGGTTACTTTTCCTATTCCTATTCCTTATCCTTATCTAATTAAGTATTATCTTAATCCTAGCCTTATTCTTATTCTATCCTATACTCCTAACCGGTATTAAGGAGGTTATTACCTACAGGCCTATCCCTCTAGTAGAAGATCCTAATCCTATTTCCTCGAATCGTCTTATATACTAAAACTCTATTTAGTTCCTTAAGTACGTAGCTGCTAATAGGCAATCTAGTTCTCCCGTCCTTATATACCTTCGCGATACGGTATAGACCGACCTATATAAAATCCAATTTAGATCCGAAATCCTTAACGATCTTCGTATTATATAAAAGGATAAGCTATCCTATATCTAGGTTTTTAGTACGTATTCTAGTTTGGTATTACGATTCCTAGTACTCGTTTACTTCCTATCTTATACGTTCCTACCTTACGATAGCTTCCTAGAGGTCTTCCCCTCTCTAATCTAGTTATTTAGCTCGTAGAAAAAGAAGGTATTCTATTATCCTAACTATAGACTAAGGAAGGTTTTACTATATAACTATTTTTAGTTCGATTGGAAGGATATATTCTTTACTAAGTATTATCCTAACTAGAGTTATACCGGTTATTCTATTAACTATTATCCGTTCGGCCTAAAGTATTACTAGTAATAAATCTTTCTAAGGTTTCTAGTTCCTGTTCGTTACTCGTTAGAAGGCTTCCTATATTATTAAGTAAGACCGTTCGATTCCTCCCTAACCTTAACTATTATATAGTAAAATCTTAATCTTTCTAATATTATATAATTTTAGAAGCGTATCCGTATATAGCTTGTTCTTAGGACCTCTATTAACTCTAATTTCCGATATAATACCCTATCGATAGATTAGTTCCTTAAAGATAAAATCCGCGATATTCTTAGATATAGGTACTAAACGGAGTACTCTTACCTTAGGCTAACCGCTTAATTCCTCCCTTACCTAAATAAGATAGCTATAACTACCTCGTAGGGTAATTATCGTATAATTAATAGACTATCTTACGCCTAGAATCTTACTCCGAATAATAGTCGTATTTAGAGGTTCTACTACGTACGCTCGATCGCTTATTTAATATTAAGGATATTCTTTAATCTATTTACTAACGTCGTTATAGTACCCGTCCTAATAATATCGATTCCGAATAAGTACTACCGTGGTTTCGCGTCCTTTATAGCCGTATTTATTATAGAGGGCGACGATAATTTCCTTTCGCTAGTCCTAGTTATTAATTACGCGACGGTAAGCTTATCCTCGTTTGCCTCGCTTAAACAGTTGTCGCCTAGCTATAAGGTAGCCTATTACCTTTCTTTTTATAGCCGTAATCTATTTACCTTTAAGATAGTCTGCGACTTTTAATATTATAAGCTAGTTAGTAATCGCTAGGGTCCCTAACGGGGCGGGGCGAAACGGGGGGGGTCGGGTTAGGGGCGGGGCGGGGCGGGTTTTAGGGGCGGGTTATAAAGCTATAACCCTAACCCGACCCGCCCCGCCAAGATATAAACCTACCCCGTTAGTTAGGGGCGGGTTTTCAAGGGGGGAACCCGGGAATCTTTTACGGAAACCTTAATAACTCTAGATCTATTATATATATTTTAACTTTTTAATAGCCAATAATAATCTCTAGGTTGTAGAGTATCTTTTAGGAATTTAAAATATATATATATCTCTATATATATAGTACTAAAAATCACGTGGAAAACCCGTTTGGGGCGAACGGGGCGGGTTCTCTACTAATCTATAACCCGCCCCTAGAACCCGCCCCAACCCGTTACAACCCGACCCGCTAACGGGGCGGGTTCCCTACCCTATAACCCGCCCCAACCCGCCCCGTTGGGGACCCTAGTAATCGCTCGGTATTCTACGGTATATTCGCTATCTAATCCTTCCTAAGGTTCCGACAAACCGAATTCTCTATATTCCTCGTTCTAATCTATAGAACTTTCGCTACTAGTATTATCGTTATTTTCTAGACTAGGTACGGTTATCGGGTAGAGCTAGATCGTATATCGTAGGTTACGCTTATAGACGTAGATACTAGAATAGTAAAGGGCTCTAAGTCGCCGATTAATAAAATCCTCGATATCGAAGTTAGGAACGATAGGGACGTCCTTTTTAGGTACGTTACTAAATTAGCGGGAGAGTCTATTAGCTACTATATTCTTTTTCCCGGGAACGTATCGAATATTAAAATCCTATATCTAAATCTATACGAGCTATCGTATAATAAGAGATCCTACTATATCCGAAGATACTCTATTAAGTTAATAGATTAAAGTCCGGGCGTCCGTTTCGACTACGAAATACGTTCCCTAAAGATAAAGACGGAATTTCTTAAGAGCGTATAAAAGGGCGCGGTATTCTAGTTTAACTATATCGTATTTCCTTTCTAATAGCGACTAGATCCCGCTTTTATATTAGTACGGGTATCTCTTACCTAGTTCGTCTATTTATTATAGGACCGCTCCCTATCCTTCTCCTAAAGTATCTACCGTAAGAATAATCTCGCCTAAATCTAGTTCGTATATAACCGGTCGTAGTACGGGTATAATCGTAAGTACTTCCTAAAGAGTTTTTATTACCTTATCTTATTCCTTTCCCTAATAGAATTCTAAGTCCTTCTTAAATAATACGAAGATAGGTTTCGAAACGGTAGTAAAATCCTATATCTAAATTCGGTAATAGATATAGACCCCGATAAAAGCTCTCGTAGACTTAATAGACCTAGGAGTTAACTAGTTTAAAATAGTAGCTACCTTAGAAGCGTTCGGGTATCGTCCTTCTCGATCGTAATAGTATCCGACTATATTTACGCCCTCTTTATAAATATCGAACTTTTCTCCTAATATCGTTACTCCCGCGTATTTAATATCCGTAAGAACTACGTCTAGCCTAACTATATATTCTAAGACCCCTCGACGTACTCCCTTAAGCTCGGATTCCTTATCGTTATTATACTTTTTCGGGGTTCCGGTAATTATATCGTCTACGTAAATATCGCTATATTTAAACTGGTAGGAAATAATTATCTTAGATATATAATAAAATTAGGCTACTAAGTTCGTTACTCCTTAAGGTAGAGTAGTTATTCGTAAAAGACCAAACGGGTATATAAATAAGGTAAGATCGCGACTCTCTTTAGTAAGTTCTAATTAGTCGTACCTAGAGAAAAGGTTAGTAAGCGATATCTATACGTATCTAGTAAACGAGTTAGAGAATTTATTAGCCGTTAGTAGTACGTTCGCGTCCTTAATAGTAACTGCGTTAATATTCGTAGCGCTATTAATTAGCCGATACTTACCGTTTTTCTTTAAGACTAAAAACTATAGATTACGATATAAGGTATAACTAGGTTCGAGTCTTCCTATCTTAATTCTTTCGTAAAATATCTAACGAATCTTACTTAATAGAGCCTTAGGGATATTGAAGGGTTTCGCTTACTAGGGTTCGTAGTCTACTACTCGGATAACTTATACTAGTACTACTTCTTTCCTAATTTTACCGTATTCTTCGAAGCTCTATACGAGGGTAGGTTCCCTTCGTATAAGTATTTCCTTAACTAGTAATCTTTCGTTCGGGCTAAGGGACTAGTTAATACGTATATTATTAAACCGGAGTTCCGTAAGCCGAGTCTAATAAGGGAAGCGGGCGTAGCGTTTCTCGAGGAATCTATTAAGGTAATAGTAAGGTTCCGTACTAAACTATTCTTTTAGTATTATATCTCTCCAATCTGTACGACCGCTAGGTATAGATCTATTAGTAAGCTAAACGTTCTAAGGTTAGATCTTATCTACTTTCTTCTTATATATACTATTTACGTATTTCGTTCTATACTTTATTGGGGAGCTAGTCGAAAATAAGGAAATCCTTAGAGAAAGTAGGTCCTATTTATCTAAGTATCCAAATATTAGTAATCCGGTCTAAGGCTTCGCCGGTATAAGGCGATAATAGGTAAATATTCGGTACCTTATCCGCTATTCCTATAGAAGCCTATCCCTTTCTTTTTATAGCTTTATCTCGTTTACTATAGTAGCTATATTAAGTCTAGTCGTAGTATAAGTCTTATTATATAGAAGTCTCCTAAAGTCTAGTAGTAAGAGAAACTTGTCGCGGATCGGGTCGTTGAAAAGCTATTCGTATATATTCTAGCCTAAGTTTAGTACTAGGAGCCTTAGGTTTCTTATATATATAGCGGATATCCTTCTAAGACCTAGGACTCCGCCTCCTCGTTTTCCGAATCGTCCGAATTAGAATTATCTTCTTATTCTAAATAAGTATAAGGGATTCGAAGACTAGACTTATACCTATCGTATAGGAATTCCAAGATAACTACTTACTATATAACGCTCTATTCGCCGTTTATAGAGAATACCTTATACGAAATACCGCTATCCGCCTTAGCCTATATAACGAGACGACTCCGTACTAAGAAGGGCTAACTAAGTATTATTCCCTAAGAGTAGTCCCTAAGTACTATAAAGACTATATTTTTATAATTAAAGTCTACTCCGGCGATCCGTATACGCGCGCTAGTCTAGCTAACTAGAGGAACTCTCCTCCCGTCGGTAACCTTAAGCTTATCTAAAACTAGTCCCTAGATATCCTATTTAATACTATTAACTACTAATCTATAACTCCTTACGACTTCTTTAGATATAACGTTTACTTCGGCTCTAGTATTATATAACGCCTTAATCTCTAGTTTTCCAATCCGAGCTATTAAAGTAGGGCTCCTTATAGAGACGCGAGAACGGTTATTATCCTTATTAATACGAAGAACTATTTCCGAAGTTAGTTCCTACTCTTCCGAGCGTAGCGCTATAATTCCTACTCCTTATTTTATTCCGTCCGCTTTCTACCTTTCTTCTATTTTCTACTTCCTTTTAGTAGCCTTTTCCCGTTTCCTTCGTTCTATTTCCTCTATTTCGGGACGGATATTATTAGCTAATTATTCTAGTAGGGACTTATATAAGAGATCTCTAAATACCGGAATATAAATAATAGTATCCTAAAGACTAAGTTAGACTAATTACTAGAGGATATCCCCCGCTATACGTATTCCGTTAGTAGCCTTATCTTTCTTCGTAACGTACTACTTAAGAGTCGGGTTCCTAGGCTTACGAGTTTTCTTTAGTAGTTCCGGTAGCGAGTTCCTAAGGGTTACGTCTAGTTCGTCGTCTTCTAAGTCTAAGTCTATATCCGAGTCTCCTTCGCTATTCTATTATTCTATAGTCTTAGTAATATAACTATATACTATATACTTAACTATCGGGGCCTTAGATCTACTAGATTTAGTAACCCTAGTAGGCTATTTTCCTTTTACCTTTTCTAATAGGGGTTTTCGTATAGATAAACGTAGTTAGGTAGTAGCCGTAAGAATAATAGAAGGTATAAATCCGCCTCCTCCTACCTTACTAATATTCGATACCTAAACCTACGTACTAAAGTCTTCCTACTCTAAGTCGCTTAATTTAATAATTCTAATAAATAACTTAACTGTCCTAAATAACGAAATACTACTAAAGCCCTATTAAGACTAAGCCAATTAAGTACGGATCTAGTTACTATAGTTCTAGCCGTTAATAATTCCTCCGATTTTCCCGCCTAGAGCGGCTAAAGTTCCCTAGTACTACTATCTAGGTATTACGTTTATATTCTAATAGTAAATTCCTTAAGTAACTAGTTCTATAACGTTAGGGTATATCCGTTCGTAATATTCTATACTTCTATAGCTCCTACAACCTCTCTTTTCCGATGTTCCGTTCTAGGTAGTCTATATAGGGGGTAGTAATAAAGAAGGGACCAAAGGGTAGTTAGTAGGTAGGGCGGTTAGGTTCGAGTTTCTTAGCTAGGCTAGGGGTAGAGGCTAGGGGTTACTAGGGATACTAGTAGACTAAATATTAGCGGACTAACTACGTTGGTTAGCGGTATTCTAGATATACTAGGAGGACTAGTTAGTATTAGCTAGCCCCCTATAGTAATTTCTACGTAGGTTAGTATAAACGAAGGAACTTCCTAATAGTATAGTATTAGACTAAGTAGAAGAGCGAAAGTTATTATAGATCTAATTATTAAGTATAGTAAACTATTTTATATCTTTCCTAGCTACTACTATAGTAGGATCCGTACTTTCGGTAATAGCGAAGAGTAGGACGTCCCTAGAAGTATTCGTTCCGCGAAGACCCTTAAGAGCTTTAATAATATTAGCCCTAAGTTAAGGTTTAGTAGTTTTAGGTTTTTCTTTAGCTATAGCCTCGTTCCTTCGAAGGACTATTCGTTTAATAACCCTATCGAGGGTACTTCCTTTATAACTATCTAATATAAAGAGTAATATATTCTCGTTACTAATAATAATCCGTTTAGCTTTAAGGATAATCCGTTCAATATCGTTAAAGGTAGAGCGAATATAAGGGTCGATATTAAGCGTTAGGTTAACCTATTAATAAACCGATTCTAGTAATCTACTAAGGAAGATCCTACTCGTAGTAGACCTAGTTAGTTTATCGGTATTAATAATAAGTAGATAGTAGTTCTTGAATTCCTTAATAAAGCTACGAGTATCTAGTTTCTAGGAGGCGCTTTAAAAAGTAAGTTTATAGAGATAAGTAGTAGTTTCCTTTCGCTAACGGTTATTAGTAGCGATATATTCCTTACGAAGGGATTTACGAAGAGTTCTATAGCTACGTTCCTTATAGCTACCTAAAAGCTTAATATCGTATAGATAGCTAGACTTAATATTACGAGTAAGAGCCTAGATCTTATAGGTATCGTCGGTAATATCGTAGGTATTAAAGGTATCTTTAAGGCGAATAAGGAAGTCCGTAATATTCCGACTATCGAAGCGTTCCTTAGGAGAGAGCGTATAGTTCTTAAGATTAAAGGCTTAAGCCTTTCTTTCCTATCTTCTAGTAATAGTAAAATCCTTAAGGGTATTAATAAGGTTGATTATATTAGAACGAGTAGCTAGTCCTTCAATTATAGGGCTAAGATTAGCCGTAGACGGGTTACTAGAGGGAGGGCCGGAAGAATCCGAAGGTATTCTAGTAGAAGGGATCCTTTAGTCTAGGCGTAAGTATATAGGTATTTCGATTTTTCGTTAGTCTTAAGTTATTCTATTTATTTTATATTATATTCGTTCGCGTACGTTTCTTAGAAATAAGAGTATTGATACCAAGAGTTCCTAGATAATTTCGAAGATAAGTAGCCAAAAGGAGTCGGATCTATACGCCGATATACGGAGTTCGTAGCCTAGACGGCGAGAGTAGTACCGTTTCGTATATAGTATAGTTAGGCCTCTCTTTTCTAACTTATTAGATAAGGGTGCATAGGCTATAGAGGGGTAATATATTAATAGTATAGGTAATCCTAGGTATTTTCGTATAAAGTATAATTTCTACTAACGGGATATCCTAGACTTAGTCTAAGGAGTTAAAAGAACTAGGATGTTACTAGTAATTATTCTAAATTCTAATTTTCCGTTAATATAGCTTAGACTTAGACCTTTATAAAGATTTTTCCCGTTTCTAAGTTTAGTAATAGTCGGTTAATCGAGTATTATTCGGTTATAAGGAGAGGAAAGGTCGGTTCGAAGGTACGAAGTAACGCTAGTTAATATTCGTATAAAAAAGTTCGAAAGTATTCTAAAAAAAGGGTAGTTAAAAGTCCGAAGTCGAGAGTCTAAAGTCGAGAGTCGTATATAGCCTAGTATTCGAAGGAAAGTTTAAAAGTCTAGTAGTTAAAGATTAATATACGAAGTTCCTTTTCGATAGTCTAATAGTCCTATAGTTAAGTTAATAGTAAAGAAAGAGAGTCCTAAAGTCCTAAAGTCTAATATTTAAAGTCTAATATAAAGCCTAATATTCGAGAGTTCGATAATCCAGTCTAAAAAAGAGAGAGAGAGTATCCTAAGTATAAGTTCGATTATAATACTATAATAGCTACTAGGAATCGTCTTAGCTATAGAGAGAAACCCTAGTACGACCTCCAAAATATAGGTAGGATAAGTATAGATAATATAGTATTAGATTACTATTAACTTCTGCCGCTTAGCTACTATACAAAGGTAAGGTAATAGGATCTTTGAGTATTTCGTAAAGAGATAGGTAGGGTAGTTTGTAAAGAGATAGATAAGGTAGTTAGGAGTAAAGAAGAGAGAGTCTAGAGTTAACGTAAGTAATAAGAATTAGATCGTATTATTATACTATCTTAGTTCCTATATACGTACCGTTAATCTAGTTCCTATATTATTAATTGTTGGGGTTATATAAATTGTAGTATTACCGTAGTATATTATATTATTTCTTGTATATATATATCGCTATACCCCGTTCCTATTCTACTTCCTATTCTAGTCTTATACCTTCATCCCCCTTATATTACTAGCTAGGACCCCGCTTATAAAGTCTATAGTCAACTCCTACTATAGCCCTTCTAGTTAGGGGAGGGACTATAAGTCCCTAAAAGGCGCGTACCTCTTGACTTTAGTTCTCTAGTAGACTTCGTAAGTCTTAATATATTCGTCTACGTCGCGAGATATATACGTCTAGAAGTACTTTCGCGTAAGTAAATTATAGGTTCGAGTAACCCTAAAATGGCCCGTAAAGGTATTATTATAGTATAGCCTTAATAGCTCTTGTCTAACTATAGCGTTATTTAGGATAAAGATCTTTCCTCTAAAGGTAATATATCCTAATACTAGTCTTAACTATTAGTAGGGGCCTATCGGCTTATTTAGTAATTCCGCGTAGACCTTACGAACCGTAGGGTCTTTACGTTAAAGTTCCTAGAATCCTAATAGTATATTAGATGGGTCTATATAGGTATATTCTCCTTAAAGGACCTTACGTACTATTACGAGAGACCCTAGTATATACTAAAAGGTAAGGTAGTAGATAGAACTAAGTTAACTAACGAGCTAGAGAGGGGGAGGAGCTCTCTCCTTATACTCTAATAAGGAGACCGTACTCTAACGTACGGTCTCTAGTTCTACTCCTTTCGTAGTCTATTCTTCCTTCCTTTTAGCTACTAGGGTACTAGCCCCTAATATTAGCCCTATTCTTCCCCTTCGGCGACCGGCGAAAAACGCCTAGCTCCTACTAGTTTATTATAAGGAGCCCTTAAGCTACGGGCTCCCCTCCTCTCTCCGGTACCTTTTAGGTAGTCCCGCTTATATAACTCGTACGTAACCTTTTATTTAGGTAGCTAGACCCTTATTTAGGTAATAGTAGCTACGCCCCGGGCCTAGGCCCTCGTAAGTTATTTTTGTAGTACGTACGCCTAGGTATACCCCGTACGTCCTCGTACTTACCCTACTACTAGGTACTCGTTTCCCGTTAAAGACTAGATAACTTTACTAAAACCGGGCGTTCTATTACGGTATCTATAGTAACTTATCCTTCTACCTCCCTAGTCGATAGGAATAGAGTCTACCTACGCCGGAGGCGTCTCCGGTCCCCGTAACTTCTACGGAGGAGTCTCCGGTCCGCGTGACTAGCTATTTAGACGTATCCCGAGTATTATAGTACGTCTTTCGGCTAGCCCTCGTCCTAGGACCGGGTAGCCCGGGTAATTTAGCCGGCTTCCGTAGGTTTCCCTCGTATCGCTTATAAACCCTCTTAGATAATACTAATTCGATCCCCCTCGAAGTTACTATCGACTACCGTATAATTATACGCGTAATTATACCTCAATTAGTATCTCCTAAAGGGTATAAATACCCCTATCCCCTAGGCTTTTTTTTTTTATTAAGCCCTTATATATACTTATATATATATACTATATATATATATAGTAAGTATCTCCTACTTAGCGCTAAGGTAGCGGCCTCTATTTTAAACTAACCGTATTTAGCTCGTCGTACCGCTACCGCTACTACTACTATATCTAGTATCCGTTCTCTCTTCGGTATCGCTAAGGCCCCTAACGTTCCCGATAGCCTACTACCTAAGTCTAAGCCGCTACCGTCCGGCTCTTCGGAGTCGGGTCCCGCTACCGCCTAGAATACTTAGTCGCCTACCTAGGACCTTTAGTCGCCCGCCCTAAATCTATAGCCGCTCGTCCTAGACCCCTAGGATCCTACTACTACTACTAGTAGTACGTCGAACTCGGAGACCCCTAGTATACCCCCGCCCTTATCCGCTAACGCTAGTCTCCTTACTACCGCTACCGCTCTCCTCGCGAATATAACTCCCGCCCTATCGCCGATAGTCTCCCCTACCGCTACTTCCCCTACTCGTACTTCTATCTCCGGTTACTCCTTACCGTCTTCCTCGCCTGTCCGTACCGTCGCCGCCCGCCGAGAGGCCGCCCGCTAGAATACTACCGCCCGCCGCTAGCGTAAGAACGCCGCCCGCGCCGCCCTTACCTCTCCTACTACTATACCTAAGTAGCTAGTTAGAACCGTACGTCTATTAGTCTTTTATAGTAACCGTATATTAACTCTTACTCCTAGGCCCGTAGGCCTATATATTATACTACGTATACGTCTACTAGTCGGGACTACCGCTACTAGAAGCCTCCGCCCGTAAGTTATAACCGGTAAAGCTTACTCGGACTCCGGCTAACTACTTATAGAATAATAGTAAGCGCTACCGGCCCTCTCTCGCCTACGCGTACTATACCTAGTATCGGGCTTAGTATACCCTAATATACGTACTACGGTCCGTCTTATTTTACCCGCTAACCGATTAGGCCCTAGCTCGCCGGCTTAGCCTACGCTACGTAGACCCGGTCGGGTTAAGACTAGAGGTATATCCCGTATTCCGTTTATTAACGTACGCTAACTATTTATAGCGAGTCCGCCCTATCTAGCCTAGTCGCCGCCCTTAAGGCCTATAAGGCTCTCCGGTCCCTAGTAGACTAGGCCCTCGTCCCGCTATAAGTTACCTAAGCCCTCCTCTCTAATACTAATACTAACCTTATAAAATAGTACGGTTACCGCTACTACTACTACTACCTACGAGGCGGCGGTAATAAACTTTATAATAGCCGGCCCGGTACCCGGCTCCTAGGTATAGGGGCCCCGGCGGTCCAATCCTATATAAGGGGGGAGGGGAGGGGGGGGTTTCTTTTACGGTCTTTCTTCTTTCTCTTTTTTTTTTTATAGACGCGGGGAGTAGCGTTTAGCTATCGCCGCCCGCGCTAAAACCGGAGGGGACCGGATAAACCCTAAAATAAATAAAAAAATAAAAAAATACTCTAAAATCAAACTCCTAATCTTAACTCTAAGTAAAACTTAGAAATCTAACTTACCGTAATAGCCTCGTCCGCCCGCTCCTTCTTAGCCGCCCTCTGCCGAATTCCTATAGGGGGCTATCGTTTTCTCGTACGGGTCCGTAAACTAGTTTAAACTCGTCTATAGCTACGGTATCCTCTACGGCTTCTAGTAGCTCCTACGTTATATCGTAGTAACCGCGCTATTTTACTAGGGCCTCGCGCCCTTATCCCCGCCTAGCCTTCCTAGTATATAGGATCTTCTCTACTTCGAACTCCTCGTACGACTCTAGTAGTACGGGGCCTAGTTAGGAGTCGTTGATAACCTACCTAGGTAGTAGGTCGTCTAGGTACTAACGTAAAAGGTCGGGGTAGAATATATTATATATCCCGCTAGGGATACCCTTAAGCCGTATAGATATCGGGCTAATAACTTCGGCTACCGTATATTTAGCGTATCGCGCGTCTAGCTTCTTCTTTAGCCTCTCGCTACTATAGTTCCTTAGGTCTAGCTATACTTTATCGCCGACCTAGAACCTTCGGGTAGGAACCTACCGCCTATTATAGAACTCCTCCTATTACTATTACGAAACCTCTATTAGTAATTAGTATAGCTCCGTAATCTTCCCTATCTTCTAAACGAACTCTTTAGCTCTCTATTTAGTAGGGATCGGGGCGGAATCTACGGCTACCTCTTCTAACGGTATAGCTGTAGGGGCTTTAAAGCCGTATATCGCAAAAAATAGCGATATACCGATTCCCGTATAGTACCGGCCGTTTACCGCCAACTAGGCTACGGGTAACTACTAGGCCTAGTCGTTCTAGTTAAAGTTAATAAAGTACTATAGGTACGCCTATACTTCCTAGTTAAGGCGCTCCGGGCCTCCGTCTATTTAAGGGTAGTATACGCTACTTAACCGCTACTCGACGCCTAGTAGGCGGTAGAAGTATCTCTAGAAGACGCCCGTCTAGTTCCTTCCGCGGTCCGACGTTATTACCCTAGGTAGCCTATAGTAGCGTACCTAGTATCTTAGGAACATCTCGGCGTAAGCCTCCGCGTTAGTAGTAGGTATCGCTTTAAAAACTACGGTCTTACTTAGCCTGTCCTTTATTATATAGAGGTTTGTATTACCGTTAGACTCCGGGAGTTCTACTATAAAATCGATTAATAACTCCGAGAAAAATCTATCGGGGACTAGGAGCGACTATAGGAGACCGTATTTAGCGCTACGCTAAACCTTATTACGGCTATAGCTATTATAGTTCTATATAAACCTCCGTATATACGAGGCTATTAGTAGCTAGTAGAAGTCTTAGCCTATAACGGAGAGCGTATTCTCCCTACCTAGGTAACTAGTTACCGCGGAGTCGTAGTTCTTTTAAATTAGCTTGGTCTTTAAATTATCTAGACCCCTTATATCGTCGTCCGACTCCTTTCGCTCTACGTCCGTTATAAACGGGGCGCTGGGTACCTATAGCTTACCTTAGTATCGTAATAGGCCTTAGGTATCGATCTTATAGTCCGCGATTTAAATCTTAATACGGGTCCCGGTAGGAATAGCTCGCTCGCCGGACTATACTACCTAGAATACCTATTAGTAGTATATATCCTTAGTAACTACCCTATCCTAGAGCTCGTTGAGGGCGTCTTCCTAGAATAGGCCTCGACCTATACCGAAAACCCTATATCCTATCGCTATAGGGGCGGCTAGCGTATACTTAGTTAAGCTAGCCTCTAGGATTAGCTATTAGACCCTCGAAGTATAATCGTAGTAATCTAGGTTATCCTAATCTCGTCTAGATAGTACGTCTAGAACTATTACCTCTAACCCCGGGCGATATACTATAGAGAACCTATATCTTATTAGGGTCTCCGCGAACCGTATCTATCGCTTAGATAGCTTTTACTTTTTTATAAAGTATTCTAGGTTCCTATAATCTATTATAATTATAAACGGACTATAGCTACGAAGCTCCGTATCCTAGTACTATAGGTACCGGACTACGGCTAGTAATTCTTTATTATAGATATCGTAATTGATTTCGGCCTTATTTAGTTTTTCTAAATAGAAAGCGACTAGGTAGCGAACCCCGCTAGTCTCCTAGCTTAGAACCCCGCCTAGCGCGAAGCCGCTACTATCGGTCTCTAGAAACGTCGAAAGCGCGGGATCCTATTATCGTAGTACTAGAGTACTTATAAAATACTCCTTTAAATTATCGAAAGACGCCTAGGCCGCTTCGTCCTAGGAGAACGTAGTATTTGCCCTAGTTAGCGACGTAAGCGGGGCGGCGCGCGTAGAGTAGCCCTTAATAAATATCCGGTAGTAGTTCGTAAATCCTAGGAACCTACGTACCTCCCTCTAGTTACGTAGGACCGCTTATTCTTAGACGGTTTAAACCTTCTCCGGGTCGGCCTAAAGGCCCCCCCCGTTAGCGTAAATAATAAAACCTAGATACTTAATACTCTTCCTCGCGAACTCGCTCTTCGCGGGGTCTAAGTATAGGCTAGCGTCCTAAAGCGCCCGGAGAACGGTATATACCTTCTCGAAATAGTCTTTACGGCTCTCTTAGATATAGATTAGTACGTCGTCTATATACGCCGAGGCGTATTCGTTAAGGAACTTCCGAAGTACTATATTAATATACTATTAAAAACTAGACGGTACCCTAGCTAAACCGAACGGAGTTATAAGCTACTCAAATAACCCGTACCTAGTCTAGAATACTATCTTATACTCGTAACCCCGGGCTATCCTAAGCTTCTAAAATACGCTTACTACGTCTACCTTTAATAAGTAGGTATAGCCTATAAGGTTCTAGAGGGTCTCTAAAATAAGTAGGAGCGGGTATCTATCCTCCTTAGTTACCGTATTAAGTACTCTATAGTTATAGTAGAACCTTAGGCCCCCCGCGGGTTTCCGGATAAAAAGTACCGGCGCCCTACCGTCTAAGCTCGATAGCTAAATAAACCCCTTAGCTAGTAGCTCGTTCAACGTTTTCCGTAGGACTAGGAGCTCCTCCTTAGATATACCGTAGAGCGGCCCCTATAGTAAGGACTCTATTATCCCGTCCGGCTTCGTACGTAGCTTAATTCTATAGTCTACCCCCGGCCGGTAGAGGGCGAGTTTTTTCGCCTCTAGGCTTAAAAATAGCGGGATTATATCGTAAACCTCTAGGGGGAGTTACGCGCGGAGTTCTACCTCCGTATTAGGCCTTTTCTCCGTTATAGCCTTCTCGAAGTCCTCTATTACTATAGTAGCGACCGTTACTAAATAACCGTCTTCTACCTTTTTAATATAGAAGGTTACTAGCGTAATTACGAAGTTATTAGTCTCTAGCTATACCTATTCCGTTAGCGTTAGCGTAGCGTCCCCGCTAGAACTCTCCGATCGATAGGCTACTATATAAGGGTCGCCGTCTTCTACCGCTTTAGGGGCGGATTCCGCTACCTACCTTACTACCCGCCTATAGTATAGCCGGCCTTCGTCGGGCGCTATCCGGATACGGTTATATACCTTCTAGGGGTTCCCTAAAATAACCGGAAAGGCTAGTTTAGGGACGTAGTATATATAGACTACCTACTCGAAGCCGGCTATCTTAAGTTTTAGGGTAACTACCCCCTAAATACTAGACCCGGCTATATCGCCTATAGCGCCCCGGATCCGTCTCGTCGTTTTTCCTACCTTAGGGAGTCCGAGCCGTTTGGCTAGGTCTCTATCTATTATAGCGTAGTACTAATAGCCTTCGTCTATTAGGGTAGATACGTAGGAAATACTATTAATTACTACGTCTATAAGTATATTATTCCCGTCTATATTTACCCGGTAAGCGTCCTAGTCCTCTATTAGTACTCGACCTACTCCCTTCCTCTATTTTCGGAGGGGAGCTATCCTTTTCCTAGTAGGTTAGACTCGGTAACCTCTAGGACCGGGGCGGTCTCCGTTACGGCCGGGACCGTTAAGGTATTTATCCCTACCCCCTTTAGGGAGGGTTGCTCGGCGGGGCGGTATACGTAGTCGCTTATACGGTACCCGCTCCCTCTATACTAGAAGTAGAGACCCTTCTCCTTACGGCCGTCTAGCTCCGCCTTAGATACCTACTTCGCCCTTAGTATAGCGCTACTCCCCCCTTACGTAGGGGGGCGGGGCGCGGCCGCCTTAGCTCGGCCTACGACCCGTACTAGGGTTATAATAGTATCGCCGTCTACGGTACTACCGTATAAGGCTAAGCTTATAGCCGCCGCGGTATAGGGGTCGCCGCCTAACTACTTCTACTTAGACCGCTAGGTCGAGAATCGCGCGGCGAACTAGCTAGTATATTCGTAGTTCTATATAATACGTCTAATCTCCGCGGCAAATTAGGTATACCCCGTCTCCCTCTATATAGTTACTAGAAGTATATTATCCTAGTTATAGAGGGTCTTCCGTAGCTACTATATCTTGACCTCGTCGCTCTACTAGGAGCTATTAGATACTAGTAGGAGTTCGTTAAAGATTAGCTAGTAATCCTACTATAGCTAGCTATCGTTATATTTTAGGCTTACTAGCTTTTCTAGGGCCGTCGTCTTTTCTATAGAGTCCGTAAAAATACGCTTAATCTCTAAGAGAAAGTCCTCGGGGTTCTATTTACCATCGGGGCCGCTAGCTACCTAAAATCCCCTTATACGAGCCCTTTTCTCGTAGGTTAGGTAGTCGTTAATAGTATCCTAGTAAAAAGGGGCGGGAAGTACCGGCTTCTATACGGCCCTCGTCCTATAGGAACTCTAGATTCGGAGAAAAAAATCTCTAAAAGTAGCCGTAGACCTATCCTATTATAGCGGTCGCTATTCTCGAGGTCCGTAGGCTAGGTTATCTATCGCGGAGTCTAATCCGCCTAGGCCGCGGTCCTAGATAGCCGAGACTAGGCTCTAGATAGATACGTCGTTACCCTTTAGCTCTACGTAGGCCTTATCCGCCTTAAGTAGACCGGCCTACGCCCTCTATAGCTAGGCCTTCTACTCCTCTAAGTAGGTAGCCTAAGCCTACTACTACGCTATTAACTACTAGATAATAGTACTATAGTTATACGGCGTAATATCGCTACTATCGCCCTCCGTAGGGTCTATCGTAGTCTCCGTAGCTTCTAGAGCGCGTCGAGAGAAAAAATAAAAAGAGTTAACTTAATATTACGGGAGACCCTAGTATATACTAAAAGGTAAGGTAGTAGATAGAACTAAGTTAACTAACGAGCTAGAGAGGGGGAGGAGCTCTCTCCTTATACTCTAATAAGGAGACCGTACTCTAACGTACGGTCTCTAGTTCTACTCCTTTCGTAGTCTATTCTTCCTTCCTTTTAGCTACTAGGGCACTAGCCCCTAATACGTACGCGGATACGTATAGTACCCGGTCTTATAGCTAGTTCCCCCTAGCTAGAAATAGGATAGATTTAGTAAACCTAACTCGTAGCGTTACTACTCGATAACTACGAGACGTATACGCTCGAGTCCGGTCGCGTCCGTCCAGCGACCGCGGTACCTTTATACGGGGTATAAACTAGTTATATTTCAACCCCCTAGGTCTACTAGGTAGTTAGGCTCTCTACTACTACTATTCTTAGTATCAGCCCCAGCTTCTTCTAGAGGGTAGGGAGGAGGGTACTCTCCTATTAAACTAGGGCTTCGTAATTAGGGCGTCTCGAAGGCGCGTCTACTAGGTTCTTTATACCTAGCCTATAGGTAATAACGAAATTATAGGCCGCTAGTAATATAGTCTAGTAGGCCTAGCGGCTATTTAGCTACTTTAGCTTACTAAACCCTAGGAGGTTATTATAGTTAGTAAGGACCTTAATAGGGTATATACTCCCTTTAAGGTAATATCGTTAATACGAGAAGGCCGCTATAATAGTAAGTAGTTTCTACTCGTAGGTTTTATAATTACGCTCCGTAGGGGTTAGCTTCCTTGACTAGAATATAATTAGATACTAGTACCTAGTATCCTAGGGTTAGGTAAGGATTATAGCGGCCGCTATAGTAGAGGTATCTATCTCTATCCTAAGCCGCCGGTTTGGGTCAAAGTGTCGTAGTAGTAGGGTAGTTATAAAGGCGTCGATAAGGGTACGAAACGCGTACGCGGCCTCTATTAGCTATCGGAAGGGTCTATATTACTTATTATTTTTCGAACCTTTAAATAGCTCTATAAGCGGCGCTACGATCCGTAAGTAGCGTACGATAAACCTACGGTAGAAGTTATAGAATCCTAGAAAGACCTAGACCTCTATATAGGTTTTTAGCTCTAGCTATTCCGCTATAGTTACGACTCGCTTACGATCTATCTAGACTCTACTAGTATTAATAATAAACCCTAGGAATTCGACTTCTTCCGTAAAGAATTTATACTTTTTAAGGTTACTATAGAGTCTAAATTATCGTAGCCTCGTTAGTACCTCGCGTACGTATCGTATATATTCCGATCTAGTTTTAGAGTAGATTATTATATTATCAAGGTATACTATATAGATACTATCTATCAATCCGCTTAAGGCCTTATTAATATAAGCTTAGAAGGTTATAGGGGTATTAGTAAGTCCGAAAGGTATAATAAGGTACTCGAAGTAGCCGTACCGCGTACGAAACGTAGTCTTCTATTCGTCTCCTAGGCGAATTCGGATTCGGTAGTAAGTATTCTTTATATCGAGCTTAGTATAGTACTATACGCCTTATAAGCGGTCTAGGAGCTCTGAGATTAGGGGGAGAGCGTACCTATTTTTAATAGTTATCTTATTTAGCCCCCTATAGTCTATATAGAGTCTAAGGTCTCCTCCCTTCTTTAGTATAAAGAGGATCCCAGCCCCTATAGGGCTAGTAGAAGGTCGTATCTATCTACTCGTAGTCGCGTCGCTAAGGTACTATCGTAGAATACTAAGCTCCTTTACCGAAAGGTTATATATTTTTCCGAAGGGGGGGTCTACTATAGTTTCGATTACGTATTCCGCGCCCTCTACGGTCGGTATACGAGTAGTAAGCTTATTATTAAAGTTATCTTTAAAGTCCTCGAATTCTAATAGGAGGGATATTATTATAGGTTCTTCTTCTTCGAATTCGTCGACGCTTAGGATTAGCGTAATATCCTCGCTCCGAAGTTCGAAGATAGACGCTAGGTCTTCCTTAAGTAGTTCTTTAGCTAAGACTAGCTAGACCTAGCTCCCTATACTCTTAAACCGCTATCTTATTTCGCTAGTATCTAACTTAATACCCGCGTTATATAGGGCTAGTATACCTACGATATAGCTTTACCCTAGCTTTTCTAATACGTAGAATTCTACCTTAACCTTCTTAGTAACCCCTAGGCAATCTATAGCTTACTAGATCGCTTTATATACCCCTAGGTATCCCGCGTACTCTCCGCCTCCCTACCGTATTAGTAGAGCCGGGATATCGATAGCTTCTAGATCCATTTCGAGGGCCTAGATAGGCCTAATAATATTAACTTCTATACCTATATCTAAAAGGGTTATTACCGAGTATTAGGAGGTTAGGCTATAGAGAATAGCTTTAGTAGTAATAGACTTCCGTACGGCTAGCCCTTACTTCCTAGAACTTAGGAGTACCCGACTTATAGCTTTACTCCCCTAGCTAGGGTTACCTACGGTTCGATCCTACGTCGTATACGCGGTTAAAGTAACGCGGACTCGTTTCCCGCCGGGTCGTAGTACTAGTCTAAGGCTAGTTTAGTAATTTCCCTCTCTTTTTTAGGTTCCTTATAGTTGTTAGTATAGTAGCCTATCTACCTATAGTTAAAGTACTAAATAGTAGTAAGGTCCTTATTACTACCCTTAGGCTAGATAGGGGTAGAGTTAGCTTTAGAAAGCCTCGAGTTCGTAGCCGCTAAGCCTATAGCTAGTCTACTTCCTAACTTAGCGTCGTATTAGGGGAGTCGACGCTTCTAGTCTCTTTCTAATAGTTTAGATATAGAGGCCTTCCTCTTATTTAATTCTAAGCGCGTAGCTAGCGCGACGATTACGTCTCGAGTTTTAGGAATCTCCTAGTAATTTAAGAGTATACCCTAGATTTCTAGCCTTAGTTTATACTATAGGTAGTTCCTTAGTTAGGTCTCTATATATAGTTTATCTAACTAGGACTCTAGGCCTATAAGGTAAGAGTTAAAGGATACAGTCGACTAGTCTACGCCTTACTTACTATCTATATAGTATTATATCGCTTCGAGCTAGCGGTTAATAGGGTCTTCGATTAGATCTAATAGGAAGGTTTAGAAGTATTCCTATATCAACTAGTCTTCTAAGAGGGAGGGCTCCTTTTCTACCTATAAACTATAGGGGGTACCCTTAATAAACTAGAGGGTATAGGATATTTTCGTAATTTCGGTACTAAAGGTATTAGGTACTAGGCGAAACGTATTCTCGGCGCTCCGGGTCTAGTCGTAGTACGCGCGTACGCTTTTCCCTTCGTATAGAGATAATTTCTCTAGTTAGAGTTTCTTTAGGGGTCGGGAGTATTAACTCGCTAGGGTAGAGCTATAGTATCGCGCAGTTTATAACCCTATCTCGAGTTCTATTTTATTTACTTCCGAGATAAGCTTCGCTAGTTATAGCTACTTCTTATAGACGGCTAGCTTACGCTCCGCTTACTTAATAGCTACGTTAATATCTTCCTTAGTTTAGGATTCTATCTCGTCTTAAGATATTTCCCCTTATTAGTCTTCGCTAGCGATTCGCTCGTCTATAGTAGTCGACCCTCCTATAAGTCCGCTACTCTTCGCTCGTATCGTTCGTTAGGAAGCCATCTCTTACTAGACCTATTAGGTTGGGAGAGCTATTAGAATTGTAAAGGGAGTAATAATAATAAGTATAGTAAGAGATAGATTTGTAGATAAAACTAATAGCTAAGGAGGGCCTCCTCCTATTATAATACCTAAGTATTTGTAGGCGTAGCGCGTACGCTAAGGAGGCGTACGTAATAGTACTTTACTATAAGGCGTACGTCTTTAGCTAGCTAGTCCTTACAGCGGTATTCTAGATATACTAGGAGGACTAGTTGGTATTAGCTAGCCCCCTATAGTAATTTCTACGTAGGTTAGTATAAACAAAGGAACTTCCTAATAGTATAGTATTAGACTAAGTAGAAGAGCGAAAGTTATTATAGATCTAATCGTTAAGTATAGTAAACTATTTTATATCTTTCCTAGCTACTACTATAGTAGGATCTATACTTTCGGTAATAGCGAAGAGTAGGATATCCCTAGAAGTATTCGTTCTACGAAGACCCTTAAGAGCTTTAATAATATTAGCCCTAAGTTAAGGTTTAGTAGTTTTAGGTTTTTCTTTAGCTATAGCCTCGTTCCTTCGAAGGACTATTCGTTTAATAACCTTATTAAGGGTACTTCCTTTATAACTATCTAATATAAAGAGTAATATATTCTCGTTACTAATAATAATCCGTTTAGCTTTAAGGATAATCCGTTTAATATCGTTAAAGGTAGAGCGAATACGGGGGTCGATATTAAGCGTTAGGTTAACCTATTAACGAACCGATTCTAGTAATCTACTAAGGAAGATCCTACTTATAGTAGACCTAGTTAGTTCATCGGTATTAATAATAAGTAGATAGTAGTTCTTGAATTCCTTAATAAAGCTACGAGTATCTAGTTTCTAAGAGGCGCTTTGAAAAGTAAGTTTATAGAGATACGTAGTAGTTTCCTTTCGCTAACGGTTATTAGTAGCGATATATTCCTTACGAAGGGATTTACGGAGAGTCCTATAGCTACGTTCCTTATAGCTACCCAAAAGCTTAATATCGTATAGATAGCTAGACTTAATATTACGAGTAAGAGCCTAGATCTTATAGATATTATCGGTAATATCGTAGGTATCGAAGGTATCTTTAAGGCGAATAAGAAAGTCCGTAATATTCTAACCATCGAAGCGTTCCTTAGGAGAGAGCGTATAGTTCTTAAGATTAAAGGCTTAAGCCTTTCTTTCCTATCTTCTAGTAATAGTAAAATCCTTAAGGGTATTAATAAGGTTGATTATATTAGAACGAGTAGCTAGTCCTTTAATTATAGGGCTAAGATTAGCCGTAGACGGGTTACTAGAGGGAGGGCCGGAAGAATCCGAAGGTATTCTAGTAGGAGGGATCCTTTAGTCTAGGTATAAGTATATAGGTATTTCGATTTTTCGTTAGTCTTAAGTTATTCTATTTGTTTTATATTGTATTTGTTCGCGTACGTTTCTTAGAAATAAGAGTATTAATACTAAGAGTTCCTAGATAATTTCGAAGATAAGTAGCTAAAAGAAGTCGGATCTATACGCCGATATACGGAGTTCGTAGCCTAGACGGCGAGAGTAGTACTGTTTCGTATATAGTATAGTCAGGCCTCTCTTTTCTAACTTATTTGATAAGGGTATATAGGCTATAGAGAGGCAATATATTAATAGTATAGGTAATCCTAGGTATTTTCGTATAAAGTATAATTTCTACTAACGGGATATCCTAGACTTAGTCTAAGAAGTTAAAAGAACTAGGATATTACTAGTAATTATTCTAAATTCTAATTTTCCGTTAATATAGCTTAGACTTAGACCTTTATAAAGATTTTTCCCGTTTCTAAGTTTAGTAATAGTCGGTTGATCGAGTATTATTCGGTTATAAGGAGAGGAAAGGTCGGTTCGAAGGTACGAAGTAATACTAGTTAATATTTATATAAAAGTTCGAAGGTATTCTAAAAAAAGGGTAGTTAAAAGTCTAAAGTCGAGAGTCTAAAGTCGAGAGTCTAAAGTCGAGAGTCTAAAGTCGAGAGTCTAAAGTCGAGAGTCTAAAGTCGAGAGTCTAAAGTCGAGAGTCGTATATAGCCTAGTATTCGAAGGAAAGTTCAAAAGTCTAGTAGTCGAAGATTAATATACGAAGTTCCTTTTCGATAGTCTAATAGTCCTATAGTTAAGTTAATAGTAAAGAAAGAGAGTCCTAAAGTCCTAAAGTCTAATATTTAAAGTCTAATATAAAGCCTAATATTCGAGAGTTTAATAATCTAGTCTAAAAAAGAGAGAGAGAGTATCCTAAGTATAAGTTCGATTATAATACTATAATAGCTACTAGGAATCGTCTTAGCTATAGAGAGAAACCCTAGTACGACCTCCAAAATATAGGTAAGATAAGTATAGATAATATAGTATTAGATTGCTATTAACTTCTGCCGCTTAGCTACTATATAAAGGTAAGGTAATAGGATCTTTAAGTATTTCGTAAAGAGATAGGTAGGGTAGTTTGCAAAGAGATAGATAAGGTAGTTAGGAGTAAAGAAGAGAGAGTCTAGAGTTAATATAAGTAATAAGAATTAGATCGTATTATTATACTATCTTGGTTCCTACGTACGCGCCGTTGATCTGGTTCCTATATTATTAATTATTAGGGTACTATAAATTATAGTATTACGGTGGTATACTATATTATTTCTTATATATTTTTCCGTATCTCTATATCCCGTTCCTATTCTACTTCCTGTTCTAGTCTTATACCTTTATCCCCCTTATAGTAGGGTCCCCAACGGGGCGGGGCGAAACGGGGGGGGTTAGGTTAGGGGCGGGTTAGGGCGGGTTTTCGGGGCGGGTTATAAAGCTATAATCCTAACCCGACCCGCCCCGCCAAGATATAAACCCGTCCCGTTAGTTAGGGGCGGGTTTTTAAGGGGGGAACCCGGAGATTTTTTACGGAAACCTTAATAACTTTAGAACTACTATATATATTTTAATTTTTTAATAGCCTATAAAAATCTCTAGGTTATAGAGTATCTTTTAGAAATATAATATATATATATATATCTATATATATAACCCTATGAAAATCACGTAGAAAACCCGAACGGGGCGAACGGGGCGGGTTCTCCTCTAATCTATAACCCGCCCCGGGACCCCGCCCCAACCCGTTAGAACCCGACCCGCTAACGGGGCGGGTTCCCTACCCTATAACCCGCCCCAACCCGCCCCGTTGGGGACCCTAAGCCTAGGGCTATAGGAGTATTAGCTCTAGCCTCTTTTAGCGTACGATTAATAATCCTTTCGGTATTTTTAGTAAAAAGATAGTCCCTAGGAGTATAGTTTAGATTATACCTTTTTTTACGGTTATTAACCGCTAATCTCCTACTATTCTAGATCTACCAAAGTATCTTAAGGATATTTAGGGGGACTGTATATATTATATCGATAGGGAAGCTATCTAGGAAGTAGAGAGAAGGTAGCCTTAAAAGGCTACTTTTTCGTTTAATACCGTATAGCGAACATTATACGTCTATAAGCCCTATAACTTACTTAATATCGGTCCGTAGATTGAGACGAAGATCGTGAAACCCGGTACGTTATAAATCTATATATAGGTAATAGTTATAACTGTTAAGAGGAGATTTAGTACTTATAATTCGATAAAACCGGTACGGAGAGAGTATATTACCGGGATTTATTATCCTAATTAGCTCTGAAATGGCCGGGCTATTACCTATAAGTATAGTTAGTTAAAGGCCTAAGTATTAGAGGATCTAAATAAAGTTTAAAAAAAAAGGTTTCTTCGATGTTACTTTCTTAAAATATATAGAATATTAGGGACTAGTACTACTACAACGCTATAAATATATAAATACTAGGAGTTAAGGATATACTAAACTAGTAATTCTAAGAAGATCTACCGACTCAAAACTATAAATATATATCGTTATAGTAGTATAATAGGGGGGTAAAATATTATATATCTACTACGTAGCGAGGCTACGGGGAATAATTAGTACCTCCGTATTACGTACGGACTATAAACCAACTTCTAGTCTACTAACTACTTCGTATATATCTATAGTAATTGACTATAGTATATTACGCAACTACTATACGCGATCCATTAATTATAAATAATTAATAAGCGGTAGGATAGAGCTATACGATACCTTTCGCGAAGGATTTAAGTAATTATAATCGAGTAGGGTTATATAATAATTAGTAGGATAGTAAGGGTAGGGACTAGATTGAAGACTTACCGTAAACTACTACTAGCTATATACGTAATATGAAATCCTTATTACGTAGGCTATTAGTAACTTCAATTCTACTAGTTCCTAGCTTATTTAGCTCCTTAATAAGAGGGTATATAAAGCTATTAATGTCCTTATACTTACGAGGGCCTAGAATAACGAAAGATAGGAGGATATTTCGGGTTTAGTAGCGTAAATCTAGTAGAAGGTTATAGTTGATTAGGATAAAGGGACTAGTAACGTAATTACCCTTTTTAGTAGCTTAAATACTATTATAATATATTGTAAGTATAATATCGGTTAGTTATATAAAGTAGCCTTACCGGCGAAGATCCTAGTAGCGAGATCTAGCCTACTAGTCGTCGAGTACCGTATTTAGCTTATTAAAATCGCGAATATAGTAACGATTGTTATAGTTTCTAAGTATAAACGTATAGCGAGGTAAAGCCTATTAGTACTAGAGTCTATCGCCAAGTAGAATATAAAGAAAGGTATAGTAAGGCGTAAGATAGTCGCTAGATCCCGGATCCTCGAGATAAACTTAAGGGTAGTAGTAATAGTCGTAATAAACCTTATTAGAATAAGTACTAGTATAAGCTATATAGCTATTAATATAGCAATCGATAAGTCGCCTCGATAGTCTAGTAATCTTATATAATCGATTATCCCGTCGCTTTATATTTAGGAGTTCAAAGCTAAAATAGGTATTAATAATACGGCGGAGGGTATCGTATTTAGGGTCCCCAACGGGGCGGGGCGAAACGGGGGGGGTCGGGTTAGAGGCGGGTCGGGGCGGGTTTTAGGGGCGGGTTATAAAGCTATAACCCTAACCCGACCCGCCCTACCAAGCCTTAAACCCGCCCCGTTAGTTAGGGGCGGGTTTTTAAGGGGGGAACCCGGAGTTTTTTTCTAGAAACCTTAATAACTATAGATCTATTAGATATATTTTAATTTTTTAAATACTTATTATAGTCTCTAGATTATACTCTACCGAATAGGAGTATAATATATTAATATATCTATATATATAACACTATAAAAATCACGTGGAAAACCCGAACGGGGCGAATAGGGCGGGTTTTCTTCTAAACTATAACCCGCCCCGGGACCCCGCCCCAACCCGTTAAAACCCGACCCGCTAACGGGGCGGGTTCCCTACCCTATAACCCGCCCTAACCCGCCCCGTTGGGGACCCTAATCGTATTACTCCCTACTAATATTATTATCGATCTATTCGTAGATCTTAAGGTAGGGCAGATCAGTTTATATATTAATAGAGATAACTAAAAAAAAGGTATTAGAAAAAAGTATCTCTATACGAGTAGAAGCCCAACCACCGGCTCCTCCGTATTGCCCGTATAAGAGGGTATTTTGGTATAAATACCCCCTATACGGGTAATACGGAGGAGCCGGTAGTTAGTAGCGTACTCGAGGCCTTAGCCCGATCGATATAGTAACTATAATAACGATTATTTACGACTATAATAGTAGAGCTAGCCGGATTAGGATAAAATCTTTTGCTAAACTATACGGCAAACGACTTATCTCGAGGAATTAAGCTAGGTAACTAACTTATACTAAAATCTAGCTTATTTAAAGCATCCTAAGGCTTATTTGAAGTACTATAAGGCTTATTCTAAATACGGTTTTCGTCTTAGCGTATAACGTCTTCGTATATAGGAGGAGCCTCGTATATTAGTAGCGTATTTTGAGGTTCCTTAGTACGAGGTAAAGATTGAGTAATAAATATTAAGGGATAGAGATTTTAACGTATAATCTACGCCTTACGGTGTCGAGATCGTAATAAATAGCTAGCTTAATAACTACTTCCTATAATATCGTAGTAGTAATAGTAAATAGTAGTAGTACTAGGAGGAACCATTGTATAGTAGTTATTATATAGTAGTTGAGGTAGTAAGATCTAGATTACGGTAGTAAAACAACGAAAAAGAAGGGGGTTTAGCCGATAATAGGAGAATAAGATACCGTACTAGATTACTACTATATTACTACCAAATACGTAGGTTATACGGACAATATATAAGACGCGATATAACCCCGTTTTTAATATAGATAGAGTCCTGAAACTGTACGGTTAATATATAACTAAAACGGAGAATACGTACGAGATATTAGTAGGAGATTTAGCTATAAAAGGAGTAGTAACTTACCTCGATTTTATAGCTTATTCTACTACTAAAATACCTCCTCGAAAGACGAAAACTATACCTCTAAAAGCCTCTAAAAAGGAGGCTTCTCTCTCTATATTATACCTCGAGGTCTTATAAAAGCTAGTACGCTACGACGTCGCTAATCTCGGCTAAATCTAGTCGTAGATTATACGTAAAGTACTCGTTAAATATTACCTAGTAGCGGAGGAACTTTATAGCGATAAGGGCGCTACTTAGGGAGCCCTTTTAACTATATTATAATAGGTAATTAAGTCAGAATTAGCCACGGAGTTGAAGCCGGTAAAGGTTTATAGTATAGTAGATAAAGAAGCGTAAGTTAGATCGATCTTATACTTAAACTTCCTACGTACTAATAAGTTATAGTACCGCGTAGCGAGGAACCCTAATACTACGTCCCTAGCTAACGTAATCTCGCGATCAAAAGTAGAGGGCCTTAGTAGTAGTTACCCGGGATTACCTAGTACTTTATAAGTACGTTAGTAGGTAGCTACCTAACGTACTTTTCAAGCTAAAGATTATATATATACGTAGTAATATCGTTCGAAAAGTAGTACCTAGTATAGTAGATTCTAGCCCTATATTTAAGTCGTTCCCAGGCCTAGCCCTACTTTAAACCGATATAGATACGGAGCTAGATTCGTCTTAAGTTTAAACTTATACCTTAGGGGATAATAGCGATAAAGTAGATAGTAATAATAATACTAACGGCTAGGCAATTCGCCCTAGGGTAATAGATAGCCCTATAAATAGCGATTCTAGGAACTTCTCGGACGCTAAGAGCGATAGAGATATCTAAGTTAACGCTAAAGATACCGTAGATTTAACGGATACTAATTAGCTACTAATTAATTTATTAAACCTCTCTAAAAGCCGAAATCTCGTAAACTACTACCTAAGATACCCCCTATCGTACGTCTAAGCTCTTCTATAGTAGAAACCCCTATTTCTATACCAAAAACTACTCTAAAACGGAAGAATATAAGCTAAATCGAGATACCGGGCGTCGTAGCCGAGGGTCCGTTGTAAAAAAAGCGTATACTAACGCGAAAATTAGCTAAAACCGCCGAAATTAAGGCTACTTAGGCTTTAAGATTAGCTAATTTAAAGGCTACTACGAAGGAGCGAGAGAGAATAAATAATATTACTACTACTATATTAGTAGCCCTATAAGGGCGTACTTTTATTAGACTTAAGGGCCCCGAAGCCCTAGAATATACGCCGTATAAGGAACTTATAGTAGTAACAGCGAAGGCGTTTCGGATAACGTTTTTAGTAGTAGGTAAGCTAAGAACGTGCTTTTTAACGTTTAAGTACGATAAAGATAAGTAGTAGATAGCTATAGTAGTAGTAGTAGTAGTAGTACGATTATATTAAACTGGTTTAGAGTTAGGGGTCTTAATTATACGGGATTACACGAAGGGGGAGCGAAAATACGTAATATACTTTAAAAATACTAAAAAATTAGCTAGTAACGACCTCGTTAAGGGATCGTAACGAGTCTTTAATAAGTTCTAAGTATAAATTTATCGATTATACGTTACGAGAGGCTATAAATCTAAATCTTATTAAAAACGTTATTAAAACCTTGTCACGGGCTGCAAAATCGGGTTTGTGACCGTAGTGGTTGGTGGCGGTGTCAAAGCTCTGGGGTTCGTACCTAAATGGAGCGAATCTTGCGCTTCATAGTCTAATGCACTTGTAAGTATCGTGTCGCATTGTGAACTATTAATGTGGTCAGCTCCTACCGCTATCGTGACGAAATAGTGAAGATCGATGCGGCATCTCAGTGATTTGTTCGCTCCCAACTTCGTTTGTATGTAGAAATCGTTTGCACGTTGGCAGTATTGGTAGACCCTTAGTTAATTGTTTGAGAATGGAGACTATTGAGTATTACAGAAACGGTATATGAAGAAACAATAGTAATCATGAGGATATGAATGTTGACGTAGCACCAGTGGGCGACTTCTTCAATGGCTGCATCGCACCGCCCAAGATGGACACTCTTCGTAAACTGCATCTGGTGCCACGATCCCCAGCACATCACCCACGAAGTCCTTGGTAAAGGAAGCTCATTTGCAAACCTGCCAAGCGTTGGCCTGATGTACCTGCTCTTCTGATCATCTCCGTCACTGGTCCCTTGTCGCCCCAGAAAATCTTGCCATCCTGCCAGTCATCAATCAGAGCTGCGAGAGCTTCGATGTCGCCGTATGTTGTTGGCTGTGGTCCTTTCGGTTTGTGACGGATCAGTATCTCCACTAACAAGCCCAAGAGCAATAAAAGTATTGCCAGCGTCAGAAGCGGAAGTAGGCTCGTGATCACATACACACTTGTCTCCAAGGCATAGCCAAATATCCAAGGGACAACGCACTTGAATGCAAACAAGACCCAACACTGCCAACTTAGTGCTCCTTGAATGGAAGAATCTATCGTAGGGCTCGCACCACTTGTGGTGGCCTTGCGCCAGATAGCTTCATCGCGCGCCATCTCAGTGATGACCTCTGCACAATGAAGTCCTAAGCTGACAAAGGCAAGAATAAGGCTATGAACAACCAAGCCGAGCCAGTCTCGTCGGTCTGTGTATGCATTTGGGGAAAATCGTGCAACGAACCGACAATACTTTTGCCAGAAGCTGAGAAAGTCAAAGACCGGGCTCACTGTGCGGACATAGTTCGCGGAGCAAGTCCCACTTTGCTTGCCCAGTGCACCGATGACGATGGTCCATATAGCGACGACGAAGAAGACGATCCAAATAATCTGTGCCAAATGTTTGGCATGTGTAACACGGGTGCGCATGGAAGGTTGCTGGAGTAATGGTACTGTAAGATAATTCAATTGCATTGACGGAGGTGAGGATGGAATTGATCTGGATGTGAGAGACATTGAAGGTTTTATGCCAACTTGAAGGTGAGACCTTTGCAAGTTGCTTGCAGTCAACGCTTTTAATTCGACGTGGCAAATACGCGCGGTGTTGAGTGGATTGCTGCTCCATGTAAGAACATGCTGACTTCGAGCAAGACACCAGCTGCAAATCAACCCTTGAAGAAGCAGTGCCATTCCAAGTCCACAAAGACACCAAGCATTGATGTCAAGAGCCCATCCTTGGGGGACAACGGGCTTGACAAGACGACCTTTTGGATCAGAGATTCCAACCATATTGACAGGAGATGTCAGAGTTGCTGTAGAACCGTAGCCAAGTATAAGAGCGACGCAAGAAATGACATTAATGGACCAGCTATTGGGAATGTATTGACGGGCGCTTGAAAACAGTCGTGGATTGGAGTTGTACTGTAGTCGACCCTCCCGCCACAAAGCCCAACGAAGGGTACATTTTTGAATGTAGTTCATCGACTCGAAGAGCAGAGTAAGTAAGATGTTAACCGCAAGTGAAGCCGATAACACCGCAGCCTCTGGCATGCTGAAAGCTCTGTGGCCACTGAAATAGTGCTTGGCTGTCGTGATTGGAAACGAGAAAGGAGTGTTCCCAACGGTCGTATATTTTCCTAGCAGGAACGAGGGAAGAAGCACCTTTCCAGAGGTTATGATGCGGGCTCCGAGAACAAGAGAGAACATGCCGATGGCTAGTGCGAGTATCAAAGCCCCGATGGATATGTTGCGAGTGTTGAGATCGAGATCGAAGCCCTTGAGTTCTGGGTCATCGTCGTCCACAATGTTCTTTCCCTCGTATGCGTAACACACATCTTTTTCAGTATTTGAAAGATCCCGAAGATCGAGTTGAGGTGCATTATGAATAAAGGGTTGGAAGATCGCGAGCGATTCGGGCTCAAGCATGTTTCTTGACCATCGCCAATTCGGTGTCATTGATATTCTTGACCATCGGCTTGTCCCTGCAGTGGAATGATCTTGAGTTTCTGGAATATGTTGCGGCCGGTGTACATTCTGTGGCGGTAGCAAATGCTCATAAGATGGTTCTGCTGGGAAGAAGCTAAGATCATTAGCGCTGTCGCAATTCTTCCAGAACTACAGCAGACGTTTCGAAACGTGTCCCTCTTGTGCCGTTCCCAAAAATCAATGTTTCTAGTTAGCAGAGCCACTAGTCCACGGTCGACATCGTGAATTCTCTGACAATATCTGCCATCAAACTGCCAAGATTTCGACGACATTAACCCTGAAATGGATATGCTGCTGTTTTGGCTATACATTGAGCAACATGGGTTGCAGTTCCTGCATGAGGTGTAGGTGATGGTACATACTGAGCGAACCGTTGAGAATGCGGCACTTCATGGAGAAAACCCTGATCTCTGATCATTTTCTCATAACCAAGATCCTACTGGTGAGCATCAGTCGTCGTCGAATTGGGGTATGTCGGCCAGAAACAGAACGAAAGGACATGATCTTTAAGAACGAGAGTTTCATATCATCGACAAACTCTTGTGGGTCATGGGAGTCAATGATAGCGGTCTCCATGCAAGGTTTCGGCTGCACCGAAGAACATTGGCAGTAATGCAAGACGAAAAATCTGGATGCGCGACTGAATGATGAGATGAATGGTTGGAGGCAGACTGCTGCGCTTTTCCCCTGCTGCTCCGTCCCTGCAAACCAAGAGGCCGCTGCAGATAAAAGTCATATTACACCGCAAGTACGTAAGTTCGGCTTGTGAAAGCGCAGCGACAGATACGAAACCGACTTCGAAGTTCATTTGCCAATGAGAGTTGATAACGGACGATGGGGTTCATGTTGACCCGGCCATCGCGATGGTATGGCAGCCAACTGGTGGTAGACATGGCAGCCTACTGGGGTAGACATGGCAGCCTACTGGGGTAGACATGGCAGCCTACTGCGGTAGACATGGCGAGCGGTATATCCAGACTTTGGATAGGATATCGTGTGGTGGATGTTGGTGTTTGTGGAGTCGGGAGAAAATGCACTGCCCACATCAGCACTAGCTTCACCGACTAACCTATCTGGGAGATCTGACCTTGGCGGTCCCTTGAAACCTCAGCCCTCAGGTCATCTTCACCTGTTTCCACCTCTTCCCACCTTTCACAGCACAGTATGGCCTTCCGATTCGCCTCAGTTCAGAGAGACGCATTACGCCCTCAAGTTCTCAGCTTGGTGCCCATGGAGGCTTCCATCCTACACTCTTCGCACAGCCACGATACGAGCTTCAGTCGGGGATCCGCAACAGCCAACATCTTAGGGGAAATGTCTACTTCTAAAATTTCCGCTATTCTAGTCAACTCCCACAGCCTCGGACAAACCCGATTGGCTCTAGATTATATCTACTCTCAAACTTTGCATTCAACATGAGAGCAGCATAAAAATATAAGGAGTGAGCTCCAAGGCTACAATCGCCATCCACCTGCATTTTCTTAGCATTTCAACACATACATTCGACTTCTCCCTTCCTTTTTTGATCCCAATCTCATCATGCTTTTCCAATCTACCTTTTTCCTCACATCTGCAATTTCTGTTTCCGCTTTGGCAAATGCCGAACTCTGCCTGCAAGGCTGCTGTGGGCTTGCTTTTAAACTGCCATCGACAAGCCTCAAGCTCCATCATCTGACCCTTGAAAGCTCCTCCATCCAAGTACCTTTGAAGACTGCAGAAATTCGTTGTTGTCCATGTGATGATACTCCTGTTCCAGATCAAGCCACTCTTCAACCCTCGTCAGTCACTCTTCTGTTCTAATCATACTTCATCTTCATACTAATAGAGGCAGGAACTCCCACGATAATGAGGCTATCTGTTCAACTCGACTCCCATGTAGCAATGGAAATGCCAGTACCCCGATCCTACCAATTAATTCACCATCACACGGGGCGCCTCGAAACGGCCCACAAGCTGGACCACCTGCTATACCAACAGTCTGGGGGATTGCATGCCCCGAGAATCAATGTGATCCATCATGGTGCGATTGCGACACCTCACGCTCAATAGTCGACTTTGCAACTCCAGCCGCCAAGTCTGAAGGAAGATCAGCAATCGGCAAGCCCTGTCCCGAAAACCTATGCCGATCAGACTGCGACTGCGACACGAATTTCGTTTCTTCACCAAAAGGCTCCAATGAATCAATGCTTCGAAAAGCTATGCCAGTCTGTCCCGAAGGCGAATGCCTCTCTGACTGCGAATGTTCAGTCGATAGCATGGTAGCGCTTCTCAACCCAGGAACCTCACCAGCCTTCATGCGCAGAATCTGTGCTGCTGGGGAATGTTCGGCCGATTGTATCTGTCGAGACGATTTAGCGAGCGCTGCTCGAGTAGCGGCGGTGCTTAGAGAACATAATAGCAGGTATTTCGGTTCCATCTCATATACTTCCAGTTTGCTAATCTTTCGTAATAGCTTCGCAAGCAAGAAAGATGGCGACCAGAAAATACTGGCAGGGAAGAGTGAGCTTTAAACCGTTAACTCAAACACCAATGGATGATATGGGAAACACAGCATTTGTTACTCTCTACAGCCTTCCCTTTTCGCGAAATGGCATGTACGAAATGTTTTTCTTGTGCAAGATCATTTGTTCGGATACTTTGTGTTTCTTTTTGTCTCTTTATTTTATCCTTCTCATGGGATCATCTAGTCAATCTGCCGTGTTCATAGAAAACTGCCACGTAATCTGCTGTCTACTTCCCATTGTTTTTTCCTTCAGCCTCACGGTAGATTTAATAATCGATTAAAGTAAGGAGCTTGCTACGACATCTCCAAGCAGCGAATATATAGAGCTAATATATCTAAAGACCAAGCTTAGAATAATCTCCTACCCGTAAACTTAACGCTATCATATTAGTAATGAAACCGGGGCTCGAAATGAATTACGAAAGAGTCTCCCTTAGCGATACTTGAGCTAAAAGAGGAGAAATAGTTAGAAAGGCTTCCCATCAGATCTAAGGGATCGGATAATCGATTCGTAGTCCATTATTGGTATTAGCGTTATATCGCGATGACCGGGATGTAGAAGACTTGTGTACGGATAAGGCTGTCCCGCCGATGGGCGTTCCACTAACTCACTTTTCATACGGCTAAAGCCTTATCGGAAATTGTTCTGTCGTATTTATTGTGCAACTTGTTCTACCTGAGTGAGTATTTGTTGTACAACTTGTTTTACCAGAGTGAACGGTTCGGTCTAATCTGGGATTGGGTTAGTATTGTAGGTAAGTAGGTCAATAGTGGGTAAAGATTTCCGGGAGTTGATAGGAGTTGGCAGGATAACCCGATGTCGACTAGTAACAAGGTCACGGGAAAGAAACACACACCAAGGAAGCGTCTGATTTATGAGATAATAGTATTCGTGTTACCTGTTTTTATGTCGCCTGCGTCTCGTGCAAGGGGAGTCGCAACAGCAGGCAAACACGGGAGGTTTGTCGACTCAGATAAGACAAGGCTGTCAATTATTTCGTGGTCTGATAATTATTCTCACCAATGTTGTCGATGGAAAGCCATCGAGATCTGTCCAGAAGAGTGACACTGACACGGCATTCAGCCATCTCCTGATTGTCCACCATCTCGCGGCGTCCAGAAGAGTGACACGGACACGGCATTCAGCCATCGGTTTGATGGTGGGAGCAATGGATCACGTGTGACCATGGCACACGGGAGACACCGACAGGAGGAGATTCTGCTTGGCCATTGACTAAATGCAGAAGTTGGCCATAGTAGTCCCGGCTGGCTAGGAGTGTGGGCCGGAAGTCAGCCTGTCACTGCTTGCTCGTCAATGGTGCAACGCTGGAAACATGCTCTTTGTCTTTTGGAGGACCAGCAATGCACTCCCTTGCCCACGGATATCAGACCACCGTCGGCTGCTTTCGGACATCTAGACGTCTTCCTCAGGAGCTAATTCCGGCTGGCTAGAAGTGTGAGCCGGAAGTCAGCCTCGACGAGTCCTTCCTTCAACAGGACATGCACCTCGACATTCCCCACCACCGATCCGTCTCTTTGCTAACCATGGAGTCCCTGAAGATGAACCTCAAACAGCTTGGCCTGGCGCAGTATGCTGAAGCACTGGTTGAAAATGGATTCGAGGATTGGGCCACTGTTTTGGACATCACCGAGGATGATTTGGACGAGCTTGGTTTCAAGCTTGGCCACCGAAGGATATTGCAGCGCGAGATTGCGCTTCAACAAGAACGACCGACGTTGCCAGGAGATAGACGGACTCCAAGTACTACTCCAACTGAAAATGAAGCTATATCGCCCACGACCGCAGCTGAGAATTTGTCAAATGCGCCAGAGAAACGCACAAAACGGAGATACAGGTGGCATCCTCGGGCAGATCCCAATGCGCCCAAGCGACCAAAAACTGCCTATGTAAATTTTGCAGACCATTTACGGACCGACTCCCAAGTCGCCGGAATGACCTTTGTGGATATTGCTCGCGAAGTCGGACGACAATGGCAAGTCATGCATGCGGCAGTAAAACAGGAATGGGAAAATCAGGCTGCTGCTGTAAGTGTGACATGCTCTGCTTGATCAGGAACTCATCTCAGACGATTCTCAAGGCTATGCAATCATATGAGGATCAGATGGACTCATATCGAAAGACGAAGTCTCACCAAGATTACCAAGACTACCTTCAATCCTTCAAGAAAGCTCCTGGAAAATCAGCAAGACAGAAACCCAAGTCTGATAGTCCTAGGCGGACATGTTCACAAACTGACGGAATGCACCCCTTGTCGTCTCCATCGCTGTCCACAGATTACGTATTGCAAATAGAGTGCCGGAAGGCATTCGAAAATGCCATGTTCGAACTCCGGCGATTGAAAATGGAGTATAATGACATGCAGCCTTACAGTCCGCACGACTTGCCTCCAGAGGAAATGTGCAAACATGCGATCGATTCTCTTGTCGAAGGAGCGGGACCTCTCATGCATTTCTTCAGTTTACCAGCTGCCACGAGGGTCATCTCGAGAGCATATCATTCGAGAATACCACCCAACAATTTAACTGTCTCAGAGTTGTGTGTCGCAGCCGCTGCAGGTGCCCAGCTGGACACAGGACGGCTTCCGCAGCAGGTTGTGCGAAAGTTGCTCGCCTCGACATTCATGCTTCTTGATACTGTGGATATTGATGAACGGTCGTACCTCCGTGTCATGCGCATACTGCTATGCTTATCGACTCATTCTGTCCTAAGGAAACATCTTAGCGCACGAACATTCATTAGTAGGTCTAAGCATCATGAAGAGGCAAGAAAAGGCTGACTGTGATACAGCGGCTGGACTGAGCATTGCTGAATGGCAATACCCAAAATTGTTGCAGAGACAAGAACCAAAAGAGTTGCGCGAAGACTGGCGGAAAGTGTATCGATCTTTGATCTTCATGGAATGGTAAGTACGCTCTTATATCAAATGCTAACAACTTGATTTACATGACTTAGCTGGCTATCATCCACTCTCGGCTATCCACCACATGACATCTCTGTTCACATTAAAAATGCCGTGGAATGCAGTCTCTTTGAATCCACCATCGACAACGCCATCCAATGGCAAGCCGTCCAAGTCTCAATCATTGGAAGCGATATCTCAACAGGCATAAGCCAACCCCAGGAGCTCGCAGCAGAGCACTTTCGTTATTTCGCCGACCAACTCGATCTATGGCAAGTGAAACTTCCACCAGCCCTTCAACTCTCCAACCTCCTCTCATCTCCTGGCTCCTCGAATCTAGGCTCCGCTCAAGAAAGATCCATGCTACTAGCTCACCTCCTCCACCTCGGCGCCATAACAATGCTCTACCGCCAATTCCTCATCTCCGCAGAAGGAACCCTCTACGCCAGCCAATCTCTCACCAACTTCACCACAGCTGAAATTTACCAATATAGACAGGACGCTCAATTCGCCGCCATACAAGTAGCACGTATCCTCGAAATGTTAAAATCACACGAAACACTTACTCCTCGCTGCTGGTCAACAATCTACGGCGCCTTCACAGCAACCAATGTCCTTCTCTTCGGCGCCGCGAGAAGTCTGAGAGATCATGTTGTAGGAGACGTAGATGACCAGCTCTCACAAGCAAATACCTGTCTCGCATCCCTCCACTACTATGCACTTTCCGATCCTGTCTCAGCACGTTTCCACAGCATGATGAAACCAACCTACGACGCTCTACGAAAACTTCAACACCGCGCTTACGAAGACTCAAGGCGCGGTATAAGTCTAAGCCTAAGCCTTCGTTCTTCCATATTTCGTGAAGATGGAAACCACCCGACACCAGATAATAATAGAATCCGCATTAATGACCTCCTTGAGTCACCTGCATCGGCTTCACCGACGAGTAGTAATTCCTATGGCGATAATACGGAGACAAGGAGAGCGATTAGTGAGGAGGCGGGTGGTGTTGTTATTCACACAGCTATGCTCCTAAGGGATCCATTTGGAAAGATGCAAAGTGGGCAGATCAGAGGGTTCGGGGTGGGAGACTATGCCACACCGCCGCCAACAGAGATGACAGAGATGACGGGGTTTTGGCTTTGATGATGGAGCGCTTTCTCCGTCTTAAGGATATCCGACCTGGACGGGAATATTGGATGAAAGGCGTTGCTCGTTTGTCTCGACAGGAAGAGCCTACTCTTCCTCGTCCTCGTCCTCGTCTTCAATAAGTAACAGCTAGACTTCAGTAGGCTTAACCAATATCTATATAGGCTAAACTCCGCTTTAGCGCGAAACTAATTTTGTGTACACCGGTGCAAAAGCGATGGACCACCACTCGAACTAATGTAACAAGCTGTATATCTCAGACTGTCTGGGTAACTCTCTTACCCACACCTAAATACAACATTAGTAGATTTTCATGTTCTTCGCTCGCACGGACTCTGCACGGACCGGACGGCATTTTACGTATGCATGGATAAGATCTACGCGTACGTTAGGGTAAGAGATATTTTAAATTCGTACTAAGATATAGCAGTCATTCTCGTTAGAACGAAGCTATGGTATTAATACCTAACGTGGGAGCCTTCTTTTCATAAGTTAGTACTAAAAGCATGGATTGCAGCCTGCGCCTACATGGTTTGCATGCTCGTAAAACCTGTTATCTTCTTTACTAAATTGTAGGCAGGTCTTGAAGCACTGTGCTTTGTCTGCGTCTATTCGAATCGAGTCCCGTAGCCACTCTCCGTGCTCTTCTTGGGGTCGACCGTCACGGGCAAATGTTCGATATACGGCTAGGTACAGCCGTGAGACATTTAAGCCAATGCGTGTAGATTATTAGACTTGTGCCTGGTTTCTACCTTCCGTGTATGAACGGAGCGTTCTCTCTCTATCTACTTACACAACTAGGACGAGATGGCACCCCACAGCATCTTAATAAGTGTTAAGGATTCAAGAGTCATATAGCTACGGTCTAGAAAGAAGCCTAAACTGTCCTGATGACCCTTAGAACGGGAACGATAACATAATCTTTGCTTGTCTGCTTGGATGGCCGGCGTGGAGCTTACGATGTCAATTGCAGAGACAGGGCCATAGAGTCGTTTTAGAAAAAGCTGTTGGCGATGACTACACTAACACAGAATAAACTGCGGGCATAGCAGAGTGGGCTAAAAATGCATATATGTCTCTGCCATACCCTCTTTTTGCCCGCGTATCGATCAAACATGTCTATAGAGTTGGGATGCAGATTTGTATAGTAACAATACATTTATGTAGTCTCCGATTTCAAAAATAATTCTTCTAACAGTCTTCTCCGTTCATCTGGCTGTTCTAAATTTCTATTGCTGTCAAATTCTTACCTAGATAATCGGAACTTCATCTCTATACTCCATTTTGCGTTTGCTATACTTTAAACAGGGCATCGCTTTTTCCTCTGGTTGCGTCGTTGGAAAAGGACCAGAGGAGGGGGACGATTCGAAATATTTGTTGGGCTACTATTATTCTGTTACATCGATCTTGAATTGAGGATCACACTTCATACTCACAAATAAAATCTTTGCTGGTTATTCCAGACCTTCAGCACACCCCCCAGCTGAGTTATATCGTCGAGCATCGCTCTTGAAGAGGTTTCAGAGAAAGTAATTTCTTCTTCCCTATAGACTGGCTGTAGTTGCAAGATGGCTGTTTCGAAAACTTGCGGATAAAATCCAGCGTTGGCACAATCTAGGAAACAGATGCATCCGTCAGGCAACTCGAGAATATTTCGAGACGCCAGGTCCATGTGACAGATCGAAAGAGACGTGTTACCTAGCGTTGATTTTTCTCCATTATCCAACAGCCTCTTATTGATCCACGTATCGAAGTCACCCCGAGAGGAAAACTGTGGAAAGTCGTTATCCCAGAATATACCACGTGCAGGTCCACCCGCTAAGGCGCCAGGTACATCAGATTGTCAGTATCGGAAACAATTTCGTCGTAAGTTCGATATAGGAGTTCGGTTTCCCTGTCCATCTATATACTCCATAACCAGATACCCTTCTTCCATACCGGATCCCGTTTCGTGCTTGGAGAAACGGAAGACCTGGGGAACTCGAACGATGTGCGGGTTTAGTCGATGAAAGGCATGGCTTTGGTTATCGGCTTCTTCTTCGCGTACGGCTGTGCCGAATTTGACGATGGCTGTTGGTGAAAGTCGGCTATGTGGGGAGCATTGGAAAGGGCTCGATGAGCTGATGATTTGCAGAAGTCGGCGAGCTCTTGGGTGGAGGCAGTATTGTAAACGAGATCGCGGTCCATTGCTTGTTAGTGTTGCGTATAAGGCGGGATGGAGAAGTTCGTAGGTAAGGTAAGTATTATTAATAATAGTATCGTGATATTTAATAATACGTTTTAGTTAGAAATCGTCGGAGCGCTACTGAGTAAATTACAATTTCAATATCACACCATTCAGCCATCAGCATCCCAAAACAACGGATCCGATATACCACGAACGAGGTTTACTCCGATTAGCGATACTATATGCCTCTCTACTAAAAGTAATAGACGCGCAAACATTCAACAAACAAGGGAATAGTTGACGTTGTAACCACCAAATCTAAAATGCGACAGCGGCTAACTGTTGTCGGGTTTGGGAAGGCATCTCGAAGGGAAGATAGGAGGTGGCATGGTGTTCTTTGCCTTTGCCTTCGTCATCACAGATGACATATTGCACAGGTAGGGGCGTTGTTGTGTAACACAACTTGAGCCCACTTTCTGTTCTTTTGTCCTACTTTATGGTCTTTTAAAAACATCTTTCTTCTCTTTTGTCCCTTCTAAGACACATTTCTCTCATCCCATTAACTCAGAATGATCAGAAGAGAGGTAGACGAGAAGTTTGATATGGTGGTTGTGGGAACGGGGTGGTATGGTCTGGCTGCGGCAAGAGCATATATTGCCCTTCATCCTGAAGAAGGGATACTTGTGATGGAAGCGGCAGATACCTGTGGCGGTACATGGGGCGAACAACGAATTTATCCTGGACTGAAATCGAACAATCTCGTTGGTCGCTATGAGTATCCGGATTTCCCACTGGGAGCGAATGAGGCGAGGTACGGAGTGAAAAAGGACGAGCATATTCCTGGAGCTGTTCTTCATCAATACCTGACCGACTTCGCAAAGGGATATGGAGTCTTTGAACGGACTCGATTCAACACTAAGCTTGAATCTGTGTCGCCAAATGGCGATGCTGGTTGGATTCTTGATGTGTCAACGGCAACGGGATCTCAACTCATGCAAACGAGGAAACTTATTTTGGCCACTGGATTGACTTCGATGCCGAATATTCCCAAATACACGGGCCAAGAAAGCTTCGAAGCCCCATTCTTTCATGCCAAAGACTTCCACAAGCAACGGGATACAATGGCAACATCCAAGAACGCTGTTATTATTGGCGGTGCAAAGTCTGCTTTGTAAGTTGATTAAGTTAAAGTCCGCGACATGGTAATTCTAGTAACACTAACACCGGTACAAAAGCGATGTAGCATGGGCTTATTGCGAAGCAGGAGTTCAAGTGGACTTGATCATTCGACCAGACGGCAATGGTCCTGTATGGATCTCACCTCCATACGTAACTCCGTTCAAGAAGCAACTCGAATGTTTGTTACATGTTCGCGCGTTGTCCTGGATGAGTCCATGTCCGTTTGGTGCCGAAGATGGCTTTGCTCGAGTTCGAAATTGCCTACATGGCTCTTGGTTGGGACGCAAAATTGTCGACACTTTCTGGAGCGTTCTACAAGCCGATATCATTGATCTGATGGGCTGGAACAAACATACCGAGACTGCGAAACTGAAGCCTTGGAACGCGCCTTTCTGGACAGGCACAGCTTTGAGCATTCACAATTGGGATAATAACTTCAACGAGCTCGTTAAATCCGGCAAGATTCGCGTTCACATCGCAGACGTAGACCATTTTTCTCCCAAAAAGGTCCATCTCACCACTGGCGACATCCTAGACGCAGACGTCATCATCTGCTCCACAGGCTGGAAAAGGGATCCCTCAGTGAAATTCCTCGATTTCGACAAGGCAGGTATTGGTCTTCCTCAATCACTCAAAGAACAAGCCATCCTCAAAGCAAAAGCAGACAACGATATCCTAACCATGTTTCCCCGTCTCAAAGATCAACCGAAACTCCGTGGAGCACCAAAAGACATAGAACCATACCGGCTCTACCGTTTCATCGTGCCCCCTGCCTTCGTGAAACCCCACAACATCGCCTTCGCAGGCGCCATCTCCTCCATCAGTACATCCATCAGCGCCACGATACAAGGTCTATGGATCTCAGCTTTCCTAGATGGGAAACTTGACCGTCTCGCAACTTCGAATGAAGAGATAGCGAAGGAAGTGATGTTGCATACACAGTGGGGGAAATGGCGTTATCCTTGCGGGTATGGAGCTAGTCTTCCTGATATTGTATTTGATTGTGCACCGTACAACGATCTTTTGTTGAGGGATTTGGGCATGGAGGTGCATAGGAAGAAAGGGTTTTGGAGTGACACGTTCACCTGGTATGGGCCGGCAGATTATAAAGGGTTGATTGAGGAGTGGGTCGAGAGGAAGGGGGAATAGAAACGCAGTAGGCTTGAATATCTATTTGAAGAGGCATTTTGTTGGTGGAAGGTGTGGTGCTTTTATCTGCGTGTTTCGTCAACGTCAATATATCCAGCTTGCGTGAACGACTGCTTTAAGGATCTCCCATCACTTCTCATCGACCTCAAACTTTATACCTGTCATTCAGCTTTTTTATATCAGTCAAGAGCCAGATCAAATTCAGTCACGTGGACGTCCTTGTCTAATCAAAATACCCGCGCATTGACCGTGGGTTTTCCATCCCATCAACAACAACTATCGTCCGACTGTTTTGCTAGCAATTTCATCCTTTGTGGGAAATCCTCCTCAGCTGAAACATTGACAGTCGAACGATTGACAGCAATTAAGCGCGGATTACTCAAACCAGGCATGGTATCAGAGATACGCACCCTACCTTCAAGCTGCGTCCTTATCCATCCGCAATTTGTTGGAAAGTGACCCTCAATTACTACTCCCTCATTATCTCGCATCTAGAAAATGAAAGCATGTGCTTGCTCGAGTACTGATCCGCCCACTTCGGATCCGGGGCTGATAAGTACTTCACGATCTCAACTTCTCATTAGACCTGAAGCTTCTGCCAGATTAAACCTTGATCATAGCTACATAGTTCCCAACGACGAATGGAACTACCAATGACTATACAAATGGACAAAGCAATGGAAACGCAGCACCACCTATGCCAGAAGCACGACCTCTTGGATCCGGAACAGGACAGATGTCCTTACCACCACTTTCGCGAGGAGGTGAAGGATCTGGATTGGTTATTGTTTTGTCTGGAGAAACATCTTCAAAGGCACCGGGTAGCCTTATCGGGGTTCGTCTCACCAATGGCACTCTTATTTTCCAATACGGTTGCTCAATTCCGCGTTTACGTTGATGAATACCAGGCGAGCGGTTTTCTCAATGACTCATAATTCCATTCCAGTCCTGTGCCATATGATCTCCAAACAAATGGTACCATGGAACGCTGTCAAAGGTTGAAGAGTTACAGAATCAGCGAACCCCCGCGGAACTACGAGCAAAGAAATCGGATCTTCGTTCCGCGAGGCGTGGAGTGCGCGGAGAAGATGAGGAATAAGAATTTAGTAGGAAGTAACCAGATGTTCAGCTACACAATTAGGGAGACGAAGGGGCTAGAAGAAGGTCTATCAATATAGAAGCGAGTATAGCTTCCATTCACGACAATTGTGTGTGGTAGGAACACACTGGATCAAAAAATCCGGGCTGAATTCCGAAATGAGAAGCGACTACATGAGTAGTCTTGGAAAGTATACCACACAGGTATGCGAACAACTAAAAATAGTCTTATCGCTCAAATAATCCTAGGATGAGGCCAAGACAGCCGTCCATCAGTACCTATAAGACTTAGCTCTAACCTCCTCCTCACATTTCTGTGCGGAGCCGCCTCTCCTCTCGGAGCCAAGTCCTGGCTGGGTATATCAGTTGCTACCTACACCACATCCCACGACCCCATTCGGACATCACGCCTGCTGGACCAGAAGACCAAGCCGGTTACGCTATCAGTTGGGGATCAGTGTTTCAAATCGCTGGATAAAGATGCGGATACTTCCCATGGCAAAAAGACGCGGAGAACAGGCGAAATCCCAAAACAGAAGCGTGCCATCTGTACGAGGAAACAATATTATTTCCAATGCTCTTTTATTTGAGACTCCGTCCCTCCGCCGCGGTGTTGAACAGACACAAGAGTTTGAAAAGTAACTCGAAAAGAAAGAAAGTCGGGAGGAGTCAGAATATCAACGTACCAAGAATCCTGAAGTTCATGCTTGGAAAACCACGCAATAAGCAACTAAGAAGGGAAGATGCCCGATGCTACTCGTACTCGTCTGCTGTTCCAAGTGCAGCGCCGCTCTTTCGAAATGAGTCTAATGCGAGGGTATACTTACAGGAAGGGGGGAGTCTGCCTGCCCGCGAACCTTTCATGTGACCACATTTTTGTTCATCATCATCATCATGCATTTCACCACCTACGTCCTCCCTACCCTCCTCGCCATAACACCAGCATTTGTCTACGCAAACGGCTGCACACATTTCGAAACCACCTATATAGTACCCTGCCCAGGCGACAAATGCCGTAAGATACCACCCCCTAGGCCCCAGCTCTTCAATACCTCCCATCTAACGAAATACTCCTATAGCGGGCGGTAAAATCGACGACTACCTCGACGCCTTCACAAACAACGGAAATGCTTTCAGATTGTGGGCCGGAGGCAAAGGCGTAGGAGGCTCATGCGGCGGAGCCTGCGCCAATCCCCGAAAAGTAGACTGGGGCCACGGCGGTGCCGGATATACATTCATCATGCGATGTGTTGCGCCGCGGATGGCTAATGCCTGGGCACAGGGCATACCGGGACACATGGATGGTCTTGAGAGGATAAACACCAATCGGGCTTGCAACGTCAATTGCTCGCCTAATGGATGGGCTACGTACAGTCAAGGATGCGGTTTTAGGGTGAGTACCTTTCTATCGTGGGCTTTGTGTTTACTGGGTTGGAGTTGCCTTTACTGACGCATTTGGATAGTATGGCGAATGTTAGAACAAGTGATGACTCTGCCATTTCTTTATCCTGTGGAGGGTATGTAAGGGTGGAAGATGGAGTACAGACTGCCTGTGGTGGGAGCACGCGTAGAAGATGAGGTAGAAGTATTTCGTCAGAGCATTGTGGGATATTGCGTATGACTTCCGGGCGGTTGAGTATCATCTCAGCTGCCATAGCGTTGCCATGTTAAAAGGCCTATATCTTATCAGTCAGACAGCCAGCAAAATAATGGGCCCCCCAGCCACTGAACACAGGAGCCCATCTCCCTACAAACCACAAACCCAAGCCAAAACGTCAACCCTCAAAGACTTTTGCTCTTCCCAACTACTCATAGTCAAATCTCAATCCCACGCTCTTTCCATCTTTACCCCCTCACTATACCGAACCAACCCAAAGTCCCATCATACTCCTCCTTTCCACCATCCCTCCCACCTCCCCGCCACAGCTGCCCCCCACGTTTGGCTCAAAACTCATCTTCGCAAAATCATAATCCTCATTTGTCAAATACCGTCTCACCACCTTCCCCTTTGTATCCAAACCCTGTATATCCACACAAATCGCCGTTCCAGAATTATTGATAATGTGAATAACAGTCGAGTGATCCGGGTTTACAAAGGCGGAGGTGAAGAGTTCTGCTTGATTTTGATTTTGATTTTCATCTCGAATTTGGTGCAGGCGTGATGGAATTGAGATGGAGCGGCGAAGTGGAGCGGAGGAGTCGACTGGCTGACCGACCACGGCTGCGTCAATTCTTCTGGCGCCGGGTTTGATGAGACGGCTGTATTGGGCAAATGCCCAGAGGCGTTTACTCACGTGTACCTCGTCTTTTCGAAGGAGAATAAGGGCACTGTTTGTCGTTGTGTTACCTGCGCCGATCCAGTAGAGGAAAGCAGAAACGTTTGAGTTGACGAAGGCGTTGTGAATGTGGAGGGCCCATGTTAGACCTTCACCGGTAGAACCGTTGTTGTACCATGCCAGCGTTGCTGGACCTGAGAGGTCGGCCCATTCAGTTTGCCCTGATTGTGTTAGAGGGTAGAGGAGAGAACCTGAAGGTGTGGACGACTGATGTATGGACGATCATGGTCATCGGAAGCCTAGCTGACTTACAGACTCGTTTCGCAGTGTTAAAAGGGGTTGAGGGCGGTGAAGCATAGCCATGTGAAGTTGCAATCTCGAGAGTGTTTTCTGCGCCCTCTTCTTTGACTCCTGATATTCGTTGCCTAGCTCCTTCCCAGCCTTCACCATCGCAGCAAGCGATTGTGGTATTGAGACCCGAGGCTTTCAAGATGGGATGAAGGACTTTCAGAAAGTCTGCCGCCTGTTCGCCTGTTGACAGCATCGATGCATATTTCGTCCTGCATCCATCAGCTCATATCCAGTACTAGATATGAGTGTAATCATCTCATGAGCGACACCTACTTCAGATCCGGCTCGTTCAAAAACCCCACATGATCAATCTCAATACCCTCCTGCTTGTAGTACCTCAAATACTGCACCAAATACGTTGCATAAGCCAGTTTCCAGTCCCCACTCGGGCAATCAACACCCCTGACACCACAAAGACTCCCCCCATTCGAGTCATTGTTATTGTTCTTCATGTAAGCAGGCGCACTCCACGCATCCGCGTATATCGTCCTTACGCCTCTGGAAATAGCTTCCTTTGTCATTCTCACCTGTCCATTATCATCCCCATCCCATTCATAACTAAGCTTGGCGCCGGAAGATCCAGGACTAGTCGGCGCAATCGACTTCATCAAATCGTACGGATTCTGAATCGACGACCCAATCCCGTTTCGGAGTATCGTGAGGCCCGCGCCCGTGGTATTGCTGAACAAGAGATTCAAAACCTTTTCCGTGTTGCTGGGTGAAAGACCGTCGGAGCCGTAAATGATCTTGCATCTCTGAAATGCCTCCGAAAACCCCATGCCATCAAACGTCTGATATGTTTTCGATGCATCGACTCGGACAAGCGCTCTCTTAATCAAGCGTTTCTCAAAACCATCTTGTGGCGCCAACGGTGTTGCATTGGCAGGACTGGATCCAGGATAAAGAGACGATAAAATTCCAACACTCAAAAGAAGAAGTTGGAGAGACATGAGTGGAGGTAGGGAAGCGATTGGCTCCTGATCAAGTGATGTAATCCTGCAGATGCTCGGGCCTGCGAGGTAAAAAGCGCGACGACCTGTACGAGTCGTCTACTGTGAGTCGAAAAGGATTCACTGGCACGAGTGAAATCAATCTATTCAACGCCAATCAATCTCAAGGACCTCACGGGCCTGTGCACATCGAGCGAGATATGGAGGTATACCTCGGCTACTATATGGAGGCAAAGAGTAGCAAATCCGAAGTATTTACACGGCTTCCAAGCATTATAAGATGGCTACGGTTCAAAATGTCCGAGTCCTCACCCCGCGGCTATGGAGTCATTTGAGGCGGTATGATCAACATTGCCATCATGATTTGTGACATGGCGCGTATAATGAAGGAATGGAGGAACTGAATGCAAAGGGGGAGAGTTTTTTGGTTCCAGTTTGCTTCCAAGCCGGTTCTCCTCCGAGGTTGTCATACACGTGACTTGAACTCCCACAATAAAGGTTGTTGGAGTTGAAGGCTACATCGTTGTATTCGAGGTGTGATGGTATGAAATAGTAAATGTAAATTGTGCGCAATCCTTCGAAAAAATTCGGGTGGAATATTTTGAACCAAAGGCGACGGAAGGACAGAACTTCAGCACAGATGCGACTCATGCCAGTTCCGTCTCCGACATCACCCAAGGACTCCTTCGCTTGTCCCTACGACAGCATCTCTTCACCGCTGATCACCAAGAAATCTGACATCGGGATGGGACGAAGAGCTGAAGGATTCGGTTTCCCATCATCCCCTGGAGAACACAGACGGCTACTAGTAGCCCTTGTGGCGTCAATTCTGTGCCTTAGCCATCCTTCCATCCGGCCTTCCAAATCGAATTCCATGACAAGCACAATCCTTCCGTCACACCGCAGATAGCAGGAATGGGGCCTTGCATTAGCGAAGTCTTGCTTCTTCAGCCCAGTGACATTGAGATCAGCCTGAGGGTCTATATCTTAACGCTAGAGTCTCAGTTTTTCTTTTTGATCGTTGGTAGCCTTAGATTAGCGTAGTATTGCTTCTTCAGCCCAGTAACATCGCTATCGGGGTCTATTGTGTAACGCTGAAGTCTCAGTCCTTCCTTTTGGTTGTTGGCGTTGGTAGCCGTCGAGCATAATTCCCTCCTTTCAGCGGTGCCCGTGTGCTGAATTTCGCCATTTGAGCAATAGATAAATAATACTATGTATAGACAGCCGTCAGCGAATGTCACGCGCTAGATAAAACTATATATATAAAAAGGACTCGTTACGAGCCACGTATAATACTTGGGTTTAAATGGAATATGGGAGCCCAGCTACCTGGTAATCCCCTGCGATTCTCGGCCTAATGCGCATTGCGGATATATGAAAGAGCTGTATGATTGCATCTTAATAAATCAGTGCAAGACCAACAGACCCTATTGGCGGCTTCGGCAATCTCCAAAGTCAGATGCAGTGATGATGCTGGGCGCTCGAAGTTTTTGCAAGACCTCGGGAGCACTATTCAACACCGGTAGCGTTGTCCATACAGACGGGAGGGTTGGGGGGAATCCGGGGTACATTCGGGTGGAGCTCGCTAGGAGCTGCAGTGGTAACGGAAAGAGGAAGCTGTGGTTGATGCGTGCTGTGTAGTTGTTCACGTGAAGCTCTGCGTCTTCTAGAAGAGTGCCCTATTGGGCGACATGGTATAAAACGCAGCTTTGTTGCAAGCCGCTAGACAAGGCATGGTGCATGCTGGTGTTCGACGGTGCCTCGTATCGAGAATTGCGATGTCAGTAGAGATAGTTGGTAGATGAAAACGGAAGCACGGTCTACTCTATCTACTCTACAAAGATTCAAGAGTCCCTCGCCAGGCTTGAGGCGCTTCTTTCCTCGGCTTCGGGCCGTGTCGGTTCCGACGGCTAAAGACATATACTGTGGTACACAAACACGAGTACTTCAACTTGGCTGACACGCAACGATTTGGTCCTGTGGATTACGCATAGATTATTATCCGGACCTCCAACCGTTTCAAGACTGACTGAGTATCTTGGAATTCTAAATATACATCGAGGCTAAAAATAGGAGAAAGATGTTTGATTGAGTGGCTCTTTTGACTGGAAAAAAGTGAGGGCGACACTGGACGTGGAGACGAGCTGAATGTACGGTTTGTCGAACAGTGCATAGTACTGTGTTGATTGGATATGACTGGACGTCCTTGGTTCCTCGGCAGGATTGTCTGCCAGACGTTGTCCACAGCGTTGTCGGGCGAGGAAGCTTTGGCAGGGCGTCCAAGAGATGCAGTGGAAGGCCGTGTGCAATCGGCGGAGAGACCTGTAGCAGGCCAATTCGCAACATGGACAGCGTTGCCTGCGACACATTACTCGCTGCCTTCTTTTCTCCAAGCAAGCAGCTCTGCGCGGTCAACCGGGAGCTGACTCGCAGTGGAAAAGCATATGATGATTGATCCGTGTGGCTACCTAGCGTGAAGATGGCGGCGGGTGAAGCGGATGATCTGATGAGGGAGGGCAACATGCTGTAGACAGGACGGGCGGATTGCAACAGCAGCGTGTCTGTTGTATATCCAAGGTCGCGTTGTCTGTGTATAAGTCTATATCTCGCTGCGGTTCCCGGACGAACCCACTGTTGCAACTTAGGGCCTCCTACGGGCAACCCACTGTGAGAACCGAGAGAATCGGAGCGATTTTGGAGCTGCCCTAGAGAAGCCTGGCGCCGTGCAGCGGTCTTCTATCTCAACGGCTGGCACTACATAGTACTTGCGCCATGGGGGCTTGGGTCGAATCAGCGTGCGTAAAGCCCATGGAAGGCCGATGGAAAGTAAATGGAAGCGCTATTCCCTGCTCCCCACCCGTCTCGAAGACCTTGCTTCGGCCAGCCAGAGGCGTATTAGATCTAGGTAGGGAGCGTAGCCCAGTGTAAGGCTCTTTGTGTACCACCTTGTCGCCCAAGGCGCTGTCTCCTCCTTGTCCTTCTCTCCTCAGGCCAGAGGAACTCTCTGCTGAACCATCGACAGACCCGAAACATCGCAGAGCACCGCGCCTGTACCCTTCCCTCAACCGCGGCCGTTGCGACACTTGACCTCCCACCGCCTTCCCCCATACACGCTCCCTCTCACACGAAGAAACCCCCTGCGCCGGGCTGAGACGTCGACGCCAACCCCATCTTCAGCACTGCTCTCACCACCCGCACATCGCTGTCGCGCCGACGGGAACGGGACGAACTCAACATTGGTATTTCTTGTTGTTGCTAGGTCGAAGCTGGTCGAGGTCGCGAGCTGCTGCTGCTGGAATACCGAGACTGTGCCAGTGGTGCGCCAGCTGCACCGTGGAGTCGGCCGCTCTCTCCAGACTGATTGTCGAGGAAGAGACAAGTCCTGGCAGTGTTCTTTCTCATCTCCCTGGACGAATACTGGAGAGATAGTCCCTTCTATACTAGATTACCGATTCGAGGCCATCACGACCTGCGGCTACTACGAGTACAGAACCGAAATACCGCTCTAGCTAGAACCCACCTACGGACGAAGCTCGTCGACGGCAGCACTTGTGATCCTTCTGCACGGTACATCGTCCGATCTTGTTGTCCACAAGATTATTGCCTACACCCGGAGCGTGGAGCCATTGCCTCGCGACAACTGTCCGGATCAAGGTCGTCTGTTTCGCACACCAAAGATTGTCCCTACGCCGCGTCGGGCAGTCGTGGTTTCTGCACGAGTACGATTGCAGTTGCAGTGGCCATCTGCAGGAAGCCTTCCCACAGGCGCAGCAACATCCCTCGTGGCAGTACATGCAGTACATGGACAGCTGCGCTACCGAGTAAACCGAAACTCCTCCCTCAACACCGCCGCCCTCTACCTCGTGGCAATTGCACTCCCTAGATATATCTCCGTGGTTTCGACGTTGACCAGCCGTTCGCGCATAGTTCAAGCACGCCGCTCAGTCTCCTCGATACGACTCCCCGCCATCTGGCAGCCCATACGCAATACTCCGCCTCTTGCGGAGGAAAATAGAGCGGAGGACCACGCGCCGTCATGATGGACCATGGCGCCTGCAATATCATCTATCTGGACAGACGAGCACGAGAGGAATTGGTGCGCAGAGATTCACTATTGGCAAACCGTGCCGGCGACGCCAGCGGTCATGTCAACCCGTCCGACTATTTCAGCGCAGCAGACGAGCAGCTGCCCGTGGAAGTGCGATCAAACCTCGAGTCTCTGCTGTCAATATTCAACGAAGGTGTGTGCTATCTTCAGACCGTGATACGCCTAGGATACTGATCCTCACATAGTTCATGTCTGCCGATCCGGTGGATCATGTCTGTCCAAGCTTTCTGACCTTCAGAAAATCGAAGTCAAGGATAGTGTTCCTACCATCGTGCTCATCGATATCCCATACGATGAAGAACAGCATCTGAAGCGCAAGTTACGGGAGCAAAGAACGCCCTCTCCAACCTCGACCCGATCGCGACATACCACCCACGACTACTTGGAGGTGGACGGATCAGATGGCAGCAACGTATATGGCATGAGCCTGCTAACACACATCACGGCTGAGATACAGGCGAGGACCATGTCAAAACTGGTCATACCTGTCGTGGTGCTAAGCGGATTTGAACGTGAATGGGCCTCGTCTAACCTCCCTTCGCCGAGTGTACATGGATCTCAAGTACTATCGGATACTGTACGCTTGACACGATATCTAGATGCCGGCGCCGCAGATGTCCTCACGAGTCCTTTATCAAAAGACCACGCTCAAGGCCTTGCTGTGCATGCGTACAGAACCTACAAAGAGGTTGGAGCATCCGAGGCCGCCTTCCTGGCACAGAAGCGCAACCGAAAGCGTTCATGGGTTGGCGTTGATGACACTAAGCCCTATGCGTATCTCCGGGAAGCAATGGTATCCAATTTGATGGGCCATATCTGCAACCCAGAAACCGTAGGCGAGTCGCATGACCCCAGGTTTGTCTTTTTGTCTCGATGTTAACATGCATATGCTAAGCAGAATTCAGCGAGATCGTGATTGCAGAAGGACGCCATGAAGTGATTGCCGAAGCCATTGGAACTTGGGCCTTCTCTGCGCACGCCTTCAGTGACGACGAGCTCCTCCATGCCTCTTTGTTGATGCTCGAGCATGCCTTGCTGATGCCAGAAGTCGAAAAGTGGCGGATACCTACTGGTTTGTCGCTCACGGCTCCCTGCATATGAGAGGAATCCTTCTGACTATGATTAGCCGACCTAAAAACCTTTCTGCTAGCGAGCAGGCACGCCTACAACGAATTTGTTCTCTACCACAACTTCCGCCATGTCGTCGACGTTCTTCAAGCAAGCTTTTATTTCCTCCTTCAGCTAGGCATCCTGCCAGACTACCCGCCGAGCGACAGACCACACACCGCCGGACCCAAGTCTGCTATCGCCAGTCTCCTGAAACCATTCGATGCCCTCACCCTCCTCATCTCTGCCATAGGCCACGATGTAGGCCATCCCGGCGTCAACAACGCATTTCTCGTTGCGCTCAACGCGCCTCTGGCACAACTCTACAATGACCGCTCCGTCTTGGAATCATTCCACTGCGCAGCTTATTCGCAAATTCTTCGTCGTTTCTGGCCAGCTTCGTTTGACGATGCTGGCATGCGTAAGCTAATGATCAATTCTATCCTAGCCACCGATATGGGGCTTCATTTCAAGTACATGCAAGATTTAGGCAACCTGCAAGAAAAGCTCGAGCACAACAAGAACTCGCTGGATGGTTGGAACTTGAAAATTCAGGAAGAATACCGAGACCTTGCCTGCGGTTTACTGATCAAGTGCGCTGATATCAGTAACGTGGTGAGTGCCTTCTTTCGTCCTCACCCATGGGCTCATGCTAAATGTCGTTCACAGGCTCGCAAATTCGATGTCGCGTCACAGTGGGCCACAATTCTGACCGACGAGTTCTCCAACCAGGGAATCATGGAGCTCGAGCTCAACATTCCCACACAGCTTTTTGGTGGTCCACCGGTGCGGGACAACATTGTCAAGATGGGCGAGTCCCAGATCGGTTTTATGAACATCTTTGCGCGTCCACTTTTCGAGTCCGTTACCGCTATACTTCCTCCGATGCAGTTCAGTGTGGATGAGATTCTGATCAACAAGGCTGTCTGGCAGCGAAAGATGGATGAAGCGAAAGAGGGAAAGCACCAAGAACAGGTGGATGGGGCAGAGGACAGCTTGTTCCCGCCCCAGACACGAGGCACGGTGGACGGCATGATGAGCCCAATGTCTGGAAGTCGTGTTACTCTTTCAGAAACCAATGCTGCAGCTTCGCGGGACTCCACGGAAGAAACCGAGAAGGTAAGAAGCAGCAGCGAAGGAATCCCAACAACCCTTATGCACACCTCTCCAAGTCTCACTGGATGTCCTAACGACAGGAAGAAGAAGAAGAAGGACAGGTTCTCGAGCCGGCTGCGCTCAAAGTCACCAGCGAGGCCCAAGCCTAAACCCCGTGACCGCTCTTCATCGAAACATGACCCATCGCGACCACACACTTCACCTCAAAACAACGACTACGATTACGCTGACACTACAAATGGAGTGCCACAACTACCACACAAACTCTCACAGCCGGATATACGGCATCCACACATGAATGGCCATGCCGTGCCTCCAGTGCCTCCGATGGGCAGTGTTGGTAGTGACGACACGGCTAACAAAGTGTACAGCTCGGGAACTGATTTGCCTTTGGCCACGCCAGGAAAGAATCGCATGAGCCGCTTTGGATTTGGCAAGCTCTTCAAGAAAAGATTTCGAACACCGAGCGCTTCTCAGACATCGAATCCGAGCAGTAGGACCATGGTCGATGACCACTCCGAGGCCACCTGAAAGAATATCTGGTTACGACTTTTACTCCCCTTTATCACGAATTCCACCTTTACAGCTATCTATACTCTGTTGCCATAATGATTACGGTGATGTCATGGGCTCGAACTCCACGGATGCCTTGCGAATTGTTTGCATGACTCAATGCTTTCACGAGACAGTTCTCAACCGTGAGATACTCGACAGTCGTCAAATTCAGTCGCCATCGGATATCTTTCTCAAGCTGGTGCTCTTTGACAGCCACGCCAACATACCTATGATCCGAGCCTTGGAGCCTGTTTATCATCTGCAATACATCCCTAAATCCGAGTTCACTGCGCTGCCTCAACTCGGCACGCGCTACCATCAGTCGTAGCATTGTTTTGGTTGTCAGCGTCGGACAGCAAAATGGGATTGGTGGCTAAGTTCTCTGACGGAGCGGGGATCGGGTGGATGACGTTGTGCAGAGGGATAGCGATACTCCCGACGGGTCTGCATGGTACACTCGTCCATTGATGATTATGATTATAATGTAAATACTCTTCTCTTGGGAAAGGAAGGGGTCGTCATGCAGGTGGGTAGATGGGAACTGTTGATGAAGGGAACATGACGAAGAAAACGGACGGATGGGTGGGTGGCATTTCACACACCTTGTACGATTGAACATATTAATTGAACGACACCGTATTGTATACCCTTGTTTCCCCCCTTTTAGTGAGTGAAAATGATGTGTTGGGCAAGTCTCATTGGTCAGGTTGGATTCTTGGTGTTGTTGATTGCTTTTGTTTGGGGATTGGGAGGTTGAATGGTTATACATGGAATCTGGAAGCGTTTGAATGTGGCTTTTTTCTTTCTTTTCATTTCTTGATATACTCTTTCTTGGGTCTTTTTTGAGGGAGGATGGGTAGGGGGAGGATGGGCTCTGTCTCTTTTCTTTTTATTCGATTGGTTTTTCTTTTTTCTTTGGGGTGGTGGTCGCTCTCTCTCTCTCTCTCTCTTTGTTGTTTGTGGGGGATGGCGGGACTTTTGTGGGGGAGGATGGGGATGGGGATGGGGATAGGGATGGGGAAGTGGGAATAGGAGAAGGGCCATAAATAGGAGAGAAGAGGAAGAGGAAGGGGAGGAGGATAGATAACTTCAAGATACCCGCAGGAGAGAGGGAAGATAAAAGTATAAAAATATCTTTTCCATTCCCAGAAATGACAAATCATAAATCACAAATCACAAATCACAAATCACAAATCACAAATTAGAAGATTAAGTAATAAAGTGTAATCGGTTTTGTTTTGTTTCGTTTCGTTTCGTTTCCATGGTTTTCGTTTATTAAAGCTGAGTGGAGGTTTGAAGAGAGGAGGAGGGGATACTTGTGGATACTTGTTTTTAGATGCGCGCTGGAAGTCTTTATGAGGGTTTGGAGAGGGGTGGGAGATTTTTGGGACGGGATTGAGGGTTGGATTTGTGGGTGGGGTGGGGAGGTGTGTGGGTTTTGGACGGGTGGGTTTGGATGTTTTGGGGAGTTTGGTTGGATTGTGTGGAGGGGAGGGATGGGGGGAGAGTTGATGGTGAGAGTAGAGATATAGTAAGAGTAGAGATATAATAAGATAAAGACATCAGGTTTACAAATAAAATAGTCAGACTTGACTTCGACGATATCCCTAATTCCACACCGACGATAGACGGAGCTTCATATATCGGATCTGTTTATAAGGATATACCTATGTATTTTGTAACCATGTGCCAGTGCATCAAGCCTGGGTCCGCGTAGACGTAAATCGGTAGATAGATCTGTAAATTATGCTATCCATTCTAAGCATATTCTTTGCTCATTAGTGGGCCAGGTGTATGATGATTAAACCGAGCAATGAGGCCGATAAAAGTCTTGTGACGAGAGCAACTAGAATCTGTGAAAAGCACCATCGATACAATTGTCAAATTAGGTGAGTGACTGTACTTCTTCCCATGTACAACTCCGACGGATAGCTAATAAATCAACAACACCATTATGGGGAGAAAATGAATATTAATAATTACATAAGACATAGTGTACTACCCAGCCATCTCTACCAAAAGAAGCAAAGGCCTTCTAATGTTCCACTCAAACCACCAAGGCCATGGATCCATCACATCGAATAACTCCTCCTTCCACAAAAGTGTCTTCTCGCAAAACAGCAACAGATCTTCGAGGAACGCCAGGACTGATGCCTCGCCTTTGCACATCCGTAAGAATGGTAATACAGCAAGCGTCAACAGCGCCGGAAAGAATGAATACACGCCTCGTAACGGCGGCAAAGTTGAAGGAAGAACGACAGCTTGAACCCTCCAGGAAGCTTTGCTACCTGCAAGATGCCCATTCTGATCATTCGAAGGAACAAGTTCTGTGAGAGCATTCGCGAGATTCGCAGAATTTGCCTGCGAAATCGTAAGTAATGCTACAGCATTCGCCCTCGTCCCAACGGAGCACCCAGTTGCAAAAATGGTATTGCAAGTCCCTGTACTCGTCATCCTCCCCGAAATCACGAGATCGATACTCAGAAACGACGAGGTTTCCTCGGGTAGGCCACTTGTGAATGCCTCTGCGAAAGCGAAAAGAGGACGATGGAGCGACGAGGTCACAGGAATGGTTTCCGCTTCTTCGGTACCGGTGATGGTGGTGTTTGTCAATGAAGCGACGAAAGCTTGGATCTCGTTTTTGATGACCAGGAGGTGTGTTGTTATCTTCTGACCGGAGATAATTTCGCGCATGACCCAGGGACGGTCGTGGGATATTGATAAGCCAGCTACGCATTGATACGTTGCATTTTTCGATGAGAGCGGGAGATTGATTTTCCCAAAAGTTGTTGGGTGGACGTGAACGGCTTGTACAGGAGAATTCTTGCTGGATTCTGGGGGCGTGATTGTATCCTGTGGAGGCCAGGTATATCGTCTTTTGGCCAAGTCCTCGAAGCCTGACTTCTTCGTTGGTGTCGCTACTGTTGCTTCCAAGTCCACTTCCAGTTCCCATTTCACGATCTTGTAGTTTGATGTAAGAAGTGTATGGATTTCGTCTCGGGAAGTTACGACGTGGTATGCTGGAGCTCTGATGTCGGTTTCTAGTTGTTCCACGTACTCTGTAAACGCCGATTCATCCGTCAGCATTTCTGCTGTGTCAATATCTGTTCGAAGGATGCTAATCGGTGATTGTTCCCGCACAGTCTCGATAGCTTGCCGGAAAGCCATTCCGTCCTCCATGACATCTGGAGAGGAACATGGAACCCATATGTCTGGCTTCTCGCGCTGAATAACCGAAAGCATATCCTGTGCGAGCTCAACACTCCTCGCCGGTTGTGATTTGAGAAGCAATGGCAGACTGATGTCGCATTGAATCTTTATGCCAAGCGAAACTAATGTGATCCTTCTCTTCTTCCATTGTAGCTTGTCATTGAACCTGTGGACAGTCTTGAATAAGGTCGAGATGCGTGTGGAGGACGGAGCGAAGTTCGTCCCTATCACATGGTGTCCGCTTGATTTCAGTGAGCGAAGCAGTGATATTGCCGAAGGCGTAGAGCCAGATACGAGGATGGTTCGGTGGTTTGGGTTCGATTTAGGCGCTCTACGAGCGAGTAGCTGGTGGGCTCGTCCGTACGCTGAGCAAAGAACTGCAAGAATTGTAGTGAGAGGTAGACATAGCCATGTAAGTAAAGTGAGGTAGAAACGCGGATCCATTGTATTGTTAGTGCTACGAAAAGCTGTCACAGCAGCCATGTCAGCAGTACCAAAGGAATCTGTGAGGGGCGAGTAGAATGACACGACGCGTACGACATGGCGAGTCTCTTAATAAGAAAAGGAAGCGTCAAAGCAATTGCTGATATTGGGCGCATAAGTTTGCACACATAAGAGTATGGGTGTCTGGCAGCCAGTCGCCGGGCCTTAAGGAAGGAAAATATGATATTTGGAGTGATAAAGTCGTATCTAGGCGCAGAAAACAGCGAGTAGTGGTTATAATAGGGGTGCTATCGATATTCTGCGATGGTTAGCGGGCTTATGGGAGGTTGATATGGACATGGAGGGTGGTATAGGCAACGGATGGGAAATATGTGGGTGAAAAGAGTTGCACTGGAAACGCAAAGGAGACACAAACCATTTCGTCTTGCCGAGGCAGTGTGAGGGGTGCCCTTGTACCTCGAGTCATGGGCATATACCCTTCGCATTCAACTTTTGATATTATATTTCGATATCGATATCATAATAATGCGTGACTGCCGGTGTCGACGGAGTCTTTCTTGTCACTCCCTCCCTCCCTCCTGAACCGCCCGTTGGATGATCTCTTCCCACCCCTGATCAGCTTGCCGCTCGCATTTAATTACCTCCTTAACCTCCTTTGAGCCCAAAGCATTCGCAAGATCGGCATCATACAAATGCGGAAAGCACCCATCAGAATTATCATCCCACTTGATTCTGGCTTTGACCCTTTCCAAAGGGACCTGGAGAAGGTAGAGGGTCTGGTTGCCGGCAAAGAAACAACCACAAGTACCAGGCACCTGCAAGGCCATTGTCAGAACCTGTCCGAAGCTAGAGGGTCTGGTTGGCAGCAAAGAAACAACCACAAGTACCAGGCACCTGCAAGGCCTTTATCAGAACCTGTCCGAAGCTAGCGGGTCTGGTTGCCGGCAAAGAAACAACCACAAGTACCAGGCACCTGCAAAGCCTTGATCAGAACCTGTCCGAACTGAAGGTTCCAGGTGCCGTGAAGTGGGGGACATGTTAGCCTACCTGTTCTGGCGTGCTCAAGTGGATGAAACCATCGCCGCGGTCGAGGTCGGAAAGCGGCAGTCCTTCGGGCAGAGGGCTTGGATCCGAGTCAAGTATCTTCCAGATGTACTTCGGCAGTGGGCTCGGTGGTGGCATTGTGAGAATTCAGAAGGACAGATGATGGGAGGCTGGAGTGAGAGTGATGTCGAGAGTGTCAGTTTGACGGTATTAATAGAGAAACACGTGACATGTCTGTATTCAGAGAAAAGGAAGAAGGTATTGACATTATTCATCCATGGGGTATCTCATAACTCTCCAATCCAATCGTGAATCCAGATACGCCGGTTTTGTTTTCAAATCCACTCAAACAGCGATCAAAACTGAACAATCATCCGCACCCGCTGCCATCCAGCTAGCACTGGATTTGTCGAACCAGGAGAATCAAACAATGTCCTTGGGGTTCCTGCCGCCCTCGTCATGCCGTTTCTGTTTTCTGCCACCCTGAGCAAGACCACTTCATCGCAAGTCTGCTCATTGAGGAAGTTCCAGTGGTGCCTATCCGGACCGTCCCAGCCATCCCCATGCTTCAAGCAATAGAATTGACCATCTGCTCCTTTCTCGTTGGTCTGTCTGACTGGGATGAGGTCTTCGTCGATTCTTGATGCGTGTCGGGGGGATGAATCCACGAATGCAAGACTCGATCTTTGACAATCACGAACAGGTCTCCAGGCATCGACCATTAAATACCCATCTGAGATCATTTCGTGTCCCTTCTCTGTGAACAGGTCGAAAATGGTATCCTTGGCTCCGTTCACCGTGTTGTCGATTTGAATTAGTGGCGAGACTGTCCCGGGCATTTTGAAGGCATTTTCGTCGAGTGTTTGGCTTTGGTAAGTGATGACATTGCGGCCGCCAGCTCTGATGACAATGTCAGTCAGATTGTTTCTAGTCTTTCAAAGCAGAACGGCATTGGGGAACTCACGCGTTCCGTACTCGATCTTCAAGTTCGGAATCGCTCTCTGAAGAGGTCGTCTTCACTATTTGGACGCCATTGTCGAGCAACTTCCATTCTTGCTCCTGACCTCTGATGTCGGTCATGACACTTCTCCGGGAGGTGAATTCGGCATCGTGTAGATTGATCTCCCTTGGTACCCGCTCATCTTCTTCTCCAAACGGGACTTGATAGTAGTTGAGCACTGCAGTGGTGTGCTGTCCAGGGATTCTTGGTTTCATAGTGATTTGTGTTGGTCTGAGGAGGATGAAGGTGAGGGGAATGATAGCACGAGGACAGCTGCGAAGTGGTTAAATATCACCAGTATGCAATTACTAGTAGTAGCCTCCGCATTGGTGCATCGAGGCCTCGCGGCTCCTGCAGCGCCATCGCTGACAAGGTACTCTGGTACCATATGTCGAGCTCCAGCCGCAGCTTCAATCATTCAGCCACTCAGAAGGATTCTCGGCATCTATTCTTGGGCAAGTCTCCTGAACTGCGTCTGGGGTGGCCTTGGGGTGCATGGAGCATGGAGCATGGAGAATGGAGATGGAGAAGGGAGAAGCTCGGCTTGCGGTCTGACTGTGACAGGTGTAAGATACGGGCCGAAAGTGGTTCGTTAGAGGTGGGGGACTGAGGCTGTCTCCTGGGGACTGAGGCTGTCTCCTGGCGACTGAGGCTGTCTCCTGACCTCCTGCTGCGCACTTTGCAACACGAGCTACCAGGAGTCCAGTTCAGCACAATCCTTGTATAGCCTCAATCCAGCCAGCATACTCCTTGTATAGCCTCCCAGCACACGCCTTGTATTGCCTCCATCACTCCTTGTATTGCCTCCCCATCTGGAAATACCCTCTCGCTTATTACCGCCATTACTTGCCACAATCACCCGTACTAGTAGTGCTTTGTGTTCATACGAATCTCGTGATCCGCTTAGTCACGTCTTCCACCAGTAATCAGTCCCTTATAGACCTCTTTCTGTAACAGTAATTATCCTTTCCGGGGTGATAATGGTACCCTAACCCGCCCCTTCTGTGAACTGGTTGGTTTCCAACAGTGGCGGGTAGGAGGATGTCGGATAGGCACTCGGAAATGCCGTGACTGCAAACCGGACTCACCTCCTTTCTTCTCAGCTCATCTCGTTTCGTGATGTCCAGAATGCAGGAGTTGTACAAGTTGATACAGAAGATTCTCCAGAAGAAGAAAATCTATTCCTGGACCATCATTTCCTCCAACGTGTACAAAATCAAATTGGCCAAACACTTGGGTGCCTCATATTCGGATGCCTCACACTTGGTTGCCTCACATTCGGGACGACCGAGGGAATCACTTCACAACATGGCACCTGACCCATTCGCAGACACCGAGGATGCTTTACTGCGTCTCACATAGAAAAGTGCCTCAGAGCAGCGAAGAGTTTCTTCGTTTGACCTGCACCATGGCGTCACTGCAAAGATTGAGAGCCTTCTAACATAGCCCGGGCCCGAAGTACAATCTGCTGTTTGCTGTTTCATACTATGCTCCGACGACCTTCTGAGCCCACAAACGCAACCATTTTTACAACTTGAAGTCGTCGGAACTGATCGTAAACTCGCTGTAACGCTCAGCTTAATGAGGCTCACTTAACAATTTGTATCTTATATCTTATTACGGCGTCCTGGACGCCCGTGGGCCTTGGTTCTATAGCAGGCAATAATGGAGGTGGACAACATAAATCGAGATACCGAAACGAGTGTGCCAGCGGTTCCCGGAACTCAAATATTTAAAATTGCAACACGGGTTTTGTTTGTCGGGATGAACGCGGAAGCGCAATGCAGTCCTCATCAAGAAGCCACAGACCAGATTTCTGCTCAGCCACCCAAGCCTCATGTAGAGACGCTTGATGAGCAAGGAAATTCAGCCAGGGCGGTTCTTCTGTTCCCAGGAATACCCGAATATGGACCGCCCAAAGCAACAGACTCACTGACGATATCATAAGTGGTGGCATCGCGTCTTTGGTATCCATGCTTTCAAACAAAGTATGATCGCACTATTGGCCATTCTGCCCGTCCAACTCTTCGGTACGATGGGATACGTCGTTTTCAGCTACTTGTTCAAATGGTCCGATACGCGTCGGGACCGTGATCTGAGAACGAGGGAATTCCTTTTCGCACCTACGTATATCAGCGTGGAAGCGATGTGGCGGTGGCTCGGACAGGAGAAACACTGTTTCGCACGACAGGGTTGTATTTTGAATACGAAAGGGGAAGTTGAAGCTGAAGAAGTAGAAGATGAGACCAATGTGGTGAAAGATAAGAGATTGGATGAGGTTGAGAGGGCGGCTTGGTTTGATGCACGAGGACCGCCGTTGGCGTTGTGGATTGCGGGACGGGATGAGTTTGTTGATGGGAAGAGGTTATTGAGGAGGTTGGAGAAGGGGCGGGAACCGTTTGTTGAGGTTGTGCATTTGAATCTTTTGGACGAGTATGAGCATCTCGATGTACTTTGGGCTATGGACTCAATTGATTTAGTTGGAAGGGAAGTTCTGGAGACGGTTTGGAAGACGGCTGGGGAAGCGAGGAGGCATTTTATGGTGCCCAGAGGTTGTGAGACGATTGAGCCGTGGACTGGGAGGAGACTTTAGATCTAAAGGGAGGAAATCATTTCCATGGTCGGCGAAGCTTTGCCATCCCCTCTCGCTACAGATCATCCATTCATATCTCAAGTACCCAACCCACCTAATAAAAATCCCGATTCCGGATTTATCCCTTATCTTCTTTCTCTTCCCTTCTATCTCCTTATCCCTACCCTTCCTATCAACAATCCTAACCCTCCTCCTTCCTATAAGAAATCGACTCCATTTCCTTGTCCCTCTATCTTTTTACAACCTCATAACGCCAAAATAGTAAAGGAGTCTTATAGCTTCTCTCAAAGGTTAATTCTTAATTAGGGAAAGGAGAGGTAGCGGAGAGATATTTAGGTAGAGAGATTAGAGAGGAGAAAGAGTATAAGAGAAATATTTCTTTCGTATAGATTCTCCTAGTTCCTTGAATAGGTTTTATATTATAGTCTATCCATACTTTATTAGCTTTAACTCTATTTATTTCCTTCCTAATATTCTTACTGAATTACATATCAATATACCTAAATCTCTAGCAATTCCATCTCAAGCTCTCCATTACCAAACCCACCCAAAAGCGATCTCCAATAAAAAAGTCGCTTTTAGAAAAAATACGATATAACAAAACATCACCTCCAAAATCCCCTCAACAATTAAATAAATCCCTCACCTTCGTTTCCTAGAAAGTAATAATTATTACTTCAGTAGTTACTACTAAAGACTACTATAGCAACCAAATCTCCACCTCTATCTCCACATCCTAAATTTTCTTCAATATTCATTTCGGCGTTGGATGAACTATATTGACTCATCGATAGTAGTACGAGTCTTTACGCCGTGAGAGAGAGAGGTCTATACGGGATCTTCTAGCTAGGTATTTTACTACTTCTAAAGCCTTAGTTTAATCGACGATATAAACACGCTCTTGCATGCTTTTGAATAAAAATTGTAGAGACGTTTCTAGTGTCGGAGTTCGGTGGATAGCCCAATACCATGTTTTGCTTATCTATGGTTTCCTGTGTATGTAGTTTCTTAGCTTATGTCTCGAGCCCTATTCATATCAATATTTCTCGATGGGTGTTCCTTGATTTGTGGAAGAATGTTGGTGATAGCGGTGAAGAGTTCATTTCTCTGATTTCTTAGTGTTGGTTGTTGATTCTTTCTGTTTATTTAACTTTGTAATATGCGAAATTGCGATTCTTAGGGAAATATTGAGGAGCAATTAAGATGTAGGAGAGCTCTGTCTAAAAGCGTTTAACGTAAGATTTTACGCATTGCCGACGGCGTTGAGCATACCACGTGGCTATCGACAGTTTACGGGTATTAACCACTCAGTTCTCACATCAGTCAAACCCAACTAACAATCGAAACCCAGCCCGCAAGAAAAAAGAATACCCTCCCATAACCAAAAAGCATAAAAGCTAAATCTCACCACATCAAAAGCAATCTACAACTCATCCCTCGTTCCCGTAACCACAGTCCCCAATCGATCATCATCCACACCCTTCTCCCTCCTCCCCTCAGCAGCCACACCAAGTACCTTCTTCTCCATGGCCTCGAATCCCCTCAGCGCCTCGCCATACATCTCAAACACACCCTTCTGATATCCGTCATTAATTTTTTCCACGAAATCATCTTCATCCCATCTTGCCCCGATCAGTTTTTCAAAGGTCTCGCCTTCTTTTCTCTCGCATCCCCAAACGGCTTTGTAAGCGGCACCTAGAGCGCAGGCATTCCCTCCAATGTCGAGTTTGTAGACGCCTTCGGCACCACCGAGGACTTGGGAACAGAGTTCTGCGATGGCGGGGTTTTGAGAACCGCCGCCGACGAGGTAGATTCGGCGTGGCTGTGGCGGTAATTTCTCAGTCTTGACTTTTGGTGACGTCTGCGCCGAGACTAGATTCTGTGACCGTAAGCGGAGAGAAAGGAATTGTGATTCGAGGATGGCTCGGGCGTCTGTTTGTGGCAGTGGCCATTCTTGTGAATCCTCTTTGACTTCTGTCAGATCTTGGGATTTGGGATTGTAAGTGTATCGCCATATTCCTGCGTGGACGTTTGGTACAATCTCAGGGCGTGGGAAGAATAGACCTATTTTCATCGAATCTATCGAATCCTTTTGATTGAGTGGAGGGGATTTCACAGAGACGTCATTGAACTTATCCCATGAGTTCGATTTGTCGTTGTTGAGCGCATCGCGGATGTGTTCCCGTGCTAGACCTCCATTCTTGTAGCAGAGCATGAACATGTATAGTCCAGGTGTGGTTGGGTGGTTCATGAAATGATATGCCGGGTCTGGCTTGTAGTGTGGTGTGGACATCAAGAACGTCGTGCTGGTACCCAGACTGACCATAGCATCCGACTCTCGTAAAGGTAAAGCTAGGATCGTAGATGGATTGTCGCCGGTAAATGGGATTATGGAAGCTTCCGAAGAGAATCCATACCGTTTGACAAAGTACTGTGATACTTTACCGAAGCTACCACCACCATCTTGTGGGACCGATCCAAGTTTCAGCTTCAGCTCCCCTAGATTCCTTTCACCTCCAGCCGCCAGGCTGAGAAGATCGTCATTCCACGCTCCTGCACTGATATCCCAAAGGTCCATGCCACAGACATCGCCAATATCGATTGGGGCAACTCTACCCAGAAGAATCGATGCGAGGAAAGAGGAGACGAGCGAAATCCTTGCTGTCGCCGCATAAGCATCCGAATATTTTTGTCGAAATCGCATGATCTGTGGCCCACTAAATCTCTGCGTTTACTCCGTCAGCACATTCCTACCTTCTCCAGTGGTGAAGTAGAGGAAGTCAAACCCACATGATGCGCCTTACTCCCCGTATTCTGCGCCAACTTCTCTGGTCCCCCTAGACTCTTATCAAACTCCTCGCACTGACTCTGCGTACTGGCATCCTGCCAATTCGGACTGAATGGATGACTAAAAGCGCCCTTCCGCTCGCCCTTACTCCCCGGTTCCAATTGCTCCACCAAGCTCTTCCCAGCATCAAGACTGCTTAAAATATGTTCGGCATCCTGACTCCAAAAAACAGTCCCATGCTGCATACCAGCCCCCGAAATTCCTCTGATCCTCGAAAAATCAAGACCGGATTCGCGAAGACGTTGTAAGACCAGGTCAAGAGCTTCCAGCCACATTGCAACGGGAGCAAAAATTTCGCCCTCGGGAGGATTTGTCAGGACACCCTTTTCGATGCCATATTTAGACAAGTCAGCATCGAAATCGACTTTTGCTTCGTGAATCAATTTCAGGTTCGAGTTGACCACAATTCCTGGTGATTGTAAGATTCATTTGCAAATTCATTGCACTTCACGTGCTACGATCGGATCTTGAAAGAGAGGTGCAAGCTAGTGTCTTATTACCTTTGAGCTGTTGCGTGGACAAATCGAAGCCCATATACAGACCGTCCGACATTATGGGGGCTGGTAGGAAATAAGGGGTTGATTGAGAGACGTCGGACGTGAACTTTGGAGAAATACCGTAGACTGGTATGAACCTGGAAGTCCAAGGTGGGGGGCAACTGATGCAACTCTTTCGGTTAATCAACCACCGAAACTTCCTATAATTAGTAAACGCGACAACGACAACGGCAACGGCATTCTCCCGGAGAGTCCATCATTTCAACATGCTCAATTTTCGTGATACGGACTGCTTACATAACCACTTAACAACGTGAGGCAGAGATTACCCACCGCTGAGTCTTTAGTACAGTCCGGTCATCTAGGACTTTGAGATACTCGCCTTTGCATCTTAAATATAAGAGTTGTTCTCCAGTGTTCAAATCTCCCGAGCCTGTCCATGATGTAGATCCATGTCGATTCCAATACTGTATGTAGTGGTGAGAATGCCCAAATACATGCGAAGAGATAATCAAATTTGCGCCGATTCAAAGTAGATAGACCTCCATTCCGTCGACCTCGTCTGATCGTGAATAACGCCAGAAACGCCAGAAATGCTCTATGTTGTCCGAAAATTCAATGCAGGTTATCGCGCTCGTTTCCGCGCTCATTTTCGCTTCGTCGTTCCATTGCCATTTGGATGTTGGTGGTCGTGTGTATATCCATTTGAGTGGCTGTGATCATGCTCATCTTCCGGCTCAGGACTAGATCTCGCACTGACACTTGGTGAAATGAACTCCTGGTTGACATCCTCCCGCAAATCGCTGGGCACAAACCGGACACGAACGCGACGAGCACCACGAACCTTCTCGCCGACCCTTTTTCTCACGGCATCCTCAACAGCGCCGGTCTCGATGAGTGTGTAGTCTGACGGAACGCCCAACTCCAGTTCGAGTAGATAAGTTTGGCCTGCCTTGATGCCTTGGACTTTGCGAACCTCGATACCGGGCTGCTGGATGGATCCCAAAGCTTGGGTCGCTGCTGCCTGTACCTTGTCCTTGACTTCCTGATCGATGCCTTGATCTGCTAACTCAACTAGGGCTGTCCTTGTGTTGCCCCATCCAGCTGAGATAACCAACCATGAAATCAAAAGACCTCCAACGCTATCCGCTCCGATAAAGGCAGGAAATATATTCGATACAGCGATAGAAACAAGGGCGGCGATGCCAGTGAGAGAATCGATTCGGTGGTGGACGGCGTTACTTTCAAGGACGGAGGACTTGCGCTCTTTGGCAACTTTCATGGCTGGGCGTATAGTTAGCATGAAGTAGAGGCGAAATGATTGTTCTTAGCGGGGGAAACCAATGGCCGAATTCAAATGTTTTCAGTCGGTCTGCAGACTCGAGCGCGTACAATTCGATGTTCTTTCGAATAGCAGGGCTGGTGTGCTTGACTCTCCCTCATCTTCGACCACAATCTCGTTCTAGGTGATGATAATGACTTACTTGCACGATAAAGCCATTCTTTTATCAACACGGAGCCTCCAGCTAACCAGGCAGCTCCCATATTTGGTATTTGGTGACTATGTCCATGCGAGTGTCCCAGAAGTCCTAGGTATTCCAAAGAGTCGGCTACAGCGGGGGCGTATAAATGGGCGAGGTCAGCAACGGACGAGGTTGCCATTAATATGCCTCCGACCAGCAGTAATGAAGAGACACCCAAGGATCCGAGAGATTCGATCTTGCCAAAGCCAAGCGGGAATTTGTCTACATCTGATGAGCCATTGCGCGTGTTTTGCGGTGTGAAGGCTGTTTCAAGTACCTGTCGGTGGCTTGAGAGCCCAAGCAACGGTCGCTAAAGTCATAAAGTCGCTCACCAGGTCTGTGAGACTGTGTACAGCATCTGCAGACAGGGCTTCGAACAGTCAGTCTATGCCTATGGCGTACATGATTGATCCAATGCCAAACGTACCCTGGGAGTGAAAGTAGTACCCTCCCAATCCCTTGCCAATGGCCATCCCTAGATTGACGAACAAGCCAATTCGGGTGATGCGGACACCTGCATCGGCCTTGTTGGTCGAGGTGAGATAGGTGTTATCATGATTGTGGGAATGACCGGCGTGTGCCCGGTTCTGGGTCTGCATTGTCGTAGTAACAGCCACGGAGGGTGTGGATTGAGGTCTAGGAGATAGAATGGGGGTGGGAGCACCGGGCTTATTCAACGATGTATTTCTACAGAGGGACACGAAGACGCGGCGGGTGGCCCGGACATGAAAAAGAAGAGGATTCGTGGTTGATGACGAGCCGGGCGGGCTCGAACGCGTAGGGGGAGGCCTCTGATGAATTGACAGACTGCGTCCCAATCGCGAGAACGTGGTCGATGAACAGCCTGCGCTGCTGCGGAGGATGGACATCAAGGACTCGAGCACTGCCAGATATAGTAACAGAGCATACTATGGGTGAATCCGACGGGGAAGAGATAACGGGCAAGAGACAATATAAATTTATCTTCTCTCTACCAAGCGCGGCGAGTAGGTGCTAGTAGTGCTTGCAAAGTCAGCAACTGGGAGTTGTTATACAGCAAAGTTTAAACCCCCAACAAGTATCGCAAAGATATTGATCAACATCTTGGGAGCCCTGGCTTATCAAGCACTGCATTCTATTAAACACGAGTGCCCGGATGAAGTAATCGAATCACCATACCACAGTATATCCTCCAGCTGAGCAGATGACCACCTGGCCAGCATCCTCCCTCCCAAATTGCAGCCATCTTTCCATTCTGTCGGGACTTGATTCTTCAGCAACGGCACGGCAATGTTCCCCATTCAAATCCATCATGGAAACCAAGGTTTTCTGGAGTCTATACATCCCGCTATCGAGTGCCTATATACATCCCGCTATCAAGAGTCTATACATCCCGCTATCAAGTGCCTATACATCCCGCTATCAAGTGCCTATACATCCCGCTATCAAGAGTCTATATATCCCGCTATCAAGAGTCTATACATCCCGCTATCAAGTGCCTATATATCCCGCTATCAAGAGTCTATACATCCCGCTATCAAGAGTCTATACATCCCGCTATCAAGAGTCTATACATCCCGCTATCAAGTGCCTATACATCCCGCTATCAAGAGTCTATACATCCCGCTATTAAGAGTCTATACATCCCGCTATCAAGAGTCTATATATCCCGCTATGAAGAGTCTATATATCCCGCTATTAAGTGCCTATACATCCCGCTATCAAGAGTCTATACATCCCGCTATCAAGAGTCTATACATCCCGCTATCAAGAGCCTAACCGCGAGCTCGCAGAGCAGCCTTATGTCCAAGTTCAACTCTGGCATTTCCAGTGCTGTTGCCACACGCGCCTTGGTCGTCTAGTCTGTTTCGCCAAATTCCCCTCGGTGCTAATTGGGTCTATCATTCCACTATTGTAAGGTAGCCATCAAATCCTTCTATGAACGTTGCTACTTGAGCACGGCGTGTATGATATTCCGTCCATCCCACTTCACGGCACAGCAAGGTCAGTTGTGGTGGTATCGAATTATAGTTGCTCATTTCTCTACCCATTCCTACTCTCTTCATTCTCCTCTAGCCTCCAATCTGTCACTTTCCTTCCTCTATTTCCACGTCAGCCCGCGAAGACTCAGCTGAGTTGTTAGTGCATGGAGAAAGGCCTTGAGAATATACAAGCGTCAGACAAGACTTTGCGCCGGAAGGAGCGAGGTATGGCTCGGGCAGGCAGAAGCCGCAAAATGAGTATCCAGTCGATGCTTTCGCCATCACCACCGGCTGAGAATTACAGGAGTTGCTGAGGGGGCTCGATCGATCACAATATCGACAAGTCTGCCTTGGGATCATTACTACGACAACGGAAGAGATAAGAACATGAAGTTGGAGCCAAAGATTGGAGGATAGAGCAGGAGGGTCTAGTTAAGGAAATTTGCTTTCAACGGGCGTTGGGACAAGAAGGAGGCTTGGGTTGCTTGGGCATTTGGTTTCGTTACCATACATGTATGCTGCTGCTATTTACGAATGAGAATGATAACTAGATGTTGACTGAGTCATGAGCGAGGCGTTCTTCAGATGGAAACGAGCGAATGAAAGGGGGTATTCTCAAGGGCTGATCTGAGAGGATAAACGGTATGCTAGTAGTCGTGAACGGGGAATTCCTCAGGCTCAGGCCCGAGCCGGTCAAGGCAGATATATAAGGTGATATGCAGCCCTAAGCAGATTTACAAGGTGATATGTAGGTACGCTGCTAGAACGTCGCACACTCAATGTCGTGGTGTAACAAATCACATCCGCGCGCAAAATCTGGTCCGTGTGAGCGCTTCACGAATAGGTAAGCTAATCATCTGCCTTGCATGCAAGTCGTGACTTCATCAACTCAACACCAACCATTTTTCTGTCTTGACACCGGTTTCAGACGAATGTCAGACGAATGCTGTACTTCGCATTCGAGAAGGACCATAGCTGCGGCCGACATGTCCTTGTCACACTCGCATACGCTTTCAATTGCTAGGTGATCCTCTCAGCCGAGTATTGGATATCAACTGGACCGCACAATCCCACCGAGCAAGGAGGAGGAGAGATAGCAGGTCCAGACGAAAAATGGGCGTAATCCGCATCCCCTACACGGATCCACTACCACCTCCCCGAATCATCCCCGCCTACGCAAACACAGTCTCCGGCGCCATCAAAGCCCTTTCTCAATTCCTGCTGGAGAAGCCTCGCCGCCCTGGAACCGACCGAAGGGATGGTGGGGATACCCTTCTTCTGACTGGTGCTGGCATCTCCGTTGCGAGTGGCCTGGCTGATTATCGTGGCTCCAATGGGACGTACACGCTCAATAAAACATATAGACCCATTTACTATCACGAGTTTTGCCATTCGCATCAGGCGAGGAAGAGGTATTGGGCTAGGAGTTTTTTGGGGTGGACGAATTTGGAGAGGGCGAGGCCGAATGGGGCGCATTTTGCTTGTGGGAGGTTGGGGGAGTTGGGGGTGGTTAGGAGTTGTGTTACGCAAAGTTAGTGTCTCCTTTCTATATCCGAAGTTATACGATGGAGTGGAGGCCAGGTTGTATTGACTGCTTTTACTTCCTAGCCTTAACGTCGAGGAAATACGGTAGGGGCTTTGAGTCTATTCAATATAATCTGTAGCTAGAATTTTTCTGAGCGTACTCAAAAATCTCCCATTGTATACTCCCTTCGCTGCACACTATTAAGCAATTGCTGACATAAACTCGTGTTTTAGATGTCGATTCTTTCCATCCTATAGCCCACCCCAACCTCCCAACACTAGAACTGCACGGCTATCTGCGCGCCTTGACATGCATATCATGCAGCCACTCCTATCCACGTTCAGAATTCCAAAAAGAGCTATCAAGACTCAACCCAACCTGGCACGAATTCCTCCAAGAAATGCTCGCATCAGGCGCCCTCACAACCGAAGACCCACAAGAACGACGCATGAAAGGACTCCGCACAAATCCCGATGGGGACGTCGACGTACCAAATGCAGATTACCAAACTTTCAGATACCCCGCCTGTCCAAAATGTCTTGCTTCTCCACCCGAGAAAGGATGGAACAAGGAAGACAAGGGACATGTCCAGGTTGACAAAGACGGAGCTTGGATACCACCAAGTAACGTCGGTATGCTGAAACCCGCCGTCATCATGTTCGGCGAGAGTATACCGACAGCCATCAAAGAAGCCGCCGAAATCGCTGTCGACAGCGCTAATCGTATTCTAGTCATCGGGAGTAGTTTGGCCACCTACTCTGCCTGGCGATTAGTGAAGCGAGCAAAAGAGCGTAAAATGCCGATTGGGATCTTGAACCTCGGAGGTGTAAGAGGCGAAGAGGCTTTTTTCAAAGACATGGGTGATACTGGGGAGGCAGTACGGATCAGCGAGTATGCCGATAAAGTGCTACCCGAGGTTATCAAAATCGTTGAAGAGACAAGACGTTTCGAGGAGCGCAGGACAGCAGCTACCAACAAACAATCATCTTTATAGCCAAACTCCAATGACCACTGTGAACAAACCTACCTACCTAGCTACCTAGCTCCTTGACCTTGTAGTAGAAATATGTAGTATAAATCCCTCAGCTACTAGGATCCTCCAAGACACAATGGAGAAAACGACGCTACGATATTAAACCCATCCTCCGGCATCAACAAGAATATCAACACGAATAATAGCAAGACAAAAAAGAGAAAACCACAGAAAGAGGTTTGTAGTGAGAAAGTGATGCATAGTTGAGTAAAAGGGGTGAAACATAAAGAAAACGTGGTGTAAAGACACCCAGGCAGTGACAGAGATATCATTCAAAAGCACGTGTAAGAAACGGGACTTGAAACATCTCCCTTCTTTCAATTCGTACGGCTCTGCTACTATCCAGCGTCGTGGCCCAAATTGTACGTTCCTCCACGAGTTGCTGCTCCCCAAGCTACAAACCATAATACGCCCTCTCTCTCACCCGCGTGACTCCCAAAGCACCGGAAGTCTTGAACAGAATTAGGCCCTGCAGTACAATCAGAGTAAGGGGAAAAATCCGCACGTCTAAGCCAAAATTAAATGAAAGGTAAAAGAGGTAAGAATTGGCGGGAATAAGAGGTGTGTGTACGAGTGAAACCGTCGCTATGCATCATTCCAACACTTCGTCAAAAAGCAACAAGAAGGCATACCCAGCCTTCGTCAAACCGCTCCAGCTCAGCTCTCAGACTCCCGCCCAGCCAAGCGGAATTAAATACAAATTGACCAAATTAGGATGGCAGACCGATGCGCAAGGTCTTTTTATCGTCTTATCCTAACCCAAGAAAAGAACCCTATTATCCATCAAAGAAACGAGGACGACGAGGATTTGGATGAAGATGTCTCATGGCCCGTTGTCACCAAACCAAGGTATTTCGTTGCATCCGAAACCGTATAATTACTGTTGGTATTGCCATGCGGCGAAGTCTGGGAAGGATTGGAAGCTGCAGGTGAAGAATGCTGGCCCTGCATATGCTGCGCTGCACGAGAATCGGGTCTCGCCTGATGTTGTGATTCTTCTGGAAGCGGATCGGGGCTGGCAGTGCCGGTGCGAGTATTAGCTTTTCCCGGTGACGTCTTCGTCATCTTCGCATTCGGCGTGTCGATTTGTGCTTGTTGCTGTACCAAAACACTCTGGTTAGTCCTAGTCCAAAATTTATTCCGTGTTCTTGGAGGAGGATACACTAACTTCCTGATAGCGCTGATATTGGGCAAATTCATCAGTAGAGGATGATGCTGCTTGCTGTTCCTGTTGTCTTTGTTGTTCGGCCTTCTTTGCCGCTTGTGCAGCTCGTTGTTGTTGCTTCTGGGCGGCAGACTGCGGAATCTGTATCTGCGGGTGCATTTGTTGCACCTTTGCAAGATAGGAATACATGAAATTGCTAAGTAGCACTTGTGAGTATAGCTCTCGCCGAGGATTGGCCAGCTTCATATGGGCCATGCGGTAGATTGCACGTTCTTCCAGTATCGAAAATCGCGACCAATTGTAATCGATATCTGGCTGGAGGATCTTCTGTGGTGGATCGGGGGATAGGCCTCGCAATGAGCTGCCATTTCGTTTTCCATGAGACTCCTTGTCGCTCTTCTTCTTTCCGCCTCCGAACAGGGACGAAAATATGCCAGACTCCTTCTCTTTCTTGCCATCGTTTGCCACCTTCCTTGCTGGCTTCTTTTCTGACTCCGTGTGGACCGTTGATCGGTCCAAGACCACACTTTCACGACCGCCCTTGCCTTCAATGGAGCTTTGGAGCACATCCAAACGAGTGTTGTCGTGAGACCGGTCCTGAGGCTTTGTGATCTTTGATTTTCCTTTCTTCGCTGGTTCCTTCTCTTTTTCTTTCTCGTCGCTGCTGAGAAACCAGTTCCAACTCGTCTTCCGGGGCCCTTCCTCTTTCTTGTCTTTGGTCTTCTTGTCCGATTTCTTCTCTTCTTGAAACGGTATAAAGGCAAGGTCGCTAGTGCTGGTATTGCCTCCTGGTAGTGGCGCAGGGTGTTGTGCCATATCGTGTTCCGTATCATTTTGGGGCTTCTTCTGCTGGACGGGTGGCGTTTTCTGTAGAGTGGCAGGTCTCGTGAGAGGTGGTCGTTGTTGTGCAGGACGACCAGATAAGGGTGCTTTAGGAGGTGATGTCGTAGGCTTGTCGATGGATGAGGAGCGTTCGGGTCGACCAGGCAATGACTGGACCCTGCCCAGGTTGTTACTCGGAGGGGGTGGTGTTTCGATAATGGTAGGTACTGGCATACTATTAGGAGGTATAGTGATTGTTGACCGTCCATTCGAGGCAATGCGTGAGTGGAAAGTGCGAGGTTCTGGCGAAGCTGTCTTCCGTCCGTCCTCGGGCTCAGGCGATCGAACTTCGTTTGATCTGCCGTTTGAACTATACTCTAACTCGCCTTGTTGTACAGGCGGCGATCGGGCCCCTCTCCGGCCCGGTCTTGAGAAGTTTACTTCTGGTTTCGGCTGACTTGGTTCTGTCTGGACCCGAGTGAGACCAAATTGGCTGTTGTCAAACAGACCCAAGTCAGGCAGAGCTGGCAATTGCGGCACGCCATCTTCTTTGGTTGGAGATGACTGTGGGAACATTTCATCGTGCTCCATATCACCAGGGAGACCTCGTCGTTTTGCAAAAGCGCTGCCTTTCCTCTGGCTGCCACGCCTATACGTTGTCCTTGTAGATCTTTTCAAATTTTGGCCGGGTGGTTTTGGCACCAAAATTGGCTTGTCTTCGCCGGAGTGGACATCGGTTAGAGACTCCTGAGAATTGTGTCCTGAAGAGTCCACACTCATCCGTCTGGCCAGACTGGAAGGGTCGTGGGCCAAATCCTCGAGCTCCTGTAAACTGACCAGGCCCTTGTCAATTGGCATAGGCACTCCACTGGACGACCTCTTGTGTTCCAACCGCTCGGCGCCGTCTCGATATCCATTTGGATCGTTTACCTGCCGCGATAACATGGACTTTTTCCTTCGTAAGCCTCCCTGCTGTGGTCCCGCATCAGTGGAAAGTTCATGCCCCGAAACCGACAGAGAAGAACGTTTTATCGTCTTGACCCGATCCTGTATAAATGTTTTGAAGGCTGTCGGGGCCAACTCAGGGTGTACACTGGCCGGTACCCAGAACAGCCGCGAGGGATCCTCCTCGTCTCCATGTGCAGATGGTGCAACTGCCGGCACGCGGTCCCAACCAGAGTTGAATTGTGGTAAATCTGGATCCACGCCATTCACATCCATAGACATGCGCCGTATTGCTTGTAGATTACTCAGTTCCTGGGCCACGGCAGCTGTCGAGTCCAGGTCGGTGATCTCGAATTGTTGCTCAGCAGGCTGTGAAGTAGTTCGATGTAGACTTGGGGGCGACATCTGTCCATTGTTGGCCTCTCGCTCAGCCGTCATGCTGGCAATGGAGCCCGATCGTGATGTGTTCGCTATGGACGAGCCAGCATAGCTTCCCGGCGATGTGTTGGGACCGAGTGTGGGTGATCTGAGTTCGTTCGAGGGAGTGCGTGAAAGAGGATTTCTCCAGTTCGGGGAACGGTCGTCGTCAAAGTATTGGCGGCCGGACTCCAGGGTGTCCCCCAGAGGCGAGGGCATGAAGCTTAGCGGACGGGCTGAAGAGCGGTTCCTGGGGTGGTTCTCGAAATCGTCGTCACCATACATGCCTCCAATGGCCTCAGTTACGTGGTGGTTATCGTCGCTGATGGAAATTTGGGGAGTGTGTCCTCGCCTTCCGGCATAGAGTTGAGGATCCAGCTCGCGCTCGCGTGGTTTTCGTGGGGCCTGATCAGGGGGAGACCTGGGTGTTAGCATTCGTCTCTTGTATTCTAGTATATATGAGGTGCCGCTAGGATAGGACGAGGACGGGGACGGGGACGGGGACGGGGTTATGCATCAGGGCATGTGTTGCGGCGAGAGGGGTGTCTGAGACTCTGGGTGTAGATGTATATTTGGAGTAGGTTCGGTATGTGTTATGGTAGTGGAGGCAGGGAGCTCTGACGACTAGGTAATTACTAACCTGCATTGAGGGAATACGACAAGAATGGAGATCGTCTTCCTCTGCCCAGCGTCGTCACAGTTGGCACCCCCGAACGAGCGGGCATCGAGGTCAGAGAGAGGTCGCGGGTGCCAGGGGGGTGGTTCTAGGGTTGCGGGTGGGCTATGGTTGTCGCATTCCTTCGAATGGGTCAAGGTGCAGTGTGTCTGTCTGATCACGGAGAGTCGATAGTGGTGGTTGGCAGTGGTGTAGGTCGGATCTGGCAAGCCCCCCTAATTGGACCCCCTAACTGGGCTGGTGCCGCCTTTCATTTGCTCACCCTGCACAGCCAGCGACTATTTTGACAGCCAGCGTCTATTTTGACAGCCAGCGTCCATCTTGACAGCGTCCATCTTGACAGCCAGCACTGCGCAGGTCCTATTTTAGCTACCACCAAGGCGCCCCTGGAATGCAAGCACACGGTAGAGTCTCCCGTGGGCGGACTCAATACTACTGCTGCTCTCACTGCAAGACCCTACAATCCACTGGATCTTCCCAGAAGCCCCCAATATCATATGCACAAACACGTCCTGAATCAGCTGAGACACAGATATTAGTACCCAGCAGTTTCCATATTGCTTCCCCTCTCACTCGCGAACGACAGTTCTACCGCTTCATATTGAACTCGTTGTCTCAGCTACACAGTACGTCAGCAAGCACTGGCACTCTAAACCCCTATCCTTGGGCCCATCATTTCTTTATTTTTATACGCGGCTCTTCCGAGGCTTTCGGGCTCCTGCACGAGTTCGCTGACGGTGTAACTCGACGAGATATCTTCGATTCCCACCATCCTTCACCAGAGTCGGAATGCGAGCACGCCTCCGAAGCCATCAGTTGCCATGTTGGCGTTGTTCCCTTGTGGCAACATCTTTTCATCGAGACAAGGAGTTGGAATCCTTGCTCGCACTCTATCCCGTCCCCATCCCCATAATCATCAGGGACTAAGAGCCTCATGCTTGGTATTCTTACAAATTAGTCAGCCCCCAACGCAAAACACCCACTTCTCCTCACTAAATTTAGCAACACTTCTTTGTCCTCGCACCGTCTACATTACCGAGCATCTCCCGCCTTAGCCGCTGGCCAACCTTTGATGTCTCTCGTGTTCCGGTGTACAAAGACCTTCGATCTCGAGACCTTTCCTCCGGCCCCAATCCTAAACCCATCACAAAGCATGACTCGGCACCTTATCAATTCTCAGGTAGGATAGAGCGGGCAGCGAGTCAAGGATTACATTCTTCGAGCTAACCCAGTATGTTGAAAACTTCGACCCAGTAGTATGTTGAAAACTTCCATCTCGTTTTATTTACCTCGCATATCTACTGGTAAAGGTTTTTGGAGATCGTGCTTGTTAGTATGTTTTTTAATGTTTTCTAGAAATTTGGATGCGTCTGTTTTTTGTAGGGGGTTAATTGCGTGTACTGTTGTCTAGAGATTTGATATTGAAGACAGCTTTTTTTTGGAGAAGATGCGGATTAGCGAAGATACTATGCGTACATGGTCGAATTAGGACGTGGATGAGATCTTTCTTCAATCATGAGGTTGAAATCCTATGGATTCGCCAATTTGAGGATGGAAAGGTTGTCGATGTTGAGGCTTCATTATTATTACATCTTCCCGGATCCATTCAGTCTCGTCAAAGAATGAAGGTTCGGCCAACTCTTATAGAACCTGAAATCACTCTTTCCTAACTAGCCACTCCAGCTCTTTAGCCTCCTCAGGTTCTACCAATTTCTGTAGTTTCGACCATTCGAGGAAATCGTGATCTTTGTACTCGAAACCGGGGACGACGGTCTGAGTAAGTCAGTAAAAGGGAGAACAAGGAATATCGTGATAGATATGCGGAACATGACTTACTTCCGAGATTAAAAGACCACCACACTCTGCACAATCCGTTTCACCTCCTTTACCATCGCCGATATCTAGTAAGAAGCTCGCTTTGTACTTTCCACCTTCTACAATCCACTGCAGTCTTTCGCCTTTCGCGACATCCCTTCCGACCACGAATGACTCGATCCTAACTCTCGATCTATCTTGTCCATCCGTCTCATCCACGTGAAGGAGAACATAAATGCCCCGACCAGAATGCAACGTATGCACCGTCCTCGCCTTATTCCTATGAAATCTCCCCAACGGCCTCTGCGGCGTCAAAAGATAGAATATCGTCGTTGATGCATGCCGCCAGAGTTCCGGGTCATCTTGTAGAGAAAGTTCACGTCGTTGTTGCGGCGTCAAGAATGGATTTGGGATGAGTAGTGTGTCGCGGTCTGTTTCGACGTAGTATCCACCTTCTATGTTTGGTTGCATGTTTAGGCATCTGATCAATTCTCGGATTTTGGGACTTTCATCTTCTTTGTCTGGGTTTGCTGTTGTCGTGGCGGTTGCGCCGGGTTGGAATCGGAAGTTGGACCATTGGAGGGAGGGGTCGAGGAAAGACATGGTGAGTTTGGTTTCTTGAGTTATGAAAGGAGCAGTGAGTGTAAGCAAAATGTATAGATAAGCATGATGTGGGGTACTACTTGGTACTGATTGGGTATTGTGTTATCTATCCTTGCCCGACCTGTTTGTGCTGCATTGAACATGGTATCGTATGATTATAAATGATGAAAGAACAACCAGAGACGATCGAAAAGGGTACAAAGATGATTGCAAATCAGGATAAACCACCCGCCATAAACGGGATTCAATTGAAAGACGTGTGTGTGACAATGGCGACGAAAAGCATCTGATACCTATCACTGCTTGCGATGCGAGTATACCGACTTCTCCAAAGCGGTGGCACTGAGTGTTAGCAGTCTTGGAAAGATCTGGCTTCCTTGATTCCGTCCGATGGCACCGCCTCCGTCCTGAGTCTCGGAGTCTTTGAAGCAGCGTTGTGTAACCAACACAAATGACGACCCCGAGCGTTCTCAGAAAAGCAACAAATCTCCACCTCACGTTTCTCCACAGCATAAAAGATAGAAACCCTCATGCCTTATAAAATATTCGATCCAGCATCCAAAAATTCTCTCCACCCCCAATCAGAAACCTCCAAACCATCCCAACAAAAGCCAAAACGAAACCCCACAAACGCAATTAAAAGGACTTTTCCAAACCGTAGAAATCGCGGAAAAACTCTGCAGAAATAGATTTTGTAGAGTTTTACTTATGAAGCTGATATCGAGGTTTTGGATGTATTATTAACGACACGTAAAAAGATATTAGGGGAGTATGGGATAAGGGAAATAGTATCGCCGAAAATGGGTAAATGGGATGGAAGAAATGGAAGGGTGTATGTGCTTATTCCCTGTATTAAGGCGGATATTGGGTATCGTGGAGGGGGTTGTAGAATCCTCATCCTACCTCCTAATATTGTCCGGAAAGAATTTAAAAATATCCCTCAGGAGACAGAGAGGCGGAATTATAGTATGATATACATGGCCATAGTCATAGCAAGTAAATCAGAGACCGAATAAGTCAATAAAGGGAAAGAAAATGGTTAAGAAATGGAATTGTTGTACAGGGTATCTATAGCGGCGCTTGGATAAAATGCAAAAACTTTTTGGTATTTATCAAACGCGATTGTCTCGATGGACTTTCTCTTCTTCTTCTTCTTCTTGTTTTCCGCAAACCCCTGCAGCTCCTCGTCTGCTGCTTTGGTTCTGGAATCACATTTTCCCTCTTGATGGAAGAACCTTTTCAGGCTCATACATTGATCACTTCCTCCTGATGAAAGAGCCTTTTCAGGCTTCTACCTTGATCGTCTGAATTTGGTGATGAATCGGAGCGGGAGAATGCGTAGCTGCTGCATCGTGTCGTGGCCATGCATAGGCGTAGCGTATCCTCGAACATTTCTCTGTTCTCCAAGACACCCACCCTCATCGCGGCAAAATATCATCATTCAACGTCAAAACGCTGGACTGGCTACTCTCCGAAGATTTCCTCTGCGTAAACTCGTTGAGCGTCGTCTGGTACGCCGGCGTCTCGGGCTCGTTTCCACACACCGTATCCTCCAACCATTTCGTCAGTCTCCCGCATTGAGGCTCAATCTTCGCCGTCCACAATTGAGCCAGCCATAGTAACACGGTGAAGAAAATAGGTAAAGTGACAATGAATTTCCAGGCTGGTGGGACCTTGTATTTTGCCCATTTTTTGGTGATGGTGTGTCCTTTATGGTCTACTTCCTTCGCTTGGTGCCAGACTGGTGCTACAAAGAGGTAAAGCATCCAATTGAGGAAGGACCGGAGGAGTGGGCCGTGGATAAGGTAGATGGGGAAGCTGTGGGTGCCGAGGTAGAGAAATGCGGGATGTGATAGGAATCGTTGTAATGGTTCTGAGAGAATGACTGCCGCGAGGAGGAATAGTGAGCCCGTTGAGGCCCAGGAGGCCCAAAGTTCGCTTCCATGGGGAAAAATCATGGTACCGATTTCGTTGAGAGTTTGTGACCAGCCAGTCCATTTTGACCTTTTGGAGGGGAAGCTGTACATGTACAGACCCAAGATGAACAATAGGAAAGGCAAGACACGATTTATGATTTTCCGCGAGGCTGAGAATTTGATGATTGTGGAATCCATGGAGAGTTCAGCTAAGATAGCGCCACCACATATTGGTATTCCTGACAAGTCTAGATTTTGTTAGAACGCATCAAACCTCGTGTGTTCAGAAATCAGCTTACTATCATCGTTGATCCAAGAATATGCAAAGAGAGCGCCAAAACAGAGCATTCGATGGCCGGGCGTTGCACGCACCAAGGCCAGAAGTGCGACGTAGAGCTTCAACGAGTCTTCCAGGATAATGTGCACCACCCACTGGTTCTTTTCAAGATGGTTTTCACCTTTCCAATTATCGAATATGGCCTTGATCAGACTACGAAGAGCAGCAGACACTGATTTAGAAGGTAGCGGACTTGTATCCTCCATCCACCAAGCGTCTACCATATGCCCGATTCGAAAACCTCCCAATTCGCATAGGATCCACACGAAAACAGTCGCAACAGTACACGGGAGCACGAGTCGACTCGTACGGCGGAAACAAGAACTGGCCAAGCTTTCAAGCGCGGTATCCACACGACCAGCGCGAGCTAATTTGATGGGCTTGAGAGCATTGACGAAGCCGGTGAGAAGCAAAAACATGGAAACCCAAGGACGACCTTCAGCGAATATTCTGATGAAGGGTCCATTGTAAAATGCTGGCGTGCCATATTGCTTGCGAACAGGTTGGGTGAGCCATTCGGCGTAGCCCAAAGCCAGGTGTGAAGTGACGACAAATATACAGGCGATTCCTCGTAGCCCCTAGAAATGAAGGTCAGTTTTCAGGTTGAGGGAATTGAGTGTTCGTTTTGAAAGTATGTACCTCAGCCCATTTCGTGTCTCGTGGTGATGTCGCGGTAAAGTTAGGCCGGCTCATAGTGTGCCCAACGAATCCAAAGGGTTATCACGGCACAGGAGTAAAGACAGAAAACATGGGTGAAAGGAAGAAGAGCGGTTGGAAATAATATTCAGGAATGTAGGGTAGAGGAAGGAAGACGCTCAGGTCGCTCAGGTCGCGCAGGAGACGTGATCATCTCCTCTTATTGATAGTGATGCAAGCGAAACAGAGGCCCAGCTCTGTGGGCGGCTCAGAAGCCAGAAGGCAACGACGTTTCTAGATTCATGGTGCAGATCGACAAGGGGGTTAACGATGTGTGCCATCTGTTGGTCGATCAAGGCCCTCGGCGGACAGCCAGTGCTTCCCAGTACCCGCCACCAAGGATGAGACTAAATTGATAACCCAGCAAAAATAGATCAGTGCGTGGCGTCGATGGCTGGTTTCACATGTTGAACAAGGTCTGTGGGCGTGATAAATCGCCTGAGACTCCCTACGATAGACGCCTAGATATGATTTATGCTAACCTTTACGAACTGGTCCTTGAGAGCGAGGAGGTGGGGGAGGCAACGAGTGCCACAGTGCAGGTATCCTAATGCGAAGGGGATGGCCTGATTCTTGTCGACACCATGAAGCCAGCACTGGCATACAGTTACTGCCAGGTGTGCAGGCCTGTGTACAGGCCACATGGATCGTCGATTCTTTGCGGACTCGGGGAGATGATCGGAGAGATGAAATGCTGTGGGTGAAACTTGAGTTGGATTGATTTGCACCGATGACCAATTTATATGATTGTGTATCACGATTTGTAGAATAGATTGTCATGTAACGTGACCGAGCACGTGACTTGATATGCCGATCACGTGACACAATATCTGCACATGGCTGTATACTAGTGTCCAAACTGGACATTCTGGATGCTTCACCCCAAATCTACGCACTGTCTATTCAATTGTTCGGGTTCTGTATCAAGCACGTGACTTGATATCTAATAAGAATCACAGGGCACGTGATATTTCCATACTCGACACTTTTCTCTTGCTCCCGTCTCCGTCTCCCGTCTCCTACCAGCATCATGACCAAGTTCCGCCCCTGCATCGACCTCCATCAAGGCCAGGTCAAGCAGATCGTTGGAGGAACATTGACCACAACGGCTGGTGACCTCAAAGAGAATCATGTTTCGAAGCACTCGGCCAGCTATTTTGCCAAGCTTTACAAGGAGAGCGGACTCACGGGTGCACATATGATCATGCTTGGACCTGGAAATCTAGAAATCGCCAAAAATGCACTCATCAATTATCCTGGTGTGCTGCAAGTTGGAGGTGGCATCAACCATGGCAATGCTGCCGAGTGGATGGAGTGGGGAGCAAGCAAGGTGAGCGTCTTCAATCTCTCCATCAATTTCCACTCCTATGCCTTGCATCTACTATTCCACCTGTATATCAGCTAACGTTGCCTCGAAATTGAATACTGTGCTCTGATTTGAACCCGTTTTTGGATGAAGATATCTAGCCCATCATCATTAACCGGATTATCAGGTCATCGTCACGTCGTATATTTTTCCAGAAGGCTCATTCTCGCAACAACGATTGGATTTACTGCTCAAGGCTCTCAAAAACGGCAAGAAAGACCTGGTCATCGACCTCAGTTGTCGAAGATACCTCAGCTCTTGGTTCGTGGCCATGGACAAATGGCAGACCATGACTGACTTTGAGGTCACCGAGAGTATGTCACATCGTGCAAAATTTTCGTAGTTTCAACACTGATAACACAAAGAGAACATAAAGTTCCTTCAGAAGTACTGCAGCGAGTTCCTTGTCCATGCAGCTGATAACGAAGGTCTCCAAAAGGGCATCGACGAAGATTTGGTTGAGAAACTCGGAAAATGGTGCTCAATTCCTGTTACTTACGCGGGAGGCGCCAAAGACGTCCAAGATCTGGACAAAGTCGCCAAACTCAGCGGTGGAAAGGTAGATTTAACCATCGGAAGTGCGTTGGACATCTTCGGAGGTTCTCTTGAGCTCTCCAAGTGCATCGAATGGAATGAAGACCACAAGACCCCGAGTCCCACTGCTTCCGAGGAATTGAGGGAGACCTAGAAAAATCCGAAGCCTACTACGAAACCTGAACGCATGCCGTCCAAAGGTTGAATCCCTCCTTTGAATCCCAAGGATATCAAAGAGGCCGAGAAGCCCACTGAGGAGCCCATCGAGGAGGTCGCCGAGGAGCCAACCGAACATCCTGCCGAGAAGCTCGCCGCGAAGAGCAACAAGTAGACGTTGCCATCTTCACTGTCTAAGTACAGGCTGTGACACATCTTCTATAGTTTCACTTTATCATCGAGTATTTGAGCGAGGGTTTGGCTCATTTCCATCGACTTTGAGGCCCGATTGTATTGGTTAGTACAGCATACTTGACACGGCAAAGGCACTTAATCAAGGCAGGAACCCGTCTCCAAACCCACACACAAATCATTTCCACCGCACCTAAGCAGCCCTCCTCTCCCTCCCACTAATCAAATACAACGCAGCTCTAAACTCCAAAAGGGGATCATCACTAGGCTCAATCCCCTCCACCCTCGGAATTGGATCGAAAATCGTCTTCTTCTGCGTCTCCAACCCGTCCTCATCAACAGTATCAAGCCAAATCGTACCCAACTCCACTTTCAGCCTCTCAGCAGGCCAATGCACAGTAACATCATTAACCACATCTCCCTCCTCGGCAACCTGAACCACCAACTTTATCCCCACAGGTCCCTGAGAAACCCTCTCCCTAATCTCCTCAGCGAGGTAATCATCCCCCTTCCCCTTCGCTTCCTCATCTGTTAAATGCGATAACCCAGCTACAGGCACAAATTCATACCGTACAAACGTCTCGTCCCCATTTTCAGCAATGAATTTAAACGCATTGAGACCGTAATATTTCTCCGTTCCGAAACTGGTAGGCAACGGTTTCAGAGCTTGCACAAACGAAAGCGTAGAAGGATGTTCTCCCAAAAACTCCTCGATAGGTGTAGGATGTCCCACCCCCTCCCCCTGCGACGCACCCAAAGCCCTCAGAAACGCGCCAAACTCAGCACCCGTACGAGTCGGGAAAAACGGCGTCGAATGCGCCACTATATCCGTATGTTTGCGGTGGCCGGTGGGCGTAAGTGGGTAATTGAAGCGGATAGCGAGGCCTTTGGGGACGGAATTGGGGGCGTTGGAGGGGATGGTGGGGATACCGGTGCTGTGTGAGAAACGGGCTTGGACTGTGGTTTTGGTTTGGATGTGCCAGGCTTTTGTTAGGGGGGAGGGGGGCGTTGTGGGTTGCCATGTTCCGGTTAGGAGGGTGCCTTTTGCGTGGGCTGGCGGGTTGGGTGTTAGATTGTGGATTTTTGGGGGGAGGGAAGGGGAGGGGGTTTACCTGGACGGTAACCTGGTGGTGTATTGAAAGCTCCTTTCAAAAGATTCTTGACCTCGTCGGCTTGAGTGACGAGGACTTTGTCTGTTGTCAATGGCATTCTGGGATTTGGGGGTTTAGGGAACAGAATCTCGAAGGGAATGGGCAGAGGAATCGTAACATTGACTTCGACAAAAGAGAAATCACAACATCAACCCCATCCGCAAGCAATACTTATACCATCCTCTCCCAATCTCTCTCCCAGCTCTCTTTCCAATTTCTTCCGCCTGATTGGTTAAAGCTATCCCGTTCCCTTGAGCTTGCTCATGCACGTCTGCTTATTTAAGCTTACATATTTTTGTTTTTGGGATTTGTCAACTTCGTCACGGGTTATTTGATTAGTTGGCTGTGATCTTCAGCTGCACGATGGTGGGGTTATGGGTATAGATGCTTGTTTGATTGAGGGAGTCATACGAATTTTGAGGGATGGGAGTTGGAATTGTTGCGTTTACCCTTTTTGAGTGAGGATGACGAGGGTTCGGGGATTGCTGTAGCGAGATGGTTTGAGGGGGTTGGCATTGATGGGGTATTGTAGTGTTGGTACTAGAAGTTTGGTCAATCTCGTATTGGACTGTTGTATTTCGTTCGTGCTTTCAGTTCTTTGAGAGACAATCTTGTTGATTACGGATATTTGGTACAGCCTTTGTGGTCCGCGTAGATGGCGGGATTCTTTACAAAACATTGATATGACCTAACAACCACTGCAAGTGGCGATAACTACTTCGCGGTTGGAACTGAGGTTGCATGTGTCCTGTATTATTGTTAGTATCTGGAATATCTGCGCGAAGAAAGAATTGTTTACTCACCACATTGGAATGTTTCTGCCCACATTAAGCCACGCTCGTAGTGTTGCACGCCCATGATGCCTTGGCCTGGACCGTCAAAACCTCCAAGGCCAGATGCTTCAAAGGTGGCTTGATATTGTAAATCTGGTAAGGCGATATTGATTTCGGTGGTTGGTGCTGATTGGAAGCCAAGTGCGCCGCCCCATGTCATGTTTTGGATGGAGAGCAGAGTTCCGTTGGTGATGAGTTCAAAATCGTATTCACCGTTGGCTATAAGGACACGATTCGTTGCTTCAATGACCCTGGGAAGGACAGATTGAATTGGATCGAGACTGGTGTCTCCATTTCTATAAAGCCCTCCCGCGCTTCGCACGAAGACTGGGCCTGAGCATTCGGACCAGGAGAGATCTTGTGCAACTACAGACAAATTAGCGGTGGACCAATACTGATATCAATTCTCGAATGCGTACCGTGAATAGCAGCCTTGACATCACTTCGGTTGAAGTAGACACCTCCCATCCCATCGTACTGATACTGCAAATCACTTGGGTACGCGAGAGGATCCGAAAGAATTGGGCACATGCTGGAAATCTCAAAGATATTGAAGCAAGGGTTGGTTCGGAAGGCCGCTTTCCGGGCGAGATACCACAAATCACAGGCAACACTTTTGTTGTTGAAGCCTCCTTCTAACCATGGCTGTACTCCAGCAGGAGGGAAGACCATGTATTTGTCGAGAAAGTCGGCGTAGCCGCAAGCCTTGTGAGCCGATACCAGTTGATCCATGAACGTCTGGTTAAAGTTGAAGAACTTTTTGTATTCCCGGATGTATGGAACGGCGGGAATGGTTTGGCCAATATGTTCATATTGACCTATAACGGGATCGTACATCAACGCCCCCTTGAGGTCGAATCTCTCCTTGTCTTTCTCATCTAACATGGCGGCAGACACGTATGGGACATACCTTCCTGCGTAAGACTCTCCAGTGACGTAGATTTTGAAGTTCTTGATGGCGAAAATGTCCAAAAAATTCTTGAAGAATGCAATGAAGTCGGCAGCCGTTTGCTCTTCGCTAGTGGCAGTGACATTTCCAGTCGAGAAGCCAGTTCCGACGGGATATTCGACCCAGAGCACATTGGTCAAGTTGACCCAGGTGTACAGATTCTCCGTAGCCGAATATTGTCCCCATCCCCAAATGAATCGCCCGTTTTCTTGCAGGAAACCCTCGAGGGAAGAACACCCCGGGCCTCCATTGAACCAAATCACCACCTCATCAACAGGATCGTTGATAGTAGGTTGGTAGACAAAGAACATGTTTCGCGATGTGTCGTTTCCAACGGGAATCTGCCCAGCGTACTATAAATGCTTCATCAGTCTAATTGTCCATCAGCCTTGAACAGGAATTTGCTCACCATTTCTCCAAGGTCGAAGTGAATGTCCGGCAGAGAATTGACAGCGTATGCTTGACTCTTACTGTTCAAGAATCGCCATGTAGAATTACCGCGGCTTCCCAGTGGTGAACGTCTGACTGGAGTCATCATTGCAGACCGTCTTTGGCGAGAACTTCGAGCCCTCTCGTCCATCGTCTCACGAGCCATGGAGAGCCCATTGAGCAGCGCGAGAACGCATGCTATGAACGCAGCAAGGCGCGACATTGATTGATGCATTCTGCTTGTAAGACAGCTCGTCCACTTCAAGCTACTCAAAAAGATCGGACGGAAACAAAACAATCAAGCTCCCTGGTCAGCGGGGAAGCATGGGAGCTCCGACGCTCTTGAATAGCTTGATCCCAGCTCATAATATAAGTTGCCCATCTCTTCAGCACCGGCACGATGGTATCCGGTGCGTTCCACACGATAGTAGCTTGCAAAATGATCCAATGCGGTAGATGATTGGTGCTTTTGGAAGATAGAAACCGGCCGTGGGCCAGAAATAGGGAGGTAAGCTGGATGATGAAGGTCATGGCCAAAAGGAATACTCGTGTTCCTGAGTCGTACTGGTACAAGATAAGATGGTGGCTGTACCAACCAGGCCCGTGGTACCACAGCGGTAGGCTTCGGCAAAGAGATGTCCGAAATGCCCAATCACAGGCCTTGCAGCTCGCTCGGGAACTAGTGCCATATTAGGAAGCTGGCTTGAAGGTGTGAATTCTGCCTTTTTGCCATCAGGCATCAACTGTAGTTCTCGAGAAGCGAGCATCACAACGAAAGGTAATCACCACCAACAATCCATCATTCCATCGAGAATCTCAAACCGAAGAGGAGCTCTTCCGCTGGCATCCAATTTTCCAAACAGTACCTATCGCGAAACCATCCTTCAACTATGAATAGAAACCATTATACATCCATTATCAAGAGCATGGGTGAGTTTATTAAATATAATCTAGTCCTGGATTAGCCATCGTGTGATTATTGCTGTTCCGAAACTTGTTAGTAAGTATAGCTCGTGTTGTTCGTATCTAAAATGCTTTGCAATGGCGAGTATGCCGCCATAATTTCTGTAAGTCATCCCTGCCGGTAAAAATGGCAATACCTGGAGTCAATGGCACTGGGAAAAGACTGACGAAATCGCGATGGCGTTATGGGATTAGTTGCCAAATAGGGCAAGGTGAGAAGCTCCAAAGTCACTTTTACAAATTACTAAAAGTCCCTCAGGTCTCAATGAATATCTCCGTGTTGTTACTAGTTGGCTAATCTGACAACTGGTCCCTCACCATGTCGGTCTTACAAAAATAATGACAACGATACGCTTACACAACGAACTCCTTCATGGCCATCCCACAGCACCGCTGTCCATTATTCTAATCCCTCAAATAAACAGGAATGCCATAAGTCACCATCGCAGCCCCATTCAAGTACTTCAAGTAACAACTTTCTCTTCCGCGTGCCACCGCTCGAGAAAGATCCATCCTCCTCTTCACTGGTTCAGGACTAACACCTCTCTTCATCCTCACATCCTCCTTAGCCTTGCTTTCGAACAACTTCCTACGAGCAGCCACACCCCCATTTCTCGCAGTCTCCACTTCCTTGCCTTTGCCTTTCGAAATCTTGGAAGTTGATTCGGCTGGGATATCCCACAGTCCCCAGAGCTCCCCAGCTTTAACGGAAGCACGATCACAATCTTTGTCGGTCACATCCCAGAGTGTGCCTACAACCGCGGGCGCACCAGCAGTAATATACGCAAGAGCCATTCCGTCCGGCTCAAACACACCGTTCTCATTGACAACAGCCGAGGAACAACCCATAAGCCATGTTGTAGCACAAGTCGAAACCCTCCCAGCCTCAGCTAGTGCCAGCTTCTTGACAGCGCGAGAACGAATATATTGAGAACCACAGCCATGTCCAAAATACAACATGATCTCATTATTGGCGAGGAGGCTGGCAAAACCACGTTCATCTTGAGCACTGAGCGAGTGTGTCCATGAATCGGGAAGGGTCTGAAGAAGAGGTTGTATAGTCTCCTGCGTGCTCTTCAAGTCGCCAGAAGGATTGAGTATTGAGGATCCTGATGAGCGAGAGGCATAGAAGCGACCTTCACGTGCTTCTCCCACTCCAACTTGGGAACTTTCGATCAGGAGGATTCGATGTCGAAGTGCCGCCAGGGATGGTACGCGAGAGATGCTTTGACCGCGAAGGCTAGGAAGTGATTCCCAAGGAATACCATGGAGACATTTGTCCAGAATCAGAATGGTGTGGGTATCCTCCTCCTCAATTTCAGCAGAACTGTGGTAGGTTTTGAGAGCATCAATAGTCTCGATGACCATCTGTCTAATGTTAGTGCGACTCTGGCTAGCAATTTGCTTGGTTTTACATACCGCATCAAATCCAATCTCATCATAAGCGTTGCGCTCTCCGTTGAATTGCAAGATGTCGACGACGAAATACATGAGATCCGTCAAAGCTTCATCAATGTCATTTTCTTCTTCATCTGGGTCGCCAAGCCCGGTGAACAGCTCCAAGATTCGCGGATCAAGTTTAATTGCCTTTGGTTGGACTCTACCTTGTCTAGAAGGCAAATGTCGTCCCATAATTTTGAACAGGTCGCTCTGGAAATTGGCCAGGGCTTGTGGGTCGCATCTGTCTTGCGCAAAAATCCCGCGAAAGCCACCTAGCCAGATATTCTCGATATTGAGAAGAACTTCTTTGAGACGTAGATCCAAAGCTTCACGTTCAGCCCACCACTGGGTCTTTGCGCCTTTCTTGCTCATATCTCGCGCGTCATGTGCACTAAAGTTGGCGAGATCTGCGATTTCCTTAATCTCGTTTTTCCCAGCAGTGAAATCGAATGCATCTTCATCCAGGTCTCGGGATTGATGGCGTGCCATGGGAAGGCGAAGGATGAGTGGTGATTGACCGCACCGATAACGTGTGAGGAGAAGCTCTCCCTTGGCTTGGTCCAATGAGATGGAAATGGTGGTCCAGCTTTCGGGCAGGATATCAATGTAATCTTCCTTGAACTGGGTTGCTGAGGGCACCGCGGTCTCCTCGAATCGAGCTTGGCTCACAGTCGGCCACTTGAGGGTCTTGTCCTTTTGGGCGACCGTCTCGTTCTCTATCTTCAACACAGACTGCTCTAGACAAGAGGAGTGAATACTCGGAAGGTCAAGATAGTAGGCGTTGGACAGAGGGTGGACAAAGCTCTTGGGCTGAATGTGTTCCGTAGCAGAAAGCAAGATCGATGAAGCGCCGAGAAGTTCGCTCAATTCTCGAAATGTGTCAATAGGTGATGTACGAAGGCTTGACTGATGGTATTCAAGGAGACAGTCGCGAGCTGCTTGCAAAGTGACGGCGAAACCGGTCTTGGCTACGGCGGTCTTCTTGACGGGCGCCTTTTTGGTCGACCGAGCAGTTCCCTTCTTCTGAGTCGTGGCTGCGAGATTGGAACTATCAAGTTGATGTGATGACCTTCGCTCAGATCGTGCCAACGCAGGAAGCGCGATGGTAGACTCCGTGAGCGCGCCGAATGTCAAGTTTGATGCGATCTGCCGAGTGGCTTCTCTGAGAAGAATGCGAAACTTGGTAGTTGCATGATTGATTCTGGCTCCTTGAGACGACTGACATTCTTCTGCCTCAGCCATGAGAGCACTAGCTCCAGCGTCGTCTCCATTCTGCAAAATTGTCGCAATTTTCTGGCGGATAGCGCTGCCTCGAAGAGCCAGTAAAGGGGTGCAATCTTCAGCAGAACGTGGTGGCTCCGCGGCTGCTTTAGTGGCTTTGGTTGCCCGTGGTTTGAGAACAGACTTGGTAGCAGGACCTCGCGTCTTAGTTCCTCTCTTCAGCTTTGGGTCTGGTTGAAGCTGGAGACCGGCGAGTTTGTCCACCAAGTCTTCGTCAGTAGGCGTGGCTGTTGCACATCCGCCGCGAGAAGCATCTTTGATGAGTTTGTTTATCGCTTGGATAGTGCCGTCCCAACATTCAATCTCGTCCTCAAACTCTTCCCTGGCTCTCCACATGATAGCCGCAACGGAATTATACAGAATCTTCTCTTTTGTGAAACCGACATCCTCAGCAACAGCAGCGGCCTCGTCAAAACGTTCTTGAGCTTTGTCAACGCGACCACTACGGACGTATAGACTTGCGAGCGATGTTGCACAAGTAATGATGCCGGACGGAGACGCAACAGTGTCGGCAATCTTCTTCGCCTGTAGCGCATTATGGGTAGCTTCAATGAAACATCCATGATGAAGGTAGATCGCTGACAACTGAAGGAGACCTCTTGACAGCGCTGGAATCAGAGACCAGAAGGTCGGGCCGCGTAAGGCTGCATGCGTTGTCGATACTACAACCGGCCGACCGAACATCGATGTTGACAAGCCATTCATGCTCTTCGTGAGCCTATCTACTTCTGTATCTGTCCCTGTAGTCGTTGGTCCAGCTTGTGATGACGACTGCTGAGTCTCCATCGTAGTCCAGACGCTCTGGTTGAGCTTACAGCACAGCCGCGAGAAATGGAAAGCTGCGGCATGATCACCAATTTCCATGCTGTAGATCGAGTACACATACGATGCGTCCGCAACAAGCCGTTTCGCTCTCATCCTCGAAGATACTGTTCCGCCGGGCCCCGAAGTTTGGTATACGTCAGGTGAAGCTGCTGCGACAAGCTCGCATTGCGCAAGAGTCTGTCCACACCTTTCAACGTTTCCAATTGCCAGAAGATACTCCGCGTGAGCAACGTGCCACTTGAGCACCATTTCTGGACCGACGCCATCTCGATTGAGAAGCAGTCTTGCCTTTTCGAGCAGATGGCCTGCTTTTCCTGAATAACCTAGCGTAAGATTGCACATGCCCTGCCGGATCAGACTCTTAATAAGAATCGCTGGATCTGGGTCGGGGAGCATCTCCGTAGCCTTGGAGAGCATGTCCAGAGATAGAACAGCCTGATGCCAGAACCCTTGTAGCTCAAAGAAGTCAGATATCAAGCCTAGACTCGAAACCCAGACTGCGACATCATCAATACGCGCTGAACGATCTTGGGAAGATTCTGAAATCGACCTCCAAATTTTGAGAGATTCATTCAGCACATGGATTTCCACAGGCTGTGATCGGAATGCAAGGGTCACCCGTAGGAGAGCGCAAAGATGCTCAAACTGAGGGTATAGGCCGATGTCCTGTCCCAAGGACTTTGACGGCTGTGTACACTCGTCTAGTATGATTGACACGTCGTCGTGCAACAAGCCCGGATGCTGGGTGACAAGTCGAGACGTGAACACGGCGACACGTAGTCTTCGTATGGGAAAGTCCTCGACGTTATATATTTCAAACAGTGTGTGGACGAGGTAGCTCACCCTGGAGAGATTAGTCTCGTTCACATGACGGCCCAGAACGTCCTGTCCAGCTATGTGCAGCTGCAATTCCAAAAGAAGACCTCTTTCCTCAAGCGGCATGCTATCATCGTCCAGAACCTCTGCATCGGTCTTATGGGAGTCCCTAATTTTGAGCAGGATTTGGTGTGATCGCCGAAGAGCTCTGGCAAGCATGGATGTGGGCCCTTTGGAGTGGGAGAGTGCGTGGAGTGATGATCTGGCAGCCTCTTCTGCTGCAGATCGAACCAGGCCACTTGCGAGATGTTCATGTAAAGTCTCTTCAATGAATCGGTAGGACTCGTCATACCGCTTGCTATCATGAAGTAGAGTCGAAAGGCGCTCCAATTTGGTGGCGAGTAGTCCACTTCCTCTCTCCATAGCCGTTCGTCCACGCAAAACCTCGATGCTTCTTCGTAGAGCCACAGCAGGTAAAGCACTCGAGGAACCCTCTGATTTACTTTCTTGCATCGCAAAGTTGTAATAATTGTTGGAAATCCGCACAAATGGAAATTGCAATGTCTGATGGAATTGGTAGGTATGCTCATCGTTCGCATCTTCACTTGGCTGCAATTGCTTGATCACGGTAATGCAATCCTGGAGGACCGAGTCGACGGTGTCGAAGGAAAAGACAGAGATGGGGATGCAACGTTTGCAGCACAGGAACACCGATTCGATAAAGACTTTGTAGACCTTTTCGGCAACTCTCCGCTTCTCTTGACAAGGTTCTGCTGTCTCCTGAACAGAATCCGAGGACGATAAATTTCCCATGTATTGCACCAGGAAGTGAAGTGATGCAAATACTACCTCGCAACATAATTTACCAATGGGAGATGGCATGCCATTTTCCTTCTCGGTCATCTCCTCTTGAAATATCTTCAACGACGCACGACGAAGTCCGGCTACTTCTATAAGAAGACTGTCCATAGCTGCTGCATTCCCATTCAAGTTCCCTAACAGTGCTGTCAAGGCTTGCCGGATCAGGGCCTCTCCATCCTTGCTTGCAATGCCAATGGTAGCCAACCGTATCGTACGTGCTGCAGATACGGACTCGACTGAGGAGTTCTCTTTGGATGGTGAGAGAGCATTGGTCAACTCCATGGCTTTCGTAGTCAAGTTGGCGGCTTGAGCAAGCTGGCTCAGGGCCCGATATATGGCTGGCAGTAATTGTTTGGTGCCCTCAGGAGACGGCATAGTCTTTATCGATCGAAGACAGACATCCAGGCCAGCCTCTATCTCCCGCACATTAGAAGCTGCCATCTCGTATTTTCGCGATGGAGCCAAATTAGCTCTTCGGCTGAAAGTGGCCAGGCTCTTCAAGAGCGGATTCCAAAGCTCCTTCTCAACATCAGGCTTGTGAGCTGCCAGGCACCACCAAGATATGCGCACTCGAAAGGCGAGAGACTGTATTTGAAAAGCGACTTCTGGTGAAATGCTAAACCGTGGATTTATAGCCACTGGATCGTCTGCCGTTGCGACACTTGGGCACATCGAAAGTAATGATTGGGCAAATATTTCAAGCTGGCGTGCTGACTTGCTTCGTGTCTTTGGATCGTGCGCCTGGTGCAAGAGCAAGTTTGCCGGAGAAGAGCCCACGTTCATGTCGAGATACTTCAACGCAGCCTCCGTGGTCCTCGGTTGTCGTATTTTGATGAGAAGCTTCACGACATGAAGCTGGTGGCCTATGACCAGCGGTGCTGCTAGAGAATCCTCAGAAATCTCCTCAAAGTGGAGGAGATCGGCGATCGATTCTCTCTCCGGATCTACACCTTTAGCAGAATTGATGACATTGCCTTGACCTTCGCCAGTCTCGCCAATATATGTTGCCAGGCGTCTCTTCAGTATTCTAAGCTCTTTCAGGGCCAGCGATTCCAAGTTGTGAGCAATGCATTTTCCAATCAGTGCAAGCATTCCATTTTCCACTTGAAAGTTCTTCTCATGCTTCTCAATTGGCCCATTCTGCTCTCTTATGTGTTCCAAAGCTGCCCTCGCGCATTCAGCTGTAATTTGGGCTGGCGACGCTTGTGCTTCGTCCGAGCTAGGATTGTTCCTCTGATTGTTTGGTGATCGAGATTTCAAAGGGTGCCGAGCTTTTGGAGCCGCTGCAGGTTTTTGAGATCTCGAAGCTGGCGAGCGGATGGATTGCACAGATGGTGACCTTGTCTTCACTATCTGGGCTGGCTTGTCCTTTGTCAATTGTGACAGGGTCTTCAAAGCTGCATTTACAGCTTCGAATGCCAAATTGAGTTTTTCCCTTGGGCTGAGTTCGGGGCTCTCGTCTGGTGCAGGTATTGCATCTGCGACTTTGCGCTGAGTCCTTCCCTTCAGCGCGCTTGGCTTCGGAGCAACGGCCAATGTTCCGGGCTTTCGACCTGTCCGATTTCCAGGATTCTCCTTTCCATTTCTGGTGGGCTTGTTGGCAAGTCCTGGATTTAAGAGTTGTCGGAGATCTGCTGTGGTTGACGCGGTACAGGTCGATGGAGACGCGATGGCTGCGATGACGGTTCTGGGGTCCAACGCTGGTGAAGAGGCCATCTTATGGTATGGTAAGTTCTAGTGGGAGTCTCATGTATAGGGATTAGACGTTAACTGTGTATCGGAGCGAACATGATGTTGGAATGGAAATGTTATGCGAAGTCTAGAAATTGAATGTTTGTAAACAATGAGGTCGCTCGCTTCTCGCTGTATATTGCAGCATGAGTGTCTGTGCGACGGGAATATCTCAGACTGTTGCCGGCGCAATGAAATCGACATCGACATCGACATCGACTTGCTCTCTTACACAAAACACCACCCATTACCCAGTCGTCCATCGGCCGTCGTCCGCAAACATAGACAGCCGCCCAAGTCCATTGATGTCCCCGGATTAACACAACATCTTTACGTTGATCACGACGGCCACCAACTCCACTTCAAAATCGCATCAAAATCATCAACTTCTACCCAGCCCCCCAAAACATATTTTCTTTTTCTTCCTTTCAAAAAATCACCGCAGGCCCTACTTTCTTCGCTCCTTGTGGGGAGAAAAAAAATCTATAAATCTGGATATCAACACAAACAACTATATAAAAGGAATCCCATAAGTGATCCCTAGAGCAAAAGGAAAGGGACAATCCGTCTATACACAAACGAGCCTCTACTAACCTGCATATTCGTAATGTCATATCCCACCCATCCGATTCCAGATCGACGGCTATGTAGCATTCCATAAATGTGTATCAAAACCATATACACCCTCCATCATTCATAATCCCCACGCACAAATAAAAGAACCAAACGCTTTCCCCATGCCATCTCCTTCCCAAACCAAGGAAATATCTCTACACAACCTCCACTTCCCCAGGGAAATCGTTCCAAAACCCCTGCGCCGCATCCGCAATGGCACTTTCCAAATCCTCATCATTAATATTGAAATCCATCTCGAACATATCGAATCCCGGTGACAGGAAGTCTATTTCCACTGTTTGATATCCTCCACTTCCTGGTACAGTCGTCATCTGCTGTTGGTGCTGATGGGATCCCATGTTCGGACTCTCGCCCGAAGGACTAGGACTTCTCTTGAACGGCATGGGTGAGTGGTGACTATGTGATATTGAAGATTGACGAGGATGATGCTGTTGTTGTTGTTGATTATGCGATGGCATAGGCGATTGGTGCTGATGGGATGGCATTGGGGAATTGGGGTTAAGCGATAATGGGGAATTCTGCAGTGAAGGAAGTGTGACGGGTGTCTGGATAGTTGCTGCATTTGGCATTGGTACTGGGGAAGATGATGCTGCACTCGTGATATACTGTAACTTCAATTTGCTCAAAAGTCCAGCAGCAGGACCTCCTTCATTCTCAGATGAGGAGTGAACGGGGGAGGGTTGGAGGGCACCGTAATCGACGATTGCGTTGCGCATTTCGCGGCGCTCGTTTTGGGTGATGGATTGTTCGCCTTTGGTTTTGATATTGGAGTAGTAGATTTGCATTTGTTTGATTGTTTCGCGCTGGTGAAGATGATTAGTGACCCATCGCGTATCACCGAGGACAGAAAAAAACGAGGAGGCAAGGAAGTAAACTAACCCAAGTATCAGCCATTGGCCAACTCCCCTTCATATCCTTCAAGAACATGCACCCCTGAACGACATGATCCCTCGCCTGACTCATGGCATTACTCTTTTCATTCTGATCCGGAAAATGATAGTAGTAAAGCATGATCCCCGTAGCAGTATAAGCCGTAAAGCCAATCCAAGGCACTAAACCCCTCAGGAAGAAGAGGCCGAAATTCCGCATTTCGTAGAGCATCTCGCAGACTTGATTCGAAACAGCCAGTAACTCTTTTTTCGACTGAAGCTCCCATTGATGCCAACGTCTTTCCAACTCCGATCCCGAGGGCGCTCGTTTGCGCGGTTCGACTTCGGGCAGGGATTGGAGGTAAGAACGGTTGAGGAACATGAGACACATGAAATAGACGGAGTGCATATAGCAGAATGCCTGTCCCTGATCTGAAGCACTATGAGCATGCAGCGAAGAAACGCTGTAAGCCAGTCGACTGGGCAAAGACGTCCGCCACCGCTCCAAAGATCGCATAAGGGTCTGGTATTCCGAGGCTCGTTCCCAGGGTAGGTCTTCGGTCGTCGAGCATGCCCATCGTGCCACTGCTCCCCATGTATCCGCGACTTGCATCGTATATCCCACAATGCCGATGTTACCGATATCAAGACGTCCTTGTGAAGCCATTCTTACGGCTCTCAAATCCTCCTCCGTCTCATTTATCTTTTGACACCTCACCGGTTCTCCAAAATAGAAGTATCCAGTATCACACGGGAGTTGTATCTGCATATCCTCTGCTGCCAAACCCCTCCTCCTTCCCTTGCCACCACTGAGCAAACTATCCATGAGGAAACACGTCCACGCCGTGCGTCTCCTCTCTTCTGCTAGTATAAATTCCTCGCGCGTCAGAGCCGGTCCAGATTCTTGAAAGAGTCCAATAACTTGCGCTCCTCTTACTGCCATGCCTAAGAACATCCACGCTCTTCTTCCTTCTCCTGCTCCCCAAGAATGTCCTGTAATCATAAGAAGCGTCTGGATTCGACTGACGGTGGGTTGTTCCATATCCTGTAGTATAATCGATCGCGCATGCGCCGCAAAGGCATTACTCGCTTCCAGCGGCGTTCCAAAAGGCGAAGGAGGATCACTCGTAAATCTGTGCAGTATCAATTAGCCTCCGAGCTCTCAATCTCTCTGGCAACCGATTCCCCTCTCCCAATCGCCAAGATGCCGCGCTAGAGTCAAAAACATACCGTATCGCCAGCGCAAGAATAGCCCAAATCAAGCTCCCCTCCAACGTCCCCTTCCTCACCTTATCCACAAGCGTAGGAATATGATGAAAACACCATTTATACGAACACCTCAAATAAGAATTCTTCACCTCATCGGTAAAAAGCTTGAACGGATCTCTCCGGCTCAAATCCACTGCTTCCGCTTTTGCCTCCCCATCACTATTTCTCCCAGCAACGCTCCCCACTCTTCCTCTCCCAGCTGCCCCCAATCCTCCTCGTTCACCCTCTGCCACCGAAACATTCGCTCCAAAAGACCCATGCCCTCCCGCCCCTGGACTAGCACTCATCTCCATGACATCAATCCTCTGTCTCCCCGGCCTCAGTCCCCTAGGTTGCCGATGTAAATTACTCGTCCCCGGCGGCGGGAAGAAACACTCATCACCCCGGTCTTTACATCTCTTACACGGCGGGTGGTCATTATGAATACATGTTCTTTTGGCTACGCGACAGGCGACGCAGGCTTTTGATTTGGGGCCCATCCGTGCGTTTCTCCGTGGGCTTTTTGGGAAGGCCGGGGATCATGTAAGGTTCATTTCTGCCAGTGATACGTATGGGGTATGGTAGTACGAGGAAGAAAGCTAGATGTTGGCGGAGGTATGGTTTGAATTGGGTCGGGTTAATTGGGTGTGTCCCTATGTAGTGGTGGCAGACAAGTCTTCGGAGGGTTCGGAGCGATCGGTCTTGGCGTATGGATAAGTCGGTTTCCTCCAGGATGGTTCGTGAGTCCTCAATTAGAATTGGGGGTGTCGATTATGTATGTAGGTGATCGCAGAGGGAAGCTCTGCCGCTCTCCGCGGTCTGCGAGGAGCCGAGCCAAGGATAGAGATACAGGGATCCCCACGCTGCAGGGTCTAATTGCTCTAACCTGATTGAGACATGTGATGAACTGTGGGCCAATGTCTTGGGTTGCCTGCTGTTGTTGGACTTTATATGTCTTTGGATATGGTTTTGAACTTTTCACGTCGAGGCACACTTCTGGCAAAATCAGGCCATTCCAGATTCACGGTCTCTGGTGGGCACGTTCCTGTGCTCAATGTTCAGCCTGATAGGTACGAGTAGTAAGGAGAGAGTGCAGGCCGTCCGCTCAGATTCCCCATTGGCATCTGTTGTAATGTGTGCCGGCATGCCATGAACTCCCTGCGGTAACCTACCGTGATCCAAACTCCGCCAAACAGTCTTTGTGACTCTGGTGCTTTTCAGATTTCAGTTTTGTACTGGTACGGGTATCGAGGTTCGCTCCTGAAAAATTCAATCTGCACCTCCTTCTCCGTTCAAACTCAATCAAACCATCCCTCACGGGGCAAGTTCTCTGAAGCCTCCTTGACTAACCTCCTCATCTCAAAGAAACCCTCGCTATTCCTCTCACCGCCCACGACATCATCCCAAGCCCGTACAATGACCGCAGTCCCATTCTTCTCCCATGCATGCTGAAAAGTGTCGTACTTAGCTGCAACATCTCTCATCCTGCGATTGGAACGGACATGTCTCTCAACATCAGCCCTATCCGCAAACTCCGGTCGTCTCCCAGCCTCCCTTGCCATCTCGGTACGCTTGACGGCAGTTTCAACATCGAATTCGTCGTCCTTGTAGAGCACTCGCGCGAGAGCGTAGAGTTTGACCAGATCGTGAGGGTCTTTGGACGGATGAGGTGATGCGTAGTTGAGACGCAAGGTTGTGAAACCGCGATCGAGCAATACGTCGAGCAACTCTTTGGTAAACGACCAAGAGTAGTCTGATCTTGAGCGAAATGCGAGTAGCGGATTGGCACCGGTATTGACTGCTGCGGCTGCTGCGGCACGAGGATCTGGTTTGTACTGGTCCGGAACCTCGATGTTGATGGTTTTGATATTAAGCTCGTAAACTAGCTTCTTGATGAAGTCTTGACGTAGCTTGCTGGAGTCAAAGAGTCCTAGCTCGAGTCTTAGGTAGCCAGTCATGATAGCCTTCGACAACCCGATCTCGGTCACGAAGTCAGAGAGCCTAGCTGTAGGAAGTGACCCAAGCCAGTCAATCGCCGTAATCATGTTCAAGTCGAGGACGAAGTAATTTTCAGAAAACATGATGCTTAGTGCTTCCTCGTAGATCTTTCTGGTTGTCCTCAGGATAGCGACGGGCAGAGCCGGCACAGCTCGAACCGCCAGATGGAATTTGGGTTGTTGTATCTCAACTGGACCTGAATGTGTCAGAATCTCGCGATAAATCTGGTCTCGCAATTCCCTTGGCAGATCCATGAACGACTTCGGTTTGCTGACTTTCCTAGCCTTTTTGGATTGATGGGCAGAGGATTTGACCATCGTTGTCGCTACGGCTGTTGACTGATTGTGGATTCTTGGGCCGTCCTCCTCATCAACATCGGCCATCCCCGCCCACCCGGAGCTTGACATCGTCGACGAACTATCACCTTCAGGACCGCCGCTTGCTTCGCGTTTGCGGCAAGTAGAAACCATCGTAGTGAATGGCGCAGCAAAGCGGTGGAGCGTTGACGATGGCAATGGCGATGGCGCTGGCGGAATCAATGGGCAGGTTCGTGTATCTGGCCCTCGAAGTTGTTTGCCAGGGGAAGCAAACCAATAAGAGCTGGATTCCGGATGGAAAAGGTTGATGGTAACACTGTGAGATTAGATGTTAAGATTATGGGCCGCTGAAATCGTTCAGAACTGGCAGTAGTGACTAAGTAGTATATAAAAATCACATGACGAAGTCTTGCTCAAATCAAACAAGCGGCTAGCCGCTCATCAATCCTACATCTAGCTTCAAGGAGACCAGTCACTGTTTCAGCAGAATTCTCTGCCAAAGCTTTGGAGAGATTCTGTCGTCGTTAGTGCGAGAGGCCGATTAAATCTAGTAGATCGGAAGCCACTATCATGAAGCGACTCAACATGGTCAACATAAGTCTAAGATACGTAATTTATCATAGATCTATAACTCAGATTCTGAAAGCAATCTATTGAAGGCACTGTTTTCCACCGTGGTATTATGCACCCCAACCCCCCCCCCCCCCCCAAAAAAATGCAAAACAATTCGCCATATCTATCATCGCAGTCATTTGAAGCTATAATGACTGGCACCTGTATCATTCCGACCTCTGAATTGACGAGCTCATGACCCGCCTCTGCCCAAGAAGCTAACGAGGAAGTCTTTGAAGACCTTGGGATCTCCACCTAGCTTTGTAAGGTAGAGCTCCACATCCGCGTCTCCCATTCCCATGCCCCTTAGTTCTTGACCAAGAGCCTGTATATACATGCTCCCTGTCTTCTTCAATATTTCCTGTTGTAGCGCTGCTATGTCATAAACTAGCGCTCTGCTGGATGGATCATGCACCCTGAACCCTGGTGTCGAGGGAATAGCCCAGCTCAATGGCGAGAATTTTGTGATAGCGAATTGATCAAAGCCTGGCAGTAGAGGAGATGAAGGTAGACTTGTTGGGCTTGTAGGAGGGGAGTTGGAGTTCGCGCCGCTCGTGAGAGTAACATCCGGACCACCCCATACCGATGTCATTTTGGTGAGGACGGAGAATGCAAGGCGAGACGTCGTGAGATCGTCAGGCGAGCGAGCAAAGTGGCTGACGGCTTCGATAAATGACTCGAAGATAGATTGGTTGTCTGTATAACCTGATTAGTGTCGAACATAGACCTAGAAGGACAGGAGGGCTTGACTTACTTGCGCTAACAAATACGCCACCAAGATCGTGCATCAAGATGATGAGTACAAAGTTCAAATACTCCCTTCGCAGCAAATTGAGCTGAATTTCGTCGTCGGTCCCAGTTGGAGTTTCCGAAAGCTTCTCAAAGACCCGTCTCAATAACGGCGTCAGAACGGCGTCCAGTACTGTGAAGATTTCGCCTTTAAAGGCGAAAATGACTTGTCGCAAAAGGCCTAAGAAGTACGTCATCTCCTCGTTGGAGATTGTGTTACTTAAGAGCCCTTCAATCCAGCGAGGCAATTGCACGAAAATGCTGGTACCGCAACCACCAACGAGGCGCGCAAGAGAGAATCGCGAGGCTTCCCTGATCATGCCGGACGTGTTTAACGATTCCAAGGCGACAAGAATCGCCTCCGCAGCGCGCATGAACTCTCCAGAAACCTCGTTGGGGGGAGGAGCTACAGTTTTCACCCCAGGCATCCAATCGGTATATCCACGGGCAAGAGTTCCTAACGCCTTGATATCGTGGTGCATCTGTAAGAGTGCCCTGTCCTCGCCACTCTTGGCCGCGTTGATGTTCGCCTCCATATCTGCGAAAACTGGATTCATGATTGATTGGAGGAATAATATCTTGGTCTGTACTGGAATGGAACCCGCCGAGGAGATGCAGCCAACTGCCTCGAAGAGGTGAATCTGGCTGTCAAAAAGAGGATCGCGCGCGGGGTCGCTGACATCCTCGTCATCGTCATCATCGTCTCTATCTTCTGGTGAAGATGCTTTGATGATTAAGAGATCACCTATGGCGTGTATAATTGTTTGCGACACCTCACCAAGATGTCCACGAAGTCCTTTCACGAAGCGAAGGAACAGGTACCAGGCTCTAGCGCGCACCTTTTGTTTGGGACTGTGCGAATATCCCACAAATATCTCCAAGGCTCTGGGAATGAAGCCTTGATTTTGTTCAAAAAAGGGTAGGTATCTGACGCAGAGTTCCATGAATTGTAGCTGAATAGCAGGATGTGGGTATGTATCGATGTCTGTGTATAATTAGTCCTTGAGCCGGACAGTCGGGAGCAAACACCTACTTGACTCTATCATTCGCGTCATCATTTCGATGAGGCGTGCAGATGCAATGGAGGAAGGGTCCTTTTTCGAGTACAGTCCACGATTTTTGGAGGCCAGATCTCCAAAGAGGTACATCTCGTACAAGGCGAGGTCAAGCTCTCTCCAGTCGACCTTAGCCAGCTCATTACTTGGTTTATTCAGCGTGTTGGCGACAAATTGTGTGAGTGTGTCCATGTACATCTGCTCGTCGATCGCAGCAATGTACTGCTGCAAGATGTTCAACCGCTTGCGCAGTTCGAAGAACTCAGCCTCATCTGTCTCCTCGCCTTCCTCGCCCCAGTCCGCAGTCTCATCATATTTCATTTTTCGAATGATGGCGTTCAGAATTGGCGACAACATGATAGAATAGTGTGCTGGTAAGGGATTATTTTTAACGATCTTGCGAAAAAGGTTGAGAAGATCTGTTAAGGAGTCAATCACTGTCGAGCAAACTTCATCATACTCGTCGGAGAAGAAGCGAAGTACATATGGCACAAAAGACTGCAGGAGCTCATCTGCTCGCTGTCTAGTTTGATCGTCCGAGCCTGTGTCCAAGACGATGACCAGGTCGCGCATCACATTATTGACCAGCTTAGCGACAGTCTCGGCGAGATCTGTATCGTATTGAGGCGTATTCTGGTACTCTGCAAGCGGAGGACTGGCGACTAATTGCCCAACGACATTGCCCAGATTGAGGAAAGTCAGCAGCGCAATCTTCTCTGCTGGCCTCATCTTTTTGCTCGCGATTTCTGTAAAAGTGTCTATGGAAGCATCTCGAATCTTGACTTGAGTGCTTTCATGATCATGCAGATTTTGCTGGCCAGCCATTTCAAGCAGTGCCTCAAGCACAGTCGCGTTGACGACAAGTGATATATCGACCCAGCTTGCCCATCGACTCACAGCTCTCAAGCATGTCTCCACGATGTTGAGGTCGATTTGTCTCCGTTTCGCGAGAATCTCCTGCCATGACAAAGAAACTCTTTGAGCATCTTTTGTCCGTACGAGGTCCTTCAATTCTGCATTGCGTTTTGCCTCTTGTTCTGTACGTGGCATAACAACGTCGGCAATTTCATCGTGGATTGAGCCTAGTATACGAAGGTAGAGTGCTGTAGCTGGGAGATTGCTTTGGCCGAGTGAGCCGCTGCCCGCAAGCGTAAGGAAGTCGTCGAAGAAAGACTCCCAACCGTTCGCATACAAGGCCGTGAACAAGTATGTCAGGGTTTGGGTGAGCTTGTTCCGAATTAAGTTCGAATCTGTTGCCTGTTGTCCAGTGCCGAATTTCTGCTGCACGTATGCCCAAAGACTGTCCTTTATGTATGCCCGAGTGTTTGCATCCGACTGGGGATATTGAATGGCGAAGTTGACGACATCGAGGCAAAAATGGCGGGTGGTATCTGGTGGAGGAGGATCTTTCGTGAAGAGAGGAAGACATACTTGCCAGGCAGTGGCATCGGTACGGAGCTGGTGGATGAAATTGAGGGCTTGTGCTTTTAGGTCGTTGGAGCTGGATGGGTCCCAGGCAATGTTGATCGCATTTTCGAGTTGGTCAACCTGCATTTCGGGCATTAGTCCATATGTTCATCCAAGCCTATGAAGACTTGTACCTGGCCGGCGTCCATCCTCGGTGGAGAAGAGTGTGTTGTGTAAAGTGTGTTTGTAGTTGAATGGTTGATTCAAGGTGGAGGGAGGCTACCGTGAAGACATTTGTGGGTTTTACAGAGGACAAGGAGTCCTTGAGAGCACGATGGAGGGACAGCTAGCAAGCCATATTGGAATGATAAGTTTGTAGTGATAATAGTAGAGTGCTTGGTACCGGTGTTGAACTTGGCCTGGTCGGGTTCGCAATCTTTCGAAGTATGGATATTGAACGAGGAATGCGGAGGACTACGGGTCCAAGAGGCTTGACAAGTCTTTTCCAGCTTGAGTTTATGTTGTCTCGTGCTCGGGACCAATTTTGGAGTCTTAGCTCGGCGTTGAAGATGCAGGTGCCCGACATGGACAAGGAGGGGTCCACTGGACAACGTTCAGTTGGGCTTCCGTATACAGTGTCACACATTGCACAACGACTTAGCTTTGCCCTCTCTGAAGTCAAGTTCGATACCGACAATTTTGAACAAATCTAATCTTCAATCGTGCACTAAGTAGACTTCTGGCAAGCCGATCATCTTGACAAAGTAAAAGTATCTCCATCGCTCGCTTCACAGTCTTCCTCTATCAGCCTCCATGCCACCATCCTTCGCACTTCTGTACCAATCAGCCACTTGCTCCTCTGACAGGTGCTGGTATACATACTACGATAGATATTTCGCAGCATGATTGACATGATCATCCGCAAATGTCGAGATAAAGAAGTAGCTATGGTCGTAATCAGGTTGCATCCTCAAATCGATACCCTTGTCAACGCCAGCTTCCTTCGCAGCAGCAATGAAGTTCTCCGGTAACAATTGTTTCTGTTTGTAAAAGTTGTCCCCGGTACCCTTCATTCAAATTAGCCCAGCTTCTACAAGCAAGCAAGCAAGGAAGAAATATGACACATACGACATCAATAAGGATATTCAAATCCCCCTTCCACTTCTTAACCAACTCCGTCGCGTCATGTTCAGCCCACTTCTGTTTCTGATCCTCACCAAAATAACCCTTGAACGCCTTCTCACCCCACGGACATTGCGAAGGATTGGCGATCGGAGCAAAAGCGCTGACACTCTTGTACATGCCTGGGTTCTTCAAAAACAGCGTCAGAGCACCATGTCCACCCATACTATGCCCAGTGATTCCAACTCTTGACCCATCAAGCTCTTTACTAAAGTTCTTGAACAATGCCTTTGGCAGCTCGTCAGTAATATAGCTGTACATCTTATATCCTTTCGAGTATGGCTCTTTAGTGGCATCGACGTAAAATCCAGCGCCACTGCCAAAGTCGTACGCTTCATCTTCTCCAGCGATGTTGAGTCCCCGTGGAGAGGTGTCCGGGTATACCACAGCAATGCCTTTCTTTGATGCCGCGTTCTGGAAGAATCCCTTCTCGGCGCCGTTGTCGCCCGTGCAGGTGAGACCGGCTAGGTAAAACAGGACTGGAACAGGCTTTTGCGATGCTTGAGGAGGTAGGTACAGGTTTAATGCCATTGGCGTGCCGGTGGAAGTGCTGTCATGCTTTAATTTGAGAAGCTTGCCGCCGAAGGACGTGATAGTGGCTGTGGTTTCGAAGCTCATTTTGACGAGACGATGTAGGAGGGCAATTGTTGCGGTGAAGTGCTCGAAGGATAACTAGGCGTTAGAATGGATTGAATGCAGTGTGATTTCAAAGCTACAGTGTTTCGGGGGACCATTATCGAAGGGAGTCTCCGACGAAATGGCGGGGTGGATAGGTGGGGCAGCGATCGGAAACTCTTAAGAACAGCAGGGTAAATTTCTTCGGAAGCGGAAAAAAAGCGCGGATGAAAAGATTGATGCAGGTACCAAATAGGCAATTGAAGTATCACAATCGCTTTATCATTTCTGCGCCCCGTGGGTTTTCGTGCGAACTCATTTGCTGTCGATCGATATTGGTAAATTCCTCGCGATGATCTTTCTGGAATTTACTAGAAATTTATTGATATCAATCTGTAATGGAAATGGTTTCCCGAGTAAATGTTTTGTCAAGAGGTGCTCGTTCGGGGGCAGTAAATCGGACACGCCGCTGTGGTTTGTTTGAGGACGCGTATTAAGTCCACGGATCTTTCCTATGCTGCCGGGAACCAGAAAGATGACGTTCAGGAAGGAGGGTCGCAAAAGCTGGAGATAATAGTCAAAAGCCGCTTGGGAAGTTCCAAAAATAAAAAAGCAGGGAACTCAGGCGTACGCTAGAATTCTAGCACACTTGGTTCGAGAGTCGGTATAACATGAATGTTTTCATGAAACGTCCTTTCTCCTGCAAAAAACCCAGTGTGAAAGGCTCTCGATTGGTACCTCATAGATCCTAATCTGAAAACGTATGGCTGTCTTGCACTCCTTTCGAGCCAGATGCCTGAGTATCAACCTTTGTGTAACCTGAATTTCCATCGCTCATTGACGCCGTAAAATGCATGGATAGAAGAAATGATAAGACGCGATTCGAATCACAGCAGCTCTTCGCAGGTCCAGTCCTCGTACCTGCCGTTTGTGTTAGAGCAGGAAAAATACTCAAGAGTGGTATCTGCTCCTTACCATCCATCAGGCATGTATCGTCGGATAACCAAAGGAATCTTCTTCTCTCGGAGCTCTTTGAGAGCAATCTGCAGAGGGTCCGTCTCGCCTTCCAGGTCCACAAGAACAGGCGCATTCATACTGTCCTCCAGATTAACATTGCATCCTGTTGGTATACCATAAGTCATCAACGCACCTGATTTGCAGCGCCCTAGTACCCAGCACTCGCGCACGTTCGTATTTGGTCATATACGGTGTAGTGCTTCTCTTCTCATTCGGAATCTTCTTTTTCTTGAGCTCGGCGACTGTGTTCCTAATCTTCTTCTTCTGGCTCGTGTCGCCGCTTTCTATTATCATGTCGTCTTTTGGGCCGTTGTCCTCGCCAGTGTTACCGACATCGTGTCCCTCTTCCTGTGCCTCAGTCTCATCGTAGTTTGTTGGCTCCTCAATCTCGAGGTCGTCTTCGTCAAGGAGAGGTTCCGCGCTGCAGAGAGTCAGTCAAGCGCGTCGCGAAAAAGTGGTGTAGGCTCACTTGTCCCCATCGTAGTCGTCGCCTCCGCCATAGTCGGACATAGCTGCGGGTGTTCGATGTTGGGGAAGAGGAGGGAGATGACTTGTAATGTTGAGTGATAGTTGAAGTCTTGAAGGTCCTCTAGACAAAAAGTTAAGCATCCTGGCCTACCGCATCTAGACCTGGTGAAGGCCGTGCATGAAATTTGACCGAGCCGAGAAAATGCCTTGCGCCCACGGAAAAAGTTATTGATGCAGCTTTTGTAAAATCAAGCACCCCATCACAATGGCCGAGACCTCTAGGAAGCGTAAAGCCCTCGCGCCGATTAAGTCTTCGCCGAAGAGAGTTCGTCGTGGTATGCTCCGTCCCCGCCTAGCAATTGCTCCAATTCTAACCATGCGCCCCAGATGAGGAAGATGATGGTTACGAAGCCATACACTACTCTCAGGATGAATTCGAACCGGAAGATGAGAGAGAGGACGAGGAAGTCCCCAACGAACATTTGTCTAAGAGACAACCTCCTACCCCCACCTCACAGCCTCTCACGCCCTCCCCCGATCTAGACGACACTCGCTCCATCCTACGACCCAATATCTACAAATGTACTTTCGAAAACTGCAATCGCGCTTTCAATAGGCCATGTCGATTAGAGGACCACTTACGCTCTCACACTGGAGACAGACCATTCGTTTGCCAATACCTGGACTGCGACAAGTCGTTCACTCGAGACTCTCATCTCACTCGTCATATCAAGAGTGCCCATACTAACGTACGCAATTTTCCTTGCACATGGGAAGGATGTGGAAAGGCCTTTGCCACTGGTCAGAGGATGAGGGCGCACTATGCTAGTCACGAGAAGTATAAGGACTTTACATGTACGAGCTATGCTCCCTGCAAGGAAGTCTTTAGGAAGAAATCTACGCTACAAGCACACATAGCAAGCGTACATTTGGGAGCAAAGCCTTTTCCATGTGACTTCGTGAACCCATACTCTGGAGAGACGTGCAACAAAGGATACAATACGCAGGCCAAGCTCAATGGCCACATCTCAAAGGAGCACACCGGGGCAAAGCACACTTGCCCCATCTGCGAAAATGCGACACCTACCGACAGTGGCATATCAATGTCCTACGATAGTCGAGGAGGTACTCCGGCGTCCACCACCGTTTCAATGCCTGCTTACACCTTTCTCACG